>JAUDJH010000001.1:2500000-3750000 GCA_036320925.1 Automeris io
CCATTTAATTTGGGTCCACTATCCTTTTGACAAAATCACCTGAACCACTATAGTTCTAAACGCCCTTAATTTAGGACATTCAATTTAATTTATTTCAAAGGGACAATATTTTAAAAAGAGCCTTACTACTCAATTAATTTTCGCTGTTTTCATTTTGGCTCTTGAATAATTTAGTGGAAGTTAAAATTATGTTTTTATGCTCTAAAAATATCACGAGAACCCACAAGTACAGGGTACGCAGTGACCATTTAAAACGGAAGCTTGTAAAGTAAAAAAAATATAGGCTACGTTCGTGAAGTCTATATTTTTAGCCTATAATTTAGATCTAAATAATAAATAAGAGCGCCATTATAAGTCCGATCTGTCGGATAGTTCTTCTCAACAAGTTGCAATAAAAAAAAAAATTGTACAAAGATAATAAATATCTTCTGTACGCCTCAAGGCTAAATATTTGACTATACTCGCTTTCCTTTTAGACGTTCACCGCACGTCACAGATTATCTTAATTTCTGTTTAATTCGTTTCACATTTATTATTAGCGTAGCGTTACTACTACGAAATCAAAATCAGCATGTCGCAAACACGTTTTGAGTAGTTTATTATACTATTATATGAGGGGCTTGGATGCAAAGACGTCGCTTTTACATTGTAGACTGTATCGGCGGTGTCAATGACCGGGCGAGCAGTCCATGTTAGCTGATGATAAATAGAAGCGTGTGACTATGTATCAATAAATATTTATAATTAACAAATGAATTAAAAGTACGATAATTGTAAAAAGAATATTGAAAATCGTTTAATGATTGCCGTTTTGTAACAGCACTGCATACTATAAATTTCCAATAAATGGCTATATATCTTTAAAATAATCATGGCTATTTTATCGATATGGAAATATCGTTTATAGACATAACATTATCATTAATTGAAATTTAATAGGACATTTGCTTTCTCGTTTTGTCATACCAAAAGGTTGCAGACAATCTAAAAGAAGACGAATATGATATTGTTTGTATATTGAATAGTTTCATTAATAGCCCTAACAGACTGCACTAATAAATCAATACAGCGACGTCTCTTATCATCCAAACCTGCCATACATTGTTTATCATTATAAATTTTAGAGTTTGCTTTCGTTTGTAGATGGATGTGCGGGTGAACAGTAGTCATAATAGGCGGGTAAGTTATATACATACATACATATTATATACTCAAATATATTCACACTATATCTCTAGCAAAAATAGTATACTACCCGCCTTTGAATACTGCATGATGTGTAGATGTATAGCTTTTGTTATAGTCTCATAGCCGGCCGAAATATCTGCGGATTTGTCAAATAACGCGTTATAAATTTATTATATAACAGCTGGTAGAGTCGGCAAAAACAAAACAAATATAAGAATAAAAAAACCTTTTAAAATGTACTGAAATTAACTAAGTAGTTGAATTGTTTTATTAACTGAATGGTTTTTAAGTTAATCGATTTTATTTTATATAATTTTATAGTAAAACTTGTTTAAAGCGCAAAATATAAACATAGGCCCGGATCTTGAGGATCCGGTGCCTATACCCCGGCCTTTGCCCCGCCTCGAAAAATTCCAAGATTCGGTCCTGGACATAGATATAACAATAAATAAAATAAAATTCTATATTATGAACAAAAATTTGACGAAATTATAATAAATAATGGGAATAAATAAAAATGAGTAAATCGATTTACGATTTTTTTTTTGGCATCGACTTACTAAATGAAGTATTTGTGACGAAGTGTGTAGTGCGGGAGAAAAATGCATTTTGGCGTAAATTGGCAGATATTTCGGAAAGCTAGTAGTAATAACTGTTCCCCGCCTAGTTTAGCCCGCTTTTAATAAGACTAGAATGTGTTTATCTTTACGTACGTATGTTGTTAATTCCTTTACGATTTTATTAATCAACATATTGCACCCTTCTAGGTAAAAATGTATGCAACTTGACTTACGCCTTACCATTGATTGATGTCTTACCGTTAGATAGATGAGGAATTCATACATAGCCTTCTAATTTTAAAATAATCAAATGAAATCCCAAATTAATCAAATTAAACTGTAAATTAATGAAACTGTATGGAAAAGTTTTTTTAAAGAACAACAATCATGAATTATGTATATTTTGTCATTAAAAGTCGCTTTAGTTTATTACTAAGTCGAGTTAACACACTTTTACTGGTAGTTTTTGCTTGGTTAGTTTTTCCAAAAAGAGTTATTTCGGAAAGTTTTATATAAGATTTCGCATTTGTCTGCAACATATGTTTACTTTTACTTTCTTGAAAAGTTGTAATTTGCAAGATTCCTCGAAGGATGCGAAATATACACGTTTTTTGGTTTGTTTTGCTTCAATTTTATCAGTTTGCTAAAATAGAAATTGTTCTAATTTCAGTGGATTGTCAGTATTTATACAATTCTATTTCACTTTAAAAAATGTGCATTGTTATTTACAAAGAATTATAAATTCCGTCTTAATTCATCAAGTACAATGTTCAGCCAATATAAAATATTTATATATTAAAATTACGAGTGTTAATAGGTGTAAAACTTTTTACTTCTTTATTTAGTTTTCGATAGATTCAACTCGCAATATTAAGTGAAAAGGCTTAGTAGATCCGCTAAATCCGTAAAAGTGATTCTAGACCAAATAAATAAAACACTAAACTCAAATTTTAACAACTATAATAAGGGTTAAGTCTATATAATTATGACGATAATTTTTGCTCGAGTTTGGTTCTTGCGACTTTGTAGGTGTATAACGTTATGTGTTTTGTTGTCTGCGCAGGAGAGCGGAACCGGCGGAGGGCGATCCAGCTCTAGCAAGCCGCCAGCGAGCAAGACTAACTACTCGCAGTCCTACTGGACACCAAACTAGCCTTTCCAGGTATCCTATATTTTATACTTTACCAACGAACTCAAACTTAACGCGGAAGTTAATTCTATACTTTTTTTTTGGAATGTTACCATAATTATTGTATGAGCTGTCAGAGCTGCAGAGTAAGTGGCTCAAGGGACAATTTGATGCTTATGTAGTAATATCCTAAGATGCCAATTTTATAATGGAGTTTAGAGGGAAATAGGAAAAACGTTTAGCTATCCCATGCTGTTCGTTTTCCAATCTCCTGACGCCTGAATCCTGCCTTTAGGCATTTAAGAAACTCATATTGAAATACTCTAGCCATGAGTCTGAAATAAAAAAAAACACTTTGTCTCATGACCATCGACATCAATTTTCTTTTGCGAGATGAGCAATAAGTCTCAAATGGACTAACACTGGAGCGACAGGACCAGCAATTAAGAGCGCAAATAATTAAAAAAACTGAGTGTGCACGTGTTAATTTTGTTAATAAAAACAGTGATAAAAAGTAACCCTGAAATCACGCAGACCAACACGGATACAATACTACGATAAAACTAAGCGTGCAAAAGAGATACAGCTATACGCCCCCGTTATAATTTATCCAATGCTTAAATAAAATTTATGAAAAAACTCGTCCGCAGTATTTAAAATTGAAATTACCGAAAAATGACTGTTCTGGTCGTGCCAGAGTTAAAACAATAACTAAATAAAACTAATAAATATGTTTTATTTGTCAGGTATTGAACTCGCAGTCGTTAGACGCATGTAAATAGACAGGCGCGCTACGATCCAGTCAATTTTCGACGAAAAGCGAACGCATCCAACGCACCCTATTTTATAATGTCTAACAATAATATTTGTACATTGAAGATTACTAAAAAGAAACAAATAATGGAATTTGAATCGACGGAAACTGTGTTAATATTATTTTAAATAAAATAAAATCATAGTGTTAATTATAAATATGGTGGACGGACACGTCAGTGGTTTATAGAACTCGATGTCGACTCTTAACTATTTCGGACACTGTTATACCTTTAGCAGTGTACCCCAGGCCGGTATGACGACGGAGGCTGTCAATGGATTCGCGTCTCTTGACGGTCACCGTCGTTTTATGCACATTTTCAAAGTCGGCAAAACTCATTGCAGCATCTATGTTGCAGTCGCCTGATGACTTTCATGAATAATACTCTATCCAGTATTATAAGACCAGGAATGGTTAATATTTCGTTTTAGTGATGTACTGGATTTTATCGACATATCTGTGTTAAAATATCCGAAGGTAAAGAGTCGATAAACAGTGAAAGTTCGATAATCCAACTCGATAGTTAAGCATTAATAGATTGGAATAACAGGGTTGATGAAAAATTTGTTTTATATCAAAGAAAAGGTTTTTATTTTAACCATTTTTCCGCTCGACAGGTGTAGATAGTTCCCTAAAATCGAATACTACTTCTGAAATATCTTGCGAATAGTTTAGAAATGTTTAATTATAATTCTTTGGTATCAAATAAAGCTCAGGCAAAGATGCATTAGAAATTACTATACTAACATTAAGGATGTATGAAAAAAATATGAACTACAGTTCTATGAAATAGAGATTTTTATAGATAAATTTGAGTGACAGTGAAGAGTGTTGTGACGAGTTGTGAGTTTTCATATAATTTAATTATTAAAATTTTCGTCTCCTTTGTACAGTTCGAAAAACAAGTTGGATTATCGAGTTTAAGCTGTCTTGTAATATTTAATAAATGTCGAGTGTAATCCGGCGCGGTCCGTCACCAGTCTCATTTAGCGTCAGTCCGTTACTATAGGGTATTGTTTTTATATATAAATTAACTGTAGCATTATGTATATCTACTGTACGTTTATGTATATGTATGTAAAAGACCGCGGCGCCACGCGCCCCGGTACATTTTGTATTTAGTTGACAGACTTTGTAATTAACAATATTGTTAAAGATATAATTAAAAAAAGAGATGTCTTAGGTCGATAATCGTAATGTAACAAATATAATAGTCGAGGTGTTTTTTATGTGGATGAATGCTGTAGTGATGATCTCGCGGGCATTTCTAAGCTGAGGGAAAAATACACGTATTGGAAACTTCTCTTGACATTTTATTTCTAACACCGTCTCCGAAGCGGATTGCAGACTTTCCGAACCGATCCTACTAATCATTTGTAACCTAACCCCGCAAAGTGACTATACTGCACCTGATGGTAAGTCCAAAAACAATAGCGACTATCAAAAGAACGAAAGTTTATCGAGTTCCAGTCGACATGACGACCCACAACCGCGACTGAAGGTCTCTTAGGTATAGTTACTGGGCGCACACAAGCTAATCCCGAAACACGACAGGTCAAAGCGAGTCGCTATGACGATCTTTACATTCGTGTACTGTGGTCACTTCCCAGGGTAATGAACTGCCACCACAAAAACCATAATGTTAATTATACAAACAATAACGACCAATTCGTTGATAATCGTCGTGACCAGCTGGCCTGCTCAAGTCTTCATTTTGTAATACGATTCCGCCGGCATGTACCACTAGAGGTACATACAAAATTGTACTACTAATGGTACAAAGAAAAAAATTAATGTAATGAGTGTATTTTTTGGTAATCAAAAGAAAACAGTTCGCGAATTAAAACTATTAAACATATACCGGGTAATATTTTAGACGCGGGAGATATTCAGCATTCGGTTCTAATTCCGGTGGTTTCGGTTAGTTTGGAATTCCAAATATGTAAAAAATATATTTCCATCAAAACAAAGTAACAATAATAGTCAATATAGTTTCATAATATTTATGGGCAATTTTACTAATGAATAACAATTAATTATTAAGTAGATATTGAGCATGTCCCAAGCCAGGATATAGTATGAAGGGAAAACAAGTTGACCTTTGGGTTTAGGCCAAAGGAACTTTATTTATTCACACTACGAATCAATTCTCATTTGTTCATCAGTTTTTCTTTATAGTTTGTTAGGGATCATATTTACATTTTAATTAATTACAGGGTACGGTATATCTCCTTCGTTTATAAAATAACCCTGTATCTTAGATTATACCCTGTATATTAGTCGATGTTGTTATTTACATTTGTAAGATATCGACGCTGGAAAACATAATCGCTGTAACTTTTGTTGCCCATGATACTTAGAAAGAACTTGAGATTACAAAACTAAACAACACGTATGGGTGTGACATTTTATGGACTAATGGTTTTTTTTTCTGACATTTCAAGTGTTTGGCTCTGTTGTAAAATTTATATTTTCAGGGCTATAGGTTTCCGTGGTTCGTTTACTAGACAATGGAGGTCGCTACTAGTGATGTAAATGCCCGGGAATTTTCCCAAAGTGCCCAGCACTTCCGTGAACATTTCGTAAATTCCCGGGAATATTCCCCATACAAGTTTTGGGCACTTTGGGAAAATTCCCGGGCATTTTCATCACTAGTCGCTACATATCTCATCCTTATTCTGTAATACTATGACACAGTTATCAAGTCCTGTCACGGGGAAATTTAGTATGGCTGGATGCACATTTCTTTCAAATAGTGAAATAATTATTAAAATTTGTTCCGTAATTTGAAACAAATCTATCCTCCATATCTAGATTAACCATTCTATCCTCTCATATAATCAACCTATTTCTGCATTTGTGGTCATAAACTGCATGCATTACAAAGGCGTAGAATATAATTTAAATATAATTTAAAATATTGAAACTGATCTGTGCCTCGTCTCTTGTCAGCTGTTTTTAGTTACAGTCAAAGACAGAAATTAACAATTAGATGGCAAAGAGTAGGTTTCCTTGTGCGTTATAACAGGTGGTCATTATTAATTCAAACTTAAGAATCAACGCAAAAATAAAATATGCGTAACATTCAACTAATTTATTTTCAACATTAATATATACCAGCCCATAAATTATTAATATAAAAATAGAGATACAGAATGTTTTCAAAGAAAAACTTCTACGAGCATCAACTTTTGTACCTTTAAATAATTTCTTTTGAAGATAGCCTGTGTAATTTTTGAATTTTAATTTAGCTAATTATATGATTTTTTATCCTCGATAATGGAATTTACTAGTGCAGTATCAGCTAATGTGGTGTAAAAGAGATTGCCCAAACTGGGCTATGACCACAGTACACAACTGTAAAGATCGTCATACTGACTCGCTTTGCCTTGTCGCGTTAAGTTGTTTGTATACTTAAAATCTGATGTGGAATATGTAGGTCGGCATGACAGCAACTGTCAATGGATTTTCACTCCGTGGCGGTCACTGCCGTTCTTCGAGATTGCTTGAACTAGGTCATAAGCACAGTACATAACTGCTTAGACCGCCATAGTGCATCGCTTTGGCCTGTCGCGTTTCGAAATCAGATTATATCCCTATGTTGTTTAGATGTTCCTAAACTTTAACGTGGAGTATGTGAATCGGCATGATGATGGTGACTCAATAGATTCTCATCCCTTGACGGTTGCTGATTTTCTTTGAATGTACTTTACGTCATGAGCCTTTTAGTAGTCTATTGGGCCAAAGTAAAATTTAATACCTGATACTACACTAGTTAAATTCTATTACTATCTTCAGAGAGTTAACAACTTCAATTCCAGTCGAACTACATTTATAGGTAAGTTCTTTTGACTATTATAGCTCTATTGAAAGTGTTATTTCATCATAATTATCCTCATAGAAGCTTTCACTTTCAGTCATATTGTTTAGTATATTTTAAAGCACTGAATTCATATCACAGGTGTACTGCAGCTGCGTTATCCACGATCCAGTACAAAGATCCATCGATTGGTTTCACTCTACCGGCTGGCAGATCCTCCTTGTCTTTCAGTATTCGCTAAAAAATATTTTAACATTATATAATTACTAGCCAGTATTGTCGCAATTCAGAGCAAAGCTATATTTGTGGAATTTATATATATATATAGCTATATTTGTGGAATCTATGGGAAAAATGTAGACATTTAATACTCTTTGCTTATACAATGGGGTAATTCCTCCAACTGGGTAGTGACAACAGTACACACGTGAATGGACTATCATAGTGACACGCATCCGTTTGTCGCGTTTCAGGATCAGTTTGTACACGCCATAATTCATTGGGTATGACGAGTTTCAGTATGTAATGAATGGATATGGTACTCGTGTGATATACTAATATATGTAGGCAAATATCTGTGTTCATGTATGTACACGTTGTTATCTATGACACTTTAAAAAAGTCTCTAGAGCTGTGTATCTTATTTCTATTATTTCTTTCCTCATTGTTTTCTATGTGATGACACAACAAATGATGTCGACTAAAAATCAGCGCTGGATGGCTCAGCTGGGCACCTAGCATTTGCTGTGCTGACTTTCCTTTGGCACAGCACAGAATATTTGCTTTTATTGTTTTCTACCTTGATTAACCCATCATTCTGTGTTGTATGTAAGTCATGTGTCAGATAAATGCTTTTTTTCTTTTAATAGATTCTCGTCCCTTGGTAATCATTGCCATTCTTAGATTGTTGTATACTTTCCATTAGATGCGGTGTAGTTACATTGTTGAGCTAGTATAATAAAATTATGCTTACCTTTACCATATCTGCTTTCCCTGAACCACTAATAGCAAATATGCAATTTCTAGCATTGTTTATGACTGGGTAGGTCAAAGTGACTCTCTCTGGGGGTGGTTTTGGAGAGTCCGATATAGGTGCAACCATCAAATGTGTCTCAGAGAGCAGTGGATGTCCAGGAAACAAGGAACATGTGTGCCCGTCTGGTCCCATTCCGAGCAGAAGTAAGTCAAACTTATAATTATCACTGCCAAATGCTGTTTTCAACTTTTCTGCATAATCTTTAGCTGCCTCCTCAACTGAAATTGAGATAGAAGAAGCTATATATTCGGGATCAAAAGTAAATGGAATATTGTCATCCAATAATAATGCCTAAAAATTGTTGGAACTGTCAGGCAACTTCTATGGATCCACTATGTAATTATTAATAAATGCACTGTAATTTCTTTAGAGTGTAGCTCACGCAGACTAGACATCACTGAAGTTGAACAAGTTAGGGTGGCCGTACCCTTAGCCCAGGAAGACAAGTAGGAGGAACACCCTAGTGGATTTAGTCAGTAAGAGTCTGAACACACCGGGCTGTGCCCCACAGTGGCACTCATGATGCATGGGGGTTTTCACCACAGAAAAAAAAAAGGTGTAGCCAAAGCAGACTACACTGCTGGATTCTGCCGCCCATCAGTTAAGCTATTAAGGAGTTCTGCTACTGTGTTACACACACCTTGACCAGCACAAATAGTTAACATAGGTGAGATTTCACTGCAGGGGTTCAATACCATTAGCTGCATGCTTAATAATGCAATGTTGATATCATTATTATATCTTAAGATTAAGGTATAGGATTAGTAATATCTTAGTAATATGGTTTATTTTGATGAACCCCATCCACACTGAATGGGTGGCAATTAAAGGTAGCAAGAGCCACATAAAAAATAATTTATTATTTATCACATTATCATTTCATTTTTTTTTTATCTAGTTTTGGCACTGACCATAACACACTTGATGTTAAACACGGTGCAGTCGAAAAAATTGACTAACAACAGAAAAGAATAAACCTATTGGTAGTGGCACAAATATCTCTTCACGATTTGTTTAAATAACCCAATATCATAGGATAGTGGGAAAATGCTCACCGGAAGACCATTCTACATCCCCATGACACGGCAAAGGTATGAGTTAGAGAAATTCTTAATCCTAGCTGGGACACGAGTTGCTATATAGCTGTAAATCCGTAAAACCGCGTGAGACGTTCTATTATGGAAAGGAGGGGGTGGAACAAGGTTAAATAGTTCTTCAGAACACTCGCCCGATGCATATATTCTATCATTAGGATAAATACCTGAAATCCCCTGTTTGATAATAATAAATTGGGTCTCCTTTAAAGAAGTCTTTGGTATAAGGTCCCTTTTGTATGCTCCAAATGTGGAGTCTTCACTGTCTTCTGGCACAACTCTTTCGTCACAGAATGCTAAAGTCCATTTTGTCCAGTCTGTAATAACTTTTGGCAAGCTTTCACACAAGTATTTCAGCACAGACCCACCTGTAATGTGCATTTAATATTATTCATAAAGCTAAGAGCATTATTATCAACTAAGCTATACTTGAGCACAGCCTTCATTGTGTACTGTAATAGGTATGTCCGAAGTAAGGCTTAAAAAAAGTTTAGTTTGCCTTTTGTTCAAATCAGTATCAAGCAGAGTTTCATGAATATAAATTAAGCTCTGTGTGAAAGAAAGGGAATTACATTTTCACATGCCCAAATAGGTATTTTTTTATTTTATTTTTTTATTTATGGCTTTATTCCAAGGACTGGTCCTTTGTGACTTCGCCAATGTCAGTGTAATAATTAAAAAGCGAGGAAAGTTGGCCGGTTATACTGTTTCAAATGTGCTTAAGAAATTGGACGGATGTCAAGTTGTACTATTTATCTTGAGTTTGTCCGGTACCTAGAACAAAACAACACAAACTAACTACAACATCACAAATATATACATAAATAAATATACAATAGGAAACACATTTAGACATAACAAGAAGGAGTTAGTAAAATTATAACCTAATATTAAAACGGGTTATGTACTGGAGCAAAACATGAACAAAAGGGGAATCTATTAATTGGAGAAGGGAGCTAAAGTTGGTAGGACGGGGGATGAAATTAGGGAGAATGTCATATAATGAAGTGGAATGGTTGGGACAAGAAAAAAATATGTGTTCAAGTGTACCCTCATCAATTCCGCACTCGCAGAGGGAATGGTCTCTTACCCTAATTTTGTGGAGGAACACTGGGGAGCAAGAATGGCCTAAGCGTAAGCGGCAAATGGTAGAAGTTGAATGTTTGTTACCTTGATTAAATTTGAAAAACCACGGCTTACGGCGGACAGTTGGTTGGATGGACCCATAAAATCGACCACATGTTCTCTTAGAGAAATTCCACTCTGCATTCCAGGATTCAAGTAAATGGGATTGGGCGACAGATAAAAGATCGGAAGGAAATAAATTAAAATATGTTGCGGAACCTGTGCGAGTGGCATCTTTAGCCCAGGAGTCAGCTTGCTCATTACCCGTAATACCGCAATGACCAGGAATCCAAACTAGGGAAATGTTAATCCCCTTTCTGTTACACCTGTACAAAGCTTCTTTAATTTTGAAAATAATCGGTAATTTTGTCTTGTTTCTAAAGGGATTTGAAAGAATAGCTTGCAAAGAGCTTTTGGAGTCTGAAAAGATGACAGTTTGCTTGAGGTTGTGGGATTCTGTGTATAAAACGGCCTCTAGAATGGCAATAGCTTCACCTGTAAAAACCGATGCCTGAGGAGGACACTTATAACTAAGAAGAATTTTGTATTTTGGGATCCAGACTGCTGCACCAACACAGCCATCTCTAGTTAGCTTCGAGGCGTCAGTATAGATGGCCAGGTACTGGGAAAAGTGGGAACAAAGGGATTGATTGAACCAAAGGTTGGCGTTGGGATTGTGTTTGGGGATATTTAGGTCTAGGATAATAGAGGGATTTGAAATGAGGACAGAAAAGTCAAGTTTAGCGGGAAGAAAGTTAGAACATTCGAATAGAGGAGGGGGAAGGTTTTGCAGTTTGGTAAAGCTGGAAACAAGTCTGGGGGGAATTTTATTGGACCAGTAGTTACTATTTTCAGTTAAATGAGTCAGAGATTTCAGACGAGGAAGGAGCGGATGGGAGAGGTTTTGAGATATTTTAAAAACAAATCTGTCAGACAGATATTGTCTTCGGAGGTGAAGGGGTGGGTCAGCAGATTCTACTTGCATAGCATTTTTGGGGGAAGATTTCATAGAACCCAAGACAATGCGTAAGCCCTTAGCCTGCAGAAGATCTAGTTTATTTAAGGAGGTCTTGTTACAAGGCTCAATAATAACACTACCATAGTCAAAATGACTTCTAATGAGTGCATTATATAATAGTTTTTGGCAATAAGGATGAGAGCCCCACCATACTCCCAAAAGCGTTCTGAGGACATTAATGCCTTTTTCGCATTTTTGGGTCACTTGATCGACGAAAGCAGAGCCAGACATATGGGAATCTAAAGTTACGCCTAAAAATTTTACTTTATCTGAGACTGTGATAGGTTCGTCGTCGCAATGTACTATTAAATTTGGAACATTTCTTTTCCTAGTGAAGACAACAAGGCTACTTTTAGGAATGGAGAGAGAAAGGCCGTGCTCCATAAGCCAAACATTCAAATAATATAATGAAGAGTTGAGGCGAGAAGAAACAGTATCAATAGAGCTAGAGGAAACGTAAATAGCGAGGTCGTCTGCATACTGCAGAATATTACAGGAAGGGCTGACGCACTGCTCAAGATCGTAAGTATAAATGTTGTATAAAATAGGACTTAGAACCGAGCCTTGCGGTAATCCTCTCCAAACTTGTCTAGGAGGAAGGTGAATACCTTGAAATCGGATATGAATAAACCTAGACATGAAAAGATTCGACATAAAATTGACAATCCTCACTGGGATACTCAGCTGGAGCATTTTCTGCCTGAGCATTGGAAGAATGACACTATCATATGCGGAAGCTATGTCGAGGAAAATTCCAGCAAGGTACTCATTATTGGAAAAGGCGATTCTAATGTCAGATGAAAGAATGGAGAGGCTGTCCATAGTGCTCATGCCTTTACGAAAGCCGAATTGGGATTTTGCGAGAATACTTTTACTCTCGACAAACCACTCTAACCGATTTTTAACCATGTGTTCTAAGATTTTGCACAGGGTTGAGGATAGAGCAATTGGTCGATAAGAGGATGGAGCTTCTGGATCTTTAGAGGGTTTAAGGATAGGTATGATGATTTGGTTCTTCCAGGATTCAGGGATAAGGCCAGATTCGAATAAATTATTGAAAATTTTAAGAAGGAAAGATTTAGAAGGAGTGTTTAATTTAGTAATAAATGAATATGGAATTCCATCCATTCCTGGGGAGGAATCCTTCAGACCATCCAAGGCTGCCTCAAGTTCTAAGGGAGAGAAATGATCATTGAGGTTATCTATGTGCTTCAAAGGAGAGTGGTAAGAAAGAAAGGAGTCAGCAGAAGGAACATATGGAGGAGCTAAAGAGTCAGCAAAGGAAGTTAACCAGGGAGAAGAGTCATTAGAAGAGGGGGATGGGGGAACGAGAGAGCCACGGAATCTTTTGATACTTCTCCAGACCAGAGAAGATGGGGATCTAGGAGATAAGGATTCACAAAATTGTTTCCAACCCTGTTTCTTCTTGCGCGAAAGTGTCTTTTTGGTTTGGGCTAATATTTTTTTTAATGTGAGGAAGTTTTCCAATGTCATTGCCTGATTATATTGTTTTTCTGCTTCTTTCCTATTTTTTACAGCTCTCGAGCAATCAGAATCCCACCATGGAGGGGATGATAATGTGTGCTTCACCGTTTTCTTAGGAGAGATATGCAAGTCTGCAGCTTCAATAAGGGTTTGAACAAAAAAATTATAACGTTCTATGGCATCTTTGAGTAAACCGTCAACTACAGACTGTATTTTAGAGTCAACATGAGAAGCAAAGAGATCCCACTTCGCTGTATCTAATTTGTATTTTAGTAATGGTTCGGGAGATGGGAGAGGGATGACAGAGCGGGATAAGGAAATTAGAATAGGGAAGTGGTCACTGCCATAGGATAGAGGCAATGGTTTCCATGAGAGAAGCGGGGATAAACTAGGAGAGCATGCAGTCAAATCAACTGCTGATTGTGGGTTCTGACTTGGGTAGACTCTGCGGGTCGGAGAGCCGTCATTAATTATTGTGACATTGATGTCATCAAAAATGTTCAAAATATGTGTTGAAAAGGAGTCACAGTGGTAGGAACCCCAGAGGGTGTGGTGAGAGTTGAAGTCACCAAGAATAATTAGAGGATGGGAAAGAGCAGAACAGATAGACAGTAAACTTGAGGATAGGGAGGAGTTCGGGTGAGGGATGTATATTGATAAAAAACTGATGTCCAATACCTTAACAGCTATGGCACAGATTTCATCAGAGTGGGATGGGAGTGGGATTTGAGAAAATGGGAAAGATTTCCTAATGAAAATGGCGCTACCAGCATAACCATCATCACGGTCATCACGAAGAAAGGCATACCCTGGGATTCTGAAAACAGATCCAGAGCGAAGCCATGTCTCGGAAACAGCCGCAACAAATGGGTTATAATTTTTAAATAAATAAATAAGTTCAGATTTTTTGGGAGCTAGGCTCCTACTGTTCCATTGTAGGATTTGGTTGGGTTGTGTCTGGGCCGTTGTGTTGGATATGGGTAAGAAGGGTGAGCAGTTTAGCGGCAACGTTGGACGGTATACAATCATTAAATTTTGTTATTATGTTGTCTAAGACGGATATGAGCAAGTCTATTAAATTATCATTGGAAAGATTGGGTTGAGTTGCAGGTGCTGTAATGAAGGAGTTTTGGAGTGCACAACCATTAGGAAGAGAAGAGGGCATGTTGGAGATGATAGAGTGGTGAGCTCTTTTATCATATCCTTGTGATAATACATGTTTGGGACGGGGTTTGGAGAATACAGTTTTTCTGTAAGAGGTGGATGTAGGAGGATCCGATGAGGGGAGAGGAGAAGTAAAATGTGTAAATCCTTGGGGAATTGAAGGGGTAGAGACATCAGCAAAGGAACGGCGCACGGAAGGGAAATGAGAACTAGCCTCTACATAGGAGATATTTTTCTCAGACATAAGCATTTTAATTGCTTTTTGCCTAGAGTGTTCAGGGCATTTAGCGTTGTTAGCAGGATGAGGACCAGAACAATACAAACATGTTATATTTTCATTTGCTATGTTGCAAGAGTCCCCTGAGTGACCCTGGCAACATTTATAGCACCTTGGCTTAGATCTACACTGCGCTTTGATATGGCCAAAACGGCAACAGTTGTAGCATTGGATCGTAGGAAGGTGATACATTTCTACAGGAAGGGAGTTGTAGCAACAGTAAAGGAATTTTGGCAATATTTGGCCTTCAAATGTCATAACCACAGACTGAGTGGGAATCCATGATGTAGAACCATCTGTTGTGGACTTTCTATTTAGCCGTCTAGCTTTCAGAATTTTTCCGCAGTTTTCTGGCAGTTCTACGGCTTCAACTAGTTCCGTCATTGACCATTCGCAAGGGACATTACGAATAAGGCCTAAGCGAGTGATATTATATGATGGGATGGAAGCTGTCAGGTTGCAAGATGAAAGGCATGGATGGGACATAAAACTGTTTGCAGCCAAGTGGGATGAAAATTCTACCGCTACTCTGTTTCGGCCGGCTATCTTTACGCCACCTTTTACAATGTTTTGCACATCATTTGATTTTAAGAAATGGCCAACCTTCATTGGCCTCAGAGTGACGCCAGAATTAGGATCAGTGACCGGGCGGGACAAATGAACGATGAAAGGGCCGAGGTCATTTTCAGTATATACGCGAGCGGAGTCGTAGGAAGGGTGGGTATATATCGTCTCAATTGAAGCCGATGGTAGTTCTAAGTTGGTGATATTTTTTTTTTAAGTTTGTACATTTGGGTCAGGACCGCTGGAAGGGCGTTTAACACCGCGTTCAGCCGAGTCTGCAGCAGGATTGGGTGGATCTGGTGGTTCAATATCAGGAGGTCGACCGGGGGACGCATCCCCCATGGTTATTTAGGGAAAGGCCTTAAAAGGCCGGGGTATTATAAAGAAATTACTTACCCAGCACCAAGAGTAATAACCAACACCAAAAACCAAGAAAAATCTCAAGAAAATTATAAGGAAATAAGTAATATAGGCCCGAGATAAATTTTGACGTCTATTATCAACAAGCCAACATAACCTCCTCAAATAGGTATTAGTTTAGGTTATATGATAATATGTCAGTTAAAGTCTATATATAAGAATATATAGATTAAAGTTATAATGTTAATAGCCAAGTTTCCAAATTCTTTTTATTTAATATTAAAATGAATAGTCGTGTCATCCACTATTTCTCCACACATACATCTATCCATATGTGGTATCCAGTGAGTATATTTCCATAAATTTATGAATTGAGAGACTTTAAGAGAAGAGTAAATAGTCATTTGTTGGGTGAACATGGTCCATTGTTAGACTCAACTTCACCTTCTACCAGGTATGAAAAAATACTCCAAACTATGTTCCTGAACAGATTTATTCATCAAAACTTGACTTGATGGTGCAATAAGGAATTTTCCAAGGCAATGTTCTACATGTGCAGGGTCAAAAAGTAATATTATTTATTTATTATTAGGCTGGCAGTTGAAATAACTGATAAGTGCCTGTATGCTGCTATTAATAATGTATTAATTATTTATTTTATTTGCTTAAGTAAAATATTTGAAAGAAACACTTTAGCTTACTTTATTTGTTGGAGGAAATGCATGTTTGTGGAAAGAAAGGAATTTAAATTTAGGTCTCCTGTTTATTGAAGTTCTTTTATCTATTCTCTGTTTCTAAATTGTGGAGCACAAAATATAGACCTAAATTAATATTTTTATGAATGAAATATATGACACAGATAAGATCCTTGTGGCATGATGTGGAGGAGGTTTACATTCTGCAATGGGTGCGCATACGTATAAGATGATTATTAACTGTAGTGACTATTGTTTTACCTGATAACCCAACAAAAAACTTGCCACGATTGTAAATAGCATCATTTGATATTTTTTCGACGTACGAAGTGAGTTTGGTTATTAATTCTTCTTCGTTATTCACTTTTAACGTCGTCATAATTATTAATTATATACCCTAGATTATATTATATACCTAGTTTGATAAAATAAAGTTTCAAACGCCAATAGAACTTATTGAAAAAATATTTTATTCCGAAAAGCAACAATGTTGCGAACTGCAGTCAAGAGAATTTTACTAAAATTATTGAAAATCCCCTTAAATACAAAACAATATTTTGTAGATACTAAAGCTAATTCTTTTGTTACTTACACCGTAAAGTATCTTAGACCGTAAATTATAAAATCAAAGCAAAAAGTATTAGTATAATAAAGAATTTATGGTTATTAAAGATTTATTATAATAATCAAAAAACGTTGTTAAATCGTGTTACGTAAAAAATGACTATTTCTAAAATGTAATTGTCATAATAATAAAAACAAGTAAAATTAGTTTTGCCTAATTATTGGCTTAGAATAGTTTATGACTCTTATTTGGAGCTCGGTATCCACCTATACAATAATATGCCTGATGACGTTTGGGAGCTAACTCAATTGAATTAAAATAAAACTATAAAGAATATATTTATAAAAGTAATATTATTCCATTATTGTTTTATTTGTTTATGTTTTGAAAACATGTTCTACTGGTTTTTTGCTGGTTATGTTCGGTAAATTCTGGCTCCGGATACAATAGTAGATCTTGATATCTTTGATAAGTCAAAACTGTTTAGAAGCGAAACTATTTGAATAAAGTAATATTCGTTTCATCGCCGTCATTATAAATGGCATATATAAAATCGTACATTCACCTGCTAGCTTTGTCTCAAAGTACCAATTATAAACCTACTTAAAAACTCTTATCTCTAAAAATTCCTTAAGATACATAAAAACTCCTTAATTTAAGGACAGAACTTTTTATGTTGGTATTACTGAGATTTGACAATTATTGATATTGAAAAAGGATAACTACCCGGTGATAAGAAAATAGACTAAGCGGCCTCTACGATATTTAGTGTATTTTATAAACAAACAATACATAGTTAAAATTACCTACTACAAAAATTATTGTAACATATTTCATAGGAAATTGCAATTTTATACTTTTTTCAGTGTTATAAAGTTAATTTTTGTTAAAATGTATCATTATTTCATATTATGTACATATGAAAATTATCTAAAAATAAACGGCGATTTGAATGGCAATTTGAACATTTTTTTTGTAAATTTGAACAATTTAAAAAAATATAAGGATAATTAATTTAATCCAACGGATGAAATTTGAGGTTTAATTAGAATGTAATAATTACTAGAGAATGTGAGCCGTTAAAAGACTTACCATATATTCCGGTTTAACCAGGGCTATCCAGTTTAAACTTTAAAGTAATGATCCTTGCGACCTGGTCGGTTTGGTATATTATCCCAGTTTACGTCCCTGGTCTTGGGATAGTATTTATTTCAATATGATATACTTACTTTGCCACTTTTTGGCATTTGTTTGCATATTTTGAGTATTTATTTTCTTTTATAGGTATTTGGACCATTTACAATTGAATATAATGCTCTTTCTATGAATTTTTATTATAAAAGTCTTTAAGCAACGAGTCAATCAGTAAAATGGACAGTATATTTTCTGCTTTAGCGGACTTTTGTTATTTTGGATACTTTTTTTTTACAAAAAGCTAATATAATGTTTCTTTTTACGTTTTCTATCCCCTTCCCGATTTATAAATTATAGCACAATATAAATGTTAAACTATATTTATACTGTGATTATAGTAAGTATAGTCACTAACCATACATAATAGTTAACAGTTAGCACATATATTTACCAGCCACGTGGTACGCAATATTACTACATAGTTCCATTAGTATTGCATAGATGTCACTGTACGATTTACAATTGATATCTACAACACGGTGTCAAGAATTTATTACAATATATGAATACTTTTGTGTAATCTGTTAACAGTATCGCTTCTCGGCCTTTTGGCTAAGATCAAAGTGTAGTATCTGTTCTTTTCAGCTTAATATCTGAAAGTTCCCGCATCGCGGGACCAGTATATTAAACTGATTTTTGTAAGCTGACGGGATGTTCGGGGCTCGCTCCACTCCTGTCGCGGGTCGGCCCGGCATTGCAGTGCCGCCGGGATCGGCCCATCGTAAATTATCATAAGCTATCAGGGTGTGTCCTCACTTAGAGAAGACTCGTCATGAATATTTAAAACAAAATATAATATTAACCCTTTGCGGTCGTATGTTCTGCTCTCAGCTACCACAGCAAGGAACCATACGAATCCTATACTGTAATGCAACAATGTATCGTTTACACTTTTTCGAAACAAAGTGGATGGACGAATGATTGTATTAAATAAATAGATATCTAAAGTTCACAAAAGAATTACCAAATCTTGTTTATCCATCATAATCTTACGTGTTATGTATTCCTGCTCTTTCGACGGAAATTAATCCCGACCAGTACGATACCCATGTCCAAATTTAATATGTCCGCAAAGGTTTAATTAATTCCTCCTACCAATTTTAAATCATCTTTAACCTACGTTACTCATAGCATCAAGTGACATAATAAAAATATCGTATACTGTTTTTTAAAGCTGAGATTTATCGCCGCAACTTTAGAATAAATAATTTGGAATCGATTTCTCGTCATAATTTGAATTTTTGTAATTTGTCAGCATCAGACACTATCTGTGATAAAAGAAGCAAAACGGCACATCGACGGTTCGGACCGGCCCTTCTCTAAACCAGTAAGCGGGGAAAGGCCGTCATTACGCGCAGACCTAGACCAACCGCATTGTTAACAGTCAGTCCCATCCACACAACCAAACCATCGACGCACCAACCAAGTTGTCGAAATTTTCAATCACTTACTACGCCATACCATAAGGTCTAAACTGGCAATATTTTCTTTTTTTTATTATAACTTTTTGACATTTATTTTTCTTTTTTAATGTTAAATACTTGCGGATTCTCATAAATAATTTGATAATTTAAAATATATCTTTTTTTTAATACAAAATTATGAGATTCGTTTGTTTCTTACATAAATTGATATAAAATATTAAAACTTTTATTTTATTATTAAATTATCATAATTATTTTTATTTTCTATCACAACGTCGATTCCGTACTGGAGTATGCAGAATAAATAGTATTACACTGCTTTCAATTTTTGCAACAGTTTTTGGGGCCGCGATCTTTTTAACTTTTAATAAAAAAACTTCAGTGTATGTTTTCGGAATAGACCATATAGATTATAAGTAAGTATATAATATCTATATCTATGGTAGCATATTTTAAGTGTAATTATTAATATTTATCTGACTAATGTCACAATTTATAGACCCTATTTATATGCTATACATACTTATATTATGCTTATACTTTGCTCAGCTCTCTTCGCCCGGTGTAATTATAAATATATTTGTCGGCCACCAACGTATTGTCCTATGATATGGGGTTTTATGCGAAGCGTGAAGATATATTTATGCAGGCCGGCATGATCGCAGCAGCTATCGACCGTTTATTTTTTCGTAATCGTTTCGTATCGATGTGAATATTTTTTCGTAACAATTGGCTATCGCTCCTTTAGGTAAAAGGGAGCCTTGGCAGAAAAAGTTTCAGAACCTCTGCCTAATCGGTTTTGATGTATCAAAAACATGTTATAATTTCGTCATACGTAATGGCTAGGCTGCCGGTTGTCCTTATCAACTTCTTAAGAAATGTCTACCAGCTGGTTACCATAGAATTAGAAAATATAAAGAAGCAACGCACGTTCGCTTCACGTCTACATGAAGTTGCAACTTGTACAGCGCCTCTATGAACATAATTTCTATTAAACGGGAGAAAATGATTTTTATGATGGTATAAAAAGAAGTGTAGGAGTTACATATTAAAAAATATATTTGCACAAGTATTAAAATTTTTTTTTCTAAAAGTCCGAATTTAGATAAAATAAGGGATGGCTATTTAGTATTAATTAAAATTGCCTTGCCACATGCACCAAAAGTGCAAACAAAATAAAGTTTTTAAATACAACAACGTTAAATTTCAACGATCTGCCTAGGGATGGCGCATCATGATCATTTAATTGTAATGAGAAAGAAAAAAGATGAAATATATGACACGTAACATAACACAAAACACAGAAGAATAGGTTACTCAAGGTAGGAAACAGCAAGAACTAAATAAAGAAAGGGCAACGCTGACGATCATTCACTATTCGGACAGCCCTACGCTCCATTTAGAATGTCAATGCACAGAAAACAGCGAAGAAGTTATTGATAGAAATAGACAAAATAATAGTAAATACATTAATGAGTGAGAAGCCGGAATCGATGCGCCGAAACGCGAGTGACTGTTTTTTTAAATCCTGGCTCATACTTCCGTGTTTTACCAGATAAAGTACGGCTTTAACGAGGCTATGATTATTAGAAAACATGCTGCTTTTCTATTGCCCGCACTTTTGTAGTTTTCCTTCCACATATTTCTTAATTCTATGGGCTTATTCTGTCTGCAGGCAATGCGCTTGCGCACACGACCTCAGAATGTCAAATATTCCGATCGATTTATCTTTACGAACCATAAAATCGTATTTTAATTTACGACGTGAATGTAGCGGGTTTTAATGCAACTTTGTTTTAAAACGCTATTAAAGTGTGTTTACAAGACCATTTAACGTTTTTTAATGTTTATCGACAAACTGATCTGTTTTGAGGTGATAGGGTGATTGCCCGAACTGGATCGTGACTGCAGTACACAAGCGTAAAGACCGTCATAGTGCCTCGCTTCGTTCGTATGTCGGAACTTACTTTTGGAGTTTTTCAGATTAGACACCACATGCTTATCGGTAAAGGAAAACATCGCGTGGAAGCTCACATGGGATCTAATAAAAATGTCATGTGTAAGGAGTGCCTTGAGAATGCCGACCAGTTGCGCTACTGGTCACGTTGGGCACGACACATAAGTGCAAAGTGGATACAGCCGCTAATATAACTCTGCTCAACCTTAAAGGGATATAGCGTGACAGTATATATTATTTATTATTTTTACAATTTGTACTTGACTCTGTGAATACTCAGATTATCCTCACGTTTCTATTATTTATTGACTTTTTGTCAAATATTTTTTTTTTTCCTGAGCAATATCTAATATCTTTTGGAGTCGAAGCTGCTCGCGTCCGTAGGCTTTACCCTAGTTTCCCTACACGTGACTCCTGGGTGGTGCTACACGAGCAGCAGCGAGGTGGTAGGGCGCCGGTGCCCGTCTGAATTGCGACCACAGTGCATGGGTGTAAAGCCCGTCATAGTGACCAGTTTCGGCTTGTCGCGTTTCGGGATCAGCTTGTGCATATCCAGTAGCTCATATACCTAGAGCTACCTTCAGTCGTGGTATATGTGGGCCGACATGACGATGTAGACTATCAATGGATTTTCATCCTTTGATAGTCGCTTTCGTTTTTGGACTACACTGTACTTACCATCAGGTACTCTGCAGTCACTATGTCGAGCCAGTGTAAAAAAAAAAAACAAAGTCAAAGTATCACTTCTCAGTTCAAAACTCAGTTTTAGCTTTTTTTTTGTTAACCCGATGAAAATCCCTTCGGACCGTCAGGGGAGTGGTGAGGTCCACTCTCTCGGTGTGTCGGACTTGTACCGACTAAAACCACCGGGGTGCCAACTATGTCCTCGCTTCTCCTTCGCTGGGCGAATCAATTTAATATTATTAATCACTCAATCTTAGCTGATCTTTGTATAAAATTGTTCTTTACTGTATTTCATAATTTCATGAGCAAATATAACATTATTATTGAATATAAAAATATTAATTTTATACATGTTTCTCGATATCGAAAGAATTAACCTAGACTAGTGTGACCATGTGATCAATTATACGATATAACCTTTAATTTGTACATATGTATATGTGTATATAACTAGATATGTAATGAGCAAGACACCGGTCGCGGGTCCTGAGGCGATTCTCGTGTATGGAAAGGTCAATTTTTATACTGAGCACACATATGTGCCTACATCACATACAAGAGATGTCGCTCTTGACCTAAATACGGTGACTTTCTGCACGACATCCATACCTACGGCCATACCTACGTATTATATGCGCATTTTTTAAGCCAACGTACTGCTGTGTTGCCAGAAATTAAATAAAAATATACAAAACAACAATATACACATATCACATGAAATTATAAATACATTGAGGGTTAATAAGGGGTATTTGTTAAGTCAAATCATAATAATAAAACTTTAATTTTTCGTGCCTGTAATATGTATAACAGACATTTTTACGATATCGACATTTTTTCTTGTAAATTTGGCTCTTTTAAAAGTTTGGTGAGAAAAAATTGTAAGTATTTTTTTTTTCTTTATTTCATAAGTTTTCTCTTATTGTTTTGTGTCCCTTAACTGGATTTTTGTTTTGTGAAAACTTTGCTGGCGTGTGTATAATTTTTTTTTTAATTGCTTATAACATAATCTATCATAAAACGTGCGGCTAAAATTGAAACAACATATATTCTTTACTAGCTGTGACCGCGACTTCGATCGTTAATAGTTATTTCAAACTTAAATCTCTGTATAAGTGATATAACTGCTAACGATTGTTTCTTATATAAATTATTAAGAGCGCAGTAATTATAGTAATAGTGTATAATGTAAATAATAACTAAGCGATGTAAATGCCTTACCAGCAAGTGTGATGAAAAATATTTTTGTGATAGTTGTGCCTAAAATTATAGAAGATGAGCCTCGTTATTACAGTAATGTTTTTGAAATTTATTATATCTGGCAATGTTAGCTTTGTACTTTGGTATTTAAAATGCCATGTCCTTTAATCTAAATGCAATTTTGTGATATTTTATTTAATTATTAGCGGTATTAATCCAGCGTTGACCGGTAAAAATCCGTTATATTATTAACCAACCCTCTTGACTTTCAAAAAATGTTGTAACATGTATTTTTTTCCAATAATTCAAATACCGCTTTTCATAGCATTTACTTCGAAAATTGACCAATTTTTAAACACATTTTCAACCCATATTTCACTCTCTTGGGGGCAGACATACAAAATACGCCCTTAGTAATGCCTACAGCATAAAAATCCTAATATGAAATTTCGTGTTTGTAACTTAAGTAGTTTAGGCTGTAAGATGATATGACAGTCTGGATAAGTTATGTTGATGATAATCCTGGTAAATACCTGGCCTATTTCGACCTTGGAGATGTTTCCAAATCACACTAAGCAAGTGCGAAGTGCAGCTCCATTCGGTGAAGGTGAGAAAACGGTGAAAAGTGAACGAAATAAAAATAAACGTATTTTATCACATTTATAAGCGCATTTATATAAAGACTAGCTGATCCGGCAAACGTTGTTTTGCTATATAAGGTTTTGTAATATCTTCTAAGATGTTCATTGAAATTAAGCGATGTCAAAGACAATTTTGTTCACAATTAAATACTCTTAATCAACAACACATTTATTCGGATAAAGATTAATATTATTACGTTGATACAACTCTTAACAAATAATGCATTAATTTCGACCAAATTTGATTACCATAAAAACGGTTCTAGTGACTTAATCTTAAAAGATAGGTAAGGTATATACTGTCGCGGACATTTTTTTAGATCATTTCAAGAGGAATAATTCTTTCTTACATATATTTTTGGTATCTTGAACCGTTTTTGCAGCGCACGCAATGGAAGCCCTAAAGGAATAATAATTTTCCCTGTTTTTTTCACATTTTCCAATTTTTCTTCGCTCCTAATAATTGCATCGTGATGTTATATAGCCTAAAGCCTTCCTCGATAAATGGTCTATTCAACTCAAAAAGAATTTTTCAATTCGAACCACTAGTTCCTGAGATTAGCGCGTTCAAACAAACAAACAAACAAACTCTTCAGCTTTATAATATTAGTATAGATAAGAAAAAGTAGCTGTAGTATGGTTGATCTGGTGTATTAGGGACTGGTATCGATGCCCGGCAACGCGAGTGGTCGTAGGTTCGTATCCCAGCACGTACCTTTGGGTTTTTCCAGATTAAGTTCGGACTTAGGCACCCCATGCTCACCGGTGAAGGAAAACATCGCGACGAAGCCAACATAACATCTAATAGAAATGTAATGTGTATTAGTACTGTGAGAACAAAGATCAGCTGCGCTACTGGTCACGTTGGGCACGACATATATGCGCAAAGTAATATGATCCAATAATGTATTTGTCCACGCACTGACAAACAATAATGGCAAAACTGCAATTTGTAAAATCGTTCAAATTCAATTATATGTACGGCACAAAACAAATCTTTTATTAAAACATAATTCTCAAACAGTATCTCTGCTCATCCTGAATCGGATATAGAGTGACGACATATTATTAAGAATTGTCTAGTGAACTGAATATAGAGCAAAGTTAACCTTTATGCTCGCTGTAAAAAGGTCGTAAACACGTAATTAGTAAGTTCATAGTACTTAAGCGTAAAGACTTATATTAGTCATAGCGACTTGTTTCAGCCTGTCGTGTTTCAGGATCAGCTTGTGTATATCCAGTTGTTCATATACCTAGGGAACTGCCGTCTTGGTAGCCGTAGTGGTATATGTGGGCCGACATAGCAATGGCGACTGAAAATAGAATTTCTTTCCTCAGCGGTCGTAGTAGTTCTTGGAGAACATTGTACTTTTCATAAGGTGTTATATAGTCACTTAGCCGTGGTGGCTGCCGGCAGAATAGAATAGCACCCCCCCTCTTTTTGCTGAGGTGTCGTAAAAGGCGACTAAGGTATCTCTTTAACACTGCAATTCAACCAGGTGTTCAGAGAAGGAACACTCGACCAAACCTGCATCCCGCTCCCTCCCGATCGTACTGGTTCTCCATTCCATCGGGCCTGAGGGAGCTCGGACGAGAGAGTGCTTTTCTGGCTACGCGTCCAGTTATGCACTTAAATATCTCCTGCGCAATTGACTGTTTCCGTAAACTGGACCTCGATTTTCTTAATCGGTGTTGAAACAGTCGCCGTGGCTGAATCCGGCTAGGACATCATCATATAGTCACTTTCTCGAGCGCGTATGAATTTTTATTCAATTACTATCTTGGGACACTGGTGCAGTATTTATATAAAGACATTCTATAAAGCTATAGATATACATATGAACCTATCTAAAGTTCAATTCAATCATGTCGCGCTGGGCACAGGTCTCTGTTATCTCGCATATCAATCTTCATTACGCTATTTTGTAATGTACCGATAGTAAAAAAAACATGATCTACTAAAAATACACAATTTCATATCATCAATAATATACTCTCATTTCAGATCTCATGCCTTGCTGGAATGAGTGGGAAGGGAGAAGTGGGAGTTCGGAAGAAGAAATGGGGAGTAGATTAACACGATATTGTTTCAGCCAGCTTGTTTCTCATACATATAGATATCTTAGTACTAAATCATTTTTTATATTGGTAATAAAATATCTTTTATTATATCTTAGTTTTGCCACTATTTACATCTTTGCTTAAGTTAAAACCCGTTTAATGATTATTCCTATATAATAGCCTATAATATGAGCACATATTCTACACCATAAATTAAAAAAAGTATAATAGCTGATAATACGTAATATTAAAAATAAACACCATCAAAAATGTTGAGCATTTCCGGAGGCAATAGTTTTGAAAAATAATTACATTATTCCTACAGGAAGCAATTACTTTAAATTTACATTTAATCGTTACTGTTTTTTCCTTGACCGATAATGATACAAATAATTACTGTCACCAATAAATGTTATACGCAAGAATTTTAACGATATGTAGATTGTAGAAAATTGTGTATGCATTTTTTTTTTGCGGACCGTACATGTATGAATGTATGTCGAAGGTGCGGACTCGTTGCGTACGAGATCCGTATGCTGCTGACCCTACTTACGCATACGGCTTACACGCATGCTAAATATAAGCTTTGAGATAAAAACGCAATCGACCGTATATCTTATTTTAAGTTCAGTCCGTATTTCGGTGCCTTTGCCAAAATTGACCAGCTGATATGCAAAATATCGATAATTATAGAAAGGGCAGTGTAGTCTAGAATCAGCCACAACTACCAAGGGACGGAAATCCGCGGATAGTCGCCGTCGCGATGCCGGATCGCATGTACCACGAGTGAAGTTCTCTAGGTATATGAACACCTGGAGGCACACAACCTGGTAGTTAATACCTTTGCGGTTGTACCCTCATGGTAGGGGCCTTGAGTGACCGTTTGCCAACTCCCAGGAAGCTGGTACATCGTTATGACGCGCTTTGCCAATTTACGCAGTGTAGTATCAGGGGAGGCAGCATCTCTCCCCAGATCGTGCTAAGTAGGTACTTAGCAGTTAGGGCTGTGCAGCATCGCTTATCCACTTTTGCGTAACCTTGAGTTTCTTTCGGCATTTCTTCTCAAGGTAGATGGTGAAACGCTAGTAGATTACCGTTAGGTTAGTTTCCTGGCTGGCCGCCCAAGTCTAGATTCTTACCTACAGGGATGCCCTATATATGCTGGATATATGCTGTCACGGGTTTTTATTTAGAACTATTCAAGATAAACAATCTTACGGTACATCATCTTTGTGTAGTGCCAATGGTTTTGACAGAGTACGCCAAGATAGCTCTCAGAGGCCAGATTTTTTTCCGACTTAATTGACATGTATCGTTATATTACGACCAAAATTACATAAAATCTTTACAGATTATAGCCTATACGTTATTCCGATGTATATAAATATATTACTGTAAAAGTTTCATTCAAATCCGTCGAGTAGTTTTATCGTGTAAGAGTAACAAACATATTCACAAACTTTCGCATTTGTAATATTAGTAGGAAGTAGGATAGGATTTATATTTTTTTGTAGTTATACATGTATTGTGCTGTAAACATATTTATAGGGACATTTATATCATTAAAAATAAAGGTACAAGAACTACTAGGAGAGGAGGTGTCTTTATGCCCAGCATCGCAAAATTTCAAAATCCGGAGTTTTCCTAAATTAATTCTTTTAAAATGTATATGAGATTTTTGGTATGTAACGTCGTTATAAAGACAATTATGAGTTGCAGGAATACAATGTCATGATGCTGGCATGAGTCCAATAGTGTCAAGGTCCAGCAAACACTTCAGAATAGAAATTTAACATGAACATCCGCGAGATACAGCTCCATTAGAACATCTATTATTATAAACAAATGCGTGAAATGATCTAAAATTAGGATTTGTTTGTATAATATCTTCAACGCGTTATAAGAGAGGTGCAGTTCACAACCAGCGGCGACTGCCAAGACCACCCACCCCTCCCATAGGCGATGACTGCAGAAGGCTTCTCGCTCGCAGGGTTGTGAGAAAAAAATATATACTTACAATTTGGTCCAATTTGAACTCTCAGACTGCTATTTTGGAAAACACCAGTTTTTAAGTCAATATATACTAGACGCAGAAATTAAAGGATATTAAAAATGGTACCCAATTTTTAGGTGATTTTCAAGAGGCTGTTATTCTAAGGGAAATGGTCGTATAGAAGTTTTAAAAGTAGAAAGTTATAGTTTCAAGTTTCTAGTTTTCAGTTTTAAACGTTAACATAATTTACGCGTAGGGTTTTTGAGTAATCGTAAGATAAATACAGGAAGAAAAATTTTCAAAAATTGTCCTCGTTTTAAAAATGATCTATGGACTTTCATTTTTTTTATTAAATGATCTTATCTTGAAATTCTTTTAGATAATCTAATTATCTTTTATTTGACTTGCCTACGAGCCTTCTACAGTGATTTAATCCTGAGTTAATGTTGATCAAAGCAAAAAAGACCTTATTGACTTTGACAATTGATTTCTTGGGTAACCCCGCCCGATTAAGTTGTGAAGACCTTTCCCGGTCAACAAACACGCGTAAATTGGAAAAAAATAATCTTGGGTAATAATGATTGTACAGAAAATCGAAGGAAGGTTTTACAAACTACAAAATATTCTATATAAGATGAAATTACAATTTTTTGGTGAAACATTACTTTTTGAAAAGAAAATGCTAACTGAAGATAAGCTAAAAAATCGCATATACAAGGATATTTGGATAACTTGAAATAACTTTGCAATGGGTTAAGGAAGAATTCCGTCCATAAGTTTTAAAACCTAAGGTATCCTGAAAAAACTCTTTGAAGATACGAAAAGCTGCGATTTTGTTCCCTCCGTTACCGAAAGGCTTATTCAGAGGTTTCGTGAAAAACATAATGGAGAATTTTACATTGTATTTTTTTTTTAAGTTTAAAGTGTAAGTGTGCTTAAAGTGTTTATCCTTTAATTTCTGCGTCTAGTGTATTTATTAAACGTCCAAGTATGACAAGATAATGCTTTTTATGCTTTATATGGGATGCACGCCACTGGTAAATCGGCACTTAATCTACGTAAAACCCAAAAAAAGTCTAAACCGGGATTCGAAATTACTTTACATTATTTTTTTCTGACACATCATAGTGACCACACCACGTCCGATAGTAAGTATGGAGCAGCCCGCTAAACGACTACAACTTCCAACAGTACAAAAAATAATCGATAGCCGCAGTGATCATGCCGCGCTGCTCAAATATATCTTCACGCTTCGTTCAAAGAACCTTATATCATAGCAAGATAGGAAGACGCTCGCCGGGAAACTATTCCACAGCTCAATGACTCGGCAAAAGTAAGAGTTAGAGAACATTTTAGTCCAAACTGGAATATGGGTTACAAAATAGCCGACCTTTTTTGGTAACCCGGGGGTAAATCCTATATAGAACTGTACACCATGTGGCCACTGTGAGGACATCGACCCCGGTGTGTTAGACTCTTACCGACTAAAAACTCCTGAGCTGTCTTTTACTCATTACTCCACCCGAGTCTAGGAAACTAAATTCGTCCAGTTGCCGGGGGAGCGAATAGTCTATTCAGGATTCCTCTCTGAGAGGGTAGGTGTAAAGAGCCCACATCTCCAAACCTTTCCCACTGGTGGTACGCCGAACACTGCACGCCGCCTCCCTCTCATACGGACAGCATACTCGCTCAAGTCCGGCGTATAGTCGACCTGGAATAACTAATACTTGATAACGATGTCTTATAAAACTATTGAGTTAACTTTCAAAATGTTAAAACAAAGACTCAAACATTGTTTTTTTCATACATAGGTTGGTCCACTTTTTCAAGTATATTATTCAGTGAGTACCCAGGGGGATGACCTCATCTGCCAGCCCTAGAATTTGGCGACCGAGGTGTTGATGCAGGATTGCAACCACATTGATCCAGGGCTGATATTGTCATTGTCCTTTATTATCGCCAGCACTGTCGTAGGTGTTTTGTCGTAAGGTAGAAGCATTGTCTGGCCGCACCCTAAGCATAGAGTTGCGACACGTTTACACACGTGCGTTACACAACTGTCGCGTGGACTTTGTCGCACTTGTCAACTCTAGGGACGTTCTTTATCGATAATGTGATAAAATTTACCTGTAAATGACAGCAGCTGTCAATGGATTCTTGTCCCTTGATAATCGCTGTCGTTTTTAGACAACACTATTCTTTCTATCAGGTGTGGCGTTGTTGTTTTAACGGTCTGAAGGCCTTTGGTTCGAGACCCAGTGGTGGCACACTGCACTGTGATGAGTAGATTGCTTTGTCGCTAGTAATGGTTATGTTCATGTATTAAGTATGTTTACATTTGTCTAGTACCCAAAGTAGTAGCGAAAGCTTAGTTTGGGACTAGGTCAGTGTGTGTAATTGTCCGTCAATATTATAGATGTTACAGTCTTGGTATAATAGAAAATTTATACCAAGTTGGTTGGTTGGTTGGTCTTATAACGTTTGGTAGCACATATTAAACATTGAACTAAATTAAAAAATGCAACAACCATTGAGTTATTTAATCTTTCACAAAATAACAATAATGTATAAAAATTAATTATGGTCGAATTTCACACAATAGATAATTATTGAGTAGCAGCAAAAGCCGAAGACCGGGCTCAACGGCCCTTGTTAGGAGAGGCGTATGTCCAGCAGTGGACTAGGATAGGCTGATGATGAAATGATGAAGTAGCATTTTTAATATTAAATTATCAATAGTCGATACTTAGACACGCTATATAGTAATTAGCACATCACTACTAACCTGATCCCAGCTCGAACCTGGGCGCGGTTGCTCGCCTTGCATGGCACACACGCTCCCTCATGTCTGCATATTGGTAGCGACAGCAAAACAATATCACATTTTTAATTTCATTTATTTAAATAATATAAGTGAAATTTGGACATTGAGTTTTTATAAGACATGGGTTCCCACTAAGAGCTGATTTATTGATATTTCCGCCCAAAGAGGATGAAATAAGGGTTGAAAATTTGTTCGACAATCCGTCAATTTTGAATTAAACAATAAAACTCGGTATTTATATATTTGACTAGCTGTCCCGGCAGACCTTGTTCTGCCCTATTTTTCTAAAACAAAGTCATATTGTTTTTTTTAATGTTAATAGCTTCCCCGACAGATTTTTTTGAAAATTGTTTGAAAGAATCTGGCCTTAATGCTATATGTATAAAAATTGACAAATATTGACATTAATATTTATACGCCACTCAATTGTTTTGCCTTCCCGGAACCCGTCCACTGTCATTTAAACTTTATGGTATGGTGTTAAAGTTCAAATTGACTTTAAAATATTATTACGAATTTTTTGTATGAAAATATAGAAAAGTGTTGTTTTTAGACTTTTTCAGACAATTTTTTTAATTTTTCTCTCCGTAATAACCTTCCCCATACTTCAACAAACACAACAAAAAAGAATCGGTTTAGTCGTTCTCGAGTTTCGCGTTTATCAAGACATAGCTGATCCGGCAAACGTAGTTTTGCTATATAAGTTATTGTAATATCTTCTATGATGTTCATTGAAATTAAGTGATGTCAAAGACAATTTTGTTCATAATTAAATACTCTTAATCAACAAAACATTTATTTGGATAAAGATTAATATTATTACCTTGATACAACTCTTAATGCATTAATTTCGACCAAATTCGATTACCATAAAAACGGTTCTAGTTAGTTAATCTTAAAAGATAGGCATATACTGGCGGGGACATTTTTTTAGATCATTTCAAGAGGAATAATTCTTTCATACATATATTTTTGGTATCTTGTACCGTTATCGCAGCGCACGCAATGGAAGCCTTCAAGGATGAATAATTTTCCCCGTTTTTTTCACATTTTCCATTATTTCTTCGCTCCTAATATTAGCATCGTGATGTTATATAGCCTAAAGGCTTCCTCGATAAATAGTCTATTTAACACAAAAAGAATTTTTCAATTCGAACCAGTAGTTCCTGAGATTAGCGCGTTCAAACAAACAAACAAACAAACAAACTCTTCAGCTTTATAATATTAGTATAGATATGTGTTGTTGATTAAGAGTATTTAATTGTGAACAAAATTGTCTTTGACATCACTTAATTTCCATGAACATCTTAGAAGATATTCCAAATCTTATATAGCAAAACAACGTTTGCCGGATCAGCTAGTTTATTATATCTAAAATTTGATCCCATTTTAATATGGTGCAGGATTGATACATGTCTTCGAAAGTATAAGCCAGAACTTTTGAATTGACAACAGCATAATCTATGTCCCTCTACATCTCCCTCGTGTGTAGACAGATGTTGAGAATCGAGACTGTTTCCAAGCGTATATAAGGTTTTTTTTTTGATAGGCCGGGGGATATTGTTGACGGACCTCAGGGAGCTTTTTTGGTTGTCGGACTTGCACCGACTAAAACCCCCGGGGTTACACAGCGCTCTCGCCTGGATAATTTTAATTTTAATTAAACACAACACAACACAACACAACACAACACAACACAACAGAACACAACACACCACAACCGAACACAACACAACACAACACAACCGAACCTAACCTAACCTAACCGAACACAACCGAACACAACACAACACAACCGAACCTAACCGAACACCACCGAACATAACCGAACACAACCGAACACAACCGAACACAACCGAACAGAACCGAACACAACCGAACACAACCGAACACAACCGAACACAACCGAACACAACCGAACACAACAGAACACAACCGAACACAACCGAACACAACCGAACACAACCGAACACAACCGAACACAACCGAACACAACCGAACACAACCGAACACAACCGAACACAACCGAACACAACCGAACACAACCGAACACAACCGAACATAACCGAACACAACACAACACAACACAACCGAACAGAACCGAACACAACCGAACACAACACAATACAACCGAACACAACCGAACCTAACCTAACACAACACAACACAACCGAACCTAACCGAACACAACCGAACACAACCGAACACAACCGAACACAACCGAACACAAGCGAACACAACCGAACACAACCGAACACAACCGAACACAACCGAACACAACCGAACACAACCGAACACAACCGAACACAACCGAACACAACCGAACACAACCGAACACAACCGAACACAACCGACCACAACCGAACACAACCTAACCTAACCTAACCTAACCGAACACAACCGAACACAACCGACCACAACCGAACACAACCGAACATAACCGAACCTAACCTAACCTAACCGAACATAACCGAACACAACACAACACAACCGAACACAACACAACACAACCGAACCTAACCGAACACAACCGAACACAACCGAACACAACCGAACACAACACAACACAACCGAACCTAACCGAACATAACCGAACACAACCGAACACAACCGAACACAACCGAACACAACCGAACCTAACCTAACCTAACCGAACATAACCGAACACAACACAACACAACCGAACACAACCGAACATTACCGAACACAACCGAATACAACCGAACACAACCGAACCTAACCTAACCTAACCGAACATAACCGAACACAACACAACACAACCGAACACAACACAACACAACCGAACCTAACCGAACACAACCGAACACAACACAACACAACCGAACACAACACAACACAACCGAACCTAACCGAACATAACCGAACACAACCGTACACAACCGAACACAACCGAACACAGCCGAACACAACCGAACACAACCGAACACAACTGAACACAACTGAACATAATCGAACACAACCGAACACAACACAACACAACCAAACACAACCTAACATAACCGAATAGAACCGAACACAACCGAACACAACCGAACACAACCGAACAAAACCGAACACAACACAACACAACCGAACACAACACAACCGAACATAACCGAACACAACTGAACACAACCGAACACAACACAACACAAATTGACTTTAAAATATTATTACGAATTTTTTGTATGAGAATATAGAAAAGTGTTGTTTTTAGAATTTTTCAGACAATTTTTTTAATTTTTCTCTCCGTAATAACCTTCCCCATACTTCAACAAACACAACAAAAAAGAAATCAGTCAAATCGGTTTAGTCGTTCTCGAGTTTCGCGCTTATCAAGACATAACTGATCCGACAAACGTAGTTTTGCTATATAAGTTATTGTAATATCTTCTATGATGTTCATTGAAATTAAGTGATGTCAAAGACAATTTTGTTCATAATTAAATACTCTTAATCAACAAAACATTTATTTGGATAAAGATTAATATTATTACGTTGATACAACTCTTAACAAATAATGCATTAATTTCGACCAAATATGTTTACCATAAAAACGGTTCTAGTGACTTAATCTTAAAAGATAGACATATACTGTCACGGACATTTTTTTAGATCATTTCAAGAGGAATAATTCTTTCATACATATATTTTTGGTATCTTGTATCGTTTTCGCAGCGCACGCAATGGAAGCCTTCATGGATGAATAATTTTCCCCGTTTTTTTTCACATTTTCCATTATTTCTTCGCTCCTAATAGTTGCATCGTGATGTTATATAGCCTAAAGCCTTCCTCGATAAATAGTCTATTTAACACAAAAAGAATTTTTCAATTCGAATCAGTAGTTCCTGAGATTAGCGCGTTCAAACAAACAAACAAACAAACAAACTCTTCAGCTTTATAATATTAGTATAGATAAGAAAAAAAAAACGTATTTCGACTTATATGAAAATTACAACTCAAGGGGTGTAAAAATGTTTGTTCGAATATCCGTCAATTTTCTAGTAGTAATAATAAAATATCGTCACGCTATATCCCTTAAGGAGTGAGATACATTAGTGGCCGTATCCACTTTACGCTTATATGACGTGCCCAAAGTGACCAGTATTGCAGCTGATCACCATTCTCAAGGCACATGAAATTTCTATTAGATATCATGTGAGTTTTCTCACGATGTTTTGCTTCACCTGTGAGGATGTGGTGCCTAAATCCTTACTTAGTCTGAAAAAACCAGATGTATGTGCCGGGATTCGATCCTACGATTATTCGCGATGCCGCACATTTGCGTTACAATTTTAAAGTAAGCGCTTATAAAACTGGTATTTAGGTTAATTACATTTTTTTTACCAGGAGAAAAATCCGCTATGTACCTCTCACTGCCACCCCGTGTGTCTGATTCTCACCGACTAAAAACCTCCTGGGTACTTTTCTTCATCAGTATGGACGCCGGCCGTGAGCGCGAGCTGCGCGCGGTGGACCTTGTTAGACCTGCTCAGAGATTAGTTACATTATTTATACCTGGGCAACGCCGGGATGTACTACATCTAATGTAAAACAAAATATATTTTTAAACTTAATTTGCTAACAGTACCAAGTAGCACTGCAGTAATAATATATTAAAATATGAGATAATTCCGTTATGTTATCAGCGAACGATTGCAAACGTCCATCATACTTATCGATCGTGATATATATTACTATGTAATTATAATTAATAATAAACAGTTTATTTAAGCGTATATTTATTCTATCTCGGTTTAATTTGCCTTGACTCACACATTTCAGCATTGAGTACTGAATCTGAATTAAAAAAAAATGTCCAATGGCGAGTCGGACTTGCGCATCGAGGGTTCTGTACAAAATTATTGAAATGATAAAACATCGTCACGCCTTATTCCTTTCGGGGTGAGCAGAGTTTAATTAGTGACTGAATCCACTTTACACTTATATGTCGTGCCCAACGTGACCAGTAGCGCAGCTGATCGCCGTTCTCACAGCACTGGTACACACGACATTTCTGTTAGATGTGATGTAAGTTTCCTCACGATGTTTTTCCTTCACCGGTCAGCATATGGTGCATGAACCCGTACGTAATCTAGAAGAACCCAAAGATACGTATAGGGATCGAACCTAGGACCATTTGCGTTGCCGTGCATTGAAACCGGGCCACTAGGCCATCACAGTCACATATACACAACATAATGAGTTTATAACGGGAGATAATCTATAGGTTTAGATTCCCTTGCAAAAACAGTTGCGTTTACGGATTTGTAGACTTACTCAGCATAAATACTTTAACGGGTCTTATGCGCGAATTAACATCCTTTTAATTATGGCTTGATGGTTAAAACCTTGTTTTATGTCGCCTTGTAATAATGCTCATACTATGATTATTGTGGCGGTGTAAGCGGGTAGAGAAAGTAACTTCCCGTCTCCGTCGAAACCTCTGCGACGCGTCTGTATACTCGTGACCATGACCAGTTTGACCACGTCGAATCATTGAACCATAATTAAAAGTAAGTTAATTCGCGCATAAGACCAGTTAAAGTATTTGTAAGATTAGAATTTGCTACTTACTTTATATTGGATCATAATTTCTATTTGATACCTTCACGCGTTCCTGAGAAAAAGGTTCTTGACACAGACGGACGGACAACGAAATAATCTTACAAAGGTTTCTTTTTAACTTTTGAGCTACGGAACCTTAAAAATTACAAAATTATTCAGCAGTTTCAATAATAAAGATAAGAGTCAATTAAAATAACAAAAAAATCGTATTTGTCGTTAAATATACGCTAATAAAGGTAGATAACGTATGTGGAGTGAAATATATGAGCCACAACATCAAGTAACGAAGTAAAACGACTACTTTAAAGTAATTATAAATGAAAATTCAATATTATTACAAAGTTTCCATACATTCACGTTTCGTTAGCTTTATCGTATATTATTTTGTCATCGAGACCTGTGTGTTTCTTACAGAAGCAATTAACATTGAAACTTGTCGGATTTTAAAGCAAATCTTAAACTCCAATTTTACCCTATTAGGGATGGAATATTAAAAACTCCGACCTTATTGGATTTCCTATGATTTGCGTGGTGGTGAAGTAAAAATATGAAGTTACAAAGCAATTGGCCGAACTGAGTTATGACTGCAGCACACAAGTGTAAAGATCGTCAGGATCTGACTTTGCCCTGTTGTCTTTCGGGATCAGATTATCTACATCCAGTTACTCATATTCCTACAGACCTTCAGTCGTCGAATATGTAGCGATGGAGACTGTCAATGGATATGGTCCTTTGGCAGTTTGTCGCTGTCGTTTTTGGACTACAATGTACAAATCATCAGGTTTACATTCAGTTTGTCAAGCCAGTGTAAAAAAAAAACATTTGTTGGGTAGACGCTATCCATCATCAGTGTTATCCTCTCCTTGCACTAGCTGAGATTGAGATAAAAACTTTACCTGCAAATTAAAAACGAAGAAAAGTGGTTGAAGTAAGTTTGATAAATTTATATTTATCTCATTCTGTCAACTTGAAGCAGGCATAAGAGTGCAAAGAGAGAGTTAATACTCTCTCTGTTATATTTCTTTCCCTGAGGTCCAAACAAGTGCATTCGTAGCGACAACACACCAAAACAATGTCAAGGTCAGCAACTGATTTTTTAAATAAATATTTTTGATTGTCAGTTTTTGCATTTAATAACACAACCCTGTCACACCAAAGTCTGACCAGGTTGTAAAGTTTCATTTATATACACGATTAGTGCGGATACGTATTCGCTCCGACATGAATTCGTGAATATACGGATTAAAAAAACTTGGACTGAATTCGGATATTGCTATACGAACTTCTCCAATGTCAAGCAGTCAGAATATAATCTGAAGAAATTAAATATATAAATGAATGTACTTCAATAAATTTTATGAATAATTTAAAAAGAAATCTTAATCTAATATAAACAAAGCCCTCTCAAGCCCGGTGAAGATGTAGCGGCCGTTCCTGGACAAAAATAAAATGTATCGTCGAAGAAAAAATGCAGTGTGCAAGTATTCTTAAAGCAGTACTTTGGCTATTTTGCTCCGTCAATATTCTAAACCAAATCACATTAACGGACGACGGTAAGAAATTGGACGACGCACATAGACCATAGCTATCGTGCTGTGATTCAGACATTTAGTATGTCAACGCGCAGAAATCAGCGTAAAAAGGAATGGTACACAGCCCTTTTTTTTGATAACCCGGGGGAAATCCCTAACGGACCTTCGGGAGGCGGTGAGGGCCGCTCCCCGGTGTGTCAGACTTACACCGACTAAAACACCCGGATGTTCCTTCTCCCGCCTACCGTGTGCCAAAGGTAAGACTGAGCCATCTTCCTCGGCACCCGGCAACGTCGGGCCTTGTTTAGGCCCCGCCTAGAGGACAGCCCTAGAGATTATTAAATCGATGGTACTTTTCAATGTAGGCAAGCTGTGCCGCATTGATTATTTATTTTGATAAAGTTTTATAAATCGGCTTCACGCACAGAGTATAAATCAATGCAATCGTAATTTATAATCACGTATGGCGGGTCTTTCAATATGGGGACATGGGTAACCGGTTACCGGGAAAATGCGTCTGCGGATTTCTTAAGTTGTGACAGCCGTGAGGTCACATTCGAGGAAGTAATTCATGGCAAAATTTTAGTTATCTCAGTTTCAATCTGTAACTTTATTCCACCTTCTCCGTTTCATAACATAACCACGCGCGCCGGCTTACTGAGTTATAGCTTTGGAAAGATTAATGCGTTTCCTCACCGCATGTAACTGAACTATTCTATTTATTTATTTATTTTATTTTTAAAGGGAAACATACAATAATATACAATGGATAAAAAATATACAAAAAATGTTACATAAGCTAATAAAGTTTTCACAAAAAAAAAATCAAGCTAATAGACACAAAACAATAAAAGAAAACCAACCAAATATATAAATAAATACACACATACAAATAAAAAAATAGAATTTAAGCTAACATTTTCCTTCTCACCATTCGTCTAAAGGGCCCAAAAGCACAAGACAGTATGTCGATATCGCAAAAACGTTTATTATACAGATCGCAGGCGCGAAAAATAATAGTATTACTAGTAATAATAATAGTATTAGTAGTAGTAGTAGTATTACTAACATAATTTGAACTTAGGAATTGCACCTTAAACAGCGAAAAGTATCTTGCACTGCTATGCGGACATCTGAAACCTATTTGGCTATTTGTACTATAGGTCACGCAGTTCATCCGTTACTCGTTATTCTCTGATTTGGATCATAATATTGTCGAACCGAAGTACCCATATTACTGATTGTATGAATGTTCGTGCAGTGCGTCTAAACCAAATGCGAGTTGTGTCCGAAAAGTGAGGTGGACTGTAGGAAGAGGGAAGAGTTTTTTCTGGAAACCCGGGGAAAATCTCGCAAAGGGCATCAGGGCCGCTTTGAGGATAGTGACCCCGGTGTGTCAGACTCATACTAACTAAGAATCCCTGGGGTGTCCCTCTAATTGCTCCACCCGGGCCTGGGAAATCGAATTCAGTTAGACGCCGGACATCGTAGAGGAAATATTAATGTGAGTCGACGTGGACCGCCATGTTAGATTTACGATTTTTATAACATACTAGCAAACCCGGCGAACTTCGTTTCGCCACCAGATGGCTTCGTTTTGGTTCTTAGTTAACATTTGAAAGAACGTGCGCATAATAAATGTCACATGAAATTAATTGAGCAGAGTACAACGAGTAGCTGTCAAACAGTGTATAACGCATCGGCGCCATCTACTTAAAATACTGGTGCGATCTGCTCCACCACCATGCAAAACCATATTGGTTTGTAGTAAATGTATCAGAGATGGCGCTGTATGTGAAAACGATTTTCCCCGTTTTCCTGCTTTTTTGTTGAAAATTTTCCTGAATATTGATGCTATAAATCTTATGAAGTCCGAGACCTTTCCAACGAATGCAAAACTGTGGAAATCGGTTCGTGCGTTCTGGAGTTATAACGTCAGGAAGGAAAACCGGACCTATTTTTATATAATAGATTTAAGCAATTTACTGTACACTTATTCATTTCATATGTGTTGTTGCGTTGTTAGACCTTCAAAATATGGTAAAATAATACAGAGTAGGTAAAACATATCTAAGTTATTTATATCTTCTATTGTCTGGGCTCGGGCACCGGTGAAGGAAAACAGCGTGAGGAAATATGCAGGGCATCTAATAGAAATTTCATGTGTACTGTGACAACGGCGATCAACTGCGCTACTGAACACATCCGGCACTACATACAAACGCAAAGTACATACAGCCACTAATGTATCTCTGCTCACGCTGAAGGTGATATAGCCTGAGGATATATTATTATTATTACTAGCGAATGGTTGAGATGTGTTACTTTATATCGTCAATGCGGATATAATGAATACTAAAAAAATCTGTGTTCATTTACAATTCAAATCGTGTTTTGATAACCGCGGTTTAGAATAAAGAAAATTATACAGTTTCAAACTAATATTATCTTTATTATGATTGTGTTTTTGCCGACTTTATAGTTTTTAGGCATGGGAAACTGTCTGCTTTGCCTTATTACAACTGTTGTAGTGATTGTAGTAATTTGTAACTATCCAGGATGTTATGGAAGTCTGAAATAATACGTATTTCTTCTTTAGTAGCATCCTTCTGTGAGAACGTCATGTTTAAGAGTTAATTTCACTTGGGGAAGACGTCAGGAGTGCTGGAAACTGCCCCGGCGTGTCAGTCCCTGTTGATAGTTTGATTAACGAACAGTTAACTGAAGCCTTAAGCCTGAAGGTCCTAGGTGCTCAAAATATAGATTCGGCTGCCGTTTAGGTTAGGTTAGGTTATCAAACTTCGACAATCAGTGAAGCGTGGTGACGCGCTCTGTCGAAATCTTTGTAAAGAGTCCGGGGTGTTTCTTTCCTTCTCCCGAAATGCGGATCCTGCTATGTACACATGGATAAAAGCCTGGCACACCAAGATTGGGCTACCTCAAAGTTTGGACGAGACAGTCCAATGAGGATTTTCTTTGAGTAAAAAAGCATGGACTTACGATATGTTAACTAGACATGCGCGATAACAGGACCATTTTTCGTTTAACTTCGTTATTCAAATCTCTCTATGACATTCGATTGTTTTCAATTACAATCTAATAAAACGAATGTATAATTAATTGTCGATTTATCTCGGCATCGTGTTCCCGATATCGGAGAGATGTTCAGTTGAAGCTTATGTCACAATTCACCAAATCAATCATTCGACAGTACTCTTCATTCACTTGGTCACGAATAAATGGTAACGCCATCATTAAGGTTACCTCCGATGTAGGTGTCTATTGCGGGTTTTTAAGGGTTTTGAAATCTGGTAATTTAACACAAAATTAGGAGATATAGACACGACGCAGAATGAATCGATGATTAATTTAATGAACCAATAAGTCAATGATTAATCGACATATCAATTAGAATGTTGAATCGATTATAAATGTTGTCAAATTTAATTTCCTCAATTGTTAAAACCTCTCAGAATCGCTCATCACTGATGTGAACTGTCACCTAAATTTATATTTCTTTGTGGAAGTCTTCGTTTTATTGATAGCAAGATCGTATTTGGTACAAAGACGCTCTAAGACGCTCTATTATATCATAACCTCGTCATAATTTTGGTGCAGACAAACCAGATGTTTGACGACCTCGGTCAATCGTTTTCAAATCATGGCATCAGATTCGTCTTTGCCTTCACTTTGTTTACGGACTTTAACCACGCGTGCGAAGCCAGAGAATAAATAATCTATACCATTATTATAAAGTTTAAGAACTTATTCGTTTGTATGTAGGAGACGATCTTCAAAACTATCCATCCGATTTCCAAAATGCTGTCACCAATATTAAAATGAACCTTTAGACCACTATCGCACTGCTATCAATAAGAGTCTCTGAAAACACGGATCTAGGAGTTTTTTACAATCACCAAAAGAATCCTTGCGGCCATACGTTAGAAAATTCTATATATTACAGGGTTAGGACGTAGTGCACAAGTATTAAAAATAAAGTATAATAGTTACATTGGTTCGTCAATATTGCGATATAAATCAGACAACAACGGATGACCAAGAGTAGAGCGTAAGCTGTATACAAATTGTTGTTCGAGTACTTCGGATAGTATTTTCACGGATACGGATCGAATGTAGTGCGTAAAAACCTTTAGGGTCGGCATATTATTATGTTTAATTCCCAATACAAATCTCAAACTATCAAGCAATTCTATAAAATTGTTTTAGGGTTTAAAAAAACAGACAGCGTCTATTTCAAATTTATGATACTAATTCAAACTAATTGAATGCGTACGTTCTGTTGTATTTATACAGCACCGGGTCTTGAAATTTCGAGGCAGGATAAAGCTTACTGCTGTCGCACCCCTCTCCCCAAGAACTATCTAAACCAACAACTATATAAAAATGTAAAAAGTCCTTTATCGCATGACAAGCGGTATATTCACGAAACATGACTTTCGCTATTTATTTTGGTAACTCAGTGTAATATCCTACCAGGATCATCAGGGCCGCTGCGAGGACAGATCCTGGTGTGTGAGACTCCTACTGACTAAAACCCCCGGAGTGTCTTTCCAATCACTCCACTTGGCTTGGAGAACCAAATTCGTCCAGTTGCCCGGGAAGCGAATAGCCTATTCAAGCTTCCTCTTGAGAGGGGTGTGTGTAAAGAGCCCACTTCTCCAAACCTTTCTTGAGGGTGGCACGCTTGATACTATGCGTCGCTTCCCTCATATCCGGGCAGCAGACCCCCTAAAATCTACTGCAACATAACCTTTGTAACTTAAGGCGTGGTAACGATATCTTATGAGACTTTTGAGTTAACTTTTACAAAGTCAAAACAAAGGTTTGTACAAATTTTCAGCCTTTTCTTATAAAGAAGTTGGTCCACTTTTTTAGTTATATTATTCAATGCGTACCCCGGGAGATATGCTCGGTTTGCACAGACCCCCCCATAGATTCGGGTCTGGCATTGTAAGGACTTAATGATATTGATAAATTACCTTCATGTAGAAAGAACCTTGGGTGATAAAGATTGTCTTTACCAATGAACCTTTAAAACTTGAGTGATTTTTAAGCTCGCGTGACCTCATCCGTTACCATTGTTTGGTAATGCGTGAACAGGTTCCATTAACGACTCTTGTATTCAGGTTTTAGATCAACCGAGCGGCAGTTAACTCAGTATGTCACCATATTGCAAACAGTATTTTGTCGATGAAATGGACAAACAATAACTTCTATGATTTTTTTTTTAAACTGGTTTGACAAAGTTACTCTATTGTACCTGATGGAAAGCGGAGTGTAGTCCAAGAACAGCAACAACCATTATGGAACGAAAATACATTGACACTCGCCAACGTTATTTCGGCCTACATACGACAGTGGGTCTCTAAGTATTTGAACAACGGGATACACTCAAGCTGATCCCGAAACACGATTGACTGAAGCTAGTTACTATGACAGCTTTACACTTGTGTACTCTGGTCGGTACCCAGTTCGGGTAACCTCTCAATTATCTAAAAAAAATATGTACTACCTCTGCCCGCGACTTTGTTCGTGTGGAAGCAATACTTTTATGACAATTTTTATTTCAAATTAAATTATATGTATAAATGATATAATATCATCGATTATTTCTTATATAGGTAAATTATTACAACAACAACAAAACATAGAACTCAATTAATACTAATAACTTACAATTTTCGATAATGGATGTCGGTAGTGCTTTCTTACAGATCTTTAAAATAAAAGTAGATAATACTTTTCGGCCTCATCGGGCTAGTCCTTCACCTCCCGTCAGATCCGATTAAGGATTAAAAAAACCTCAGTTCAATAAAAATGTTCAAGGTCAATTATAGGCAACTAAACTCATAACTGGATGGTATATAATTATAAATGCATAATTAATATAGTTGAAACGCAGTATAAGCATTATCATTTAGCGATTAGAGCGACATTTGGAAGGCCGTCAGTCGTGCGGGTAGGGTAAAGACAGCAAAAACGTGCATTTCTATTAATAAAAGTTTTAAAGGCAATGTCAAATACATCCTTTATGAATCTGCAACTTTTATCTGCTTTCTCTTTGGAGTTTATGTTTAGGACAGAATAAAACATTGTTTGAAAATTCTGAAATAATTTCACGCCGCCACTCTAATTCATGGGGTTTGGCCACAGACAGCTGCGCCTAAAGCATATCGTTTTATTGTTATTAATTTTTTTTTTCAATTAATATATCAAACATACGAACTACATTTTTAGTGGTACGCACCTAGTAATCACAAACAGTCGCGGGTCACCAGCGGTACTCTCCTTCCGATGAGGCAGACTTGTGCGAACCACCGGTAGTACGCGCTGGTGTCACTGTGTTAAAAATGAGCACTTTGTATAACCTGATAGTTTTCCAGAAACTTTAAACTAGCCTTTGGAGTTTGAGTATAAAAAGGAATATTTAAATAAGCTCTTCTTTTCTTTTGTTACAGGAAAGCGAGGAAAATACATAGAAAATGCAAAGGAGCTACATAGATTAAGAATTATTATATTATTTATTGGACAAAGTGTGATATAATTATTTAATTGTTTAATGTTTCAAATTATAAAAATTATTTAACATAATTTTACGTCACGCTATATTCTGACGGGATGAGTAGAGATACATTAGTGAGAATATTTATTTTGAGCTTATATCTTGTGCTCAATGTGACCACTAGCGTAGCTGATCGCCGTTCTCTTGACACTTATACATGATGGTGCGTCTGTGGTACCTAAATACCTACATAATTTGGAAAAAGCCAGAGGTATGTGCAAGGATTTGATCTTACGGCCGTTCGAGTTGTTGTACATGGATACCGGTTATTTACCCACTAGGTCACAACAGTCACAAAAAAAGGGAAAAAAAATCCCTTTAGATATGGTACTTGAATACAAGCCTATTTTTTTTAACATCAATTCATTTTCATATTTTCATAGATCACTTTGTTGTACGACAGTGAGGCCTGGCTATGTCAGAAGAAGCTTGAAAGTAAAATTAATGCAGTGAAGATACGATCTTCTCGTTCTATATGCGGAATAACGCTTGCGGATCACGTTAGGAATGAAGAGGTACGCAGAGTGGGTGGTTTGAGAAATAGTTTCATGGATAGCATGCATACAAAAGTATGCTTCGATGGTGCAGGCCCGTGGAGAGCATGAATGATGAAAGGATGACAAAAACGATATACAATATCAATGTGAGTGGAAGTGCGAGCCGAGGCCGACCGAGACTTACCTACACAGACTAAACAAAAAGAGTTCTGATGGAGAGTAATCCCAAATGTACGCAAAATCCGCAAGACTGCACGAAAGGACTGATGAATGATAAGAAAGCGAATGAAATTTGTAAGAATAAAGAGAAGTGGCATTCTATTCTTCTTCCTACCCCAATAGGAATTCGGCGTGATAGTAGATAAGTAGAAGTATCACGGTATTATTTAATAAAATTTATTATAGTTATTTTTTAATTAAAATATTTTTCTTTTTGTGTAAACGGTACGTGTTATCTTTCACCGGTAGTATTTCCGCGCTGAGGTCGGCGCGTGCGCAGGATACGAGAAACGTTTTGTATGTCAATGGCGTTTCCACGCGATAACCATTCTTGCTATTTATAATTCGATAAATGACACTTTCCTTTTAAGCTTAGTATAACAGCAACAGAGTAGAGTGGGAAACAACTTGCATGCTTTTGTGTATGCTATCGATGATACCCTCTTCAATATTCTATCAATCTGTTCTGCCAATAAAAGGAAATCCCTGAAGTGCGAGTCCGACTCGCACTTGACCAGTTTTTTTCTTTATCACCATCGCTATGATTTAGATTCGCTGCCACATTCCTCATGCAAATAGCTTAAGAGCGGAATTAAGCTTTTAGTGAACATATTTCCACAATAAGAGCTTTTTAAAGAAGAGTGAATAGGCATTTGTTAGGCGGACTCGGTCCATCGTCGAATTCAACTATATCTTCCACTAGATGTGACTGAGGTCAAGTGTCCGTCTGTAAATAATAAAAATATCCTCACTATTAATTCGATTTTCTTCTGGAAACTAATAAGTAGTTCTAAAAGATATTTTTTTAATAAAATAGTAAGTTTACCGGCGTCCTTGTGTTCGCAAAGCTTTGTAGCGGCTATTTATATTATTTATTCTAAACATGTTCACAAGAAATCAACAACATCCAATAAAGCGAACGTGAAGGAAATAAACGCCATTTTCGCAATTACATTGTTTTTCTTCCTGTTTCCACATTGTAACTTAACCGCTTTAGCATTAAATGAAGTGCATAAGGATATAAATAACGATTTAACTTGGGGCTAAGTTAATAAAACTTAATATAAAATACATAACATGTAACTTAGATAGTCCAAGTTAATAAATAATTGACTAATGCCGGATAACTTAAGTTGCCTGTGCTGACGAACATTTAAGACCATGTTTTAGAAAACCCTTTTCGATCCGTGAAGGCATTACTCAGTATCGATAATAAATTATATTTAAGTTATTCTTTTTAGTAAAGAGCAAAAAATCCGGATAGAATATAAATAAAAATTAATGAAATAAGCTAAACTTACGTGGTAACATTGGGAACATGTGTAGTTCGTGAACTAAGGGAAAATGAAAGCAAATAACCATGCTAGTAAGTCATGACGTTAAAAAGGTTTCTGACCTCGTTCATCCCGAGCATGGTTTATTAATTAAATTGCTTAAACAGTCTTTAAACCGATTTTTTTTAAGTAATCCGAGTATAATAATTCAATTACTTGAATTTTCTGTCACCTTGTTTACTAAAATCTTGTCACCAATATGGTCCTTTTGCGTTGGACATAGCTTTCAAAACATATATACATATATACACATATTTCAGTGTATATAAAACACTTGTCCTGGCTGATATATCGTAGAGTCTAAACTTCTGAAGTTAGAAACATGAAATTTCGATATTGGATAGTTTTTATGACATAATCTCTCACTTTGGGCGGATTTTTTGCCATTACGATCTTAAGAGAGAGGGGTCAAAGTTTTTTTTTGCCAAAATCCGTCAATTTTGGCATGTAATTCGCACCTGGGTGGTGTCAGGACATAGCTGCTTGTAATGTCATAATGTAATGACTGTCCTTTGAGCGCAGTTTGTAGAGGCCCTGCCTGCGACGCTGAAGGTTGCTGAGTTCGAATCCCTGTAGCGGCAAACTGTAAATTAGTTTGTCGCGAGTCATGGTTAAGCACATATTGCTTAAGTATGCTTATTTATGTCTAGCACCCATAGTACAATCGCAAGCTCAATTTGAGGCTTAGTCAATATTTGTTATTGTCCGTATAATATTATTGTAATATTTTGTATGAATTAAAAACTCCGCTTTTGTATATTCGTGTTTGTTTTTATCTCCTAAACTACAAAGCAGATCTCTAGCATCTTGGATATAATTAACTGATGCCTTTTCATTCTGATATAAACTTGAGTGTCTTTCGGCGTTATTTCTCAAGGTAATTGTCTCCGAAACCCTAGTAGGTTACCGTTAAGTTCTTTCCCGGAGTGGACGCCCCAGCTGAGGTTTGTAACCTCAGGAGTGCGTTTGCGTTGCCAACCAATCTATAACCCAACCAATACCTCGCTGGTTGAGCACCTTCAGTGCTTGCCTACCTCGCCCAGTGAAGTTGTAATGACCATCCAGGAGGAAGAACAATCAGTTGTGTCGAAAAAAATGTTAATGCTTGGAACATCTCTAGTTGTCACATTTCACCTAGACCCTTGATCATCCTCAAATTGACCTTGCAAGCAACTGCAATCTCATGTTGTCTTCCGCATACTATTTCCTAGTTTCAAGCTTATTTATAGTTGTCCTAGGTCATACGATAGGCCTTGGCGCCATGCTAGTGGAATAATAATTGTTATCAACTTTAAATTCATTTATAAACAACAGTTGTCTCATTTTTACCTACTATGGGACTTTTTTTTACACTGGCTCGACAATGTGACTACAGTGCACCTGATGGTAAGTACAATGTAATCCAAAAACGACAGCGTTTATTTAAGTACGAAAATCTATTGACAGTCTCCCATATACACCATGTCAGCCCACATACACCACGACTGAAGATCTCTAGGTATATGAGTTACTGAATATACACAAGCTGATCCCGAAAAGCGACAGACAAAAGCGAGTCACTATGACGGTCTTTACTCTCGTGTACTGTGTTCATGACTCATTTCGGGCAATCGCACTAAGTACTTCGACTATCACCAGTAAATTTATTCAGACTCAGCGACGTGACTACAGCATACCTACCTGATGGCAGTAGCGTGCATACTTTAAATGCATAAAAATCATTGCTTAGTTATACTTGGCCATTTATATTTTGACTGATCCAAATTTAACCAAATTTTAAGTCAATGTATTTATTAAATGTCAAAGTATTTATAAGTAGATAATGATTTTTTATGCTTATTTGGAAGGTACGCTATACGGCCTGATGGGAAGAAAACAGTCCAAAAAACGAGCTACAAATATCGAAAAAAGAAAACCCTCAATAATCGCAGCCATCACGCTGGCCTGCAAAAATATCTTTTCACGCTTCGTTTAAACTGTATCATGATATAATATATTCAAATATTTTGTTTATATTTATTTATTTAATTTTTTATTGATCTAGAATTGCGTGGTTTCCTAGATCGGTATTTTCACGGATTGAGGTCGGAGCCATTGCATAAAACAACGTCCGATTTCGATTCGAGTTTTTTAAATCCGTATATTCAAAAATTTCGATCTTCCTAGCACCCTAATATCTCACCACCCTGAAAGTAACACGCAAAGTTAAATGCCTAATTATAACATTAGTAAAGACTAGTTAGGATAGTAATAATAATATATAGAGACGCTTTAGCCCTATCGGGGTGAGCAGAGATACATTAGTAGCTCTATCCAATTTACACTTATATGAAGAAAGAAAGAAAGAAAATGTTTATTGAGGCAAAAGAAACAACACACAACAAACATATTTATATAAAAACAACAATGAAAGAATACATAATATCACATCATGTATCCTGTGTGCTGCTACCCATCTCAAAGAGCACTCGGCTCAGCGTGTGCTGGGCGACGCTGCACGCGCCATCCAGCGCTGATTTTCTGCCGACGCTCAGGGGAACCGATTGCGCGGACGTCGAGGTGCTAATTCAATATTAGAACCTAACCAAACATACCAAAACATATCTTATAACGTACAATAAACAAGTATGACAATAAATACATAGAATACTTTTAAGTAGTATACAAAAATGTAGAATACTAAATAAAATATAATAGAGATAGGGTATATTATAATAAAATACATATACATACATACAGGCTGTTCCATAAAATATCATGTAATAAAATATCAAGTCAAATTACTGAAATATCTAAAGTTTCTTTTTCGTATTTAATTTGAGATTCAAGCAAACCTTTTTTTAATTTATTTTTATAAGCATAAATACTAAACGAAGATCTTATAGGTGGAGGTATATTGTTCCAGCATTTACTTGCATTGTATTTGAAACTACCTCTAAAAGCAGCAGTGCAGTGACGAGGTATAGCAATTTGTAGTGCACCTGTTCTAGGAGCACTCCCTCTTTTACTGCCCACCCAACTGAGTGTATCATAGAGATATGATGGGGTTTGAAACTTGATAATTGCAAATAAAAGACATGCCAGATGCAGTTTCCTTCTAGCCTTCATTTTTAGTAACCGACATTTATTGGATGGTGTAACATGACCTCTAGGTGGTATATTAAAACAAAACCGGGTACATGCATTTTGTACTCATTGAATAAGGCGCGTAGATCTTGCTAGTAGTCTGGGACCGTACACTGCATCTGCGTAATTTAGCTTAGAAAGGACCAGGGTTTCAGTGAGCTGAATTCGAAGTTCTTCACTAAGAAACGGTCTCATTTTATATAAAACTTTTAGGCGATAGAAGCAATTCCGTACACACTCCGCAATATGTGTCTTAAACCTAAGTTCACTATCCATTATAAGACCTAAATTACGTGCCCCTCCCACAGATTGAATAGATTCTGTCATAACTGTAACCTTCTTATCAGTAAAAGGTAGGCGTGCGAGCTGGGTTTTAGATCCCAGAATCATAAATTTTGTTTTTGTAGGATTAAGTATTAATGAATTTCGTATTGACCATTCTACTATTCTTTCTATATCTTCATTAATTGCAGTTATAGCTTTTTCGTAATTTTCTGGTTTGAATGATATATATAGTTGAACGTCATCAGCATAAACATGGAATTTGCAATTCAACAAAGTGTTAGTTATATCCGAGGTATATAAAATAAACAAAATCGGACCCAATATGGACCCCTGTGGGACACCTCTACCAACAATTCGTGATGTAGAATGCAGGGTCAGGCCACTAGGCTGTGTTCTACAAACAATTTGCGCACGATTTTCAAGATAACTAGGAAACCAGTTGATTGCGGTCCGATCGAACCCATAAAAGGCCAACTTTGAAAGAAGTAACGAGGTATTAATACTGTCAAATGCACGAGAAAAGTCTAATAAGACAAGGAGGGTACACATTCCAGTAACTTGAGCAGATAGAACGCTATCAGTCACATCTAATAGTGCAGAGACTGTGCTCCGACTCTTCCTAAAACCTGATTGCACTCAACACGGCCAGTAGCGCAGCTGATCGCCGTCCTCACTGCACGAGTACACATGACATTTCTATTAAATGTCATACGGATCTCTTCACGATGTTTTCCTTCATCGGAGAGCATTTGATGCCTACATCTGTACTCAATCGGGAAAAATCCCAGAGTACGAGCCGGAAATCGAATCAGCGATCATACGCGTTTTTTTCATAGGCCACCACAACATTAAGTTAGGAGAACACACACACACACACTCAGGAAAATAATGTAAAATAAACAAGTATCAATATTGAATACATTAAAACAAATTACGTAATCGTCTGTCAAATAAACACCCATGAGAGTAGAGAAATGTGTTACGAAATATTGCGAGCAGTGTGCGCACGCTCGTTGAGTGAAGGTCAAGAAACCGCATGTGTGTCAACCACTCTGATCACCGTTTCACTTGATTCATGCACTTTTTGCTTGAGCTTTTTAAGGAGCCGCCCGTCATTCAAGGAAAATATATTCAGAATGCATTATAGCTATCGGATACACTATAGAAGTTCTCAGCTTTTAACGCTTTCGCATTTATTGAGGTGGTAGGAAAATTGTTCGAACTGGGTCGTGACCACAGTATTCAAGTGTAAAAACTGTCATACTGACTCTCTTAGCCTGTCGAGTTTCGTGATCAGCTTGTGTATATCCAGTTGCTCATATACCTAGTGATCTTCTGTCATAGTATATTTGGGTCGACATAACGATGGTGACTTCCAACTGATTTTCGTTCCTTGGCAGTCGTTGCTGGTCTTGGACTTCACTGTACTTACCATCAGGTGTAATGTAGTCACTTTGTCGAAGCAGAATGTAAAAGGAATTTCTTTAATCTTTACCTTTGCCGGCTTATTAAATTGTGGAAGAATCTTTCAGTACTATCTGGTTCTCCAAATGAAGTGACAAGAAATATATATAGGTGAATGCCGGCGAGACCTCACGATATTCGTACTCGATTTTTGAGTTGTCTTGTACTTTCTGTCAGGTAGTGTTGTTATGCCAAGTCAGAATTAAAAAGTTGTGAAAGAAAACTTTGCTATCGTAATTTATTCTGCCTGCTACCAACCGGTCGCAGAGTATTGCTAGACGAATTTTGTAACAGGTGTAATCAAACGATCAAAATCCGTATCAAGTTTGGTGTTATTAAAAACAAGAGCTATTAAACACATCCAGTCCGTGTTCAGCGAACACTTGATAACCTACGAATTATGAGCTAAAGTTAAAACACTTTCAATTAAAAACAATCGGCAAGACATAAGCGATGGGCGACTTGAAAGAATCGCGTCTGCTAAGACACCCACGATTATTTCAACTCTTATAAATTTACTTTCATGTTATTTTTTTCATTGTTTTCTAGTTAATAACTATGCACCATAGATGGTAATATTATTTACAGCATTTCCGTAAGATTTTCTTCATCCTGACCTGGCATAGCGGCTACACCAGTCCAAAAAACTACTACAACTATCAACAATAAATAAAAAACCTATTGATAGTCACAGAGATCATACCGGCCTGCATAAATATCTCTTTATGCTTTGTCTAAAGAGTCCAATATCATAGGACGGTAGGAATATGCTTGCAAGAAGATCATTCCTCAGCTCAACGATTTAAGAAAAGTAAGAGTTAGAGAACTTTTTTGTCATATCGACTAATGAATTATCGTATAACCGTGGCACCGTAAATACAAGAGGGGGTCTTTTAAGGAAGGGAGAGGGTGGAATACGAAGTCGTCCTATTTTTGTTTGCTTAAAATTAAATTCGTTTAAGTTATGTTGAAAGCAAATAAACCAACTAAATTTCATATTATAATACATTAAACTTATTTATCTGCCAAATATTGTTCAACAGATGTCGCACACTGTTAAAAATCCACGCGAAAATTATTATTAGTTTGATGGGTGACGTTTCAACCATCAAACGGACCACGCGGACTTTTCTCGTTAAAAAAGTCCGCGGTAATAATTTGCCGTGCGGCTTGGATTTAACTCCATTCAGTTCAATAATAGAAAACATAGACTACTTAAAAAAAAGTAATATATCATCATCCTTTTAGGGTAAACAAAGATACATTAGAAGCTGCATTCACATGACGCTTATATATCGTGCCCTACGTGACCTGTCGGGGCTCTCAGGTTATTGAAACATCATATTTCTATTAGATATCATGCAATTTCCTCACGATTTTTGACCTTCACCGGTAAGCATGTAGTTGTAAAATACATTTTTAATATGTAGAACCCCAGAGGTACTTGCTGGGATTCGAATCTATGACCGTACGCGGTGACGCACGTGGATACTGATCTCTTATCAAACAGGTCACCACAGCCAAAAGATGATAAAGAATTCAATATGGCGTTGATAATCTAACTACACTGCTCATCAGATGATCTGTGTGCATATTTCTCGCCTTTTACATATTAAAAAAAAAGCTTATGTGTTTTTTATACCGCTTCCGCTTATGACTTAGGTTGAGGCAAAACCTTTACTTTAAAGCACAAGTACATACGAGTATGTGTTCAGTTGTTGACCTTATTACATTTTGGCATTGAAAGTATCGCGAGAGGTTCAGCGTGACACGTTTCGAGCCCTCTGATAAATCACTCTTTAAACATATCTACCTAGTACCTACTCACTCTGCATTGTACGCTTTGTATGAGGACAATAATGCATGCACTAGTTCTAGCTAAATTTATTGCATGCACTTAACTTTACATCTCATCTTGGGTACGGTCAGAAGATTTTGAAAGAAAATTCCAATACCAGATTCACATTATTATTATGGTTGCTAAATATGTGGTCGTGAATTTAACTTAAAAAATGTTAACAGTCTGATATTTTGCAAAAAAAAACAGTTACAAAATTTGATAATTTGATTATGAACACGATAGAATTTTATGAAATTGTGTGAAACACTAAGGAAATGAGATATTTCGACTTGAAGCCTAATGAGAATGTTTATGAGAGGTAGGCGGTGCGCAGTGTCGACCGCGTCGCCTGAGAGACAGGTTTTGGAGTGGTGGGCTCATTACTTCAACCCCTCCCAGAGAGGTAACCATAACAAGACTTTTCGCTTCCAGGGCGTCTGGGTGGATTTGGTTTCCTAGGCTCGGTTGGAGCAATTAGTGGAATGATCCCGGGGTTTTTACTCAGTAGGAGTCTAACACACCGGGATTGTTTACCTCACAGCGGCCCTGATGTTGTTATTATTATTATATGATTTTATATAAGGTTAAAAATAAGAGTGTTTAATATTTCGTAGATCGATAGCTATACCTGTCCCTTTGAAATCAAAAAGGTGTACTATAGTTGCTATAGTAACAAATCTAAGATATGGGATAGGTTATTAATTACGGCCATTAAAACACAATGAGAGAGTTAGACAATTTTGGTGGTATAGTTTGACAACATGACAAAAAATGGCTCAACGGTTGGAATTAAAACATGTGGATGATCTTGATATGTGACTTACAACATGAGAGGAGGGATTGTCAATCTGATTAAGTCAATTAAAGTTTAATTATTGGAGAGTTTAAAATCTGACTTAAAACATAATGAGAGATTTTGGCAATTTGATTTTAAACATGGACTTTAGAATTGGCTGAACAATATACCCTCATCAAATTATTATTGTACTTTCTAGCAAAGAATCCCCATTTTCGTATCATCCTGCTCCTCAGTACGTCTCGATTACAATTCACAACAGTTAAAATATTCTTGGCGTGAATATTCATCGCGATCTTAGTCTGAGAGACAACATAAGCTGCGTTATGTACGCAACATATCCTAGGTTCGGAATCTGGAACCAGGTGTGACGATTTTACACGCTCGCTTATCTTTCGTATAAGATCCAGGTTAGGCCGTGCATGGAATAATGGTCATATCGATGAATAATCACACCTGGATAGCTGTACCTTTAGTATAAGTTATTACTGCTCGTATTTCTCGGATGATTCGGCACAGGTCCTCCTTGACGTCCGGGATTCATTTCAGAGTAGGGCTGTCAGTATTGTAAATTATCCAGTCGTTACTAAACACCTTGAGTCGCTTCAGCTGCGCATGGGCAATGACTCACTTAGCGTTTTTTATCGTTTTTATCATGGGGAGTTTTCTGAAGAGTTTTGAAACCTCATTCCACCCTCTATTTTTTATAACCACGCGAGTTGGATTGCGTTACCACAGTTTTACGGTGACTTCTATTTCAGCTAGAACTCAAGTTCTCTAACTCTTATATCTGTTAGGTCATTGGATTGTAGAATGGTCTTTCGGCAAGCATGTTCACTTAGTCCTACAATATTAGATTCTTTAAGCGATGCGTGAAGAGATGGCGGCGATAGATATCGGCAAGTGGTTATTTCTCGATAGCCGTACTCGTTTTTTAAATTGTACTGTACTTTCAATCAGGCGTAGTGGAGAACACTGCAGAAACAGAATAAAAAAAATGTTTTTCCAATTTGGTCATGCCATATAATTAACACTTTAAGCATTACAATAATGTATTGTATTTAATTACATAAAACTATCATAAAAATAATGGAATTTAATTTTTCATTTATGACGCTGTAAATATCGTATTTGGTTTTACATTCGTAAATGTCAATTAAAACACCTGTTTATTATTTAATCGATGACTCACCACACTGCTTACACCTTGAATGGCGGGTCGTGATGGTTATTGAATAAAAACATGGTGAACATGTCGATTGTATCTTGTTTGACCTTATTTCCTTCCGCTGTGACATTGGCATACGTGGATTGGCGATGTAAGGAGCGTGGCCAGGTTTTAGAGATACTCATTCCATTATAATAATCCATAAAATGAAAATATTTTCGTTTAAAGAATTAGCCGACTTTAATTCACTTCGATCACGTTTACTTAACTTGAGGCACGTTGGACAATTTTGGGATGGGTGTAAAATATCAAATTTACGTCACGCTTCGATGCGTGCGAAGATACCCCGAGGACGGTGAGCGGCGATCACCATTTTTTATGACCAGTCTTTCTTAGTAGACCAGAACCTCTAAGCCAAATACAATTATTTATCGATAACGCTTATAGTAAAGTACAAAATGTATGGTATTGAAGATCTTTCAGTATATCACGTTGACTCGGTATGTGATGATTATTAAAGTTAATACGTTTTTTTTAATTATTTAAATATTCACAAATAGCCACTGTAAAAGAAAAGATTTTCGAATTAATAAGAGGGACATCACATGGTATCTGGCAACACTACAGCGAAAACTGATAAGTGACAGGGGATTTGAAGGTGGTGAATGTATGAGGAATTACTGGTTAAGATAATTATTTAAGAAAGTCTTCTGAATGCTAGTAAATAATATATTGTGATAGACAATAAACTAGATACAGACTGTGAGATCTGTATTATTTAATGAAATATTTCATTCATTTGCACTTTTTTATCAGCGTTAATGATAAATGAATATTTGTCTAGGGGCTCATGAAGACCCAAGGGTTTTGAGTGAGTGGAATCTGTTACACTCGGCCGTCCCTCTCATAGTAACCGTGATGTCCTATTCAAAATTTTGACCCTAGATAAGAAATCTACGGAACCACTTACATAAAATAATTCAAACTTACTCATATCGCATTGATGCGTGGATTGAATTTTATATGTGGACATTAAGGTTGAAAATAGATTGAATTTTTTGCTAGCTCTCTGAGATATTTACGTCGTATGGCTGTGTTTCAACCTACCGTAAATAGCAGTATTGGCAGTCGACAGGATATGTGTGCAATATCTCAAGCCTTACAAGGGGAAACATATATCATTTATATTCCTTTAAGAATTATTCCTTTTGGAGGTTTTATATCCACTGTAACCACATAATGGCACTCACACTGAAAAAAACTAATTGTTTTTTTTGTTTTTAAGAATTAAATCTCGAAACAACTCACACTTGGGCCTAAGGTCACTTTGGGTAATATCCTGTAAGAGCATATGCAGAGATAGTTTAAACTAGGTCGTATTGGGACATAATGAGTCGTCCAACAAGGGTGCGAGCGGCGCGCGATACGTTTCCGCGTGCCGCTCTACAACACAGAAGCATGAGAGAGGTGGCTCTATACACCACCCCTCCCCAAATAAGTAGAGGTCTATTTAAGGCTGCACGCCCAGCCGGTCATTGAGAATGAGAACCCAGTCGTGCCCTCGATGCTTGTAGCTGGAAGGTGGAACACCCCGGTGGTTTTAGTCGGTGCAAGTCCGACACACCGGGAGGGGGCCTTCACCGCTGTCCGAGGTTCGCTAGGGATTTCCCCCGGGTCACCAAAAAAAAAGGGATATAACATGAGCATAAAATAGATGATTGTTAAGTTGTAGAGTAATAATAATATATCGTCGTGCTTTCCCTCTCAGAACACCCTTTTCAGAACATCCTTTTCAGAACACTCGCCATGTTACAAACGATACAAAATGCTAAGTGAGGCAAAGTCAAACCGTGTGCAACTGCGTCTCAATGCGTTTGAAAACGTCCGTATCATTCACATCAAACACTCAGCTCCGTCTATAGCTATGCTGCAACCTATCCAGGACATCAAGAGGTACTGTGCGGAACAATCTTAGAGACACGAACGTTGTTCCGGGCATGGCCTAACTTGGGCTTAATACAAAAGGTAACCGAGCGTGAAATATCATCACACCCAGTTCAAGATATCGAACCTACGAGATGATGCGGAGATGACGCTGCCTTTGTATTCTCAGGCTAAATTTGTGGAGAGTGTTGAGAAAAAGCGTGTCATATTATTCTGCGTATTTAAAATTCGCTGTGCGACCTAAGCCTTAATATCAAAAATTATTAATATTAAACACATTCATCATTATTTTAGTACAGACTTGACGACATAATTATAATGTTGATATGTATAAATTGTAAAATATAATTTATCGGTAATTTTGTCGACACCCTTCTTGTATAATGTCTTCCTGCCTTCAAGGCTACTTCCTGAAACTTTAGGGGGTCAAGGATTATTGAAACATTAACATATTGGAAATATCGTTTAATTATTTTAAACTTAATTTATTTTGTACGGGTAGGTCATAAAATTGACTTGTATCTAGAGATATGCTGTGTCGACTATGACTTTAGCAAGTTAGCCGACTAGACGGCCTTTTTTTGTTAACCCAGGGTACATTCCTAACGGACTTCAGGGGACGATGATGGTTGGCCCCCGGTGTGTCGGACTTGCAGCAACTAAAGCCCCCGGGGTGTTCCTTCTCCCTCCTAGCGAGTGCCAAGGGCAAGGCTGAGCCATCTTCCTCGGCACCCGGCAACCGACTAGATGGCCTAGCCGACTACGGTCTTGAGGTCTTGGGATCCGCTGTGAACGTGTCGGAACATGTTTACTTCGCATTACGTCTTGATTTTTGGTCGAAGCGGTTCTTTTGTAAAACTGTGAGAATTATTTCCCCTATTATATTAGACGCGAAGATTTGGGTACACATATTGTTTACATTTTAAAAGAAATAAATTAAAAAACACATAAATTTTAAAATATAAAAATTTGTGAACCTACAGGATCGAGGTTTGAGGCCCAAGAAACCGATAGTTAGGAGCCGTATTGAGCAGTATTCTGTCTCTGATTAATTCTTGATCCCACAAGCAAGCGAGATTATTTTGAGATGCCAATCAAGGCTCTTTGTGATCAGCCCATTAGTCGATACGACTTTCGGATCAATATTCGTTGATTCCACATCCCACATGCTGGTAATATCGTGTGCGAGGTGAAAAAGAGATTTGTTATTATGATAACAATCAAGGTTTAATTTAAAGTCATTAATTTTATATTTTAGTGAGAAGTACATACAAACTGAGAAGCCGAATGGTCTAACATCATTTCATCAACAGATTATTAGCAAAGGAGAAATTATTGACTGAGTAAAGTATAAGCAAAATCCAAGTAACGTCTACGTACTCCGCCTTAGACAACAAATCACGGAAATAGACCGTTTTGTGTTACGAAATTTAAACAAATAAAATAAGTTTTATTGTAATACATAATTTTTATATAACATCGAATGCAACTTGATTTAGAACATGATTGTTCAAATCTTGATCGAGTTAAATTGTGTGTATTGTGTCTGAATTATTATGTATTAAATCAGGGAACTAGTTCCACAGCTTTGTAGATATGTATCTATTTTGTACAATTGTAAAACTGTAATAAGCCTTTGTCAGTACACTATAAGTCAACTTTTGAAAATAATTCAATAGTAAATGTATTTTAAAAGGTTTTTCTCTATTTGTTTGTGTAATTATTAGTGTTGGATTAAAACACTAGCAGCGATTTTGGGTTTGACATCTTTTGGCGACACCTAAAAAGGACAGTTCAATTAACTGCCACTAACCGTTTATGCTCTGAGGCGCAATTTCACTCCAACTTAGCCTTGAGTTTGTTTCGAAATTTCTTCTCAAGGTAGTTGCTTCAGAAACGCTAGTAAATCATTGTTAGGTTCTTTTTCTGGTTGGGCACCCAAGTCGAGGCTCGTAGCCACAGGGGTGTTCTTGCGTTGCCAAACCCATAACTCGCTGGTAGAGCACCTTAAGTGGTGCTCACTTCGCCCGGTGAAATTGTTCAGATCTTTCCCGGCCAACAGCACATTGTTCAGCCGTAGAAAAACATCTTTTGATTAGTTGTGAGATCATTTTAATAATGTCTAGATATTCTTTATGTGCATCAACATAACATTTTCCATTAAAAGTCATTATATAGACTATCTTATTATAAATATCTTTATTATATCTTTTAGCTAATTTTGAGTTAAATAATTTAGAATATGGCTGCGGTGGCTTTGTGGATCGATTTCCATAAACAGCAACGCGAATATTCGTAACATTGAATCCCGGTACGTATCTCTTGGTTTTGTCAGGTTACGTGCGGATGTAGGCGCTGCATACTCCCCGGTGATGGAGAACATCGTGAGGAAATCCGCACGATACCTGATAGATTTTATTTTTATTTAGGGCTTTTTATTTCAGTGAATATATCAGCCCGATTGTGCTCTAACCTACGTCCTTATATCCTAGGGGAGTCGATGAGCAAGCGTCAACAACTGGCACAGCATTCTCGCTTCACCGGACAAACTATTCGCCAAAATGCCGTGCAATGCTACTTTATTTGCTATTTTTCATCTTGCTCATCAGCGACTTCCTTTGTGTCTCGTTCCGGGCACACTCCATCAGCAAGTGATGCACATTTAACCTGATAGAAATATCTAGTGCTGCGAGAACGGCGATCATGTGCGCTACTGGTTACGTTGGACACGACATATAAGCGGAAAATTAGAACCACTAAAAACTACTGTCTAAAGTCATAGGCTGTTCTTTTACCTTTGCTTGTCAATTATATAGATTAATAAATAAAACAATTTACAATTTTTAAGACCCTGTGCTCAACAATTTTGAGAATATGTAGATATAATTTAACAAATATTCTCGAAACAAAATTATCTCGAAAACTAATGTCTAACCTTGCGTAACTTGAGTAACGTGGTAACGATATAATGTGAGACTTTTCAGTTAACTTTTAAAACATCACACTAAAGGCTTGTACTTTCCAGTTTCTTTTTTATGGAGAGTTGCCCCACATTTTCATATATAATATTCAGTGGGTATGCTAGATGATGTGTACGTCGGGCGCCCTTGGATTTTATCGCCCTGGGCATGGGCCCCGACTGACTCCCTCTAGATCCGGTTCTGCTTATGTATGAGATTTATTAACAGAATAACTATTAAGTAAAAAATTAAAAGACCTGCTCACACTTTAACGTCCGGGACTAGGCCCTCAGCTTGCTCCATCTGCCCCTGGATTTGGGCCTGGGCCGAAGTTGAGGCCTTCGGTCGGAAATTAATAATTACTTAAATCTTGTTAACAAAGACAATATTTATTTCAGATATAATTTATTTTTTTATGCGACAGATACTCAATTTAATAATTGATGACATAATAAGAATCAAGTATTTCATCAATCAAATTGTGATTTATTGATAAGATTAAATCAGTGTTCGGTGGAAAAAACGCCAAAGTACATTTTGCATTTTTTTTGTACTGGCTTGACAAAGTGATTGAATAGCACTTGATGGAAGTAGAGTAAAGTCCAAGAACGGCAACGACCGCTGAGGAAAAATCCGTTGACAAAAGCCATGGCTATGTTAGCCCACATATATATAAAAAAGAATCGCAAAATGTGTTGCTAAGCGCATAACTCGAGAACGGCTGAATCGATTTGGCTGATTTCTTTTTTGTTGTGTTTGATTAAGGCTGGGGGAGGTTTTTATAGAGTGAAAAAACGTAAAAAATATGAGAAAAATAGTAAAAACAACAATTTTCTTTTCCCATACAAACCACTCTAATACCCACACCTCACACACACAATAACGCTCTCCCAGCTGTCAAAAATATAATGTCAATCTAAACAAAACAAAGATGCATTAGGATTGTCTTCAAGTTGATTAGATGTTGCACGTTATTAATAAAAATTATAATTTATATGCCAAGTAATCAAACAAAAAATAACGTGTCCCATAAGGCACTATAATAAAAATATCATTACCTTAGATACGACTCATGTCTTGCAATGCAATTGTATTTCTATTAGACTGCGACAGGCCAATAACTTTTGGCAGAATGAAAGCTGACGGGGCAGCTATAAAGATTAAAAAAATAAATCAATATAACTTTGTTTTAGAGAAATAAGGCAGAACAAGGTCTGTCGGGACAGCTAGTTATTAATAATAATGTATCGTCATGCTATGTTCATGTCTAGGTGAGCAGACATATGTTAGTAGCTGTATCCACTTTGCCCTTATATGTTCTGCCTGTGCGTAACGCGCCCAGCAGTGCAGCTGATTTTCGTTCTCACAGCACTATTACAGAAGACATTTCTATTAGATAATATACGGACTTCCTCACGATGATTTCCTTCACCGTTAAGCATGTGGTGCCAAAGCTCGTGTTTAATCTGGAAAAACCCAGAGGAATGCGCTGGGATACGAACCTACACATTCGCATTGCCGCGCATGGATGTCGGTCCCTCATCCACTAGGCATAAGGATTTATTATTAGACAATTATTAAAGCAACAAAATATTTAGGTCACAAATTAAACTGTTTTACTCTATGGTTGTACATCTATAGAATAAATTATATTTTTCATTAAGCGCACTTAAGTCACTTTGTTAATCCAATACAAAAAAGATAATATTTTTATAGGCAAATGTAATCGATACGGAAGGTAATTTTTCTTTGCCACGTCAATAGCCTCGGTAGCGCAGTAGGCAGCGCGTAAGTCTCATAATCTTAAGGTCGTGAGTTCGATCCTCACCCGGGGCAAATCTTTTTTTCAACTTTTTTGTAGTACTACCAGCGGATCTAACCTGTTTCACTCAGGCAGAGTTTATACTCAAATCTGGTGGATTAAATAAAGTAAATAGTTAAATTTGAAAACATTTGTATTTAGTTGGTACGTACTATAAACAGTTTTTTTCCGGCTTTAGTTAAGGGTCCATGATAATATGTTTGTAACGACAAATCATTTTATACACAGGATAATTATATAGGGTATTTTTGGTGGTAGGGCGATTGCCCGAACTGGGTCATGACCGCAGTACACAAGTGTAAAGACCGTCATAGTGACTCGCTTTGGCCTGTCGCGTTTCGGGATCAGTTTGTGTACATCCAGTAACTTATATACCTAGAGACCATCAGTCGTGGTGTATGTGGGCCGACATGACGATGTAGACTGTCAATGGATTTTCATCCTTTGATAGTCGTTTTCGTTTTTGGACTACACTGTACTTACCATCAGGTACTCTGAACTGTGTCGAGCCAGTGTAAAAAAATATAGATAAACGGTAAAATGATTACACTCCATTTGATGGTATAACCAATGCAGTATGACAACTGTACACAGGTGCAGAAATCGTTGTTATGACTTGTTTCGGCTTGTCGCGTTTGCGGGTCAGCTTGTGTACTTTCTTTTTTTTTTGATCGTACTATCTACTGATGGCCGGGACAGCCCTATATAGCTCAACCGGGCTTAGGGGGCGAGCACAGAAGGTGCTCAGCCAGCGAGTTTACGGGTTGGGTAGCAATGCAAGGGCACCCCTGTTTCGGAAGACACTACCTTGAGAAGAAACTCTGAAAGAAACTCGAGGCTGCGTCGGAGCGGAACTTGTGTACGTCCAGTTGTTTGTCCTTTTTAAACTAGCTATATAAAGTGACTACAGCGCTCCTGATAGGAAGCACAGTCTAGTCCAAGAACTACAGCGACCGCCAAGGGACGAGAATCCGTTGACAGTAGCTGTCGCCATGTTGGCTCATATTTACCACGAGAGTAGGTCTCTAGGTATTTTGACCCAGCTCCAAATTAAGCTTCCGCTTAATTAAGTACTCATCGTGAGTACTAGATAAAGAAATATATATTTATATACATACTTGAAGCTCTTTCGTCGCGTGAGCAACTCAGATTGGAAAAAAACGTAGAATGACCTGCCTTTTGGTTTTCTATACACTATTCTCTAGAGAGGGTGCGCCTGAGTTGAATAATTTAATTCCCCTCTCCTCGTTCTACCATAAATTGTCTAGACGTCGCTTGCACTCAGATGTAGTTGATGTTCCAGCTGCTCGCAAGGGGCGATTCGCTACTTCTCTTTTGCTGTGAATCGCCAAGGAGTGGAAATCACTTACTGCGTCTGTTTTTCCAACATCTTATGACATGGGAATCTTCAAACGACGGGTGAATCTGTATTTGTTGAGAGAGCGCGCTCTATCATCGGCCTGATTATCATTTTCCATTCGACGAAGTTGAGGTCTCGTAATAAACTATTCTACGTATTAGAACTATTTTACCTACCCCAATTGGGATTCGGCGTGTCGATAGATAACTTGATTGTGACGTGTGAACTCTACAGCATATTAGGTCTATGTATGGGAGGAACTGTTTGTAAATATAATCCAAGATAAAGTTAGTTTAGTATTCGCACGGCGCCAATGTCAGCATTAGAGGTCATGAGCCAAGATCTTGGCCGCGCGCTGCATCAAAACAAAACTATTCTGATATTTCTGAAATTGGCCTTGCGTGCGTTATGCTTTACGAGTATAGTAGCCGTTAGCTCGCACTATCGCATGTACTTATTGTCACGCCCTTAACATTAAAATCATCCGTTGTTAGTAGAGTGCGATTGATGCTTCGGTTTCGGCTACCTTTGGCCGAAAAACCACATTCGGCTTCGATCCAAATGGGGCAAAGTTTTGAACGAAGCGCGAAGATTATGAATTGAATCAAATTTAGAAAAAAAAATTGGCATATAACATGGCTTTAGCCATCTTCGACCAAAACTAGTCTTCGGCTATGATCAGAATGTGGTTAATGTTACAGCTGCTCGCACAAGGCGCTTCGCCTCCTCTTTTTTGGCGTGAACAGCCAAGGAGTGGAATTCGCTTCCTGTGATTGTTTTTCCAACATCTTACGACATAGGAATCTTCAAACGTCGAGTGAATCGGTATTTTTTGGTTGAGCGCGCTCTATCATCGACCTCATTATTACTTTTCATCACGTGAGATTGAGATCAAGTGTAACCCTATCTGTAATAATTAAGAGCCCTCTTCTACCTATATTAATGCCATGCTCAACAGGGTCCATAATTGTAACTAAAAAGTACTTATTATGATCTGTATAGATTGTGGAGTGCAATAAATAGATTAAAATTAACTGAACTCATTTTCTTGTCGCAAAAACAAAGAAGGTCGCAGACAGAGCCTAGTATTATATGTTTGTTTGGGATTTAAAAGAAACCAAAGGAAGTTCATTTAACCCAGATATTTGGCCGTTCGAATTGTGTCATAGCTTATTGGATTATAATGCTGAAGTGAGATAATTCATTTCATTTAATGTTATGTATTTTAGCCAAAGTCGAGGGGGTTTACTGGCACAATGTAATAGTGCCTTCCTCTTCATCATACTGAGGAGTTATAAGCTCGTAAGAACTGACTAAGATATAGAGCATGCAGGATTCCACGCAGATTGCTAGCTTCAAAGCTGCTGCATGCACCTTCTCTCCACATAGTACAAACCCGCCAACCCGAAAACGACAATCGTGGTGGGTTACATATCTAAGCCCTTCTCATGGGTTCCATAAGTATAGTGGAAAAGGAAAGGAAGCTCTTTGCTTTGCGGTGATTCTGGCTAATAATAATTTTAGCTTGTACATTCTTACTTATAATAAATATTATATGATAACTTAGAAAGTGTTATTATGTTGTCTGTTTATATGTTCAAAACGGCTGAACCGATTTTTATAAAGCTTAGCATACAAATAGATTAGACCTTGGAAATGCATATACGTTACATTTCGTTGCGAAAATAAAATTTGAAAGGGTTGAAATTTACTATAGGGAAAATATTATTTTTAAAGTTAGGAATACAAATATGCGTTTTTTATATTTCATATTGTTATATATTTGGTGAGGGTATGGACAGTAAAAGCAGGGAGAAGGTAAGTGAGAGAGGGGAAGTAGGTGAGGGGGAAAAGTTTAGCTAAAATTTAACAAGACATACATTAAATGTTAGGCAGTACCCAATTCATCGGTTCAGCCATTTTGATATAAAATGATAATTTCCCTGTTTATATTCTCCCTCTGTCTGTTTTAAAAAAAAAGATCTAGTTCACAGTAAGTTTTTTTCTTGTAGTAAAAGTGGGTAATACCTTTGACCAGGTATTTCTTATAATCCTAGCTAATTATCTCGAATATTTTCAGAGAAATACGCCAGTATTGTCAATTAGTTATTAATTGGTGAAAGTTATAGCAAAACACACGATTAATGTAATTGCAGAATAGTTCGTCGCGTGTTTCTAAACAATTAAGAAATACTCAATAAAATTTCATAATAGTGGACATTGTTTATTGTAACCGCTTCCTCTTTGAACATCTGTTTTGAAACTTTACAAGTTAGTATTTATTTATAGAAAATTACTTTGCTTGATTATAAAAATCATCTCTTAATCAATAAAGTGGTTGTAGTGGTCTTTTAGATGGTGTACCGGATTCCATGTGTGGCAACGTGAATGTTCGATAGTTCAAATATCGGTGCTTACCCCTGGGTTTTTCCAGATTACGTGCGGAGTTAGGCACCATATTCTCACCGGTGAAGGAAAATATCATGAGGAAATTCTCATGGAATCTAGTAAAAATCACATGTGGGTTTGTGCTGTGAGAACGGCGATCAGCTGCGCTACTAGTTACGTTGGTCACGACTCACGACATACTTGTATAAGCGCAAAGTGGTTACATCCACTAATGTATCTCTGCTTACACCGAAAGGGATATAGCGTGATAATAAATTGTTATTTATAACAATAACGCTCGCATTGAATTAAAACAATTATTTCGAGAGGTGAATGGGTATTTGGCTTAAGCGACATTTTTTGATAATATAGTAATATAATAATATATATTTTTGGAATCGGTAAAAAACGCTGATTCCAAGTATATATTACTATATCACCAAAAAATGTCGCTTAAACCAAATAGCCTTTCACCCCCTCGATATATTAGTAATTACCGCGAATGAATGCTCCTAGGAATTAAGTTAGCCAAAGAATTTTAAATTGTTTCGCTCAAATACACATTTATCTTGCCTTTTTGAAGTGGAAGCAGTTTTAGACACATTGGCCGCTTTTTTCATAATACACCTTTTCCCGGGAAGTACCACGTATGAGTTAAAGTTAATCAACTACACACTGATATAGGCCTTATCTGATGGTAAAAAAATGAGGGTATAATTATATGAAGCAGTTCAATCGTGAGAAACGAGGCGGAATCCTTTAGCGCAGTGACGTGCATAGGATATTTTGACAACAGGCAAAATTCGCGTAATTAATTTGAATAACACATTATGATAGTAAATATTATTTTGCTTTCATAGGAAAGATAGACAGCGTGAATATGGAATAGATACGAATATAAAGGGTTCCATTTTTTTGCTTAACTTTAAGCAATTTATTCCAGACTTATTTATTATAAGGGCATTCAATGCTTGCATGCATCTATGGAATGAACGCTACTGCTTTAGCGGTGAATAACTAAACAACAGGAGTTATCGAACCATTACATAATTCGGTTGCTGGCCGCAACAGTCCCGGGCGGCAACCGATGTGGTTTCGTCTAAGCCCACAGTTACCAATACCAATAAGCCTCTTTCGTTCACCCAATCTAATTAGTCATTATAAAATGGAGCCACCGCCTGCTAATCTTGTTATAGACTTGTGAAAATATTTCAAAGATATCAAAAACATTTCCTTGTTGCTATATTATAGTTTACTTCTGTATTTATTTTATGATTTAAAAGCGGACGCTTAACCTCAAAGAATATTCATAAAAGAAATAATAGCGCTGTGGTGATCTTGTGGATAAGGAGACAGTATCCATGCGCGGAAACGTACACGGTCGTGGGTTAAGTCGTGGCGCGTGAGGCGGGGCGCAGAGCCCGGCACACTGCCCGAGAAAGAGATTTGGGAGGGGTGGGCTCTTTACTCTTACCTCTCACAGAGTGATAGCTTCAAAAAGGCTTTTAGCTTCCCGGTCGTCTGGATGAATTTGGTTTCCCAGACCCGAGCGATCCGGGTGGAGCGATTAGAGGGATACCCTGGCGTGAGGGGGTCCTGTACAAGATATTTCTTCCGGGATACAAAAAAGTCCTGGCGAGTAACTCTAAGTTTTTTAGATTAAGTATGGATTAAGGAACCACATTCTTATCGATGAAAGGAAACATCGTGAAAAAACTCGCATGATGTCTAATAGAAATGTTAAGCGTACTAGTGGTGTAGAACGGCGATCAGCTGCGCTACTGGTCAGGTTGAGCACGATATAGAAGCGCAAAGTGGATACAGCCACTAATATATCTCTGCTCACCCCGTACGGGTTATAATTTACGATAAATATTTTTTGGCTTAAATCGATACCAAGCGAATCAAGCCGCGGGGAACAGTAAGTAAATAAAATATGTAAATAATGTTACCAAGATGAAATAGGAAGTAGCACGGATGTTTACGTGATCATGTTTTCGATAAACACTGTTTTTAAATAAAATTCGTGTTTTAAATTGTAAACATTAATAAAAAAATTATAATTAGGCTTTTTGTTATGCCACTTGGTATATTTGTTTTCGATCGTTGTTTTAAGAATAGTGATATGAAATTAAAACATTTATTAATCCTAGATAATCATTATAATTTTAGAATATAAGTATATAATTTGCAAGCAAACGCTTGACCTTAATCAAACATTGTGGAAGGTGAAGATGAGGTCTATAGACTGCGTCCGCCCAGCAACTCATTCACTTTTTAAGGCTCTCAAATCGTAAGAACGTAGAAAAATAAACAATTGAGTGACTTCAAGTCTTTTGCTATTCTCATTGTAAAAGAAGAAGACACCGTTCGATATCAATTTCTGTGATTTCAAAATATTTAGAAATTGAGTAGTATTATGTATGTATCTATGGGATCCGTCATATAGCAGTTTTTATCCAGATCCTCAAAAAATTTTAAAAATCGGGCTGCCTCAGGCTAAATTTGGCGGACTCGTTACAATAATCTAGGAAGTATCTGTTATTACTCACATCCCGGCTATGACTAAGAAATTCTCTAACTCTTACTTTTGCCGTGTCATTGGGCTGTGGAATGGTCTTTCGGCGAACATGTTCCCATCGTTCTATAATATTGGCTCCTTTAATCATTTAAAGGCGTGATGAGATATTTGCGCAATCCGGTATGATCGCTGCGATTATCGATAAGTATTTTTAATATATTCGTTGTCGTTTTTGGACTGTACCATGCTTACCATCAGGTGTGCTGTGGACACGGTGCCCTGTACAGATAAAAAAGAAGCAGTACCTGGTGTAGTGGCCATAGTCTCATAATATAGTCTCTATATTACTGTTAGATTGATTATAATCAGTAAGAACAGGTCGATATCATTATTTTTCTGGTCACACGATCGTTCGAGGAACGTCGCCAGAAGATTTATATTTACAAATCAATCGTTTAATTTGCGTAATACTCGTATAACAATGCAGTTTCTGTTGATTATTCCGCAACGTTCATCCATCAGTGATACAAGCTTGAAGATTTTAACCCTAATTTTAGAGGTTTGTAATGTAAATAGAGGAACTTTACCTCTAAATCATTTACCATTCTCTTCTAGGTTATATACCATTACAGAAGGTCTCTAGACATATGAACAATTGGGAATACACAAGCTGTTCCTAAACAAGCCAAAGCGCGTCACTGCGACGATATTTGTACTTGTACACCTTAGTCTCGATTCAGTTTGGAAATGGGCTTATAATCAAAGTGAACAACTTAATAATAATATATCGTGACGCTATGCCACTATCGGGGTGGTCAGAGATACATTTATGGCTATATTCTCTATGCACTTATATGCCGTGCCACTTACACCTAACTTTTTTATTAAATGCCTTGCGGATTCCTTCACCGGTTAGCATGTGGTATCCAAATTCGCACTTAATCTGGTAAAACCTAGAGGCACGTTCCGGGATTCGAATCTACGACTATTTGCTTTCTTGCGAGTGGATACCGGCCCCTTATCCACTAGACCACCACAAGCATTAATTTAGCACTTAGCAATAACTTAATGTATAATAAGTAATGTAACAATAACTTAACTTAATGACGAACACAGAAACAAACAACATACTAAAAAAGAACGTCGTTTAACATATTGTTTGTGTAATAATAATTGTTATAAATTAAATTGATATTTGATTATATAGTTTCCGATTTAGGTAATGAAAAAAATTTAGGAGTGTATAATGTAGTTTTAGGGGATTTTTCCCCGAATAGCAATATTGCTCATCCGCTTATGGTTCGTGCCGGGACCGGCGATCGCGTGCCGTCATCCGCGCAATGATACTGGCGTGTTATCGCTCCTAATTTCAATACCAAATAGTGTCCGACCGAGGCCTTCGGCTTCGGCAATTTTCGGCCAAAAATATAATATTAAAAAAAACAAACGGACCGAAATTATAGCTAAAGACTAAGATTTTTAACAAGCATCGAATGAACTAATTGTGATTGCTAAATTACTTCAATTACTGTTCAAAATTAGCTAAGAGTGAATTATTATTATTTATCTTACTATCATCACTTCGATTCCCTATTGGGGTAGGCAGTGAGAATTGAACGTCGCTTGTCCCTATTTTTCCAACCTATTAGGCTTCCTTGACATTAATTAGTTCCTTCATGCACTCTGACCGATTCTGCGTACTTTTGACATCACCCTCCATCAGAAATCCATTTGGTCTGTGAAGTAAGTCTTGGTTGACCTCGGTTCTTTGTTCCACTTATATTTATATTGTTTTGTAGATTCTAATAAATTATTTTTATTATATTATGATTTAATATCCTATGGCTCCCGCCTGGGGCACAGAGCGTCTACATCACATCTCAACTTCAACCAGTTCTGCGCAACACGCTACAGGTGGCACCACGTTCTATCAATGTCACTGAACTCCGCCAGGACAGTGGTGCGTCTCTAGAGTTGTCTACGTCCACGTTTCCTTGTACCATGAGTACTCCAATCTAGAACCTGTTTTATAGCGATAGGTGATTATGAGAGAATCGCAGTGGAACATATTTATAACCGAGTTAAAAATCGATTCGCCTAGATGAGTAATCAATCTTTTTTTTGTTAACCCGATGGATATTCCTTCGGACCGTCAGGAGAGTGGTGAGGGCCACTCCCCCGGTGTATCGGACTTGCACCGACTAAAAACACCGGGTCGCCAAGTCTGCCCTCTGCCTTCGCTGGGCCTGGGTATCCGTATACTTCCTACGGACCCGGCGAATGATTAATAAATCAAATATTATTAGATTTTTTTTTATTCAAGACCAATTTCGAGTCATCGGGTGCGGTCCTTATGACACTCTGACAATAGATTGTTGATTGTTTCAAATCGAGCTTAACTACGACTTATTGAATCAAGTTCTCGATGGTTCAAATGGTAAGAGGTTACTAATATTAATATAAACAAACTTAACAATTTACGATACGTATTATGAATGATAGCCCATGTTTGAATGAATATCGTTTTATAATATTATACATTATTTTACTATATTATAAATTGATTGATTATGTCGAATTATAAATCAAAATTGTAGACTCAATACAATGAACATCAATTGAAAAGCATTGAACAAACGAGACAATCGAACTAAACGATTTATCATCGCCGATTGTTTTTATATTTGGGTATGAGAGCATCGTTCCAAAAGTAAAAAATATAATGCTTTTTAAAAACTTTTTAATAAAGAATTAGTCCACTGCTGGCCTCTGATGGAGATGCGCATGCTTCGACACGAACCATTGGCATTCTATGATTTTATTTACAGAATTTTATGTATTAAATATCAACTAATGTATGTAATTTAGTTTAGAAATAAAGGCTTATTATTATATTAATATAAAACTTTTAAATTTATGTTAGTATGTAATATATAAACAACATATAGATATAATTAAAATTACCTCATAATTTGTCTAGATGGGGCTCATGCCGAAGCGACAGCCGAAGTTTTGGTCGGACTCTAATAGCGAGTGACCTCTTTAGCCCACGTAAACTAATTCGCGCGACGCACAGTCTGCAATGCCATGTTATCATATCCGAATGCTTGCCTTTTACTCGCACATCCCTCCGATATTATAAAAGAGGGGGCAGGTCGCCGCGCGCTCGCAGTCAGTGTCGCGCTACCGAGCGAGTAACACGCTCCTGTAATGCAATAGAGCTGTCCCACGCACCGCACACATGGAGGGCACAGCCCCCGCGAGCCACGAGCTCGATGAAGGAATCGCAACCGACCGCCGTCCATCTACTGACGACCATGCGGACTTATCTGACACGGCCTCCGAAGCCGGATCGGGTGGTGGCAAAGACTCCGGCTGTGAAGTAGCCGCTGAAGCCCAGGAACCGCCTTACACCCCACCAGACGACGAGCTCGCCAATCGAATAGTCTCCCAGGTGGAATTCTATTTCTCTGACGCGAACATCACTAAAGACGCCTTCTTACTCAAGCATGTACGCAGAAACAAAGAAGGATACGTCTCCCTGAAGCTGATATCGAGCTTCAAACGAGTCAAGCACCTCACTAAGGACTGGAGAGTCGTCGCCGAGGCCTTGAAGCGATCCCAGAAGCTGGAGATCAATGATGTAGGCACAAAGTTGAGGAGAATCGACCCGCTGCCAGCTTATGATGAGACCACACCGTCGCGGACCGTCGTGGCAGTGAGGATGCCGATAGACAAACCTTCTGTCGAAAATGTCTCGCGGCTGTTCGCGACTTGCGGTGAAATCGCACTGGTAAGGGTTCTCAGGCCTGGGAATCCGGTGCCGGCTGACGTGAGGCAATTCCTCAACAAGAACCCAACTTTGGTTAACTGTGTGTGTGCGTTAGTTGAGTTTACTGAATCTGAGGCGGCTAGGGAAGCGCTGAGGCTGCAAAGCGCTGAAGAAGAAGGTATGAAAGTGTATGAGCTGAATGGGGTGCCCCGGGAGCCGAAGCGCAAGGTCCCAGTACGCCGGCCGCAGCCACGCCGTCACGAATGCGAGTACTCCTCATGCTGCAGCGGCTCGGAACCGGAATACGATTTCAGATACGGCTCACCCTTCTACAGAAGGAGTTCAAGTGGGTTCTTCGCACCACGCTCCCCTGAGATCCAAACCTGGGTGCCGCGCCGACAATCTACTTGCAGCCACAGTTCTGATTCTGGTGTCTCCTTTTATTGCAACTCGAGGAGGGCGTCACAAGCGAGCACCGGGAGCAGTAGTAGCGCTGAAGGGTGGCTAGCACGTCGACTATCGGGGTGCTCGCTGTCAGGGACTGAGTGTGGGGGCAGGAGGCTGTCTTGTACCCCCCGATTCGAGCCCCGCAGCCCCCTGGTACCGGACGGGACGAGGGGCTTCCATGCCGCGGCCCGCCAGCGTCGAATCTCGGACCTCGCTCTGTACTCGCGCTAGAAAGCGCTCGCCAACCGTGGCACCTTTCTAATCATGTTGGATAACTGCCTTTCACGTTACGGCCGCGTTGTTTTTTAATCTATTTTATGAGGAAACGTGCGATCGTGTGTCCGTCTGATCATATCGACAGCTAAGTAAATCTCGAGCTCTAATTTTGCCATTCTGTACTTAAAAATCGACCGATTTTTATAAGCCTTTTGTGCACTGGTACATGAACATCGTCATAGTTTTTATTATTTAAATCCTTCAGCAGTATTATATCCCAGCTTTGTAAAACCGTTAATACTTTCTTAAAATTCATATACATTAGTCATAATGGAGCGATAATTACATTCTTGCCAGTTAAGACAGTAAAAATGAATTACTGGTTTTATTTGTCGGAATATTTAAGTGAAATGAATTGAACGGCAGTTACCTGATAAAACTGAGTTACCTACGAAATCTTTTGTATATTTGACTATGTGATAAGTTAGCATGTAAGTGACAGGCCGCTGTGTTAGTTTATATACTTTAATGTTAATTTATTAGATTATTTATTTGTTTCGCGTATTTATTGCGTGAGGGCACGCTGCGGTTGAGTTTCATTCAAGTTATGTCAGAGTTGTGGCACAAAATTGACATACAAAGTCGACATTCTGCGCGATTGTGGACTCTATTTCAGCGAGTTAAGGGAATGAGAGCCGAGATCTTGGGACGGGTTATTGCGTAAGAGAATGCATATCACACATGATATGCTGAGTAAAAGTAAGACGCGGCGAAATAACGCTGATAGGACCGCAGCGCGTTCCAGTCGACTAACAAAACATTTTCATTCTTATTAATTAAGTTAAGTCATTAAAATTATTTAAGTCAGTCGCGCCATTTCATGTCTCATTTTAAGTTTTATTTTTAAGTAATGTTGTGACTTAACGCCCGTGACATCCGGTTTGCGTAACAACTTTCGTGTAGTATGATATTATTTTTAATTTATTTCGTTTTTTTTATTAAATGAGATTGTTATGCTTTTAGCACAACTATGCTTACGGTAATAAGAGCCTGTAAGATAATATATTTTATTAAATAAGTTTTGGAGAAACTGCGTTTGATTGACCCTGGGGGGCGGGAAAGTTGGTTTTTTGACTCCAGTTCACCTTGACTGATCGATTCACTCGGTATGACAGATAACAGGTCGTTACTCAATGACTGTTGCATATATTTTACTATAGACTAGATCTTCCCCGTAGATTTGTCTGTTTTATGAATTTCGCTCACGTTTAATTTTCATCATCCTATTCAGATTACGCATCCTAAAGCGCCATCTGGGCGAACATGTTTGTAAAGTTACGAGAGAGAAATTTTGTTGTTTTCTATTACGAACCTAGACTCGGCAGTATTAACATTCAAGAATATACTGAATTTGATGTCACATTTTGAAATTTCGCATTCTGTAGTCATAAATACTGTAATTGTACTGTGTACTATAATTCGATTCGAGAGTCCTTACAATGTGAGTCTCCACAAACACAATGGTTCGAGAATAAATTGACGAGTATGCGATCAACAGTAGTACAAGACATAGTGAGATCGGGTCCTATTATATCAAGCTAATTTAAATATCTTGTGAAGATTATCGAGCTGCTTAACTGCTATACTGTTTTTTTATACTAACTCGATTACAACGTACCTGATGGAAATACTACTAGCAACGACTACCAAGAGATGTGAATCAATTGAGAATCGCCGTCGTCATACCCACCCGCTACACGACAGCAAGTCTGTGTCAATTCCATCAATGTGAACAATTGGAGGTACGCAACGCGTACGCAAGCTGATCCCGAAATACGACAAGCCGAAGCAAGCCACTAAGACTGTCTTTGCAGTTGTGTACTGTGGTCACGACTTGTGATGAAAATGTCCGGGAATTTTCCCAAAGTGCCAAAAACTTGTTTGGGAATATTCCCGGGAATTTACGAATTCTTCGCGGAAGTGCTGGGCACTTTGGGAAAATTCCCGGGCATTTTCAACACTAGTCACGACCCAGTTCGGGCAATTGCCTTGCCACTTCAAAAGTATAGTCATACTCATTATACAGTGTAAACACTTTCCCGGGTTGTATGCGCGAAGAAAACTATTTTTAATTATTGCTAGATGTTTCGACCTGCTTACACCTTTCACGGACACTAACAAACTTAGTCGGGTCTTGGTTGGTAGTGGGAAGTTACTTCTTCCGCTTTTATTCTAACATAAGGCATCCGTACGCGTATAAGACGCGGTAAAGTGTCTATAATGAATACAATACGCGAAAGTATTATACCCGTTATATTTTACGCGATAAAGTTACGCAAGTAGTTATATAATTGTTAATAACTGTTATTATTGGGTGCAGCATTAAAAAAATCTAGAACACAGTTGTGCAGCTATGAAGGTATTCGTGTGGCCTTTAAACCTAGTACACGATACCCCACTGAATATAATTTGTATCTACAAATCGCATAAAATTTAAAACCGTATTATCTGAACATCAATCAGTTTGCAAGGTGTAATATAATTACCCAGTAATCTATACGGCTGAGATTTATCGACATTACTTTCGCTTTGCTTGCACTTCACTTAAACATAATAAACCATTGATTCCCAAAGTGGTCTATATTGAACTCTGGGGGCCCACGCGAGTGGAAAAAAAGGTGCGATGAGATAGATGTAAACGGGGGTCCACGATAGTGGATATTAAAGCAGGTCAGCCTATACGTAAATTTTTATTATAATAATTTTCGTAATTTTCGGAAAGATACATTTCGTGACAAGTACCGCAGCTGATCGCTGTTCTCACAGCGCTAGTACACATGATTTTTTTAAATATCTTTGTCACCCTTGAAAGGGATATAGAGTAACAAAAATTAAGCCAAGAAAACTTCCACATAAAATATTTAACAAAGAAAAAATCGAGCTAAAGAACAAACAGAATTGATTGCACTAGTTTCATTGGACCATTTTACTTTCCAATGCTACCATGACTTGCGACGTCGTTCTAATTTGAAACTTAAAAAAGCAAAACACAAGCATTGCTATGACTAAATTTCTAGAACGTTGGCAAGTCTTTTGTCGAGTCATTAGATTGTGGAATGATCTTCCGGCGAACTCATTGTGTGCGGCGATTATCTTCGTTCTTTGATATTTGTACACACATCAAAAAAATCTTAGAAGCATGTATTTGTATCAATTTGAATTTTATAATAGTTTTTTTCTTTCACATTATAACATTTGTTTTTTGTAGTCTGAATAATAAATTAGTACCTTATTGATTAAAAAACATTAACTGTTTTTTGCTTCAATTAACTACATTAATATGTACCTACTGTATCATGTGCAGTACAAACTAGGGTACCTAAGAAACATTTTTTTTTTAAACAAAACTTTATTTTAAAAGAAAATAAATTGAATCGCTCCAGTTGTGCAGAGATATTGCACCCACTAAGGGTTTTCTACCGTCTGTATCTCGGTGAGTGTTCTGAAGAGTTATTTAATCTTGTTTCACCCTCTCCTGTCCTTGTTTACAGAGTCACAGTTATACGGTAACTCATATCTCAGCCAACCCTAAGAAGTTTTGTAACTCTTATTTTCGTCTTCCGACGAGCGTGTTCTCACTGTCCATAATATGGAGTCCTTTAAATGAAGCATGAATTTGTGCAGGCCGGGGGTAATCACTACGACTGTCGATTGTTTTTCTTTACTGTTGACAATCGTTGTCGTTTTTGGACTGCGCATGCTTAAGATCAGGCTTGGTGTGGTATCTGCGCCGAGTACGGATAAAAAAACAGAAAATTGACGTTTGGTTGAAAATAAAAAATACGTGTTACGACGTTCTTGGAAAATCTATCCCAAAGGCAGTACATTATTTCTACCCGGGCAGCGCCGGGCTATCACGGCTAGTATTATAATATTATAATTTAAGAACCGTAAATTTATTTCCAACAGGAAGTAAATAGATGTTTATCTACATTTATTTCCTCAAAAAAACGTCAATTAATTATAGACAAGCCTAAAACCGCTTCATAAAATTAATGGTCACAAAGGGTTTTTCACGTGATGTTGTTAATGTATTCGTGACCTTAAACTTTGCTGTAAACAATTCTATTTGGCAATGTTGTTTTTGTTGCCTTTTAAAATTGAATTAGAAATATATGGAAGTATAATCTAGTCTTAAACTCGCGGCTAAAAGTAAAGCAACATAGTTTCTTTTTTTCTAAGTTTATTCCTGCTTATCTTGTTCTATCAGGTTCTTTCTTCATTCTTTCGCCAGGTCGAAGGATAAATATGTATTCCAAGGTCCGGCGAGTAACGATGAGTTTGGGATCAATTGATCGTAACGTTCGTAGATTTACTGAGGATGATTCATTAACTGAGGCTAAAATGCAGAACATCGAGCATCGACGTAAAGTCGCCTACCTTGCAGCGTTACACCGGTTGCACAAAGGAGAGTGTTTTCAATAGCTATATTCTCTAATTCCACCAGCCCCATTTCAACCTAAATTTACGGACGCCGTGTCCGATACCAACTGTATGTGGTAGATATTTCTTATATCCACATTAAAAGATTCGCTTCTACATTCATCATATGAAGAGCCAAGAAGTAGAATATGTTTCCACCGACCATATTTCCACGTTCTTATGAGTTGGAAGCTTTTAAGAAAAGAGTGAATACGTATTTATGGGTCGGACTTATCTTCATCTACCGCTAGGTGTGATTGACGTCTGCGGCGAATTGATTGCAGGACCTGCACTCCCCACTAATTCGCAGAAGTAGTCATTTTGGGGTTTTTATCTGGTACATAGCTGCCACACCAAAGTATGGCCAGTAAACGTACGGCCAAGTAAAAAAAAGGTGTGATAGAGGTAAAATAAAAAAGAGACGGACGATCCGGGAGTGTGGAGTAGCAGTCTTACACATTGGGGTCTCCGCCCTCACGATGACCGTGACAGTTCTGTGCAGGGTTCTCCCACGGACTACCAAAAATGCAGTTAAATGATCGTTATTTTTTAATGCAAATAACAATGTAATTAGGATTGTTGTTAAAATACCGCAATGTACTTATTGAATACAAAAGATTTCGTTTGATTAATAGTTCGCGAGTCATGGTTATAGGGTCGAGGCTTACTGGAGGTCAGGGCAAGGAAGTGTGGGGCAGAATTACTGCTAATTATACCTTTCGACAGGTGCCTATACTTTATATTTGGTATTCATTTTAATTGCTAGATATAAACGGAGAATTCGAGGTGAATCGGGCGTTTCTGCCTGATTGAATCACGACCACAGTTTTTATTGTCAAATTGTGGCAAATAGTTTGATAGGGTACATGATGGAAAGTAGCTACTGGGTTATTCCACGCTAATCGTTAGAAGATATTGATAAAATAAAAATTAAATTAAATTTCGTAAAGTTTTATTGGAGATTAAATAAAATGAATACTAAAGCTAAGATTTGTAGACGCTCTTTGACTTTGCTTACACTTTACTCAAACATTACAAATTAATATTTAACTAGATGCGCCCGCGATTTCATTCACGTGAAAGTAGTACTTTTGTTATAATGATAATTATTTCCAGCTTAAATCTTTGTATAAATTATATAAATACCTTTTAAACGGACATTGTTTAAAATTTAGGAACTAATATCTTTGAAATTAACACTTAATGTTATGTGAAGATTTCCACAATACCTACATTAGTGAAGTCACATCTAAATCGACTAAGCCGTTTCTGAGATTAACGAATACAAGTGCGTACAGATATGTTTATATTGATTAACAATTCGGATGCCTTTTATGAACCTACATCGTGCAAGCATAATTTATATAAAGCGGTATATATAGAAACTCTCAAATGGTTTGACTCGGATAACGGTGACCAGTTACGCTACTGATTTCGTTGAGCACGACATATAAGCGCAAAGTGGATACAGCAACTAATGTATCTCTGCTCACCCCAATTGGGATACGGTGTGGAGATATATATGATTTTTTTACATATAAGTCATCTTAAAGCTTTAAGGACGGCTTGCACTAACATTTGAAGTCTAGTTTAAAGTTATATAATACACTATTTACCGTTAAATTGTACTTATTCTCTTGTTGGGAAACATTATTTAGTTTTAAGAATTGTTACATTCAAATTATCATTGAGGCCGAATTAAACCACTTTAATGAATAGCGTTTTATAAAAGCTTAAGCTAGATTTAATTTGTTCGTACAAGCTGTCCTTAGTTGTACAAGAGGTCCTTTTTTATCTCGCAAAAGATCTACTGGTATATAATTAGTCACACAGAGATACTGTTCACCCCGCAAGAGATATAACGCGATTCAAGTCTAATTTGTATTTTATTCTCGTACGCATCCCACAAGTGGTAGAGGACAGTCTTCTACAAGTGGTAGAGACCAATCTCCCACAGGCGGTAGAAACCAACCTGACTCCACAATATAAATATATACGAGATCGAATCCGCAGGAAGTAGCTCGTTTAATACGGTTTCGGCCGGTAACGACAGAACAAATAGATATTCAGCACAGTGCGCGGCCAAGGTCCCACGAGTGGCAAATGTTGTTCGCAAAAGGAAGAGCGTTCACGGTCGGAGGCAGGATAACACGCCGGAAGTGAAATTAAGATATAAATAAACATTATTGTCGTGTTTGTCTATGAATTAACTCGTTATTTCTCAACGAATTTTTTCATTGCCGGACGATCTCTTATATCAATCAATACAAATAATAAAATCTGAATTCCTTTATGTACATTTGGGGTTTTCCAGATTGAGTGCGGATTTAGGCAGTATATTCTCATCGGTGACAAAACACCGTGAGGAAACCCGCACGGCATCTAATAGAAATGTAATATGCACTAGTACCGTGAGAATGGCGATCAGCTGTGCTACTACTGGTCACGATCGCCACGACATATCGGTACAAAATGGATACATCTTGCGCATGCGGCCCGCGGACTGCTGGCTGCCGACCCCTGGTGTAAGTAATCGCTGTCTGTACATAGAATATATGTATATTACAGACATTACACAGATGTAAAGACCGTCAATGATTCACTTCGGCCTGTCGTGTTTCGGGATCAGCTTGCGTACGTCCAGTAATTTAGATACCTAGAGACTTTCAGTCGTGGTATATGTAGGCCGACATGATGATGCCGAATATCAATGGAATTTCGTCCTTTGCTAGTTGCTGTCGCTCTTGGAATACACTGTACTTTTCATTAGGTGCACTGTAGTCACTTTGTCGAGCCAGTAATAAAAAAAAAACCTTTGTTGAAGACTTTCATTAACGTAGTAGAACCGAAAATAATGATTTTTATAATGTAAGTTTGTAAGTTTATGAATTAAACTCAAATTGACGAAACCAAATTATAATGTGTTATGAATCTATCCTTGGTTAAGAAATTTTAAATATTTGGTATTAATTTAGTTAGGTTTAATCGCAAATCTCCTTGGTTAGTGATAGCAAATATCTTGCTCACTTACACAATTTTGTGAGATATGACCGATTTGCTAGTAATATAATATACCAAAAAATTGTGAAAATCAATCTGTTTGTTTCGTTTTCAGATACAAACTAAACAATAATCATTAATGTAAGTAATTATGACCTCTTTAAATGGGATCCACTATCATGGATTCCCGTTTGCAAATTAACGACCGCATTTTTTTTTTGCTCACATGGACCTTGTAATCAATATAGATCACTTTGGGAATGAATGATATGGATGTAGTTTTGGGGATCCAATTCAGATTTCAGAATACCAAATTTAACTTTAAAAATAACTTTATTTCACTTTTCAAATCAATTGCATGTTTTATTACTTTATTTACATTGTTTTCGCTAAGAACGCTTTCTTCGAAAAAAAAAAAAGTATTTATCTTTTCTATCCTTCTTTCCTTTCTCTCACATACGTTCCGTTCTACACTTTTGCTATTTCATACATAATCATATTTTACACAATTGCATCCATCCTGCATATCTATGTATGTAAAAGATGGAAATATGACAAACAAACTGACAATTCCCTATAATAGTATATAATACAAACTATGATTCATGATTTATTAGCACTCACTTACAAATAAACACATTAGAATTAATATTTTTGTTATTGCGATAAATTTGAATAACTTTTTCAGTTCTTACCGGTTCCAACTTGTTTTATTTAACGATGTTGTTTTGTAAAAACACGTGATTGTGTTTACTATCATAAAATAGGCATATGATAAAATTAGAGGACATACATAGAATTAAGAAATATAAAGAATCCATACACAAGCGTCAAAAGTGACACCAAAGATATAAACCAATATGTTAATGATTTGTCGCGAGATGACGCGGAGTGAACTCATTATAATCTCATTATGTTTTTCTGTGTCTTCAAGTTTTTTATTGTTCTGGTTCGATAAAGTAACTAAATTGCATCTGATGCATTGCATATGATGATGATAATCAGTGTAGTCCAAGAACGGACACGACCGCTGAAGGACGATAATATTTTGGTTCAAATAGATGCCAAAACGCGACAGACCAAAGCGAGTCACTTTTATGATCTTTACACTTGTGTACTGTAGTCACGACACAAATGCTGTTAACATACAAAACATTAGAATAAGATGAGGATGCATGAGCTTAGGAAAAGAGAAAATATGGTGCTTCAGTGACCTGTGCGTTTTATACTAGATTACCCTTCCATTTATGAGAGCACGGTCCGCCGATTTAAAATGGGACTCAGCTTCAGATTAACCCTGCACCTTAAAATATTTTTCGCCTCCCCTCCGTCAGACCTTTTACCATTGTTTCCAAATTATATGGATTAATCCAATAAAAAATGTTTACAATACAATTTTTAGAGACTTTGTGCTTAGAGCTTTGTGAAAATGTAAACGAAATATTCACGAAAAACGATTTCTGAACTTTTTTTGGTGACCCGGTGTAATATCCTGCATAGAACCATCAAGGCCGCTATGAGGGCATCGACCCCGGTGTGTAAGACTCTTACTGACTAAAAACCCCTGGGATGTCCTTCCAATCACCCCACCTGGGCCTGGGAATCCAAATTCATCGTTGAAACGTCGATATCTCTCAATTTCAATTATGTTTGCTCTTTGATAGACAATTACATTTTTGTAGATTATTTCGTTTATAGTCTTATCGTCGATATAAAAACTCAGCTGGTCGCGCTCACCGGCCGGCGAAAGTAAATACACACCGCCAAAGGATTATGTAAAAGAAATTAATACCATCCGATCACTTGTCTGCAGTTGGTATTAATGTAGTGAAAAATATTATACCTAAAGGTCAACAGCACTATGGGAACATTTCGAATATTCTCTAAATACGATAATAACCGCTTAAGTTAGGTGGGATAAAAGCCAAGAATTCACCACTAGACGTCAAAAAGACTAGGTCATACTTTAATAAGGTTTTTCTGTTACAAATGTTTATTTATACTATTTCTAAAGAAGTACAAATTGAAAGTTTATACATTACTTATTATATACATATGAGATTAAAATTAAAGAAATAATTTTGTCGGGCTATAGATAATAATGTAATACAGTGTAATACCCTAGAATATAAGATGTAATACGTAAGAAAAATATATTCATTCAAAGAGAGTGGAAGTTATTGGTACTGCTTATCTCCACAATTCATATTGTATATTGATAATTAATTTCTATTTCAGATACATGCAGTATACTATGGTGATTTGTATTTTTTTATTGTATACTAAAATACCTTGTTTAATGGAGTGGAATTCGGTGATATGGCGCCATCTTGAATTAAATAGTATTGAATTTCAAAGTTAAAAAAGGTGAGAAATACTGCCATCTGTGAATATCTATAGTAAAGCAATTACATTAACACATCAATATTAAAAAATTGAGACACTAAACTTGTATAAATAATTGAATATTATTTAGTATAATTATTATAAACGTGTATATATCTATATATAAAATTTCATAGACTAGTTGTATTTTTAAATTAATAATTAATAATTGGCAGCACCAGCAGTTTTACTCTTTAGTCATTGGTGTGATTGCTGCAGGTGACAGTTCGTTTAGAATATTTCGGAAATATGAAGTAAAATATTTTCTTAATTATTAGTGTTTAAATGACAGCAGGAAAAGAAACAATGGGGTACGTTTAATATATTAAGTGTAATTAATTTATTTAGAATATATTTATCCTTAAATTCTGGCCTAAATAGGAGAAAATAAGGATTTGACATCTTCAATTTAGGGAGGGGATGCTTTTTACCACTGGTGAGATATATTTTCAGTTTTTACCCCAACGAAGGGGATCTGTTTACAAAAAAAAAACATTGATAACACCTAGTAATTTATATTAACATTAAGTAAGCGCTGTAGTTCTTATGAAATAAATTCTTATTTTCTAATTAGACTCATACACCGAATGGGCTGTTGCACATCGATTGTATACGATTGAATGCTTTTACTCAATCTTTAAGGTCATCAGATATTAATAATGCCAACATTTTACAGTTCAACGATTTTTTTTAAATTGTTTTTCGCGTAATGTAGCCGCGCGTGAGTAACTGGAGTAGCGCTTGCTAATTGATTATATTGGGTTCCTTCACGGTTCATTTACGCATTTAAGCCGATATATTGAAATAAAATCAGGCTCTGATATCAGGATATAGGGTAAAAACAGGTACTTACATAGTGTATTCATTGTTAGTATTGTGACAAAAATATTTTAGTGATATTATTGTAGATATAGTAGTTAAAAAAATAGTTTATAAATAAAAGAGAAATACACATACATTAGTACCAATTTCATGGACATAATTATTGTAACCTTATAAAATATATGTCACATTTACGAGAAACATTTAAAGAAAACGACCCTTTATTGAATTGCTAATTTAATTTTGTAGCTTAATTCCTTATTTTATTTAAATAATATTAATATTATTAGGTAAAAATTAAGCACTGGCCTTCATCACATAGAACCATAAACATTATTGTATTTTGTAATATTTTGTCTATGGAGTAATTTGAATTAATTCCATTGTATCTTTATTTTTATTTCTTAAACTAAGATTTATGTTTAGATAGCATGAAGATTATAACAAAACATAACTCAATAATTTTAAAACATTAAAATTTACTTTAATGTGATTCAACTAAATAATAATTAAAAAAAAACATTTGCAGTTGCTTTTGGATATACTAATCTATTTACAATATCAAATCAGAAATAACTACATATTACTGCATTATCATGTCCCATGAAAAAATATAAACAACTAGATGCTTGAAATTGCTGTATTTACATGCACTGGTTAAGTTACTTATTATGAAATACCATCACCTTCACCAGATAGGGACGTAATGAATTAATAGGGATTAATTAAAAAAATATAGATTCAGATTCTAAATTCCATATTTGCCTCTACTCTACCTCAAGGGGATATAGCTCGATAAAAATTTTTTTTTTATTAAACAATGTATGGGAAATTCACACAAAGTATGAATGTAACAGCATATTTTTCTACAAAACACTATAGTTCATGTTGGAATGAAATACTTTTACTGATTACATCATAATGGATGTTTGTAATAATTTGTTACATTATTAAAGCTACTGTTAGAATTCATATTCATTTATGGTTGTGGAAATTTGTATGATTTATAACTACATTTTTCCTCAGAAATTTGACCTTTGCTGATTGTATTACAATTGATGTAAGATTTTGTAGATTTTACTGTTATTTGTGGTGACCTAGTGTATAAGGGACTGGTATATATGAGCAGCGAAGCGAATGGTAGTGAGTGCAAATCCCGATGTGTGTCTGGGTTTTTTCAGATTAAATACAGATTATGGTACCATATGGTCAAAAGTGAAGGAAACATCTTGAGGAAATGCACAATGGCATTTAATAGAAATGTCAGGTGTAAATGTCATAAGAATGGTGATCTTCTGCATTACTGGTTGCATTGGACACAATATATAAGCACACAGGGAAGTAAATTAATATGTGATTATGTAGCTTTTTTTCAGTAAAAATTATTGATATAAACAGTGAACGTTATAAATGTGGATGTATATTATGAAAACAGTTGAGTACAATACTGGACCCAAATAAACTTGTGGGATATTACAAATGTTTGTCCCATTATTCTCATATTATGTGCTTGTAAAGGTTGGCATTTTTTTGATTTTACAATTAGTTAAGACAATGGAAAATGCTCTAAAATGTCATTAAAATCATGTCATGTGTGAGTTCCCCAGGAACTGCAATCAACTGCGCTACTGGTAGCATTACACACCTAGTATAAGTGCAAATTGGATACAGCCACTACTGTATCTTTGGTCACTTTGGTTGGATAAAGCGTGATATATTATTTATGTCTTTATCAACCATGCCTCCAATGTCTTTTTAGGGTTTTATACTCAGAAGGAAAAAAGACTCTCTTATAGGATTATTGCCTATTTATTTAATTTTTGATACTTATTATAAAGAACCTCTATGTATAGGAAAACATTACCATAATGTAGTACTATACACACGGCCAAACACTAGCTTTAGAGCTATGAGTGTAAATGTGTTATTAAATATCATTCCAATAAGTCCACCCTAGTATGCCCAAAGTAAAACTTATTTATTATCATCAAATAATAAGCAAGCAACTAATAGCAGTTGTGTTCAAATATTACATATTGTTTAGCATTGGGTTGACCATCCACTAAACTCTGATTTAAATGATTTTGTAGCATAATGAATTAATATTTATACACTTTTCATTTTGAGCTGACCTTGAATATACATTCACATAATTTATAATTTATTAAATCTTTTGTTGAATTTTCTATGTGCTTTTAATATGGATTACAAGTTATTATTTTTAAGGACACAAATGAAAATTTGTTATATTGTATAATGCAATTTCCTGCTATGTTCCCGGGTGTATCAATTTTGTTTGTTATGTCAGCGAATTCTCCCGCCTATTGTCTATTTCCGATTCAATCTAAATCATATCCACTTCCGCACAATTTCGCGCCAGTGCCGCCGCGCTCACTCTGCATGTTGGCCCCAATTTTGTCACAATGTTGACAGGAAATTGTTACCAACTTTTGATTTTTTTTTATACAAAGGGACTTGACCACTGTTGAAAAGTACAGTGTAGTCTAAGAACGTCAGCGAAAGCCAAAGTACGTTCTAAGACGTAGTTCCACTCCGACGCAGCCTTAAGTTTCTTTTGGGGTTCCTTCTCAAGGTAGTCGCGTCCGCAACGCTAATAGATCACCGTTAGGTTTTGTTTCTTTGGCTGGCCGTCCAAGTCGAGGCTTGTCCCCACAAATGTGCCCTTGCGTTGCCACCCAACCCATAAATTCGCTAGGTGCTTAAGTGCTCGCCCTCGCACGCCCGGCACAGCAAATTATCCTGCCGAAAATAAAAAGTAACGACTGCCAAGGGACAAGAATTCATTGAAATTTGCCGTCGCCATGCCAGCGTATATAAATAACGACAGCAGTTCTTTAGGTATGAATGACTGGATGTACATGGGGATGTTGATCCCGAGACGCGACAAGATGATGCGAGTCTCTATGGCTATCTTTGCACTTATACTTACTTACCGACTTTATTGCTTGAACGTGATTTGTCATTATTATTTTTATCAACCAGTTTTGTCCCACTACAGGTCAAAGGCTTCTCTTCCCTTTTCTCATTATGTTTGTAGAATCTATGGAAAGGCGTTTGGATGTTTAACCGAGCGCGCTTGTCCAAAGCGGGTTGGCGGGTGTGCACTATGTGCAGGGTAGGCGCTCGCAGCAGCGTAGGTGTTAGTCACCTGCGTGCAATTCTGCATGTGTGTATTATACCTTAGGCGGCCCTTACGACACCTCAGTATTTTGACGAGGGAGGCACTAATTTTAATTTTAAACCCCACCACGGCGACTTGACATTACTGTAGAGATATTGAATTTGTGAAATTTGCAGTTAATTCATTTTGCATCTGCTGGTCTGAAATATTATCAGGAGGGTAAGATAGGGACGCTTGCCTGTCGATCATCTTTTGAGAGGTTTATGGCTCGTTGAATTCTCTTCGTATCTTATCGCCTGTCGTTATATGTCACAAGTTATCCATATATCCGATATGACAACGAAAGGCGAGCAATCTTTAGAAAATATTTTCTTATTCATCCATTATCAGATGTGTGCAGTGACCTTTCTAAACGGAACTGGTAGAGTCAAATATACATATTTCTCTACTCTACTTTCCTAAATTCCACATTGTTTGCCCATTAGACTTAGAAAATATATAAGATGACTATTATAAATTCAGTTTGCTGTAGTTCTTTCAAGTCCTGCTTAAATAAAAAAAGCGATCAAGCGCAAGTCGGACTCATCCATAGATCGTCGAAAAGTAAATAATAAAAGAACTAAATATTGATCTAACGAAAAGACTGATTTGTTAAGGGATAAGTTTAACTTTACTGTTAGAAAAGGCTGTCCTCATACAGCCGACGATAAGTCGTGGTTAGTTTTTTTTTGGGATGGTGACTACCTGGCTTCTTGTCTCATGATTCTAGGTCAACGGGAAGTACTCTATAGGTTTGGTTCCTTTGCGAAAAGGACATGATAAAATTAAAGGCACAAACAGACGTATCTTTTGATTGCGTTAAGTTAGAACTTTGACTTTATTCAGAGTTTCAAAGGACTGTAAACCTAAATAAATATTCAATATAGATTTTAATCCAATACCTTCATGCGCTCCTGAGAATAACGATCTTGACTGACAGACAAATAGACAACGAAGTGTTTCTTTTCTCGTTTGAGAAACGGAACCCTAAAAACGACCACTCGTTGCCCTGGTTTGGTTTATTTCTCTATATAAAGCAACTAGGAAAAGTAATACAACCCGCGACCACTAACGTCTGTGTATTGATTACATATACCTCTATCCAAGCTAAAAATAAAGTATTGTGCAAACCCAGCACGCTTTGGCGGTTCAGTTTCACCGTTTATCGATTGATTCGTATCGTTCGATACTTTAGTACCATCAGTGTAGTAACTGACCAACTTATCTTTAGTTTGTTAATGATTTACAGGCAGTCGCTTGACCTCAATGACACCTGGTGGACGGTAAATATGAGTCCAACGATTCACCATGTTCGCCCAACAAATACCTATTCAATCTTCTCTTAAATGCTCTTAAGTCACAGGATCGTGGAAATACACTCGCTGGAAGCATATTCCACTCCATAGCTATTCGCTTGATGAATGTAGAAGCGAATCTCTTACCGTAGATTAAAATACCTAATTTTAGTTACTTATTTAGACATATTTTACATTGGACCTAGCTAAATCTTCACCTGTAACTTAAATCATTATATATCCTATCTACAGAGTTGATCACTTATATTCTAAAATGTTTGAGGTAGATTGCTAGCAGTTCATGTGTGAGGATCGAATATAGGTTAGAGTGAAACGTGGCATATGATTGCAGTGAACAGCCTATCTTCACGTGTAAGGCGCACGTGTTCCACATAGACCCGAAGACGAAGCGATCGTGGATGTCGGCCAGCTCGGCCGCTGTCTCCGTCTCCTTTTTCTACGACTCCTCCAGGAACCTGTACCGCATCATCAGCGTCGAAGGCACAAAGGTATTTGAAAATCCGCCTTTTTTATTCACTTATACGTCTTACATACATGCCACTTTCTTGTTGTTTTTTTTTTTATGTTAAAGGTAGGGAAATTAGCAAACAACCTACCATTGTTGGTAAGCAGTCACTACAACTGCAACACAAGTGTCATCATTACGTTACCGACTTAAAAAAAGCGTTTTTCACTCCTTTTTTGAAGAGGCTCATGTCATAATCCAGAGAAAATACTGCGCTAAGTAGCTCATTCCACAATTGCATGTCTTTAAAACTGTTCTTGCACCCTTTTTCCCTTCCTGGCTGATTTATTTCCTTTCTTGCCGTCGCTTTTGGGGCTGTAATCATCATTTTAATGTTAGCAGTACTGCATCCACTAAAGAACATAGGCCTCCTCTATTGGTTTCTAGAACGACCGGTTGGAAGCAACTTATAACCAGCATCGTCCTGCGATCTAGATTAGGTCGTCTGTCTACCTTATAGGTGGACGTCCCATGCTACGCTTGCCAGAATATGGTATCCATTTGAGAACATTTCTGCTTCATTGACCATCTGCTCAACGAGATATGTCTTGCTCAATGCCAGTTCAATTTGTTAATCCGTTAGGCTATGTTAGTGACACTCATTCGTCTACGGATGATATCATTTGTTAATAGGTTATGTAGAGACATCACGAGCGTAGTCTTCTCCATAGCATGCATACCCCTTTGGAATGGTTACGCAAAATATCGATCCGTCATTCTGGATTCAATGACCTCACAGACGTATTTGCGATGACTCTTAAACTGTTGCGAAAATGCAGAGTATCGAGCATTGACATAAAGTTACCTGCCTCACTGTCTCTCACCGGCTACATTTTGGAGAGTGTGCTTAATATTAATAGCTTCATTTTATGATTCTGTCTCAAGGTATAGGATAAACAACGGGACCGTATATGGTCTAATACGTCACAATTACATTTTTCCAATGACTATTCAAGCTGATTGGAAATGTCACTCCCATCCATGACAGGAAAAGCTTGAGCCTAGAGATATTGGGCTACCCTCGAGTCGAGCAAGTCTACCAGCTCGTTTAACTAGCTAGCGCGTTGTACTTAGCCCATCATGTGATTATGGCAGATTATAGCAACCTCTGTATTTTTTTTTTGAACAGGCAGTGATCAACAGCACGATAACAGCAAACATGACCTTCACGAAGACATCGCAGAAGTTTGGCCAGTGGAGCGACGTGAGAGCGAACACAGTGTACGGTTTAGGTTTTGCTTCTGAACCGGAGTTAGGAAAGGTATGATTTTTCGACGGAACTAAATGATGTTAGCCTGAGAGGGTCTTTATAACTTCACCGAGTGAGAAGGACGAGTGCTTAAGGCGCTAAGCCAGCGAAGTCTGGATTGGTAGCAACGGAAGGGCACGTTTGTTGGCACGTACCTCTGCTTCGGTGGCCAACCAGGGAAAGAACTAGCTATTATGATCTATCGTTTCGGTAGCGACTACCTTGAGAAGAAATGCAGGAAGAAACTCAAGGTGTCATTGGAATAGAAATACGCTTTACGGTTTAGGGACAGTTGACTGAACTATTCTTATAGGATACTACAGAAGGTATGACTCCTATTATATTACGTCCATTAAGTAGACTAGAAGGCTGATATTGATCCTAGTTTTGTCCGCAGTTCATAGAGAAGTTCCAAGAAGTAAAGGAAGCAATACAGGCGCAGCAGTGTGGCGCCACTAGTGTGGCAGGCAAGGGTGTTGCCAACGGCAATAGCGGGGGTGCCACGCCGGTTGCCAGCGCGACTGCCAGTCCCTTGCTGGCTGGCAGAGTTGCACCTGCCGAAGAACCCCCTATAGTTTCTCCTGCACAGGTATATTGTTGATTTTTTTTTTACATACAGAAGCCAGTATTACTCGATACGGCATGCATTGTTCCTCACTCTGAGCTCTTAACTACCGGTGGCTTGGGCCTCAGGCCTCGCCCCCGTAGGCCTACATGTTTTTATATTTTGAAATTTATATGTTATCTTTTTATATGTATTTATTTTAATATGTAAATGTGATCAATGAATAAATAGGAAATAATAATGAATTGATTAAGTCCAAATAAATAATTCCTTAGTAATTAGTCATATAAAGTTTACAGATATGGTGTAGAATGCGGTCTCGAAATGGTTGAGCCAATTAGTGGATATTAAGGTTTGTGTTTGTTTTCAGCCTAAAATAGATGCTGAGGAGATGATGGTCCACCCGAGAGCCCACTCTGTCTCCTCTACGCTTCAGGTTGATATTATTATTATTATTTTTATTTACGGTTGGTTTTTTAACCTCCATCACACCTGGTGGAAAGTGAAGATGAGGCTGATGGTTGACAGCGGCCGTTCAACAAATGCCTATTCACTCTTCTCTTAAAGACTCCTAAATTATAAGAACATGGAAATATGACCATTGCAAGCATTGTACCAAATTATTTCCCTAGCACTTTCTCTTACTTTTACCTTCGTTGGGTCATTGTAGAATGGTCTCCCAGCGAGCGTGTTCTCATCGTCCTATGATATTTGGACCTTCATACAAAGATTCAGTAGTTCAGATTCAAGAAGCTACACTTCGAAAAACACTGATAGAGTCGGTGGCGTTCATTCTATATATACATAAAAACAATGCTTACCTTACAATAAATAAGTCTTGGTTAAATTACTAAAAGTTAAATATTAAAAAAGGAAACATTAATATAATCATAATATATTCCATTATAACGTCATCTATCGTTCTGTTAAGACAACTATAACATCTGTTAATACAAAATAATTATTGCAAGAATACATCGTCGCTTCCGGAAAGCAGAGAAAATTTTGCATGTCCGATGTAAAATTAATAAGCTCGCCACTGGATATAGTATAATTTTGTTAACAGGGAGGCTACGCAACAGTGGGTCGGGCTCCCCGCGGTCCCCTCGCCTCGTCTGGGGCCCCGGCGGTCGAGCCACCCGTCCCTGAGTCCACCGAGCAACAGTTAAGATATGAGAACGATCGACTTAAACTGGCGCTTGCTCAAAGGTAAGTTAATTTATTCAACTATACCTTATAGGCTCGTTCCATAGTGTCATCTAGCGTGCAAATGTGGCATTATTTTTCATTATCCAATAAAAAAGCCATGTGTGTTTGAAATCTGACAATTGTCTACAGCGCCACCTATTGGTAGTTTATAAGCATAGTTTATTACTTGTTATTTTTCAATAAAAGTTTACATAAGTTTGAATGATTATTATAGGCACGTGTATTTTAATTAAATACAAACACACCAATTAATCTTTTTAGCGTATTGTTATCCAAATATAGTTAAAAATTAAATTATGATAATAATAAATTTATTTTTCGTGTCTGTGAGGTTTTTAACAAACGTTTTTGTGATGTCGATATTTCGTCTTGTACATACGGCGCCTTTAAAAATTTGGTGAGAAAAAAATTTGTGAGGTCTTTTATTGTTTTTGTTTTTCTTTATATAATTAGTTAGATATTTTTCTCTTATTGTTTTCTGTCCCTTAGCTTGATTTTTTTATGCGTCGAAACGTTATTGGCTTATTTATGTTTTTTATGTGTTTTTATTATGTGATGTTCTATGTTTCCCTGAAAATGTGGTAATATAATAAATAATAGCGTTTTGCTTAACCAGAATTAATTTTACCGAAAATATTTCGCGGCGGCGCGGCGTTCTTTTGTTTCAAAGAGAATTTGCACTAAATGTGTAAGGCATATGGTTTGATTTCATTTGACACAATTAATGTAATGATTTAGAATAATATATATTTATGAAAATGATTGCCCATATTTAAAACTGCAAATGGATTGAGGTAAGGATTCTAAACAAATACATTTCAGGAACTTAGTTAATATACTTTACATGTTGTGTATAGCGCCATCTTGTTTTAAATATAAAGTATCAATCTATTGTCATTGATATGGTCATCTAGATTTATAGCAGATGAGGTGAACGTCACGCTATGTCCCTTCCGTGTCGATCAGAAATGCATTAGTGGCTATATCCACTTTGCGCTTATATGCCATATCCAACGCGACCAGTATCACAGCTGATAGCCGTTCTCACAGCACTAGTAAACTTTACATTTATATTAAATGCCATTAGGGTTTCATCTCAATGTTTTTCTTTACCGGTGAGTATGTGGTGCCGAAGTCCTTAGTTAATCTAGAAAAACCCAAAAGTATACGTGCTGGGATACGACCCTACGGCCATTCGCACTGCTGTGCATGGGTACCCGATTTCTTATTCACTAGACCACAATAGCCATGATTGTGTGTATTTTATGAAAATTGTTTTTTTATTGGGTTATTAAGATTTAAAAGTCTAGTACATGACATAAATTTATTCAGTTATCATGGGTGTTTGTACAACTCTTATAAACTATGAATAACGTAAAATGAATATTACAGTCTTATGGAAAAATAACAATTAAAAAAAAAGATAACAATTACTCATGCAGTATAGAATCAGTTGTTTTTTAATAACCTTAAAGTTATAAGTTTTTATATCAGTTTCGTTTGTTATAATCACGAGAATTATCAATAATAAAAAAGAAAGTATACAATGATTCGCGTCAAAATTAAACTTTTTTCTTTACATCATCTCTGCTTAATCCGAACCGTTTCTTTTTTTACAATGGCTCGACAAAAACGACAGCGACAATCAATGGACCAAAATCTATTGACAGTCTCCGTTAGCATGTCGGTCCACATATACCACGATTGAAGGTCTATGAATTACTGAACGTACACGAGCTGATCCCGAAACGCAACAGGCTAAACTGAGTCACTTTATAATTGTGTACTCTCGTCGCGATCCAGTTCGGGCAGTCACCATACGACCTAAGTCTGAAAAGGATATGCCTGGACGACATCAAAAATCTGACCTAACCGAGGTTTTTTATTATAAAGAGCACAGTATGAGATCGTGGGAATTCTTACATATCGACCTTTTTTTTATAATAGGGTACCCAACATGGGTGACATTGAAAAAGAAAATAATGGGTCAAGGTACACAAAATAGAATATATAAATATCTCAAAAATTATAGCGCACATGCACAGTAAGTAATACTATATCTGATGCTAGTTTACAATGAAGTAAAACCGAATATAACATAAAATAAAAGAAAAATAATAACGATACACATAGACAAAAGAAGAGCTGTAGTATAATATGTAACTAAAACTAAAAACGCTGTACTTTTGCCCAGCACTCCCGGCGAGTCTCACAGCTCGCTGGTCGAGACGTTGGGCAGAATAATGGACCAGGCGTTCGAGGCGTATGAGCGCAAAGAGCTCCGTCCGCTGCTGGAACATGAGAAGGCGTCCTACGCGCCGAAGCCGGCCGGCGGCGCCGCTGATGACGCCTCCAACCCTGATGTGACCGGGACAGGACGGAGCTCTCACCCCGACCCCAAACCCTCTAAGGGTATGGGGAAGAAGACCCGCCCTGTTCCCAACCTTGATTTGACCTCGGCCGCGGAATTTTCGCCCCTAGAGGAGCCCCTAACCGCCGGCACAAGCGCTGGCGGCTGGCAAGTGGGGGGCAGGAACGGGAAAGCCATCTGGCCCAAGAAGACGAAGAAGGCCCTTGCGAGGGAGGCTCCTAAGAAGACGCGAAAGCCGCGCATGCGGTCCTGCGTCCGGAAACAAAAGACGGCAGTCGTTTCGTTTAAGCTGCTTCCGGGCGCGAAGGAGCGTGGCGTCTCCCTCAAGGGGGTACTGACCGCTAGTAAAAGAGAGATCCGGGACATCATGACGGAGCAGGGACTGGATGACACGTTCCTTACCGGCACCCTGTCCGATGCCCGGATGATTCACATCCCCGGACCCTCGGAAGAGGCCAACAAAAAGGCTGACGCCCTCTTCGGGCGACTTAAGGACGTCTTGCCCTCGGCGGACGTCAAGGTGTCCCGGCCCGTGAAGTGCGTGAGCCTTCGCGTGTCGGGCCTGGACGACTCCGTCGAGAAGGAGGACGTCGTTTCGGCGCTCAAAGCTATGGGCGGTTGTTACGAGTCGCGGGCACATCTGGCTGAGCATATCCGTGTGAGCCAAGTCCGCTTCGGGACCTTCGAGCTAGGTGTGTGCTGGGTCACTTGCCCAGCCGACATCGCAGAAAGAGTGATGTCAGAAGGGTTGCGGATCGGCTGGACAAGGGCCCAGGTCCGCCTGGCGGAGCCTCGCGTGCTCCGGTGTTTCCGCTGCTGGGAACCCGGGCACGTGAGCCAAAAATGTAGATCGAGCATGGACCGAAGCGGACTATGCTTAAGATGTGCTCAGCCCGGCCACAAGGCCCAGGACTGCTCGGGCCGCGCCCACTGCATGCTGTGCGCTGATGCAGGCAAAACCGCTGGCCATCGTACTGGTAGCCGAGTATGCGCCGCCGCAAAGCGGCCCCTGCGGAGGAGACTAGGGGTCACTTACCACAACAGTGCCCTAAATGCCTCCCCCGCGGCAATGGAGACACAGTCGGAGAATATCTCCGCTGTGCCGCGAGAGGAGGACCCTATCTCTCAGAGGTCCTCCCACGGAGTGTCGGGCAGCTCGGCTGATGGGTCAGTTGCTTAGACCATACTCCGATGTTGTTGTGTGTGGTCCCACACACCAAAAGGCGGTGGGGTGCCTCCCGTACATTAGGGATGTGCCCGTTATGGGGCAATGCGCAGTGCCGGGCCTTTGGGAAAGGCGCGTAGCCATGCCCATTCGGCACATATGCACTCGATGGACCACCCCGGGGGTTTTAGTCGGTAGGAGTCCGGCATACGGGGGGGCGGCCCTCGCCGCCCCCTGACGATCCATGAGGATTTCCCCCGGGTTAACAAAAAAAGGCTGTACCATAAATTATTTTAAAGATAAACATACTTTAAATTTAATCACAAAAATGATACCAAATGATGATTAAATAATGATCAAATATTAATGTCTTAATGATTGCCTTGGCCTTATTCATCCTAGCCCAAAAACCACATTCGGTAAAACGTTAAAATGGGTTGAAATTTTAGATAAAGCAAATTTTTAGCGTCATATTTAGACTGATTGCTTTTAAAAAGTATCATTTTATAGATCGATATCTGGCCGAAAGCAAAGTTTATTAATCGGCTATTGCCAAAACCGTAGCCGAAGGTTTTAAAATACTAAAAAAAAACAGTTAAAGATTGGTTAAAAGTGATTTTTAACTCGATTATAAAGTTTATGTTGTTATTAATTTAAACGATTAAAGATTGTTGTTGTTGTTGTTGTTGTTGTTGTTAAAACTTGCAACTTGCCTAAAGAGCTCTAGCCAAAGATGCAGCCGACTCTTCAATGAGGCGATCACTTATAATAAATAAATTAAAAAAAACAATAATAGGTACATTAAGAACAAGGCAACAATAATTAATCTAAATATCGATGTTAATGCTCGAATCCACCCGAAACTGGCACAAATCCCTCGTCAAACTGTCCAAAGTTGTGATGGTACTCCAAAGGCTCGTGGGCTGGTTTCGCTTCATACTCCTCATGCTTAGGCGTGCCTATTTTGTGTACTACAGCGTTGAAACCGTTTTTGTCATCTGCTTCGTACTCCACGACGCGTTTCGTACCGTCCGTCTCAACCAGCGTGTATGTTCCTGGAATAGAAACAAACCATAAACTAAATACTGTCTTGTACCATTATAATCTATCAATCGGAATCCAGTCTCGAACACCGGTGTAGAGTGTCCTGTCTTTCGGTATTCTATAAACTATACCCTAGAGAATGTGTGGCAGAGTTTCACAATTTAATTCTATCCTCCTCTTCTTACTATAAGTTGACAAAACACCGTGCAGGACTGTACCTTATGTGGTTGTCAATCCATCTGACTGTACGAGCCAATTCGTATCATTTTTATTGCTTTGTACCGCAGCGGAATTGGCTTCCCGCGTTTGTTTTACTGGCATCTTACGACATCACAATCTTCAAGCAACGAGTGCATCGGTATCTGTTTGGCGAGTTCGCTCTATGACCGACTGTATCATAACTTACTATTACGTGAGATTGAGGCCAAACGAAGAACTGCTTATAATAATAATAAAAAAGATTGTAATTGGCTTTACTACCTTTGACTTTATCACCATCTCTGGTTTCCCAGTGTTCTTTATCGTCTCCGGTGTGAGGATCCTTTACTGAATAGTCGAAAGAGTATTTTGGATGCGCCTGAAATTGTAGGAATGAGATTTTAAAGTGCATTTCCGTTATATTTAAGGAACAAAGATAACGATAGAAACTTTTTATCAATTCAATACAACTTAACTCTTCCAATACGTATATAAAGTTAATGTACATGTAAGGCTATTTGAAACTCGATTCACTGTGATATCTTAATCATGCAAATTATATAAAACGCGCACCAAATAAATAATAAATAGAATTCATGCTAAGACTGCCTTCTGATTCACAAGCCTTCCACCAGTGGTAGAGGCCTCTACCACAAGAATAAACTTTTGCATTGTTAAAAAAAAAGAATCTACCGCTGGTTTGGAAGGCAGCATCTGCCGAGAAGAGACGGCAAGAAACTCTGGTAGTTGTTTTATGTTGATGCGCTTAATACTGAAGGTGGTAATAAATTATACCCACATGGTAATCCAGTTCGTACTCTTCGCTATGGCCACCATGATGCTCGTCCAAGCTTTGATGCTGGTGATGGGACGATAGTGGCTTATGGTGATAACCTTCGAACCCGCCGAAATCTTCGAATTGAGCCAATGTTGTTGCAGCCAGAAGGAGAAGGCATGATGTTTTCTGAAAAAGATGATAACGATTCGTGAGATGCAATAAGATTTATTTGTAAAGGTGATTTCGCACTACTTCCAACTCGAATCTGCAAGAAGAGGTTCGAAGAACTAATTGTATGATAGTTTACGTACTTTCTGTCATTCAACAATCTTCAATTTCGAATAGAATATTTGTCCATTACAGATAGAACACAATTTTGATATACTAAGACTGACGTCCAAGCTTGGAACGTGAGTGCACATGCCCCTATTTCGTCTATCGGAGGATTGTTGATTAGTCGTAGTAGTGGTCTTATGGACATGTTCTTGTTCTTTCAAGGCAGTGTGCAGCAGAGGATCGGTGATTTTTCTGAGGGGGTTGAGGAGTGCGTGTCGCTTGGTTCGTTGGTTTTGATGTCAATCAGAGACTACTGAGTAATAAAAATACTAACAACGGGCTCAAAAGCACTTGTACCCAGAGCCGTTACACTTAATATTTAAAAAATATATACTTGATTAAAAGTTATGCCCTAACTATTGTAACACAGGGATACACTGCGAAAATGTCGATAGTAAAGTAGATCCAATTCGTTTATAAGCTTTACACGAAGTTTGCAAGAATATTCAGAAAAGACAATATTTTCTAAAAGAGAACCATAACTAATTCAGTTGTAAATCTGAAATAACATGATCGTAAATATTTTACGTAGGTGGTTTGCTTCGGGCCGTGTAAGCTAATAAAGCTATTTATATGTATGGGGTCGAGAGCGAGGCTCGACAGCGTTCAAAAGGTTTTGTCCGTGACGTTGTTTGCATTGATCGTTACTCCAACTTTATCTCGTGTTTTATGTAGATGAGAAATTGCTACATTTGGAAGACAGGCGTCTTTGTCACCCATTTCTTTTATTAAACATAGATCTTCATACTCTCTGAATGTAGATCTTACTGGTTTTTATTTTTTTAAGTTTTATTACATTTTTAAGTCTGCTCTTCTCTTCATACGTGTAATGTGTAAAATTATTCAAACGTCAAAAATTTTTGATATACCTTCAAGGATAATTTTTGTTCTAATTAATTCGAAAACCTCCGCAATGGCGGCGGTAACACCCGTATGGAATAAGAGTTACTTTACAAATATTACGTATCTTAAATTATTTTCTATTACTTTGCATTTTTTCTTATAAATAATCTCAAGTGTTGCGACGACGTGCCATCGATTCGCGATGTGGCGTTAACTTTCGATGCTTACGGTGTTTTTTCCATTTGCAAGTCATCCCATGTAATGGTTCACGAGATTTACTCGCGCTTTCTTTTAAGTAATATTAGATGATACTATAACTTTGTTTTTATATGTACTTATTTATCCTGCAATATCTATTGTTTCAAATCATCATAAAACAGTGGTGTATCTGCATCAATAAATTGCAATAACTACTTTGATATCTCCGTCTTTTTTTCTCTGATCTCTTAACATATTTAAAGATTTCTTGTTTACGATGTTCTTTGATGTTCACCTCCAGATAAGGGCTGACGCTTTTTATTATTCAAAATGATTAGCGTCCTGCTCATATCCATCAATATAATTGAAACTGTAAATACCTAAATCCGTATTATTTAGTGTTGATATTCGGTTCTGCGAATTACTAGGAAAGAATATTCTTTCGGATCATAGGTATAGGCGATTACGAGGGATTTTGATAGTCGTAGTCGACCAGTTTAATAATCAGGTCAATATTGAATCGCTTGGACGATCTAGTCGAGTTATTTTTTAGTTGTTTGATTCAAGCCTAACGCCGATACATCTAGTTCGAGGTATGAGCTCTGATGGAACTTGTGTATTTAGAACTTTATAGGTTAGGAGATTATTGAATGTTAGTGATGTATGTAATTTATTTCATCGAATTACATGTTTAGTCGTTTTTTTTGTTTTATCGGGTGTTGGTAATTATTGTTTGTTTCTTGTGTCGCATTTATTATGATTCATTGGGTAGCGAATCTGCACGCGATTTCCACTGTCGATTATCGTCTTCACTATTCATTTTGCCGTAAACGTTGTTACCCAGTTTGCTAATCGCTGCTACATTATTTCTGTCTATTTGTACGGGAATTATGTAAAATATATACATCTATCTTTTTATCAATCATTCAAATCGGTGATCAAAGGTATCAAAAGTAAGGGATTTTCGATTAAAGAAATCCAATTTATCACACAAGGCCTCTTCTGTAACATTTTTTTATATTGTCATGCCAAAATGATAGCATTAGATCTGATTTTGGTGATGGTGCTATCCAAAAACAGCGGAAATCAATACGAGACGAGGGTCACTGAATAGCGCTAAATTTCATGATTCTAGATCAATAGGTAATGCCGTTTAAATTTTGATTCCCTTTCGGAAAATACTTAGACGATAAAGTTCGATTTTTGCGTGTTAACAAAGAAATAAGCCGTGGTGTTTACGGGCAGGATAGAGTACTGCCTCTCTTCGTCGTACTGAGGTGTCGTAAGAGCCGACTAAGGTATACAGCGTGCCGAATTGCACGCAGATTGCTAGCATCTAAACTGCTGCATTCAACCTTCACTGCATATAGTGCACACCCGTCATCCCGCATTTGCCATGCGTGATAGGGTTAAATGATCAAATCTTTTTCCATGAAATTCACAAATATATTGGAAAAGGGGGATACCTTTGCTCTGCAATGGGACGAGACTGGCTAATGATAATAATAAATAATGCAAACCTTAGTATTTGTTGTAAATTTTGATTACCTTCACACGTTCAGTAAAAGAATAAGCCGGTAATGTCAACGTCCTACATGTGTTTATAAACGCTGACTAGGAACTGCGGCTGTGATTGAGTTTTTTCTAGGCTAGCGTGATGATGTATCGCTTTACAGCACGCAATGTTCGCGGAAACGCGCATTGTCATTCGGCAGCAGTGGCATGCGATGAACATTTAACTACGCGACTACGCAGCGCCGTCAGGCGGCGTGTCAAGCTCGCGACTGTGACATCTGACAGCTGACAGAACGATACATCGGGGCTTTTTTTTGACCCGGTTGAAATCTTCATGAATCATCAGGGCCGGCGGTGGGCCCGGTATTTAGGACCTTTATCGACTAAATCCACCGGAGTATACTTCCGCTCTCAGGCAGAGCCTGACTCCTCCACAATTCGACGAGGTAGGGCTTTAGTTAGGCCTCATCTTCTGTGTGTGCGAGGGGTAGTGTACAGAGCCACCCCTCACTTGTTTCATGTTTTGAAGTGGTACGTGAAAATACGTCACGCACCGCTCCCGCCAGGTACATCGCGGCCTAGCTGGTGCTGCTGGAATCGGAAAAGTACCTTTATCTGTTTTCATAAAGTCGATATTTCGTGATCTACATTTTTTACCTTTCTGGTGGTTATACGGTCACGTAATAGATTCCACCTTCCTAGTCTTCCTTCACTACTCTTTATTCATCCTGATATCTTTAATTCGGGGCTCTTGGTACAATATCAAATAATAAAATTAACAGAAAAAAAAACAATAAATTTTAATTATAATATAATCACATCTCGGCTAGGACTAAGAAGTTCTCTACTACTATTCTCTGCTTTACTTTGTTATTCCGGCGACTGCTACCACCGTTCTATGATATAGGATCTATTAAGCGAAGCTTGAAGAGGTATTTGTGGAGGCCATCACATGTCATCGCTGCGAGTACCGATGGGTTTTTCTCTATTGTTGTACAACAACCACCAAGAAACGCAATTCTGTTGACAGCCGCCATCGCTGTGTCGACCCATTTATACCTCAACGGAAGGTTCTAGGTGTATGAATAAATGGGTGTGTACACAACTGATCCCGAGACGCGACAGGCCAAAGCGAGTCGCTATGACGGTCTACATTTGTATATTGTGTTCGGGTTTCTCAGTTCGGGCAATCTCCCTACCACCTCTAAAATCAATTGATTAAAAAAAAATAAACATAGAAACAGCTATTTAAATACATATTACTTTTGTAAAAAGATTTATTTTATTTAACTAATCGATAAAAAATCTAAAATCGACGTCCGCTTATATTAATGTTAGAAAATCAGGAACAACCCTATTAAATAATAAGTACGTTCGTTGTTGTCAAATTATTATAAGTAAATAGATAAATTATTTTAGTTAAAAATGTAAAAACGAATTACTCACAATAGTAAAATCCATTTTTGGTCACACAGTGAAATGAAAAATCAATCTTTAGCACAAACGCGTATAGATTTGTAATGTAAAACGATTCGCATGTGCAACCACACTTATACCCGAGAAATAGTTAATTCTGCCTGCCCCTCCCGCGCCGCAGCGTGTCTAGCGTCGCGCTCGAAGTGGGAATTTTACTGGCTGGTACACACTTGGCGTTTCACCAAAACGTTTCATGGCGTTTTTCTTGAGCAGTTTTTTAGCCGCGAATGTGCCTTGCCACAAAATGTATCATATTAATATAGAATTGGTTTTCATCGAAGTAAATATTTGTTATTACAACTATAATTAGGTCCAAGCAGTAGACTTGAAGGTGTCTGTTGTCGGATGAGGCGAAGCCGTTGTGTACGTGATCTGATCACCGCGTGATAGAGAGGTCTTGAGGGTTTGGGTTCTTTATGCCCGCCTCTCCAACAAATGGAGCCTAAATTGCTATGCACTCGCCGGGTCGTTGGATGAATACGGATCTCCAAGCCTGACTAGTAGCGATTTGAGGAATATGTTGAGGGTTTTTAGTCAGTAGTAGTCCGAGAAATCGGAGTCGCTGCCTTCACGGCGACCTTGATGGTTCTATGCGGGATTTCCTACGAGTTACCAAAAATATCTAATTTGGTACCCCAGGCTTTAGACAAAGTAACATTCGATAGATGATAACGATAGTAGAAAAGTGGAAAATGTATGTAAAACTGAAAACGGAATTTTAACTTCTAAATCGCGCGTTTTAAACGCCCAGTGTGATCAATCATTATGTTTGATGACACAGCGACGTACCGATCATCGTTGATTTTATGCAAGCAGATGATTTGTAATTTTAATTGTTACGCAGGCTGTCATGTTTTAGATATAAAGAATTTCTAAACTGGTATTAACTAGCTAGCGAGCTAGGAAAAAAGATAAAGAGTACCCTCACTTACCCTATTTTTCAGGAACGCGTTGTGGTGTTAAGTTAATTTTAATATCTGATGCATAGGTCAGGTCTCGCCGTGGTGACTTAATGGATAAAGGACTGGTGTCCATGGTTTTATTTATCCTGACATGGCTTAGTGACTACACCACGCCTAATGGTAAACATGGTGCAGTCCAAAAATCGACTAGGGCTATCAACAGTTAAGAGAAACAATCGATAGACGTAGTGATCATACCAGCCTGCACAAATGTCACTTCATGCTTCGTTTAAAAGACCCAATATCAGTTCATGATCTGTTTATGTAAATGCTCATATGCCTAGAGTACTTTCGTCATGAGCTAATGTCAATGGATTCCCGTCTATTTGCGGCCACTGCTGTTCTTGGACTACAGTGTACTTTTCATCAGGTGAATAAAATAAAAACTGAACTTTTGCAGTGTTCGTGCGCTAGTTCGACTTGTACCTGGCCGATTATTTTTAACTTTTGTCTTAAACAGGCTGAAAACTCACCTGATGGTTACTTTACTTTGGTACAGGTTACTGTCACCCATGGATACATAAAACACCAGAACCTTGACTATTGCATTGCCGACCAAGAAGGGCATTGTTCACTGCCATTGTTCATTTTCATTTTTTATTGTTACCTTGTCGTTGTATCGTGGAATTTGTTTCTCTCTTTTTTATATTGACTTGGCATAGTGATTACACTGTAGCTAATGGAAAGTACAGTGCAATCCAAAAACCGCGTACAACTATCGAGAGATAGTTCTGGATCCTACCGATAGTCGCCGGAATACTATTTCACAATCCAATGACCCGACAAAGGTAAGAGTTTGAGAACTCCTTAGTTCTACCTGAAATAGAAGTCACCGTAAGAATGTGGCACCGCAGTCCAGCGTGCGTGGATCTCTTATGAAAGGGAGAGTGTGGAATAAGGCTACACAACTCTTCAGAACACTCGCCATGATAAAAACGCTAAGCGGGGCGATGTCTCGGTGCAGCTGAAGTTCAAGGTGTTTAGATACGTCCGGATCATCACTATGCGGACAGTCCTACGCTACAACCTATCCAGAGCGTCAAGGGAATACTGAGAGAAATCATCCCGGAGATGCGAACGAATCGAATATTCCATGCATTGAATTTCTTTCTTTTTAAATGTTAAAAATCTGGCATGCAATGCAGGCTTTTGCGTTGAAGAGTAGTAGATAATGGCAAGCGTATCATAATTGCCTATATTTACCCATTGCCCAACGTTTCGATCGATTTTCCGTATATATTTGTAACGAGCGTGATGCCATAATAATTTCTCGCTACGCCGGTCCCAATTTGCGGTTATTATGCTCGATTACTTAATATGCAAGAGTAATAAGGATAGAATTAAATAATTCGAACAAATAATCATATTGTATACCTACAAGGTACTAGCTCTGCCTGGGACTTCGTTCACGTGGAAGAAGTACTTTGGTTATGAGAATAATAATTTTAAACTGAAATTTTTGTTTAAATTGTATAAATACGTTTTACACTGATACAACTTTTTATTTATGAACGGATTAAAATAAAATTAACACTAAATGTTAAGTGAACCTTTCGTAATAGATCAGTAAAACCGCATCTAAATCGGTGAAGCCGCTTATGAGATTAGTGCCCGACAAAGCATATGAGCATATTCATTAACAATCCCGGTACATTTTTACTAACCTAAATCGCGCAAGCGAAATTTTTCTTCAAAACGGTATATATAGGATCTCTCAAATGGTTTTTCATCTAGACAATATTATTTATTTTTTTATTAGATAAATTTTATATTATAAATGTCGCCTTTTGGTAATTTTTGCTGCTAAAAGTTACTCAATTCGGCTGTACTGCTAAAATATTTACCTAGTTCTAAATAAGATATTGGAGCTAAAAGTTAGTTCCAAAAAAATGATTTCCATTACTTAACTGTAACTAGCTTCTGTAAATTCCATAATAGTCCGCGTTACTTAACGCAAGTAAATTAAATCGAGATCTTATCAAAAGATGGACACGCGCCGACTGTTTTAATCGATCGACAACAATCGAGAAATAGATCGGCCGCTTATTGCACAACTATGAATCTCGCTAGTATGCGATCGAAAGTGAAGCTTTAAGGTAATTGTCCTATTGGTGTATGTTAGCGATATACTATTTGAGGACTAGCTGGTAATGCAAAAACCATGCTCATAGAATTGTAGATGTCCATAGGTGGCGGTAACCATTTATCATCACATCATCAGTCTGCCGACAAAGGTTTGAGAAAAAATGTAGGATGAAACGATATTTCAAGTTTATTTGCACATTGGCACAGCAAAGTGATTACACTGGAAGTGGGAAGTATAGTATGGTCCAAGAATGCCAATGAGAATCTGTTGACAGTGGTTATACATAAGGTTATCTGGATTTTTACTTTTTTAATGCTTGCATCATAATATTACACAATTTTTTCTTTATTTATCTGTAGTTAAAACTGTTTTTTATAAATAAATAAGATCCATACATTTGTGTCATTATTATGTAAAATGAAGATAAATCAATGTAGAAATATCTTTTCGAAAATAAACTTCTATGCTAATGCCATTCCCCAGGAATCTAAATAATAATAAAGAATAGAAATATGACTTTTCGTCATTGACTTCTCATTGATCGCCTTTGGGAGTCTAGACAAAGAAACAAATGATAAACGATAACGCTAGTTAAAAGTGCAAAAGGCGTGGAATTCACATAAGTTTTCAAAATATCGCGTTGATACGTTATGCCAAATCCATACTATTGTACCTGCGCAAACGATAAACGAATGTTACTTTGTCTAGGCCGGGTAGAATTTCTTCAAACAATGTAGCAAAAGCTTTATAATTATCTAGATATCATTTGGAATCTCAAAGTTTAATCATTATTATCTGTTAGCTTAGTATGGGACAGGCAGCTTAGTTTTCAGTCGCGTGCGAACCAAATACCGTGGACAGATGAATACATAGACAGGAGTATATCTACGTTGCGTGTTTATTGCGAATAGTTGCTTGTTACGTTGAGGATAATGCTTTTTCAGATGTAACGTACGGGAGCGTTCTGTACTCACTTTGGAAACCGTCTCTATTCATGTTCGATGATATATTAATTCAAACGTATACAATCATAATCTATACTAATATTATAAATCTGAAGAGTTTGTTTGTTTGAACGCGCTAATCTCAGGAACTACTGGTTCAAATTGAAAAATTCTTTTTGTGTTGAATAGACTATTTATCGAGGAAGGCTTTAGGCTATATAACATCACGATGCAACTATTAGGAGCGAAGAAATAATGGAAAATGTGAAAAAGACGGGGAAAATTATTCATCCTTGAAGGCTTCCACTGGGTGCGCTGCGAAAACGGCTCAAGATACCAAAAATATATGTATGAACGAATTATTCCTCTTGAAATGATCTAAAAAAATGTCCGCGACAGTATATGTCTATCTTTTAAGATTAAGTAACTAGAACCGTTTTTATGGTAAACAAATTTGGTCGAAATTAATGCATTATTTGTTAAGAGTTGTATCAACGTAATAATATTAATCTTTATCCAAATAAATGTGTTGTTGATTAAGAGTATTAAATTATGAACAAAATTAAATCGCAATTTATTTGAAGCGTTTTAATTCTACCTTAAATTTCAAATTTAACAGTTGTTAAAACTAGTTTATGTTTCCGTACAAGACAATAAGTACAATTCATCGCTAAATAGGGTTTTACACAAGTTTAAACTAGATTTAATTTGTCGGTGCAAGTCTCTCTAAAGCTTTCCATAACATACGATAATGTACACTCACGTGTACACTCTTTTATACAATTTTATTCCAGCTGTTTTATTATTTATAATCAAGCTTTTGAAGGAATCGATAAATGCCAGTATCCTGCTATTTCGATTTTTTTTAATTATTATTTCTTTTTTTGATGAAGATAGTTTTTGTCGAGGCGTTTTTTAAATTGGTTCACATTCAGAGCTGAGATGTTTTCCTAACATCATCTTCCTACCTTCGACGCTGTCTTCCTTTTTCTATCTTTTTGTGTCTAGTACATCATTATGTCTTGTTATTAAGCTATTTCTGTTTCGTACTTCTAGCCATATGGTATGCCGATGTCCACACATGTTGCAGAATCTTGCTAAATCTGGTCATTCCGCCTTAAAGAACCCTTTTTGAAGAATCTTTGGTCATAACTCCTGAAAACCCTTAAAATACTGCCCTAAAATGAACTGTGTTGGATCTGAAGAACTTATTTATGTCTAATTTAGTTTATAGTACGCTACATTTGAAGAGCGAGAGTAATCGTGTTTTGAATCTAAATTGTCGCGTCGTCCAGTTTAATGTGAAGACGCACAAAGCGTATCAGACAGTAGATATATCTTCGGCAATTCAGTTTTATATTATGACTGGTGAATTTTTTCCGTTACCGGGTTAAATTGAAAGTGGAAATGATTTTTGGCACACTTCTGCGAATCTGTGATACGTCAGTTTGCAAATCGATGATTCGTTAACTCGTTAGGATGACTTAGTTGTTCGTGTGTTGGCTGGCTGTCAAGCTACTGTTTTTCAAAAAACTCGTTCAACACAATCAGGTCTTCAATTTCTTGGGACTTTGAAAAAATCAAAATTATAATTTAAAAAATACGGTTTGTTTCTTCCGTATATTTTATATAATCACATGGGAATCAAAATTTGTTGCTACAGGATGCTTCCTGTTAATCAAGAATCATGTTTAACTAAATGTATTATTTTATATCAGCTCAAAGAGTTTATTCTCACTAGGATATAAACTACTTAATGAAAGCTGTATATTATACAGCCACTAATGTATCTCTGCTCACCCTGTAAAAAGATATAGCGTGACGATATATTATTATTATTAAATATTGCCAAATACTGAATAAAATAATAATCTTTAAATGTAAGATGTATATGGATATGAATTAACAGCGTTTAGATATTATAAAAATGATCTAAAAATTTATCGAACCCGCGGCCAAAGCTCACTAACAACAACACTTGACCGGCCGTATCGCGTTTCAGTTCAGCGAACGCTAAGAAATGGGAGGTGGAACTGGCCACGCTGAAGAGCAACAACCTACGACTGACCGCGGCTCTCCAGGAGAGCACCGCCAACGTGGACGAGTGGAAGCGCCAGCTCCATCAGTATCGGGAGGAAGTAGCGCGTGCTCGCCATTACGCCGGGAAAGGTATTAATTTACTAGCCTAGCTTTTATAGCTTGGCGTTTCTCCGTAGAAAACCCTTATTTTTTCCCTTTGGGTTTATCTTAAACATTTCTTGTGTCTTGTGGCCTTAATGCGATTGCCTGAAATGGATCGTGAGCTCAGTACAGAAGTGTAAAGACCGTCATAGTGCTTCGCTTTGGTTTGTCGCGTTTCGAGATCAGTTTGTGTATATCCAAGTATCCATTCATATACTTAGGGATCTTCCATCATGGTATAGGTGGGCCGACATAGCGATGGCTACTGCCAAAGGATTTTCATCCCTTGGCGCTCGTTGCCAATCTTGCACTATAAGGTACTTTTCATCAGGTGCAATGTAGATACTTTGGCGAGCCAATAAAAAAAAGTCATGATTCGTATACCGCACTTAGTCATTTTTAATGCCAATGATGAGGTCAGCCTAATAGTCAATTTCAGCCGGTGACGCCAATGAGGTAGAACAGCTGAGACAGCGCGTCGCGCAACTTGAAGCGGAGCTGGCTCAGAAGAGTGAAGAATTGGCCCAAATCACCAAGTCCAAGAAGAGCGAACAGGTAAGACTTAATTAAAGAATGTAACTCTTCCTCATTCGCTCGATCAGGCGGGCTCTTGAACAGGCACTGATGTGTTTATGTAGACTGGAAGTGGCAATCTAAACTCCATTGTGAGGTTGATTTGAGATATCAGACTAACATCCGTTAAACGAGATTTGGTCGGCATTTCCTTTTGTGAGGGTGTCATGTCTCAGAAGGTGACCATTCAGTGGGCTCGGCAGAAAGCTAACCCTACTCCGAGAGGAAGATATCGAGGTGCAACCGCCCCGGCGCAACAGACAGCTGATTAGCGGTTGACTGATGCCTTTGGGAGAGTGCCCGTTTAAGATGGAGGTTCTGAATTACTGGTTAGCGACCCTCAAGATGTCGATAGAGTGAGGTGATGTACTCCCCCAAAAAACAGTGTACAGTGTCGAGGAAGTCTTGTCCTTCCCCAAGATAGTGCCCAATGGGCGCGGCATGACAAGTCTGTTGAGGATTGATTACAGGACCCACAGTCTCCGTTTATATGCAGAAGTGGTCACCTTGGGGCTTCTAGCCGATTTCCCTGAGTGTGGGACTGGGACGGTTTGGAATAATCTTTAAGAAAAAAGGCCTCCGGGCTTGGTTAGCTTGATGCCTTTTGAGTCATGGCCGCTCAGGAAGACTAAACTTGTTATATCGTAATGCGATGTAGAATACCGAGGGTAAAATCAAGCAACAACTCCCAAATGTTTTTTTCAGGACGCAGAGGCTAAGCTAGCTCAAAGTCAGCTAGAGCTGGCCATGGCTGCGCAGGAGGGTCAGAGACAGGTGATTCAGGCGTTGAATGACCAGCTGGCGAGGAAACTGGATGAGTTGGTTAGTATTTTTAAATCGTTTGGCAACAGATACACTTTCAATGCAATTACGCCCGTCTTTATTAGATGTCATGCAATTGTAATTAACATATAAAAATTATGGAGTCCTTTAACATAAATACAGTTTATTTATATATAATTTTATTATATTTATTATATTCTGAGATCCATTTTTTTATTATTTAATTTTACAGAAATTAAAAATACGGACAATGATGTCATAAGTACGGTTTGATTATTTTACCTTTGATTCATTTAAATCGTAATTTTCTGAACATCTCTGTCTCGAACCTTGAGCTAAACCAAACAGTGTTGGAATGAATTACTTTTATTGGGTTATTAAAGAGAACAAGTGGATACACTACTAATGTATCTCTGCGTACCCCGAAAGGGATGTAACGTGAGAATATATTATTATAAGTTATTTTTAGAGTAAGGCGAATTATTTTCTTTTATTATTAGACCACGATCCATCGCGAGATCAACACCGCACTGCAAACATGAGACGGGGCTTGCGCACCGCCGCCAGCAATATACGCGTCAGTGTGCAAGGATTTGAGGGCGGATAGGCCTGACCAACGCTGCGAGAGGTCTGACCAACGCTGCGAGAGGCCCGACCAACGCGCAGAGAGGCTCGACCAACGCGGTGAGAGGCGTCTGCCCTTGCTCCTGCGACACGACGCCGAAGAACCAACATACGTCACAGTAAAGGCCAAGAAATGAAGAGTGCTCTCGGTATTTCGCAAGGTGCATGAGTTTTTTTAAATATATATTTAAATTATCGTAGTGAAAAATTTTGTCTGTTACAATCTGGGACAATAATGACCCTTATTTGAGAATATATTTAATATAATTTGAGTGTAAACTTTGTTGGAATAGATATTATTATACATCACGATTTCCACCGATATTGAATCTGTATTTATATAGTCTACTTTTAAAATATTTGATTTTAAGATCTGTGGGATTTTGTCTTCGGTCAAGATCGGAATTTACGTGTGATGGGTTCTATCCGTGTAGGCTATTTCTCAGCTTTTTTTTCGAATTTATTTTCTTTTTTTTTTTGTCTTATTTCTTAACACTCCTGTATGTATTATAGATAATTTAATATATAATAAATTTCTTTTTGAATTTCAAATATAAGCGTTGCTCTTAACTTCTATTTCGTAAAATTTATCAAGGTTTTGCGAAGTTTTTGCGTGACTGGATGTAAAAACATTATTTTTTAATGTAAAATAGTTTGGAATTAGTTGACGCCGATTATTTTCATACAATATTACTAGTGTTCTATTGTATTCCTTAAATGCTTATTCTTATTAAAAAAACGAAAAATATAACTATATCTTAAAAAAGTTTTATGTGCCGTTTGTTTTCCTTTTTTTTATTGTTTGTGAACCCGCCATGTAAATAAAACTTTCTATATCGTGCGAAATTACGCGATGCCATGCCAAATAATATTTTTAATTCAATGTAAATTCCTTTAAAATATATTTAAAATAAATGTAGTTGATATATTGTGTAAGGGAAAACTGGTTGCACGGTGAAATACCGATATGTCTTTCTTGTTTAAAATTTAATCATATTTTTAGACTGGTCTGTGGAATAAGGACGGTGGTACATAGCGGCATACGGATTTATTTTACACCTACAATTTAATGTTAATATAATATATTGTTGTGTGTTATGCGTGATGTGTTTAAAGTATTGTTTGTTTATGATTTACACATCAATTGAATATGACATTATTTTTTAAAGTAGTAATGTGTTTGTAACATTTATGTCTAATAAATGACGTTACAACCTAAAAATTACTGCAGTTACTTGCTTCAATGTGTAACTACACATAAAAACTAGCTAGTTAGCTTACGCGGCAGATTTCATTATGTCAAAAGTTAGGAAAAGAGCAAAGTATTCTTTACTATTTTTTTTTTCGAAATTATTCCATATTTTCTCTACAAAATCACCTACCTCGAACATCAACGAATAGTGACAAAAAAATTGCTGAATTGATTCTTCCATTATCGAGTTTTGCGTTTAGCAACACATTAAGTGACTAATTTTTATTTATACAAATGTAAACACGCCTCAGAAGAAATATTATACCAAAATGTTATTTGTCTTTATCATATTCGTTACGAATCCTGAGGTTAAAAATTACGACTATGTAGAAGTATTTGCTGAACGCTTTTTATAATCCTGTTTTAGTATTATACATACTTATGAAATAAATAATAAGTAGAATATGACAGTTGGTGACAGACTTCATTATATTTGAGAAAAATAATATTCCGTGTGCAACTATATGTTACCGTCCTTTCGTAGGCAGGCCGTGCCATCTCTTAGCGTACTTGTATAATTAATTATTTCCTAATTGTAATATTTAAATTAAAAGTTATAAAGTAATTAAAATTTAATTATAAAATTAATATATCGACGTCCCCCTTTCGTTTAAATTTAAAGAGATTGGGTGTTTAAAAATTAATTAATAAAATTTCAAAAAGCTTCGAATAAATTATTTAATCTATAGCGTTCCGTGATTATTGTGTAGTTTTAAGGATAAAAAAATATGCAAATATGTTAATATTATAATGTCTGATATTTTCTAGAGTACAGTTGATTATTATAATAGAGTATCGTAGTATCAAGGAGAGTTTTTATTGTTATTTCATTTTATTAATATTCTACCTAATTTTGACTGTTTTATTTACTTCATTTACCAACTTGAAAATATCATTCGATTACATTTTTCTTTGCTTGTTCTGAAAACAGTAGTGTTTGATATTATATAGTATGTTATATTCTTGAAGCCTTGATATTAAATTAGTATTAGATAAAAATCTACAGAATGATCATTTTTGCCTGACGTTGTTTTTTGTTATATATACAAAATATTCCATGACAAGATCTGTTTAAGTTCTCTTTAAAAAATGTGCATTTGCTTCCTCGAATATATCCTTCCATATTTTTGCCTTTAATTTTTTTTAATCTTTAAGTAAATGTAACTTTTTTTTCTAATTATTGTCTAGACATATAATTATTAATCGTATAACGCTGTTACATTTTTTTATTACATTTAATAATACTCTATGTCCACTCTATTTTTTTTTTTAAATTAATGATGTATTTATTGTATTTTCACTTGGATATTAGTCATCAGATCATTCAATGATGTAAATTTGTTTGATTTTTTTCGTAGAATATTATAAATTGTATATTTAAATCCCCTTAAAATTAAATATTAATAAATAGAGATTGAACGTTACTAGAATATACTATTTAACGGTTGAATAAATATAATACATTCACATTTAATAAAGAACATTTAAACTATTTGTAATAAAGATTAACGATAGATTTAAGATACGGAAATGTCTTTTCTTTTAAAAAAAAAAAGAAGCAAATTGCAAATAATATAATGAAAATAAATATTTCAACATAAAAAAAAGATTTGGTCAACCTGTAATATTGATAATATAATCCTCGATTTATTCCCATTTTTGAATTTGAGTCACCTGTTTTTTTATATTTAATTTTTTATTTAGAATGCCCTGTAATTCATATAACCCTTAGCAAATTAGTGTTCACTTTTTTGACGGATAATAGATATTTTTAACTGTTCTACTTTATAACAACACTTTTTTTTCTTTTTATTTTGTTTTCATGTAGTTGGAATAAGTATCTTTTTAGTTAAGATTCTTGAAGTATTTTTTTTTTACGAAATAACTATTATCCGTCAAAAATAATAAAAAACCATAACGATATCATTGACAAAGGCTGAGGACGCAGTGTTTAAGATATACAATGTCTTCTAAACAGGGTAATTTCTTTTACTGTTGTGTCATTTTTGAATAACATTGTTGGTCGATTTTTACTAGGGTTGTGACGAATCGATTGTACCGGCATTTTGCTGATTACCGAGTCGATATGATTGCGTAACTAATAGAAAGAAAAAAACTTATTTATTGAAATGTATGACAGAACCAACGTTTGAAATTTTGCTATGACATTTTAGACTATTTCAATTTTCAATATTTTAGAATAGAAATAAAAAGAATAAGCAGTTTTGGGTAGTTTATTTTTTCTTCGCTGCCATAAAACGTATACATATATCAAAAAATAAATTGTTTATTCGTCGTATTTATAAAAAAAAAAACAATAACAATATTAACAACAATGTTATAAAATCACTTGGGTTTTGGTATTTTAGGGATGTTTTATAAATACTTAAACAGATCTTATGCCCGAATTATCTTACTTTTAATCATGGCTTGAAGATTCGATCGTGGTTACACTTCTCATGATCACAAGCAGACAAGTACTGTGAAGTTTTCGTTGGGGGTGGCAATTTATTTCCTCTACTCTCTTTTCTTCTAGACCTGTGTAACCAGGTCGAATCGTCGAGCCATAATTAAAAGTAAGTCAATTCGCGTATGAGACCCGTTAAAGTATTTATTATGGGTACAAAATGCGAAATTTTATATGTTTAGATACTGAAAAATTGGGTCAGTTTTGTATTTCGTTGGATAATAAAATGCCGAACTATTTTCGAATATTCGTCGCGACCCTAATTTTTACTCTTGTCTATTTGTAAAGCACAATTTCGTGTAGACGAATCATTGAGCAACTGTCGCTGTTAAATGCTTTTCTGCGATATAAATAATACATTTTAGTGCTATCTGATTTTTTTTCATTAAATTTTATTAAAACAGGTATCAAAAAGTTTCGAATTACCAAAACGTCATCGAATAATTGACAATTTCATGAAACACGGTGTTATAAGAATCAAAAATTTTATAGTTTTTTTTTTAACAAACTGTATTCTAAACTTTTATTTGAAACCATATCGATTCGTGAAAGTTTGACCGCCGTATACGTATGTAGAGAAATATCTTAATGTTTTTTGCTTTTTAATGGATAAATAAATAGTTAGTATGTGACCGAAGCTTCGTTTTCGGTTAAAATGTGCCGAAGTTTTGGTTTAAATTTTTAGAAAGTTTCTAACAAAAAAAGCAATTGACGATTTGTTACGAATGCGCATATTATTCGAAATATTATTATAGTTGCAAGGTATTTATAATAATCTCTGGCAATTGTTTAAATCCGCTATGTTTTTAAAACCCTGTCCGACTCTTGAAGGCGGCACTTGATATTAGATTTAATTTAGGTTATCCTTTTTAGTTAAATTAAATGCGGAAAACTTACGTAGCAATACTAGGAGCGTGTGTAGCTCATCAACAAAGGATAAAAAGGAAAGCAAATATTTTTTTTTTATTCTATTTATTTAAGGGACTTTTGCGTGTGTACGTATGTCAGCCCCACCGTACCCTTATACAGAAATACCTAACATATGACATATGGGGTTATTGATCTGAACAGACCAGACGCCTCATCAGATAATAGTTCTGTTAAGATTTTGTTAAACATTCCGATGTCTATTCTGTTCAAACCAAAGGCACTCACAAACGCCTCTCTCACAGATACAGAACGGACCAGGATCATGTTAGTACGTCTTAATTTCATAAGGGCTATGAACTTCATTATCTCAAGCATCGTATATCAATTAAATCGTTTCAGTAATATTTAAACTGATTTTTGTAAGTAATCCGAGCACAGGTCACATATAAAATAATAAGATTACACTAATTTGATATAACAATAACTTTTTAATGTTTAAGAATACTATAATTTTCTGATTTACTTTGATAATTATCATTATCATAATAAATAAATATCAGATAAATAAATAAATAAATCAGGTATCACGTGATAACGTGATACCAAATTTCGGATCGGACATGGTTTTCAAAACATACTGTATAGTCAAAATACGGCTTTAATTTAAAAAGTTTTAAAAATAATTATGTCATTCTTCAACTGAACTTCTCAAGATTTTTAATCCTTCGGCTTCGGCATTGCTTTATACCACGTTAATTTGTTTCGGCTTCGGTCAGGAATCGATAATCGGCTGGACGCTTGTATACATAACTGATTTATAGTTGCACAGATAAAAAATGTGTAATGAATCGCGGCGGTCAACATTTCAATAGGAATCATTTAGGACTAAACAAGAATGTTTATAAATCTCTGCATTTATTTGTAAAATGCTTTATTCTGTTTATCAAATAGGGATGTAAGCCGGACTATCTGTTAGTTATTTAGAGCTGTATAGAGTAGTGTTAAGTGTTATTTCCGATATAATTTCTCGTTAAATGGATAATAAGTGTAATTACAATATGCAGAGTGATTCATTGTTAGTTTTAAACTGTTTGCGTGTATGAGAATGACAGACTTAATGATTTGCTTCAGTATATCGCATTTCGAGAGCGGTTTGTCTATGACTACATCTTGTTCATTCTACGAAGTCCCATATAACAATTTTTGAACGTAAATTTCCATATTTAGTATAAAGATTGGAAATAAGTATTTATCGACTGAGGTACTAAAACACAATTGAAATAAACTAGAATCAAAATAAAACATTAAAAAATTGTTTCACAAACAAAACCAATCTCAAAACCAATGTCAATACAGCCAAAAACCTTTTTATGTGGTATATTCAAATACAGGTTGTTCGTAAAACATCAATTTTATAAAATGAGTTTTGTACTATGACTTTATAAATAAACTTTCAACTTTTCATGCGCGGCAACGCGAATGGCTGTAGTTTCAAACCCCGGCACAAATCTAATTGAGCACCACATGCTCGTCGGTGAAAAAAAAATCATGAGGAAACCTGCATGGCATTTAGTAGAAATGCCATGTGTACTAGCGCTGTGAGAACGGCGATCAGCTGCGCTGCTGGTCACCGTTCGTCCAGCATTAGTGTACATGGCATTGCTTTTAGATGCCACGCGGGTTTTCTCACGAGGTTTTCCTGGTTTCTTATCTAGTAGACTACCACAACCACCCGAAAATTACGTAAATAATCAGCGTATTTGCTGCTCTGAGAAAAAAAAAAAACTCAAATATTGTCTTAAATTGTTTGTTAAGTTAATACAAAACAATACGGATATTGCCAAAAATATCTTTCTTAACTTTTTAAGAAACAATATTTAGGCTACCCAAAACAAACGGTTTAGAAAGTTACAAGTAGCCTCAAAGATTCTCCAGGACGGTGGCATGCCTGATATATATCGACCGTACCGTCCTTGAGGATATACTTTCTATAGCTGTTGTCTTATATTTTTTTATGTATATCACTGTCTAGTACCTATTAGTACAAGCGTGGAGCAAGGCAATAAAATGAATGCAGCAAACTTAAAACTAACAATATAAACTCGGATGTGTCTAGTGTAATAGGTATACATAAGTTGATGTTACAATAGTTCAATAAATTCTACAGTATATTCAAGATTACGATATAAATAAAAATAATGTATCGATACTCAATACAGTGAGACCAGATCAAGTGAAATCTCCAGAAACTATGATTTTTTTCAGTTACAGAGGCTTTATATTACCCAGTTTCCCAAACAGCCAGGTTTGAAATTGCAATTATATTTTAGAGTTCTGCTAAGATATTCGTCTGTAACCAAATGGGTCGTAACTTGTCTAAACCTGATGAATAATCTAAAAGCATACTTCGGGTTTTAGCACCGCTCGCACCGCGGATGTACCACTCTGCTCTACATATATATATTTCTATGGAAGGCCGTCCGATGTACGTGACAGTACTGCGCAGTCAGCTACTCAGTTTGGAGCACCGTCATAGAGTGGCCTTCCTTTCGGTTTTCTATAGACTATACCCTGGACAGTGTGCGGCGGTGTGAGTTGTACAATTTAGTTCCCCCTCCCCCTACTACCGTAAATTGACAAGACGCTATGTGGGTTTGCACACTTATGTGGTTGACGTTCGAGCTGCTCGCACGAGGCGATTCGCCTCCTCTTTCTGTGAACCACCAATAATAGGGATTCGCTCCCTGCGTCTGTTTTTTCAACTTCTTATGACATGGGAATTTTCAAACGATAAGTAAATCGGTATTTGTTGGTGAGCGCTCTCATTCATCGGCCTCTTTATCACTTTCGGTCAGGTGAGATCAGAGGACAAGCGCAAGCCTATCTCTAATAAAAAAAATAATGCAAAAGCTTCGGGATCTTGTTGTAATTATAAGTAACAAAGGTTTCTTTTTTTTTATCACTGACAGTATTGCGCTTGACCTCAATATCACCTGCTGGAACGTGATGAGGAGACCGACGATGGACCGCTTCCGCCCAAGAAATAACTATTTACTATTATCTTAAAGCCTCCCAAGTCATAAGTTCGCGGAAAAATCCTCGCTGGAAGCGTATTCCATTCCTTAACTGTTCGCATGACGAATGCAGAAGCGAACGTCTTCGTACTATTCTATTATATATGTTTGGTGGCTTGCTTCTGGTTTTATGATGAAATGGAGCTGGTGGAATCACTTAATCAGATTTCACTGTCATGATTTACCGATTGTGGAGACCCGAATGGAGCCGCCCACCGAATTAAAAAAAAAAGGATGTCAATGACTGTTTCGTTGTCAGCTCAACAAAATACGGGCCTTCAGGATCGGATTTTTAAGTATAGATAATAAAAATTACGGGCGTCCTTGTACATCAATCGATTATTATCTCTGTACTGATTGTAATCGATTCAGAATTGTACACGTTGGCGCAAGCTAATCCGAGTTTACCCATATAATCGTTTCAAGTGAAACGCGACAAATAGCATGTCAATGTCTAGGGAAGAATTAAATAATGTTATATTGTAAACGCATTGTAGTTTGTGATTTATTCGATTAAATTATGCGAGTGAGTTGCGTTGTTGACCAGTGTTGTAAGTTAAAATATATAAAATGTCAACATTGTATTTAGATTTTTATAATAATTATTTATTATACAAGACCACTATTCATAGTAATAAAATTTTATGTATATGATAGGCAGATGGGTTATTAATTATGTTGCTTTATTTTTGGTCAAAATAATTAAATTTCACTATTTTCGTATCGAGTCTGAATTGATACTGGACATTATAAATACTTTAACGCGTATCATGTTTCTCTGGTTGTTACTACTTTTTTTTATCGCAACACCTTTTATTACTAGAAATGGTAATAACGACTGTTTTTTTTTAAACATTTCTGTTGGTCCCTAATAACAGCTACTATAAACTGTTATTAATATTGAGATATATGTCCAAAGACATTATTAGGGACCCAATCAAACTCGACCGTACTTAATATGTAATAGCGGATGAAACTAAAAAGCACTTGCTACTATATATGTTTTTTATAACTACCTTGAATGCATTACAAATATAAACTATATCGTTTAAATCTAAAAGCACTAAATTGTAACCGATAATTTATAAATAGTGAATGCTAGCGTCATCTCTTATTAAATTTTCACTACAAATAACGATAAGTGTCATTGCGCTGACAACATATACTTGTTGAAGACGGACAATCTGAGAGATGCCATGCTTTTAGGTAATCGAAACTACCGGGGAGTTCCTCCTTTTGTAGGGTGCGCCGGGCTACGGAAAGCGCTAGGGCTGACAAAACCGCGGCTCTGCGCGCCCGATCAACCTTCCTCGAATATCAAAGTCAAAATTAAAGCGCTGACATTGGCATTAAAACTACATTGGCCAAACACCAGTGGAAAGACCATAACAAAAGAAAAAAAAAACATTGCTGTAAACGTGTTCTTGCGCTTGTCAGTGAATTTAACGAATAATTGACAGCCGTCTTTTAAATTTTTTAATTGCAGTTATGCGTTGAGTGAAAGCAACCCATTGTCTGTTCTTGTAATAATTAACTTTATCTATTGATATTATAAGGTGTTGCGGTTTAAAAAAATAAGAATAAGCTTGTTTTGCGTTTTTTCAATACTTTGTATTACGACGATCGGAATAAAGTGGATTACCAAACCAATAAGTTATTTCTTATATTCACGCTCGGTTAGGTTCCTCCAATAGATAAGGACTGTTGCTGGTAAATATTTTAAGTAAGATATATTTAGAAAACAATTATATTGGATTCTATAAGCGAAGCGTGGAGAGATATTTTTTTAGGATGACATGATCGCGGCGACTATGAGATTGGCTGTTTCTGCGTATCCCATGAGAGTAAAGGCGTAATGAAAACAATGCGACTCGCTCGTATATATGTATGTATGTGTATTACATATATCTTCCATTAGACTCGTAGACGCTATGAGCTGCAGTATGCGTATAAATTACAAATAATATTAAATAAAACATTGAAGACATTTTGCGTTTTATTTATTTTCACCATAGAATTAGGAATTTTAAAGAAACCACATACGCTCAAAAGTAAAGATAAAGATGTCGGACATGTTGCTTGTTCGTACCTATCTAGCCAAATATTTGTCCAATTTATTCAAATAAACCTACTTTCATGTAATTTTGAATCGTCGAATTAAAATAAATCTACCACTGGTTCGGAAAGCATAATCTACCGAAAAGATCCGGCGAGAAACTCAGATAGTTGCTCCTTTTAACACAATGATGTACAAATCTAAAATACACATAGGAATGAAGGAAAAAAGGTACTTATTTGGCACACAACATTATATACATAAGGATTGGTTAATGAAGATAGAAAACAACAAAAGCAAATACCCTCTGTTGTGATAATGTGCCAAAGGGCAGTCAGCTCAGCAAATGCTAAATGACCTGCTGAGCCACCCAGCGCTGATATTCAGCTGACATCTATTGTGCTTGTCAGCTCTAGAGACTAATTTTAAAGTATAATGATATGTACAAACACACGCCTTGAAATATATGTACGTACCATATATATTATTATTATTAATATACATATGAAAATAGAACAAAAAAAACTAAATAAAAGAGCCATCCAGTTATTGCAGTCTGCTGCTCATTCATTAAGCATTAGGTCTTAATTTTCTGTACGCAGAGAGTAGTTATAAATAATTATTGCAGCTCTGATGTAGAGATAAAGTTTGGGGTTCCACAAGGCAGTATTTTGGGTCCTATTCTTTTTCAAATTTACATTAATGACATCTGTCAAATTTACTTTCCTCAGTCTCACTTTTTCACGTATGCAGATGATACAGCAATTCTAGTATATGATCACTCATGGCCTGAAGTTCAGAATAGATCAGAGACTGTTCTAAGACTTGTCTTGAAGTGTCTCGCCCAAAATTCACTTTCTCTTAATATTGGAAAGAGCAAATATGTAGCTTTTCATGTTAGCCCATCCTCCCGTCCGACAGATAATTCTATATGCATTAGGGGACATTCATGTCTTTCTGATTTAGAATGCAAATGCTTGCTGCTAACAAGAACTGGTGTGGTGAGATATCTGGGAGTATATTTAGACGAAATGTTAAGTTGGAAGTCTCATATAGATATTTTGATCAATAGAACTCAAAAACTTATCTATGTCTTTAAGAAATTGAGAAATGTATACTCTTAGGACTGTTTATTTCTCTCTGTGTGAATCCTTGATATCTTACTGCATTGCTGTTTGGGGTGGAGCCTCTAAGACCACTTTATTGAAACTTGAGAGGGCTCAAAGAGCTGTCTTAAAAGTCATGCTAAAAGAATCCAGAAGGTTTCCTACTGAGCTGTTATATTCTAGATGTCAAGTTTTAACAGTAAGACAGCTCTTTGTCTTGAAACTTGTCCTCCGCAAACATAGAGTGGTCCTTATAGGGACAGATAGCAAAAGGAAACCTCGCAGAATGAGATATGTTTGCCATATGCCGATTCACAAGTCTCATTTTGCTGAGAAACAATTTTGGGTTCTTGGTTCAAGGATTTATAATAAGGTTAATCATGTATTAAATATCTTGAACTTATCAAAATTCGAATGTAAGATGAAGCTGAGAGACTGGTTGTTGAATCTAAAATATAATGATACAGAGGAACTGTTGCAGGTGTAGATGTGCTTGGGCTTTAATATTAACATTCTTTTGTAATTGTTATTCACTTTGTTTGTATAGTCTGTATATAATGTTTATATAATGTTTTTTTTTTTTTTTGTTTTGTTTTGAGTTATGATTGGTGCTACGCAGCAGTAAAAAACTGTAACAAATTTGTGTGAAATATGCTGACATCCAAGATACAGGGTGTCCTAGTTTGGGTGTCAGCTGATTTTTAATGTGCTGCCTTGTAGTTGTTTGTCGAATAAATATATTTTTTTTTTATTTAAAGACGAACTAATTAGATGCGGTATATTGTTCCAGTATTTGGACGCAGCATACCGGAAATTACTCCTAAAAGCCGATGTGTGGCGAGAAATAATCAGCTGCTGGGAGCTCCGTTTACACTCCACAGACCTCTGGCTATTAATCCAGCAGAAATTATTGCAAAGCTATCGCGGACTCTGTGATTTGCTTACATCAAACAAGAGATAGGCTAGATGTAACTAAAAATGAATGAATTAATGTTACTTCAGATAAAAATGCCCACACATTTTTATAAATTAAACAATCGATGAATAATATTCCCTTTTTATCTGTGCTATTATCCCACAATAAAACGTAAATTCCAGGCAGGGATATCCGCGCACTCAACTAAATGATAATAATAAATAATATCCCTTTTGGGGTTACCAGAGAATACTCGCGTACATAATCATTGTTAACTGAAAGTGTAACAAATTCGTTTTAAATTGTATTTTGTTATTAGTAACTCAGAGTAAGTTGCTTGCAAAACGAAACTAGGAAAATTTTATAGCCCGAATCAAGTGAAACTTACGCGAGACGACAAAAGGATAACTTCAAAATGCTGACTGGACGAAATATTTAAGGGCTTTTACGCACTCTAACCAACATGAATTCGTGAAAATCGGATTTAAGAAAACTTTGAATAAACTTATATATTTCTTTACGCACTGCCGCCGGTATTTATCTGTCAAAATATAGATTTGGGAAACCACATAACTCTGGAAGAACAAAAAAAGAAATATAGAAATAATTAAAAAAATAATAAAACTAATATGGATGTCGCGCCGAGTCACAATACTATTTTCCTACCCTACCGCATATCTTGCTTCTCGGATACAACTCGGATTCTGTTCTGACTAGTGATGAAAATGCCCGGGAATTTTCCCAAAGTGCCCAAAACTTGTATGGGGAATATTCCCGGGAATTTACGAAATGTTCGCGGAAGTGCTGGGCACTTTGGGAAAATTCCCGGGCATTTTCATCACTAGTTCTGACTCAAGGTAGTCGCTTCCGAAACGCTAGTAGGTCACTGTTAGGTTCTCTACCTGGCTGACCGCCTAAGTCATGGTTCATACGCAAAGGGGCGTTCTTGTGTTGCCACCTAACCTTTCCTAACCTAAATTCGCTGGCTTAGCATCTTAAGTGCACGCACCTTCTCCCAGTGAAGTTGTCTAGGCCTTTCTCGGCCAATGGCATAATGTACAGCCAAAAAAACGGTCGATATTTAGATCCGAGTCAACAAATTACGAATGATAGATAGAAATCTGAATCAGGATGAAGTGTGTAAGCTACCATACAAATTGTTTTACGGGTTCTACGTATTTTTACGGTCTCGTATCGGATGCAGTGCGTTAACAACCTTAAAAGTCAGCGTCTGTCGGGCTATCCTACTTTGTTCCCATCGATTTCCCACAGCGCATGCCTCACTTCCCGCCATTTCCACAGTACAGACCGTCTCGTTTGTAGGCGTGCACGTTTTTGTAACGACAGCAGAAAATTAACAATCCGTCAGTTTATTATTTACAAAATTTTTAATAGTGATTATTTTGATATCCAGTTTTAGTGGGATTTTGATACGCACTTTTAAGGTGAGTTATTTCAGGAAAAATATTTTTCTGTATCCTTTCCTTGTTTGTTCGTGTCAGTAATCATTACTGATTGGTTGTAATTTTGTATTTATTTATTGTTAAATATTCTACATACATTTCATTGTATCTGTTTTCGTTTAAAATTATTATCATGCGTAAAGGATATTAGCAGACAGATATTTAAGCATTTGTAAGTAGTCAAAAAGAAATTTAATTTGCCACGGAAAACAAAATGTGCAAAATGGCATGAAATTTAGTTTTTAATTTTGATATAAATCGATATTAGATTTGGGTGTAAAAATTTTAATTAAATTCAGAAAACACATAGTCTTATAGTAATAATAGCTCGATAATTAATAAAAAATATATTTAAGATAATGAATATCCAACACTGACCTATAATAAAGATATTTTAATCATTTTAATAATGATGAAAGTCCATCGGCGATTAATACCAACTAATAGTGAGAATGGCAAAAAACATATCAAGTGAAGAAACCAAATATATTCAAATTATTTAAGTGTTTTATTGACTTATATACACAACTATAGTGTTCTTTGTCTTTTATATAAGTCTAACATATAACTGGGACTTCGTCCGAGTTAGCAATTCTGTAGTATACAGCTATTTATTTTATTTTATTTTACATAATAGGGTGCCCAACATGGGTAACATTAGACAAGAAAACAAAAGGATCATGGTACATAAATATAACATATAAATGTCCCCACAATTATAGGGCACCACAGCATGCACAGTGATTAATATATAAAGCTAGTTTACATTAAAGAATAATAATAAGATTCCAAAAAAAGAAAAAAACATATACATACATATATAGACACAACACAAAAGGATAATATTGTAGAATGTATAAGTAACAACTTTAAACGAAACTGTGACTGATTCCAAGTAACACAAAAGTAAGACAAAAAAAAAGAAAAAAGAAATACAGTCACTTTCTACACGCTGTAATTAATAATGTGTTAATTTGTGTGTGTTGTCTATAATTGTTTATTTGTGAGATTATATGAGTAAAAGTTAATAGAGTTTTGAGAAAACAATTTCATTCGACTGTCCTAGTGTAGAGTGGTTACAACCACAGGAATGTTAAGCTGTACGTCCATTTTCGTTCAATTTAAATAAAATACGTATTCTATAATAATAAATAATCATATATCGTCACGCTATACCCTTTTCAGTGTGACCAGAGATACATTTGTAGCAGTATTCACTTTGCGTTACATGTCGTGCCCAATGTGACCAGTAGCGCAACTGATCGCCGTTTGCAAGGCACTTACACATGACAATTCTATTAGTTGCCGTGCAGGTTTCCTCACGATGTTTTCCTTCGTCGTTGACCATGTGATGCCTAACCTGTACATAGATAGTCTGGAGAAACTCAGAGATAAGTGCCGGGATTCTTCGAACTTACGAAGTCCGCTGTCCGCAGAACTAGTCTTGTGGATCTGGAGACAGCGGCAGGGTGCCCATAGGGAGAGTGCTGCGGGGAATTGGTGATTTTTTGACAGGGGGAGGGGGGTGCGATTCGCTTGGGCTCATTGGTTTTGATGTCATTCGAGACAACTGAATATTAAAAATACTAACGACAGGCTCAAAAGGATTTTTGTTTATTTATTTTAAAACTTTATTTATTTATTTTAATAGTTTTTCAGAGTGTTTACGTACATATTTTACAACTAATAACAGAAAATATAATATATACAATTATAGTGTACCATTAAAGCATAGTGTGTAGTGTCTCCATTTAAATGAAATCAGAAAATGCACTACAAAGTACAATAATTTCCATCCAAACAAAATGAAATTCGAATTTAATAAGAAATAATAATGCAGCTTTTATATAAAAATAAAAACAAAATTTGTCCTTAAACAATTTTATAATATTAGTAGAATATATAATCCAAAGATAAATTGAAAATAAACTGTATGCGAATAACGCCGAGTGAATATCTTAGTCCTTCGTAAACCTATGATCCAATTAACTCTTACCACGATCATTGTGATACTCCAATATTACATTATTGGAGCCATACTGTGAGCAATTTGCGACTACAGATCGCAGCGTCCGTACTGGAGTTTATGCGTGACTTGAAAATAAGTTCTCAGAAGTATTTTAATATATTAAACATATATTAAAGAGCTAGTATCCTTACGCGGAGACGCAAATGGTTGTAGTTGTCGTATTTCAGAACGATCTCTGGGGTTTTCTAGATTAGGAACGAAAATGATATTTTATGGAGGTAGGGCGATTACCCGTGAGTCGTGATCACAGTACACAAATGCAAAAACCGTCATAGTGACTCGCTTCGGCCTGTCTCGTTTCGGGATCAGCTTGTTTATATCCAGTTACTCATATACCTCTCTAGGTATATGTTGGCCGACATGACGAGGGAGACTATCAACGGATATTCAATTTTTGATGGTCCCTTTCGTTTTTAGACTACACTGTATTTACCATCAGGTGCCTTGCAGTTACTTTGTCGAGCTAGCGTAAAAAAAATAGACACCACATGCTCTCCGGAGAAGGAATACAAAGTGACGAAACCCACACGACATCTATTAAATGTCATGTGTACTAGTGTTGTGAGAACGGCGATCTGCTGCGCTACTGGTCACGTTGGGCACGACATAATAAGTTAGCTCTTAAACAGTATGTTTCACGTGTTGATATAATTTGTATTCAAGCCTTGTCTACGACATACGACACCGTGACAGGAGGTCGAATGTAATCGTGGTAGTTTTTATAACGGAATCGATGTTTTTTTTATATTACATACACGTTTGTACCTGACCTAGATCTCACCTGATTGAAAGTAACGATAAGGCCGATAATGAAACGCGCTCATCTAATAAATAATATTATTGACGGACAATTACACATATTTACATAAAACTAAATCGAGTCTGCACTTGTACTATTGGTACTAGACAAGGTTTAAATATTTTGATAGATTATATATATATATATATATATATATATATATATATATATATATATATATATATATATATATATATATATATATATATATATAACCACGACTCGTGAAAAACTTATCTGCTCATCACAGTAAAGTACGCAACTACCGGGACTCGCACCCCGGACCTTAGTATCGTAAGGAGGGTCTCTACAAACTGCGCTATCAGGCTGAAATGCCGATACACTCTTTGTTTGAAGATTTCAATGTCGTAAGATGCTGGAAAACTGCAATTAACTTCATAACTGAAATCCACTCCTTTGCGATTAGCACCAAAAAAAGAGGACGCATATTGCCTCGTGCAAGCAGCTGAACTCTCAAGCACATAACGGTGCAATCCCGCACGGCGTCTTGTCGACTTATGGTTAAAAGGGGGGAAGGATGGAATTAAATTGTGCAACTCAGCCGCACCCTCTCTAGAGTGTAGTCTATAGAAAACTTAAAGGCAAGCCTCTATTCGTCGATGTTCAAATTGAGTAGGTTATTGAATATTAAAGTTTTACGTTATGTACTCATTATAAATACATTAACAGGTCTTATGCGCGAAAGTACTTTTCATTTTAAATCGACGTATCGACCTGGTTACACAGGTCATGACTACGAGCAGACTGACGCGCCGCGGAGTTACCGTCGAGGGTGGAAAGTTACTTTCTCTACCCTCTTTTGTTTTCGATAATTTAAATAGTCACGACACAACACCCATAGTATCAGCATGTTTACAATGCGACATAAAACGATGCTCTAGTCTTTTAGTCACTGGATTCTACACCGATGATAATTTAAGCCCATCGTCCCGATTAAAAGTTTTGTGCTTACTAATCTCGACCGCTTTCAAACGAGTCTTGGATAACAAAAGCGGCATCTTGAGGGTTTTTGGCTTTTTTTGTATTTCAAACTAGTCATTTGGTTTCCTCGTCGAGCAATTTCTTCACACAAGACCTTTTAAAATATATTGAATAGTTTTTTTATATTAAGTTTTACGGTTCTGGGTGAAAGCCCTTTTAAGACTCTCGTTAATATTTTTAATATTCGGTAATCTCGACATAAGCAATGCGGACTCCACTCCACGCCATCAGAAAAATCACCTATTCCCCGAAGCATTTAACAATCCTGGCATCTTGTCGCTATCGAAACTCAACGCCAACCCAGAAAACAAGAACAAAACATCTAGAAGACCACATCAACAATAAATCACCAATTCTCTGATGGATGACATAGAGAACACACGCTTGGACGTCAATCTATTGAATATAAATATTATTAAGGTTCACAAGCAAAGCCGTCATGGCGATTTGCCTTAGTCGGTCGTGTTTCAGGATCATTCCGTGCATGGCTAGAATTTTTGAAGAGTTCAATGCCTCAACAAAAAAGAACTATTATAGGAGCAATTCGTAAATAGTTCGTATATCTGTCAAGACGTCGTTTTTCTCAGATACGCGTAGTTATCAGGTTGAAATTAAAAAAAAGAAACCAATTTCTAAGTCAGCGTAATCTAAGGGTTCTGCTGTTTATGTCGCAAATTTGACATTTTTGGAACGTATTCAAAACTTACTTCCCGTTGACCTAGAATCATCTTTGGCAAGAAACAATGTCTTTTTACCACAATAATAGAAAATCCAAAAACTGTTGTAGGTATACAGTATGTTATAAAACGTCTGACCCGTAAAGGGGTTACTTGGTATCGATATTAAAAAATAACTACAAAATTACATGACAACACTGGGTGCGTACGTAGTTTGTTAACCAAGGAGATCAAAGGATCATATTAGTAGGTCATGATGTTGTACCTACAGAGCGGTACATTGCGACCTAGCTGCCTAATGCCCTCTGGTCAGCCTGGAAGCTACCATTAGAGTGACCATAAATATTTACAGAGCAGTACAATGCGACCTGGTCACCTTAAGCCCTCTGATCGGCCTGGAATTTACAATAAGAGTGGCCATCGTCATGTGATTAAGTTTATAAGCCAAGGCTTTGCATATTTTCCGCTCATAAGACCTTCGAGAATGGCCTTCTATCCAGTTCGATTCGAATACTAATCTATTGTACGTGAAAGCAATCATCGATATATATGCAACTCCGATAATAGCTCGAGTGTATAAGATATTTTTTTGCCATTTGTTGAAACCCATAAGTTTAATATGGAATTCGAATTATAATATGGAAATTCGCCGTGATCTCAATCTTAAGGATCATATAGGGTCTGTCATCTCCGTAACATCCTGTAGACTTGGTATCCTAAAAAGAAAATTAATTGTACCTATTGTATAAGGCCTAGCACGCCAGTTCCGCAGACATTTTGCCTCATTCAGCATTTTTAGTCTTGGAGTGTTGCTGTATTTTTGTCTTTGCACCAGCATAAGTAGAGCTACGGTGCTAAGTCAGTCCGTCAGACGTGACGTCAACAATCAATAATTTTACTCGTGAAGCGTTGACACATTTATCGATAAAACATTTTATATAAATTGCAGATAAGAACGCATGTAGGCTATGGTGGTCTCATTATCGCGTTGTTTGTTTGCCTATTGACTTTTGCGTCATAAGGGCAGGGTCGCATTCAGGAAACAAAACAGTGGCTTATTTACTCGAAATGGTTATACTAATATAAGATACGGAAAGTGAACTGCTTTTTTATGATTTACAGGCGGGCCCTTGGGTTTAATCATTTGGTGGAAGATAACTCTAGCGATGAATCGCGCCTGCCCAACGAATGCCTATATTTAATTCTCGTTTTTCGATAACCGGGGGGTCTGGGCCCCCGTAGAACTCCTTGATACCACATCAAATAGTACATTAATATAATTGATAAAATGTTTGATATTTTGTTTTCGTATAATCGTCGTGTCGTTTTTTGTATCGACAGCTTTCTTTCTATTCTTTTATTATAGACAGGCTTCCACTTGACCTCAATCTCACCTAATGGAAAGTGATGATGAAGCTGATGGAGCGCGTTCACCCAATAAATACCGATTCTATCTTCGTTTGAAGATTCTCATGTCATAAAAAGATCGAAAAACATACGCAGGAAGCGAATCCCACTCAGCAAAAAAGAGGAGGCAAATGGCTTTGTGCGAGCAACTGAAATGTTAACCACATAAGGGTGCAAGCCCACACGACTCGTAATCATTTTCTGGTAGAAGGGGGCGGGAGGAGAAGTATAGCCCTATAGAAAAGCGATAGGCAGGATAAATAGCACTTAACATGTTTTTGCCCATTGTTGTTGCGTTTGTGTTTCTCACGAGGCCTAAATCCTTTTTTTTTACTCGGGGGAAATTTCTACATAGGACCATCGAGGCTACTGGGAGGGCAGCGATCTCGGTGTGTCAAATTCCTACTGACAAAAATCCCCGGGGTGTCCTTCTAGAGCCCGGAACGGAGTCTTAAGCAAATAAAATATAACTAAATGAAATCAAATATATATTACTAAGGGTGCATACTGTAACCGTCACGTTAAAAAAGATATAAGAAGAGAGTGAGAGGGTACTAGAATCTCAGAGTAAGATCGTGGAAGGTCGAGGCCTTAGGATTGAGACTAGATGTCCCCAGTTCCTGTTCAGGCTATCGCACGCCTCTAGATGTCGGACGGCGCAGGTAGGTGGTTTGCGCTGTGCTGCAGAAGCTATGGGGCAGGCCAGCATTTATGAGGAGATGTTGGTAATTCAGCCCAAATGTGGAACCCAATCATTAAGTTTCCTGTGCTTTATGCTTTATTTATATTCAATAAAATGTTCACTACTCCACAATTAAAGTAAAAAAAAATAACAGCTCCAACTTGTTTTTATTTTTCGAAACTCAAGCATCAGTGTTGCCGCGCGAGAAATGACAAACAGCCACAAATGTAATTTTCTAATAGACTAGACTACTAATTACCTTTCATATAATGTAATCAGTCTAATAGTCGGGCAATTAGAATTAATTTAGTTAATTATTATGACTGCTTGTTGTATCGATCTCACGTTACACTAGTGCCGTCACAGTTACAACAGTTTTGTTTCACATTTAGCTCTTGTTAAAGAACAGGTAATTTCATGTTATTTGTTATGTCTCTTTTTGTACTTGGGGAACATACTCATGGAAACTTCCCGGTTGGATATAGGGGTTTGGGCAAACAAGGTGTGCCGGCTGAAACCACGGTGACTACTTCTGCGCATTGACGGCAACTGAAGGTTCTGTAGTCATGAGCATCATTTCGGGTCTTTGAATGAATACTTTCACAATTATTCGTGTCGTGATACACATGTCTATTTAAATCTAATTGCATATTTTTGTAACTACCTGTATAAAATATATTAGAATGGCGAGGTGGTGATCATTTCTAAAGGGCAGGATGGGGACGAGCTATGAATTGTAAAAAGACGAAATCCTGGCAACGTTTTTAAATCACATCAAGTGAGCTTGAGTCTCATTCTGCGAAGATGAGCACGCTGATGAAATTATTCGGAAACAGCCAAATCCGCAGTATATGTTTGTTGCATGAATGCTAGCGCTTGCACAAACATCCCCTTTCGTCAAAACGCTTCTTAACCTAACTTAAATGCTCGATCGATTTTGATAAATTTTAGCATTGAAATCGATTGAACCTTGGTCACAGGCATAGGCTACCTTGCTTTGCGAAAATAAAGCCTAAAGGAGCTGATAGAAGAAATCATATCTTTTATATTTGGTACTTTGATATAATATGAAGATTAGAATCGGGAGGGGAGAGCAGTGTCAGGGAAGAGGGCGAGGGAAGTGATAAGGGGAGAGTACATTGAGGGCAAGGATAGGGTAAGGGAAGTGGAAATGCAAGAGAGTGGGAGGAGTGTTAGGATTAGTAGAGGGGTGAAGGCTTAACTAAAAGTTAACACGATATTCATCGGCTGTTAGGTGGTACGTAATTAGCAAAAAATAAAAACGCCAGACGTTGTGTTTTATTATATTAGTATTTGTTTGTTGTTGATATTCAAACTATTTATACGAAGCGATTCGTCTCCTCTGCTATGTACCACCAAAGCGTGAAGTTCGTTTCTCGCGTTTTTATGTTCTTTTCTTTTGTTACAGTTAATATAACCGGCACAACGAAGAAATTACCTCGATAGTTCAGTGATTAGTGATAAAAAAATAATGTGTTTAAGTTATACTGAGTGCGCGAAAGTTAAAGTGCATTTGCCAAAGTTCGGTCATTTTCGTGAGAGCTGTCTTTAAAGAAACAAGATGGCGGAAAAAGTCAGCTGATCGGACATCACTGCGCGGAAAAGTCGCAGCCAAAGGCGACTAAAGCGCATTATGGTACGTTAGAGATGATAATAACTGTTGTTTCTCAATAATTAATATTTTTGTTATGTTATTCAGAGATAACAGTTTATATAAACTGTTTCTTTATTTATTAATCATGCCAACAGTCATGCCAACATATCAAACTCAACCACACAATCTTAACTTATGTATTATTTCGGAAATGCGCATAAATTATAGGCGTACATAGTACTTATTAAAAAATTCACATTTTCACAGTGTTATGAAATGAGATAACACAAATTGAAACCAAAATAATATTTAAAAAATCTTTTATACATAGGTATAAAATTGCTAAAAGTTAAAATCTCAAAAGTGTCGTTGATGGTTGACGCTGCTGTTCACTGTTTTCAAACTCTACAATTTTGTGCTTTTAAATTTAAGCAATTAAGTATAGATTAATGAATAACAGTTAATAGGAACTGCTATTTGTGAATAACATAATATATAGGATAAGATAGGATTATTAATTATTGAAAAACAGTCGTTATTAACATATTTATGTTTTAACAGCAGGTGTTCGGGGAATGGGCACAAGTGGAGGTGGTAGAATTGGTGAACGATGGCTCTGGCCTGGCCTTCGGGATCGTGGGTGGTCGGTCCTCAGGCGTCGTGGTCAAGAGCGTGCTCACCGGAGGCGTTGCTGACAGGGTAAGTCATCACTAGCCGTTCGTGGATGACAGAATTTTCGCAGTATATATTTAATAATAAAAATAGTACGGAATAATCTAGAGATGGTAAGGCGATTGCCCTAATTGGGTTGTAACAGTACACACGTGCGACTATCATAGTGACTCACTTCGTCCTGTCGGGAGTCCGTTCACTTGTTAGAATATTTAGATACATTCTGTATATGTAGGCTGACATAGCGACAACTGTCTATGGATTCCCGTCTTTTCCTTAGACAATCGCTGTTATTCTTGGAGTACACTGTAATTTTTATCACGTGCAGTGTTCTGAATAGGTTACAGCGTAGAGCTGTCCGCATTGCGAATGATCCGATTCCAGTTATTGCTTATTAAAGGTTAAAGTTTGCGAATCGCAGGCTTAATTCATGCATTACCGAGTCCCGGTGTAAACAAAACGGGAATCAAGCTCAATATTGAGTAATAAATCAACACGGAACGGATCCTAGCTGGCTTGATACGCTGTTTGTAAACATTCCGGGCGTGTTGTGAAAACTGTTCCTAATATTAAGTTCCTACGTCATGAATTCAAGCGGGAAGGTAGAATAGCGTTAATATTATGCCATGATTCATTTCCTATTTTATAGACTTTGTTTAGAGATGTATTAAGGGCGGACTCATCCTGATGCGGTCTGGAATATTATTCAGTTTGTCATATCTTCTAAGATATTTATTTGATTGTGGATGTGGTAGCCAGTAGCGTTCATTCCATAAATGCATGAAAGCATTGCATGTCATTACGATAAATAAGTCTCGAATAATTCCTTTAATTTAAACAAAAAAAGGGAACCCTTTATAATCATATCTATTCTATTTTCATACCATCTATCTTCCCTATGAATGTAATATAAATTATATTATCGTTATATAATATTCAAATTCATTATGTGGATCTGCCTGTCCTATCCAAATATCCTATGCACGTCACTGGTGGTTAGCCTAGTAGACAAAGGACCGGTTTTCCGGTTGTCTAAATCGTTAATTTGGAAAAATTCATATGACGTGCCGAGATTCGAAGCTATGATCATTAGCGTAGTATGAAAATGTGATAAGAGTTTTATTCAATTGACGAAATCTATCGCTACAATACGAAATCCATATAAATGTTTATGTAGTTTAAAATGTGTAGGCAGAGATACAAATATATGAAAATAACGACTTTAATTTTTACTTTGTAAAGATAAAACTTCAAGATAAGAAACGATTGTTTTGTTGGCAGGATGGCCGGCTTCGAAGCGGAGACATGCTGCTCAGGATCGGCGCGGTGTCAGTGGTCGGCATGTGTGCCAGGCAGGCCGCAGCGGTGTTGCGGCAGTGCGGGGCATGTGTCCGTCTGCTGGTCGCCAGACCTGCTGCTTCCAACGCATTGCCTATGCAGGTATTGTCGTCATTTATATTCTGCACAAGCTACGATTATCCTAGCTCGGTCAACAAGAGTACCCCTAGGGCTGGCTTATAGCAAGTACAACTCCAGGGTTTTATTCAGTAGTGTCACCCTCGATCCTATGCCAGTCGAATCCAGGTCCGCTTCGCGACTTCCACTTATTATTAGTCCATCTTGCCAGATGCCCTACGCTTCATTTATACAGTGTTAGCTACGACATATCTTTTTACATGTTCTAAATTATAATATAAAGGAAAATAAATCAAAGACTATCTATCTATAACTACGCCGAATCCCTATTGGGGTAGGCAAAGAGAACGGAACGCCATTTCAGTCTCTATTCTTGCAAACCTCTAACTATTTTTTAACATTCATTAGTCACTTCATGCACTCTCGCCGATTCCTCGTACTCTTCTTTTAATATTGATAGTTTTAGTAAATTTTTATTGACACCCATCGTCAACTCGCCTGGTCAAGTGTCCTGCATAATTCCACTTGAATATCGTTTAGTTTTCACATTGGTTTCTTTTGTAACGTCTCATGACTCATGACTCGACGTGTCTCGATTGATCGTAGAGCTCGTAGACTTATTGGCGACGACTCTTTGTCAAAAATTAAAATGCAAAGCATCGAGCATCGACGTAGAGTTGCCTGCCTCGCGGTCTTTTACCGGTTGCACGGTGGAGAGTGTTCTCAGGAGCTACATTCTTTGATTCCACCAGCCCCATTCCACCACAAAACCACAAGACATCGTGTCGGATACCATCCGTATGTGGTGGATGTTCCTTATATCTGCACGAGAAGATTCGCTTCTACATTCATCATGCGAACAGCTAAGGAGTGGAATATGCTACCAGCAGCCATATTTCCGCGATCTTATGACCTGGGAGACTTTAAAAGAAGAGTGAATAGGCATTTGTTAGGCGGCCGCGGTTCATCATCGGACTCATCTTTACCTTCCACCAGGTGTGATTGAGGTCAAGCGTTCGCCTATAAATTATAAAAAAAAATGAATTTTTAAGCTAAAACACCTTAAAATGGACACGGCAACTCGAAAGCTGCGACCTATTTCCATTCTACATCAATTAATTGAACAAGTTGCCTGCATTTATACCAACTGGCGTCTTAGAAACTTTGCCTCAAACCCGGCAATTACGTAGCGCGCTCCGTCTGAAACTTAGTTTTAATTGCACGTAACATACGACCCCATTTTAAGATTTCTTTCACATTTTATAACACTTTATGTGTTGATTAATTTCGTGTTTATTTCACGTAATAAATATAACAAATGTTAATAAACTGAAGCATTTGAAATTTACTCAATTTTTATTTTGTACAGTTGTCTAGGTTATGTTTTGACCCCGAAGCCGAAAAAGTTTTTGTAGCTGAAACCTTGGCCCCGGAAGACAGTAGGAGAGACACCCCAGTGGCTTTAGTCTGTAAGAGTCCGACACATCGAAGCCTCTGCTCTCATGGCGGCCCTAGCGGTCCAAAAAAGAAAAAGGTTACGCTTCGATTTTTAGTCCCGAATCTACAGGAAGGCAAGCTCGGATCCATGACCCGGCCTCCAAATTTTAGGGGCGGCAAATGAGCACACATCACTCATCGTACATACAGAATAATATGTCTAAAAAAAGTGAGCCAATCTCTCCATAAGAAATAGGTTGAAAACTTGTACAAGCCTTTGATTTGACGTTTTAAAAGCTAACTCAAAAGACTCATAACATATCATTACTGCGTCTAAAGCTATATAAAGGTAATTTTTTGTGAATATATCGCTTCGTATTCGATAAATTATATTTAGATTTTTACAGAGTTTTAGAAGGGGGCGGGGCTGGGTAGGGGGTCGTCAGACATTAGTTCTTGCCTTGCTTCGAAAAATTTCAAGATTCGAGGCTGATTTTAAAAGGATATAATATAATAGATATAATGACACTGAAACCCAATAAAAAAGAGAGTACAATAGAATGAGGAAATATTAGGAAATAATTTACACTAACCAAAAGTAAAGCTTAAAAAATTGTGAATACAATATTATAATTAAAATTACGAGTACATTTTGTAATCGTTAATCATTAATCATAAAACTTTTGGCCATCTCTGGACAGATATGACAAAAGCCCTCAAAAAAAAAACTAAATATGGTTCTTGCATTGTATTACAGGAAATTTCCGACACTGAAGTGAGTGCAGGCGTTTTTTAATAAGTATGTAGGCGGCGAGATGAATAAGATTCTCAACGTTTGTCTGTGCAAACAGTTTTATGCGTTATTTATTCGTTTTCATGTAAATTCTGACGATGATACCCTCTGTAAATCATATTTTTAGGTTTATATCTCGCGTTCCAGTTCCTACTGTAATAAAACATATTTAATTTAAAAGGAGAGAAGATTATTTCTTGAAATTTGAATGTATACTGCATATTTTTATTTTGAAGATTTGCTGTCGATGTTTTAAATGGGATCATATATTTTAACATAGCTTACAACTACTGTTTAATATTATTTATTAATACTAGCAGGCCCAGTGATCGAAATTTGACCATAATCAAATTAAAGTAACTAACATCTATACTATAATATTATAAAGCTGAAGAGTTTGTTTGTTTGTTTGTTTGTTTGAACGCGCTAATCTCAGGAACTTCTGGTTCGAATCGAAAAATTTGTGTTGAATAGATCATTTATCAAGGAAGGCTTTAGGCTATATAACATCACGATGCAACTATTAGGAGCGAAGAAATAATGGAAAATGTGACCAAAACGGGGAAAATTATTCATCCTTGAGGGTTTCCATTGCGTGCGCTGCGAAAACGGTTCAAGATACCAAAAATATATGTATGAAAGAATTATTCATCTTAAAATGATCTAAAAAAATGTCCCCGACAGTATTTGTCTATCTTTTAAGATTAGCTCACTAGAATCGTTTTTATGGTAAACAAATTTGGTCGAAATTAATGCATTATTTGTTAAGAGTTGTATCAACGTAATAATATTAATCTTTATCCAAATAAATGTGTTGTTAATTAAGAGTATTTAATTGTGAACAAAATTGTCTTTGACATCACTTAATTTCAATGAACATCTTAGAAGATATTACAAAACCTTATATAGCAAAACAACGTTTTCCGGATCAGCTAGTATTGCAATAAATGAACTACTTTACAATACAAAAAACAAATATCTATAGTATAATAATTATAGTTATGTTTGACATTCAGTAAAACTATAGACAAACAATATTAATCTATTCTCAATTTGACCACTGACTTTAGTCATAAACAAAAGAGTATATATGGGTGTTAAATGCACAGTAGTGTGTTTAATATTTTTTATTGTTGATTTAATGTATTTTTATGCATTATTTTTAAAAAAATGTTAACATCCTCCCCTACCCTAATCTCCTACCCTGATGATGATGATGTCCTAGCCGTATTCGGCCACGGCGACTGTTTCAACACCGATTAAAAAATCAAGGTCCATTTTCGGAAATAGTCAATTGCGCAGGAGATATTTAAGTGCATAACTGGACGCGCTGGCAGAAAAGCACTCTCTTGTCCGAGCTCCCTCAGGCCCGATGGAAAGGAGAACCAGTACGATCGGGACGGAGCAGGATGCAGGTTTGGTCGAGTTTTCCTTCTCTGAACACCTGGTTGAATTGCGGTGTTAAAGGGATACCTTAGTCGCCTTTTACGACACCTCAGCAAGAAGAGGGAGGTGCTATTCTATTCTGCCGGCAGCCACCACGGCTTAAAATCATCGGCTTAATCTCCTACCCTATATAATATATAACCTATATAATAAGTGTTTTTTCTAGTGTCCGACCGAAACTGGTTTTCCGGCCGAAACCGAAACCGAAACCGAAACTCACGTGGTCAAGTATAAAAGTCAACGTGGTCAAGTAAAAAAATGAAACAAAAACTTACATGTAATCAGAACCATCAAAGCATAACTTCTAAAGAATGTTTACGTCGGATGATAACGCACTGACTAAGTTGTGTTGCTATAAAGCAATGCGAATTAAATCCGTCAACTGTCGTCTAAACGACGCAGTTACACTCCGACGCAGCCTTGAGTTTCTTTCGGCGTTTCTTCTCAAGGTAGTCGCTTCCGAAACGCTAGTAGATCACCGTTAGGTTTCGTATTTCTGGCTGGGGGTCCAAGTTGAGGTTCGTACCCACAGGGGTGCCCTTGCATTGCCACCCAACCCATAAATAGCCGGCTGAGCACCCTCAGTGTTCGCCCACCCGCCCGGTTAAGTTGTGAAGACATTTCCCGGTCAACAAACACGCGTAAATTCGAAAAAAAAAAGCATTGCGAACGGCGCACGAATCCCGAACAGGGCCGCCAGCGTCCGTCAAAGCGTTGCCGCGAGAAACGAAGCTAGGCAAGCATGTACAACTACCGAAATCAGTTTCGGTTTCGGTAAAAGTTTCGGCCAATTTTGGCCGAAACCGAAACTGCCGCCGAAACTTGATTTTTGGCCGAAACTCGGCCGAAACCGAAACCGAAACCGAACTTTCAGTCGGACACTAGTTTTTTCATTTAAATACTTTTTCATTTCATTCATTCATTTCATTTCATTTTCATTTAAGTGTGCACAAATTTCAAAGAATGAGCTACAATGTTTGTGCTTCGCGTATGTACTACGTATAATATATACATAGATTATAAAATTAACGAAATGGAACGTGAGCATAGTACACAAGTGTAAAGACGGTCATAGTGACTCGCTTCTGCCTGTCGCGTTTCCGGATCAGTTTGTGTATATGAGTATATCCAGGTGTCGATATATTTAGAGACCTTCCATCATGGTCTATATGGACCGGCATAGCGATGGTGTCTATCAACGGATTTTAGTTAGCCAATGCCATCCATGGAATACATTGTGCTTTCGATCAGGTACAACGTAGTCACTTCGTTGATTAAGTATTAACACAACAATAATACTTGCAACGTTCTGTTGTGCCAGAGATTAAAAAGAATCTAATCGAATGTGGCAGCATTTATTGAATGTAGACTTTCAACGACATAATCATAGAATTAAGAAATATAAAGGAACCATATAAATGCGCCAAAAGTGAAGCCAATAAATTTTTCTTCAATGAACATTTTAGATTTGAATTACAATATACAGACATATATTCATTGTCTATCTATTTCTGTCCTCGCATACTGTAGAACTACACAAAACACAGTAACAAAATGTAATATGTGGCTTCTTAACTTGCGCTGTAGTTTTTTTTTATTTGGTGTATGATTAATTTTATGTAAATATGATGTGAAGCTATCGCTAGGAAATCTTATTACCCATACTCACCACTGTAAAATCGAAATATCTGTTAATCGTTCTCAGAACGAAAAAAAAACGAGTCTAATAAATTGTTATTGATCTAAATCTTGTATGTAATTAATCAATGTCTACTTTTATTTATTAGTTTATTTGGTTAAAAGGTGGTTTAAACTGAACTAGATGCTCTGGTTTTCTTATTCTATTCTCATACATTTCACGGTCAACCTGGTTATTGTTATTTACATAATTTTGCTGCTGATATTATATCTTTAGCCTCGCAGTCTTTTATCCGCTATACTGTGGAGAGTTTGATCAAGATCTTTGTTCTCTCTAATTCCACTATTTCCGTTTCCTCACAAAACCACTAGACGCCGTGATTATTATCCTTACGTGGTGGATGTTCCCCATATCCTTACTAAAAAGTTTGCTTCATCCTTCATAATGCGAACAGCAAATGCATATATGCTCCCGGCTTAGTTTTTCTCAAAATCTTATGATTTGAAAGCCTTTAAAGAAGAATGAACAGGCCATGGATGCAAAGGGAAGTGAGTTGCTAATTGACCAGCTGAACCACTCAGTGCTCATTTTCGCTGACACCCATTTATAGTATCTACGCGCAGGAAACAGCGAGGAAGTGATTAATAGACTAAAGATCTAGAGAATAATTTCAAAGTATCATACGAGTAGATAAATATGTAGGTGATTACATATACAACAACACACACATACGCCTGGAAATATATATTTGTTGGTCAAACACCATTTATCAAGGGCCTCATCTTCAGCTACCATCAGGTGTGAGTGTGGTTACGCGTCTGCCTATGGATTCATAAAAAGGGTCCCTGTTTCGTATGATATTGCGACTGCAGCTATTGTCGAACAGTCTTCTATTTCTTGATTTAACGGTCTTTACACTTGTATTCTCACGACTCAGTATGAGCAAGCGCTTAAAAAAACGTTGGTAAGGTTTTTTAGATACAGAACCCTATAAATGATATATACCATTGTTTGTAGTCGTTGGGAGCTTCACAAGGACCTGTCATACCTTCGCGACTCCTAGCAGACCCGATAGAGCTGGAAAGGAGATTGGCCGAGGCAGGGCATGATGGATTTGGTGCGCTTTGCGAGGATACCACTCCACCCTCCCCACCACCTACCATAATTGAGGAGAGGCTTCATCACAGGGTAAGAGATCCCTTTCTGACATAACGATTGCGTTGACTATGCTATAACTATTGCGTTTATTGACGTTGTGGAATCATCAGTGTCGGATCACGTTGGACGTGACCAAGGTATAGAATTACCTTAACTGTGTTGTCACCAACTGTTGTGGTAGGTGGTACGAAGCTCGCCGCCTGCCGTGGAGTAGCCACCGCTTGCGGTGGAGGCCTCTACCACTTGTGGGAGGCTTGCCTATATCGCTAGGGGAGAGTAATGAATCAAAGGCAGTCCTTTTTTCAGTCATTAAGTCAAAGAATCGATCGGATATTACAATATAATAACAATTTGTTTATACCACAGCCGGTTGCGTCGATAGTGGCGGTGGTGCCTCGAGGAGCTTTGGCCCCGTCTCCGCGCCCGCCTCCGCTAATCACTAAGCAATCTCCGCCTCAACCCGCTCCAGTTAGGTAAGACTTAGCTAATATATTCTGCGTCGAAAGCTCGGCTGTTGAAGACGTATCTTATACAGAGTATAATGAGTATCGTGTCTGACTAGAAAGGGACATTTATTGATATCACGATATCATTATCAAAATACATCAGAAAATTATATGCCTATCACTTCTTATATGATAATTGATACATTGTTGCATTGTTGCAAACACGTAGAGCAATACATTTCTAAAAATTACTATGGGATTTTTATTGATATGATCAATTTATTTGAGGAGCAAAGGTAAAATATCTGGCGCAGGAGCAGAGATGGGCAAAATGTAATCAGATTAATGATTATAGATTACGATTACATTCTGTAATCATTAATCATGATTAATGATTAACGAAATTAATCAAAAAAAGTAATCATTTTTCGGTGATTAAGGATTATTAATCATTAATCGGTTTACAATTAATCATGATTACTTTTATGATTACTTTTCTGTTTGATACGTAAAATGTGCTGCCGACAGCTGAGCGGCGCTCGCCTTTTTTTATTTATAGTGTAAGACTACTACTAGCTAAACTGGCTTACTGAGTACCACCACATAGGTGTTGGGCGATTACCCGAACTGGGTCGTGACCGCAGTACAACAGTGCAAAGACCGGCATAGTAACTCGCTTCAACCTGACTACTTTCAGGATCAGTTAGAGCTCGGTGGACATTAAGTAAATCCAACGAAATCTAGCTAATCATTGATGTGTTTACCATTGTTCTGAGTGATTCCTGGATTATTAGAACTGATTATCAAACTACCGCCCATATTTTACTGAAATACCCGATAATCCTTCGAGATGGAGAATACTTCTGATAATGGCCAAAGAATTTGTGTGCAATCCTATAAGTTAAAGTTAAATTTTTAAAACAGAAAAATGAAATTACTATTTTTTACTTTTATTACTCATTAAATTATATATATATATATATATTATATATATATTGTATATATATTATATATATATATATATTATATATATATTGTATATATATATATATATATATATATATTATATATATACAATGTATGTAATATATATTATTATATACATATAGTATATACAAGGTAAACGTGTTCTTGAGTGGAGACCACGCTTTAGTAAGCGTAGTGCAGGACACACTGTGGCTAGACGGAGCGAAGATTTGAAGTTGTTGGAGAGGCCTATATCCTACAGTGGACGGATACGAGTTGATGATGGTGATGAACACGAATTTGATTGACAGGTTACCGTTAGACATGGCGGTGCGTGGAAATGGTACCCCGGAAACTCTCAGCTACGAAGTCTCCTTGAACAAGGACTCTGCTCTTGGACTCGGCATCACTGTTGCTGGATACGTCTGTGAACAAGGTATTTAAGGCTGAAATTTTTAAACGATACTATGACTTTGCTTAGAATTTACTCAGGAAATAAGTTTAATCAAAACTAATAATATTTTTAGACACAGATGGATTAAAAATAAAAGAAGTCAATTCTAGAAACAAATAAACAAAACTTTGCTTAGGAAGTTTACAAGGAACACTATTTACCTTTAATTTTTTTTTCATACCCAGACTATTAAGTGCCAGTAACATATTTGGCCATTAAAACATATTTAGAACTAAATTATTACAAATAATGTAGAAAAATCAAAACCACTGGTATATTTTTCTGCAAAAGAGTATATTTTAAGGCAAATAATAATAATAAATAATAATAATAATTTTATTGGATCAAAAATTTTACATTGTATAATTTAATTTACGTTGACGCCTGCACTAGTCGTGAGACTGTATCGCAGACGTCAGCGCCCACCATTACAGAGAATACAAATGATTACAAAAATATATAAAAATATACAGACGTGTTGTGTATAGGTGTGTTATGTGTAGAAAAGGGTGAGTAAAGAGTGTTGTGTGTAAGTGCAGATTATATATAAACATTTAAAAGATTTTCAGTTTGTAAATAATCGAGCTGCAACAAGTAATCCTTGACTTTGATTTTAAGTTCATAAAATAAATCTTTAAAGATATATTAAAATGCTTACTGAAAACCTGTGAAAACGACAAATGGCACAAATCTTCACGTATATAAAGTTCTACAAGCGACTATTCTCAGCCAAATGTGGGACTGACCTATTTTAAGCACAATACAAAATGGAAATCCGATAAGCTTAGAGAAAGCTTCAGTAATCCGATCCTACGTTTGATTGTAGTGAAATGTTAGATTTTCTGTTCATACCTATGTGTTTAGTTTGTTATATTGTGTTGTAATGAAGGCTTCTGGATTTTAAACTAAATAATATCATTATATCATCATGACATATCCCTTACGGGGTGAGCAAAGATTTTATTTCTATTCTTTTTTATTTAGGGGCTTTTATTCTAGCGAATATATCAGCCCCATTGTGCGTCCATTGTGTATAACCTACGTCCTTACATCCTAGGGGAGTCGCGAAATAGCAAGCGTCACCATCTGCGGGATGGGCAAAGATAAAATAGAAGCTATATCCACTTTGCGCTTAATGTCGTCTCAACGTGGCCAAACATCGTCAATCGTCATCAATTTCAAGCGCGAGAACGCGAATGCTCCTAGGTTCTTATCCAGGCACGTACCTTTAGGTTTTTCCAGATTAAGCACGGATTTAGGTACTACATGCTCATCGATGAAGGAAAACATCATGAGGAACCCTCCAAGGCATCTAATAGAAGTGTCATATGTACTATTGTTATGAGAACGCCGATTAGTTGCGCTATTGGTTACATTGGACACGATATATAAGCGCAAAATGGATGCAGCTATTAATGGGTCTCTGCTTACCCTGAATGGGATATAATGTGATGATATATTATTATTATTTGTTTTCTACCTTGATGAACTTACACCTTCCAGCTTGCCCCCTACAAGCAGTGGCGTAGTGTTTCTGTCCCAAGAACGTAAATAGGATGCGCTTAGTCCGCAGTAGATAAGGCGAGAACATTGGGACAGTAACATTATGAGATGCTTGGAGCTTTTAATTTTTAACACTAAACATACCATAACGGGTCAAATGACCTATTTTGAACTTTTGCATTGAAAATACAAGTATCATCTTATTGTTTTTGCACATTGGACGTCATGATTTTTTTTAACTAAGTAACTACTAACCAACAGTTAATTTAGATTTTTTTTATTTTATTTGTTTTATTTACTTTGAGTAATACATGAACTGGCGCTGATTTTCGAGAAGCCCGTGAACAACCAAAAGAAAACAAATACGAAAGAATCGTTGCATTAGTCTCCTACAGATGCTTATCAACGTAAGAAGTGTCAAATAGGATACTGAAAATAAAACCAACAAAGTTTGATCTAAATGTAAAAAATGCGGAATATTTACATTGGACACACTTATATGTAAAAAATGCGATGAGCAATCATTAAAAATTATAATTTTTACTTTTGTAATAGAAATGGTCAATACAGTTTTTTTAATATAATAAATTTTATTATTATGTTTATTTCCTTCCTAACATGCATATAATACATTCAAGCAGGAAATAGGTATCTAAAAAGTGTTGGTATGAATAGTGTTAAGTTAGTTGTCTTAGGTTAGCCTTCAACCATTGAAGGCTTGAAAATAGATGTTTTAAAAAGTTAGACTGCCGTCTCCCTGATTTGACTACCTATTCTTCTTTGTTATATGTTATGTTATGTGCCAAATAATTGTTGGTTTCTCTCTGACTAGTTTTATTATACAGTAAACTTGGCAACATAAAAAGACATCCGTGACTCGTTCAAAGCGATCAATTTAACCCCGAATGCCGCTCCTGCGACAAAAGTCCACGTTGACCTATTTTCAGTGCAATCTGAAACGATATCCAATTTTGGTATCTCTTGGAAACGGTCGTTGGTGCTATCGAAAAATCATTATACGCCATTCCTTTTACGCTTATATCAAAAATCGTTTTGCGAATAAATTAAGTACCTATACAAGTGTTTGTTGAAGAACTGTCCGGCCGCGATGTAACGCTCCGTATGCATTTTTATAGACAGCGTCCGATGTCTTAGTGCGCAGCTCTATCAGCCGCTATGGTCACTAGCTTGACAGGTGCTGCCCAGCCGCCGTGGCCGAACAGCGACCGTTATGATCCGAATCTTATCTTTACAAACTTGTAATCATAATTTTTGGGTTGTTAAGAAATATTTTATTATTAATCTATACTAATATTATAAAGCTGAAGAGTTTGTTTGTTTGTTTGTTTGTTTGAACGCGCTAATCTCAGGAACTACTGGTTCGAATTGAAAAATTATTTTTGTGTTAAATAGACTATTTATCGAGGAAGGCTTTAGACTATATAATATCAGGATGCAACTATTAGGAGCGAAGAAATAATGGAAAATGTGAAAAAATCGGGGAAAATTATTCATCCTTGAAGGCTTCCATTGCGTGCGCTGCGAAAACGGTTCAAGATACCAAAAATATATGTAGGAAAAAATTATTCCTCTTGAAATGATCTAAAAAAATGTCCCTGACAGTATATGTCTATCTTTTAAGATTAACTTACTAGAACCGTTTTTATGGTAATCGAATTTGGTCGAAATTAATGCATTATTTGTTAAGAGTTGTATCAACGTAATAATATTAATCTTTATCCAAATAAATGTGTTGTTAATTAAGAGTATTTAATTATGAACAAAATTGTCTTTGACATCACTTAATTTCAATGAACATCATAGAAGATATTACAATAACTTATATAGCAAAACTACGTTTGCCGGATCAGCTAGTATATGTATATAGCTCTCTCATATATGTATCACATTGGTGTATACGTATCTGAGAGTGACGGTCACGCGAGTTCAATGCTTTCACCAGCCCGAAAGTGCCAATGTGCCTGAAGAACGTTTCACTTTTTAAAAAGCTAGGAAATATTTAAATGCTCTCATAATAATTGCATTTTGCACCCAATAAGTCCTCAAGTCTTATGAGAACGTGAGAATAAGTGAGAATATCGGTTGTAAACATTTTGCCTGAAAATCGATATTCCATAACAAGGAAATGATGTGGAAGCGTCCGAGTGCCTTTCCCGTATCTCATCGCGAAATGTCCCTACCCTTTATCAAATAAGCGACCGCTATTTCTGGAGATGTGGTACAATTCATAAGAGTTTGTAAAACTTTTGAAAATTGGGTGATTCGTACAAAGTTTTTGAAATTTGTATGTAAATAAAATACGGCCTACTAAAGATACGAGTAGTATTCTTACCTTAAGATACTTTTTTTACAAGGGCTCGATAAAGTGACTTTAATGCACCTGATGGTAAGTAGTCCAAAAACGAAACGACATTCAAAGGATGATAATCTATTGACTCTCTGTCATCATGTCAGCCCACATATACCATGACTGAAATTCTCTAGGTATATAAGTTACTGGATATATACAAGCTGTCTTTATACTTGTTACATTTTAATTCCTCAAGAGAACTTAAATTGGCAGAAACACGTTTAAAGCTGTATATAACAATGACCTCTGCCACGACTCGTACTATTAACATTTAAATTAAAAAAAAATTGTCACATGTCTCTGTATTAAAAAAAGAATCTCTCCAATAAATATATATTAGTAATAGTCGGTTTTGTTACATTGCAGGGCAAAGGCCACTTCCCCTTTTTCTGCTATATTTGTGAAATCCATGGGAAAGGGTTTGAGCGTCCCAGGACGCTCGTCCAATGCGGGTTGGCTGGTGTGCACTATCTGCAGAGAAGGTGCATGCAGCCACTTAGATGTTAGCAATCTGCGTGCAATTTTGCATGCTGTATATATTAGTTGGTTCTTACGACACCTCAGTATAATGAAGAGGACGGCACTATTCTATTCTGTCGATAAACCCTACGGCTAAATAAATACTTAAAATAATAAAAAGATTTTTAGCTTTAAATGTAAACAGTAAAAACTCAACGAAATAGAGCGGAACCACAGCAGAACTAAACAATTTATAATTTACTTATTCTAGAGTATTTATGTTCTTATTTAACAAATTAATAAAGTAAAGAAATTGTTACGTTTAGCAACTTCACCTGCAAATGTCAAATAAGCAAATATTATTCTAAAAGGAAGAACATAATGGACAGACATTGCCTTCTGTATCACGGCCAGTGTTCCCAAAAGTTGTATAACCTTATTCTGCGCTGATTCTTTCATAACAGAACCACATGCGCAAGTTTATGAAATAATAACTTTGCTCATATTCCGGCCAGAACTAAGAAGTTCTTTAACTCTTACTTTTGCAAAGTTATTGAATTGTAAAATAGTCTACTGGCGAGTGTGTTCTCACCGTTCTGTCATATTGGGTCCTTTAAACGTAGCGTGAATAAATATTTGTACATCAGCAAAATATCAATTCGCTGCGACTATTGATAGCTCTGTCTTTGCTCGCGACAGTTGTAGCTGGTTTGATATAGACCATCAGGTTTTGCGTGGACAGTTTTCTGAGTCAAGATAAAAGAAGAACGATAAGAATTTTGTTAATATATCAATATCGGCTTCGGATCCTGAAATATTTTGAGATAGGTAAAAAGTACTGTCTATGCCCGCTACTTAGACACATATATTCAGCCATTTTTTTTAGATATACGAGTATTATTCCGCGGGTACGCTGGGTGATGTATTCGTTTGCTGCCCGTAGAATTTTGCGCGCTGAGTCAGGACGTCGGCTTGCCTTAAATCTGGTCCTGATAAGAGAATAGATAAATAAATTTAAAAAACTACTTGTAGTTTTCAATTTTATCAACGTAATTTTTTTTAAATATCCATATATATATATTGTTTTTTAAACCGCTTCAGCTTATGAGTTGTGGCAATCAAAACCAATTAATATGTTATTTAATGGGCTATACACATACCGCACCCGAAACTATTTTGTTAATAAATTATTGGGTTAATCAGAAAACGTAAGAGTTAAGGCATTACTCCGAAGGGTTCTGAAAAGAGACGGATACTGTAGAGTTAATGCAAAATGCAATTTCTCCTATTACTGTTATTGAAGAGACTTTTGAGTAGGCCGGCATGATAACGATAACTTTCGATAGACAGTATTCTATTTCTATATAGTTACCATTGATTTTTGGCTTACCAAAAGTTAAGAAAAATAAACAAACAAATACATGTCAGCCGAGAGTCGTTTGCATCATGTTGGCCAATACAAATGTCTTTTTACGCCTCGCTCAACGAACCCAATATGACGAAGGCCAGAAGACTGTCTCACAATCCAATTACCCGACAAAAGTGAGAAATAAATAACTTTTTAGTTCTCAATAGAAGTCAGCGTAAAAGTTTGGCACCGCAATCAAGCGCCCATGTTTCTGTTAATAAAGAAAAAGGATGGAATACAACTCTTCAGATCACTCCCCATGATACAAACGATAAGTGAGGCAATGTTCTGGCGTAATAATAGCGTCTGAACTTTGAGAAAAAACGTCGAAAGAAGCCCCTGGTTACGTCGGAGTGAGAAAGGCAACTGTTGGATAAGAAGAATCGAAGATCAGCCTCAGTGGTGAACCCAGGCGAGGCCTGTGCCTAACAGTGGACAGATACAGGTTGATGGTGATGATGATGACTGATTTGTTCGCAGAGGAATTGAGCGGTATTTTTGTGAAGAGCATTAGCGAAGGCAGTTCTGCGGACTTATGCGGGAAGATGCAAGTCAATGATCGAATTGTCGAGGTATGTGTAAATCACTGTTTGCTTTTTTACTGGCTCGACAAAGTGGCTACATTATGATATTATTTTTACGTATTAGCAATTAGAATCGAATGTTGAATATCCCCTCGTTTATAAAATCACCCTATAAATACCTACGTGAAATAAAAGTAATTGACGCCCCACTATAGAATTACTATCAACACTGCTATTGTTCGTAACTAGAACCTTTCTCCTCGAATGACGTAAACAAGAAACAATTAATTAATACTATACAACCGTTCGCTGTATTGAAGACTATAAATAGCAAATAATTGATTGTTTTATTTTAGGTTCTGTTAAGAGAATAAAGAATTTCTTTCATAGCGAATCCATATTTTTACTTATCATTATCTCTATTATTATAAATTTTTTCGAGCTCAAATTCGTTTCAAAATATTTTAACGGGACTTATGCTCAAATAAACTAAGTTTTGAAAGCTAGTCTCTTTGCGTATGAGACCCGTTAAAGTGTTTATATGGGTATGGAACGCAAAACCTTAAAGTGAGGTAAAGAAAATAATAGTATATCGTCACGCTATGCCCCTTTCGGGGTGAGCAGAGATACACCAGAGGTTTAGTCCACATTGCTCTTTTATGTCGTACCTAACATGAGCAGTAGCGCTGCTAATCACCGTTCTCACAACACTAGTACACATGACATTGCTATTAGAAGCCATGCGGGTTTCCTCGTGGTGTTTTCCATCACCGGTGAGCACGTGGTGCCTAATTCCGTACTTAATCAGTAAAAGCCTAGACGTACGTGACGGACTTCGACCCTACGACCATTCGCGTCGCCATGCATGGTTGATAGTCTCTTATCCACTAGGCCATCACAGTCGTTAAAGATATAGTGAAATGATTTTCTCCGTGATAATAAAATTGCATACTAACTAAATGTGTTCACGTAACTGACTCTCCTTGAAATCATGATACCGATTATAAATACTTTAACGTGTCTTATGCGCGCATTACCTTACTTTTAATTATGGTTCGACATTTCGACCTTTGATTAATAAAAAAATCGGGTAGAGGAAGTAACTTCCCGTCTCGGAAAAATCCACGGTTGTTCAGACTTCTCGTGACCATGGCCTAAGCAACCATCGTCGAGCCTTAATTAAAAGTAAGTTATTTCTCGCATAAGACTTCTTAAAGTATTTATAATGAGTATAAAGCACAAAAGTGTACAATGTGCTATTATAGAACAAATTCAGAAATTATTTTCAACGATATTTAGAATGGACGTTCAGGATATAGGCTGAATATTATCCTGATTCCAAGTAAGTGTTCATGGATCTGAAAGAGAACCAAAGTTATGGACATAGCTTTCTTGATGAGCTAGTTGAAGTGGCAGTGAGCTGACCACATGCCGAAAAACCATGGCATTGGTACACTCGTTTTTTCTGGTTTGGAGACCGCGAATTAGCGAAACTAGCATAGGGTAGACCTCGCCAAGGTGCAGAGCTGACTTCCAAAAGGTGATTCGAAAATATTGCATGGAAAGAGTCGAAAACTGGGCACAATGGTGCTTTTTAGGAGAATTTTGAATTTTATGCGATGATACCGCGGCTGCAGCTAGTAAATAAACAAATATAGCGGGTTTTGGCTTTTAGTATTTTCTGCTTATCCCAAAATGAACTTCGCGTAAAAATGGGCGAACAGAGATTAAAATAAATCCACATAAGCATGGAAAAAGTCCTACGAAGTTTACCCAGTGATTGATATCTTCCGCCCCATTTGCTCGGTGACCTGAAAAAATTGTTTGTTCGTATCCAATGACTAAGATGGTGATAAAACTCGGAAAGCAAAGCATAGTATCGTTTGAATTCATAATAATTTTCTAGATCTCACTTCAGAATTGACGAGTTAACTTTTGGTAAATATTTTTGTTTTTCTTTGAAACATAGTATAGTAAAAAAAAATTAAACGACGCCAATGAAAGAAAAAGGTTCTGTTTTTGGCTGTTTGTATTTTTTATATATTAGGTTAGTCCTCCGACATTAAATTACCCATTTGGTTTTTTTTAATCAATAGAGTATTAGAGTAGAAATGAATTCGCTTTAGTATGGTGCGGGTCTTAAAAAGGTTTTTGGAGATATAAACCAGATACGTGAAATAGTATGTGGAGGCTATAATATCATAATTTAAACAAGGAAAAGGCTTGCTACGACGAAAGCGTCAGAGCGGTTACGCACTACGTCCGATTCAAATACGTTTCAAAATAGCCGTAGAACTATTTATATAGTAATTTACGGACTAAATCCGTTATCGGTCATCGGATTTTTATTCGCTGTCTGTTAACCTCCAATTCGAATCTGAATATTATCAGATCGAAATAGAAAAAAAGCATTTATTTGACACAACACAGCATAAAACACAGAAGGACAGGTTAATCAAGATAGACCTTAACCACAACTCCAACAGGACAAGAGGACGGAGGAGCGTCTTCGCCAGAGGCTCTCTTCCATAACGGATTGACGCTAGGCGGCATACTTGAGGGAGTGCGGCTAATATCATACTAAAAATAAGTCATAATAATAATAGTAATAATAGTATAGTATAGTATAGTGTAGTTACAAAAGTATAGTGTAATTATGGGACTGATATGGTCAGCCTGATCCAAAGTCCCCAAAAAAAAACCGGAGACAAAAAAAAGTCAATATTACATTTTTACCGTGCGTTCAACAAAAAGTCTATCTTCTTCAGAGAATAACGTGCAAGAAATACTTTCAGAGTGGTTTTTCAAAGTAAAATTAAAGTGTTCTGTTATGTTACATAGAAAAAAAGAATATAATCTGTCAATTGTATTTAACCAGTTTATTCCCATGAATTTTCATCAGTTATATATAATCTAAAACAGCGTATTATACTTTCTACATAATTTTTCCTTAATTTAAATTTGCATATGCGAAATGCAATATTTGAACTCAGTCTAAGTTTTTTCGGATTGTATATTTACGGATTGGAATATAGTGCGTACCCTAAGAGTAGCGGAGTACGTTATGGAACACTTTCCCAAGATGAAGCCGGCAATGGGCGCGTTGACCCAATTTCAGAGACACTAGTGATTGTCGTCCCAAGGGTAATGAAGGGCCGCCCTTTTGGTAACTTGAGAGGACTCGAGTATACCCGCTAACGAGGTTTTATAATGGTACTCATTATTGATCCATGGCTTCAACCCGGGTTGTTACTGCTACAGATTTTTTAAATTTAGACCTTATTTTAATTAATGACTTAAATAATATTTATATTTTCGTGGTTTCCCTGTGGGATAACGCAAATGGTTGCATTCTCGAAACCCGGCACGTACGTCTGGGTTTTTCTTGATTACGTTCGGATTTAGGAACCACATGCTGACCGATGAATGGAAACATTGTGACGAAACCCGCATTGTATCTAATAGAAATCTCATGTGTGTAAGTGCTGTGAGAACGGCGATCAGCTCTACTGGCCACGTTGGGCCACGATGTATAAGCTCAAAGTGGGTACAGTCACTAATGATGGAAACTATTTTATAGTTAACAGTAAATCAAACCTATACACGTAAGGTTAATAAGAAAAAAGTAGATGACACACTGTAAATAGAATATGACGTTATCAAAATATATAAAATATCATTCAAACGAATCTCATTAATCTTAATATATATCTTAATATATATAAATCTCCTGTCACGATGTTTGTCCGCGATGGATTCCTAAACTACTAAACCGATTTTAATGAAATTTACACACCACGTGAAGTTTGATCTAATTTAAAATATAGGATAGTTTTCATCTCAATTCATAGTCGCAATATTATTTTATTGCAAATTATTTGTTTACTAGCTGATCCGGCAAACGTTGTTTTGCCATATAAATTATAGCAGACCAGCCACGCTTTGCTGTGACTGGTTTTTGAATAATTACTCAATCCAGTCAACGGATAGCCCCATCTTTTAGAATCAGTTGGAGCTAACTGTAAATTATGACTGCTAAATAATCTATACTATAATATTATAAAGCTGAAGAGTTTGTTTGTTTGTTTGTTTGAACGCGCTAATCTCTGGAACTACTGGTTCGAATTGAAAAATTCTTTCTATTTAAATTTCTTTTTAAAAGTTATTCTATATATTTGTCCAAATCATAAGAACTAAATGTATCTCTGCTCACCCTATAAGGGATATAGCGTGAAGATATGTTATTATTACTGATATAAATGTTTCTATGAAAGTCGATAGAGTTTTGTAAATTTATTGATGTTAAAAAGCTGAAGTGGAGGTCGAATCTTGTTAAAAAATGCTGGATTTTACTAATTCTGATCATATTAATCTTGAGCTGCTAGCGCTTAGTCTCGCCCCCAGAGATTATATCACAACCGGCATTTAATATAAATAACAATAATAAGAATACAACGATTATTGTCTCGATAGTCGTATCGATTAATGGGCTGAGCGCAAAGAGCCTCGGTTAACATCTCAAGAGGCTCTGACTTGGTTGTTGGATTTGGATATTTTTCTTCACCGGTGAACATGCGGTTCCTAAATCTGTACGTTACCTGACGTCGCGTTAACGTTAACGTCGCGAAAGTGATTTTTTTCTATCCACTGGCTTATATAGGCATAAAGTTCTTGCAAGTAATTGTATCAATGGAATGTTGGAGATGTGAGAGACGAAAAAATTTTGTTATATTAGGTCCTTACATATGAAATTGGCGTTTTTCGTACTGGCCACTTTAATCACAAATTTCTCCTCTTTGGTAAGGAATTCCAAATTCAAATTTGTACAGCTATAGACTCATGTATTTGTGCTTCGATGATCGTCATTCATTTGTTTTTTTCTTCTGTTTTTTTCTGTTTGCGTCACTCATTTTACAAAATGGAAAACTTAAAATATCGCATTATTTACGAGTACGAGTTCCGCCGTGGCACTAGTGCTGCGGAAACAACTCGAAGGGTGAATGATGTGTATGGCGGTCGTGTTGCAAAAGAAAACACAGTTCGTTTTTGGTTCCAACGTTTTCGTTATGGAAATTTCGACCTGCAGAACAAGCCCCGTGGACGGCCTGAGACTCAAGTTGATAATGAAGAGTTGAAGGCTATTGTGGAAGCGGATCCATCGCAAACCACGTCCGAGTTAGCTGCAGGCTGCGATGTTAGTGATAAAACTGTTTTAATTCACTTGAAGCAAATTGGGAAGATTAAAAAGCTTGAAAGGTGGGTACCTCACGAATTGACTGAAGCAAACCGGCAAACGCGCGTCGACTGCTGCGTTACATTACTAAACCGGCACAATAATGAAGGTATTTTAAACCTAATCATTACCTGTGATGAAAAATGGGTTCTTTACGATAATCGGAAGCGCTCAGCGCAATGGTTGGATCCTGGCCAGCCAGCCAAATCCTGCCCCAAGCGAAAATTAACCCCAAAAAAGTTACTTGTAAGCGTTTGGTGGACTAGTGCCGGTATTGTTCATTACAGTTTTCTCAAATCTGGCCAGACTATTACGGCTGATGTCTATTGTCAGCAATTGCAAACCATGATGGAAAAGCTAGCGGCTAAACAACCTAGGCTGGTCAATCGCTCCACGCCACTGCTGCTTCACGACAACGCTAGACCACACACTGCGCAACAGACGGCTACTAAATTAGAAGAGCTTCAATTGGAAAGTCTAAGACATCCTCCGTACTCCCCGGACCTTGCTCCAACAGATTACCATTTTTTTCGAAATTTGGATAAATTCTTGCAAGGGAAAAAATTCAACTCCGATGGAGCAGTCCAAATCGCCTTCAAAGATTTTATTGATTCCCGTCCGACTGGTTTTTTTAGTAAAGGGATCAATGAACTACCTATGAGATGGCAAAAGTGCATAGAAAATAATGGTTCATACTTTGATTAATTAAATATATTATATTAAAAAATATTCGACTTTTTGTTCCTCCCATACAAAATGCCAATTTCATATGTAAGGACCTAATATGTATTTATGATTGCTGTGTTATTTTATGTTATATCACACAGTTGTTTGCATATATCTCGCTAAATAGTAACGCTTATCTGATCATAATTTTTGTGCTATTTCAAAATAATATTTAAACACACCTAATACCAAAATTACTTAACAATCAAAACTATTTCATAATTTCATGGAACGCTGTGAATTATCAGAAAATGCTTACGTATTTGGACATTTCGGAAAACAACTTGCAATACAAAATGTGTCTGATTCTTTGGTTCTGCGAGACTGATTTAGTTGTTTTTGTCCAGGTTGATGGAGTTTCCTTACATGGTGTGACCAATCACAGAGCAGTAGCTCTTTTGCGAGATGCAAAAGGACCTATTGTACGACTTAAAGCTTTAAGGTAACTAATATGTTATTTACATAATAACTGGTAGTAGGTTTTCAGACAACCTTTAAACCCCTATTTCACCCTCATAGGAGTAGAGTATTTAAAAATCCGCTCTTAGTAGAAAACTACATCGCAAAAGAACATCCAAAAAATATAACATTTTATACTCTCACTAGTTTAGGACGAAGTCTTAGTACAAAATAAGTCTTTATATGTCAATAAGTTTAATTCATCAAGCGAGGTCTCTAAGTCAACTCGAAACTTCCACATTGTCCATCTGTGAGCCTCTTAGAGGCTTATAATTTTTAAATTAAGTAAGGTAATATCTTGATATTAGTACATGAAACCATGAGGGACTCAAAGTTGAAAATAATATTTAAAACGATAATTACGCTATTTAGCTTATAGAGAGGATCTCGTACGTACAAATAATGTTTTTTGTTGGATTATAATATGACTGCACGGTATCATTGCGAAGAACTATGTTTAGATAGTAGCGCCAAGTAGCGGACAGGACGAGCACTTAGTCTGATAGAAATATTAAATTTTTTGGTGGTAAAAATGTATCTAGAATACATTACCTTTGCTAAATATCTCCGGGTCTCGTTTCAGGTCACATCATGACGCGATTTTTTACGGTTTAAGAGCGCGAAGAAAGTAGCGCTATCTAGGGGAAAGGGTATGGCAACAAAACTTTTGAATAGTCGGTCCTTGTCAAAAAAAAATCAACTTTTTATCTAGAATTTGCTAAATGACCAGGGGACCTATACAAATAACATTTGAAAACGATAATGCTGGTGGAAAAACGCGTAATGTATGAATTTCACATCTTCCAAAATATTACATTGATACGTAATGTCAATTCCACATTTCCAATTTTTCACTAGCGTTATCCTTTATCAAACATTATTTGTCAAGGTTCCCTGGTTATGGAACAAATTCTTACTAAGTTGGTTTCTTTTTGACACGTACCGACTTTTCAGCAGTTTTGTTGTCACACCCTCTTTCCTAGATAGCGCTAGTTTCCTCGCTAAGGGGCTGTAGTGTTATTTAGCACTAATTCTCAACTAACAGTTAACCCTGAGACAAAATATATAAAAACAGGTTAAAAATGGGGAATAAATTTCCAGATACCTTCGTGGGGCGGGGTTTGAGAAGCTACAGAAAGCGTTGGCTGCACAAGACGGTAGGAGATCACCGATAGCACCGCCAAGCCCTTCCGTCACCTCCTTGGCTAAATATAGTTTTAGTGTGGTAAATGCCTTTTACTTTTAATAGAAGACAAACATTGCTCTTATTTACATTCATCATGGGTACAACTAAGGAGTGGAATATTCTTCCAATTACCATATTTCAACATTTTTATGGTTAAGGTAAGAGTGAATAGGCATTTTTTGGGTGGATGCGGTCCATCATCGGCTCGATGTATGCGAGCAGGTGTAATTGTGATCAAGCGTCCACCCGTAAATTATAAAAAAAGTAACTGTTTCTTATAGTAAACGACGTAAAATTAAAAAACTTAGATATACTCCATCTAATAATGTGAACATGATAGAAAGGTAGGCTGTTAGGCAGCCCACCATTTGGAAGTAGTTATTATCGCCTATAGGCAATTGTAATACGAAAAAGATCATCTCTGATCTGTCGATTCAGAAGAGCGTCTTTTTCTTTTTAGAAGAAGTCCATGTCTTATTCTTGAGGAAATACTACGACTGGAAGCTCACTTTATCAAACAATTCTATAGAATATTTCGTATTAAAATTATTTTATATAGGCTGGCTTATATTTGACAGTTTCTCTTTTACGTAATGGAACAAGATCACAAGGTATTAACTTATCATCTTTACGTATCCCATCAGTACGATGAATCAACGGTCATAGAGGCGGAACCTGATTCTGAGATTCAGCCGCATCTCCCCTCTCCAAATTCACCTTCAGAAGAAGCGGAGATTGTCATCGGAAGAGAAGAAGACGCTATAGAAAAGCAAAGGAGAATACAAGACAAGTGGCGGGAGATACTAGAGTACGAACAAGATTGGCCCGGGCATAATTGCAGCTATGAAATTATTGTAAGTAGAGTTTTTGTAGTCTTTTATAATAAAAGAAAAGAAAAAATTTAATCACCAGCCAAACAAAGTGATGAAATACTACAAACAAATCACATGAAAAAAATACAACAAAAAAACAATACATAAAAAAATCTAGGCCGCCGCCAATAAGGATCAGCTTGTGCTACAGAGTAGTAGACTCTGCAGCGCTGGTATTCTGACACAGCCACTTCACCAGCAAAACCCTACAGTCACATTTATACAAATTTTTTAAGATCTGATTACATAATTAACGTAAAGAAAAAAAAAACAAATCAGCAAAATCACAAAAAAAAACTGAATATAATCTGATCTCTCATCTCAGTCGGCCAAACCTTTTATGATTTATACTAGCTTCCTGTTTATCAAATTACAATTGACTTAGATATACAAGATTATATTAACACATTGAAGGAGTCTGATGCTAGCGTCTGTTATTCTAGCTTTCTATAATGTGGATGTTTTTAATAAGGAGTGCAAAGGTTTTTATTGGAAGAGCGTATTCCATAATTCACTGTTGGTCATAAACCTTTCTTAAATAGTGTCATTGAGCCCGATTTTCAACTCTTCTCATCCAGCTATTTTGGACTGCTTATCACAATTCATCGTTTCGTCTTCCCAGAAGTCGATCCTCGGAATAATAAGTTATGCGCAGTCTCTACTCAAAAGCCCATTTACGGTAGTTCGTATTAACGTCAGTAGATCGCAGCAGTAATAAAAAATTGTTACGGATTTCAGATGGGGACCATAATCAAAGATAAGGATAGCGGACTGGGCATATCTCTGGAAGGAACAGTGAGGGTCGTCTGTGGCAAGGAAGTTCAGGCCAGGCATTACATCAGGGCTATAGCGCCAAACGGACCAGTAGCAAGACTAGGAGTTCATAAAGTTGGAGATGAGTTACTTGAGGTAGGTTATCCAGATTTTTTTACCAGACTCTGGTACACACACATTACATACCGCTTTTGTGAAATAAATTAGTATCGTTGAGAAAGCTCGTGTTAGTTAATCTAAGCAAAAATAGTCTATTAAGAAACATTTCTACTGAAGGAATAGGTTCTAAGATAGTAACTGATGTATTATTTTTGAAATTACACAAAACAGTGTATCTATTTTTTATTTTGAGAATTTAAAATGCCTTTTATTTAAGTACTGATTATTTGATTTTTGCTTATAGAAATATTTAAGTTAATCTTGTGGATTACTTTTGTTATTTTTTTGTCATGCCACCTAGCATCTCGCCCAGAAGGCATACAAGAATTAGAAGTTTGATAAGTATCAATAGAATTACTGATTGTAAGCACCTAACAATAAATATAACTTTAGTCTTATATCTCAATTTTCAGGTAAACGGTTGGAGAGTACTAGGATCGCATCACGTAGAAGTAGTGACGAGATTGCGAGCCGTGACGTCTCCAGTATTGTTGGTGTGTGTCAGAAAGAAGGAATCTGAGATACAGTCAAAGAACGAAGCCAATTTTGCGAGGGTATTATTATTTTTCTACGCCTATTACGCTTTTTTTTAATTATTTTTGCGGAGTTGGTCTTAGTTATTCTCCTGTGCAAAAGAACTATGTAAATTATGAGTTGTGTTACTTTAAATATCAGCAATCGCTTAATTTTAGAGCTCATTGACATATAGATGATAAAGCACTGATATCATATAAAAGACTTATTTTGGATCAACAAGTATCTCGATGTTCAATCAGGTGCACTTAGAAATGTGTGCGCTAGATTTGTTTCAACCTTTTTGATACCTTTATTCCGATAAAGTAGCAAGTGCTGCTACTGATTCTATCCACTCACTGCCTTTACAGGATACTTTACGAGAAAATTGAATTTTAGTGATATGACCAATGAAAAAATCTCTCTCTCTCTCTCTGTTACTAAAAATAATAAATTTCATTTCAGATATATCAATATAAAAGCAATTAGAAAAAAACAACACTCTTAAAATACAGTATTAATTTGAAATTAAAATTCAACTGTTCCACCTTCTCATTCAAAATTGCATGGAAGTCTCATCCACTTTATTAGCTAATACTCTCAGGTTGGCATAGGAACTCTTTATCAACCGCTACCGCATCAACGTTGTAAGCCTTCTGTGTGTACCTTACCCACAAGCTCTATGAGTAAAAGGACTGCCAATACATCAATTATTACATTAATGTATAACTTAGTAGCTCAATGCATAGATTTATTTTAAAATGTTTTCAACAAAAGCTATAATATTATCTTAATTTTTCAGAGCAGCATCTTAGGTGGGAGCTTGCAAGACCTTCTAACTCCCCCGCACAGGCTAATCAAGGCAAAGTCTGAAAGTTCTGTAGCGTCTCTATGTAGCGCCACAACGATCATGTCAACTGGTCATGATCATGATGGTGAGTTTTTCCATATTTTTTTAACATCAGTCTAAGATCCCATAGCGTGCTTCCTATATACTCGTAAAGCATAAAAATCATTACTTTGTCATACTTGGACGTTTAGTAAATGTATTGACTTAAAATCTGGTGTTTACCAAAAGTAGTCTCAAAGTCGAAATTAGATCTTAGAATCTAGATATTGGGTAGACCTTTGTAAGTTATATCTAGGAATATCTAATGGTATTTGTGACAATAGAAGGAGAATACCTAAATACTGGTGTCCCAAACGTTGATAAGAAATCTTATCGTTGTATTTTATTGGGCCGCTGAGCAAAATCGATGGGGACAAGTGATTTGGACAATTAATAAGAGGAAATCTAAAACTAAAAAATAGCGGATTAATCTTCCAACAATTCTTTCTTTTACAGTATTGAATTCTTTCACTTATGTTGGCTCTTGTAAAAAGGCGTGATGTGACATTAGGGCACGCATAATTGTGATGATTATTGAATCTTGATTTAGATTATCATGAAAGTATCTTTACTTTAATTTAATTTGTGATGATGGAATAACTCTTCTAGGATAAACTGATTTACAAGTATCCTTAATTAACGTCACCAACCAGTGAGATCTGTCAAACTTTGGTTGATTTAGTTAGTAAGTTCCGTCTTGTTCTTGTCATAAATCTATTACAGAATAGCATATTCAATGATGCTGATTTTAGTTATAGGGAATATATGTCTTTGTTGCAGAATTTTGTACGGAAGACTTAGAAAGGAACAGATCAAGATCTCTAGAGCCTCTTAGCGGGTTAGCGATGTGGAGCGATCACGTGGAGTACATACAACTGCTGAAAGAAGACCGAGGGCTCGGTTTCTCAATTCTTGATTATTTGGTATATAGTTTTTAATCTTATTGTTATGCCGTCAATTACTGAAACCTCTAAGGAATACATTATATATATAACATGACCTAACAGATGATATCCCGCTTTCCCGGTGTTACCTTCACGGAATTACCGTATAATCCTCACCCGTTACAAGGCGAGCCACAGGTAAAACTTGAAGGGCGGCACAAATAAATTTCTCATAACATGCTAGGCTTATATTCTGCAGTGGTTTCGAATAGGCTGATGATGATGATGGCAGATATAGCCTCAAGGAAGTAAAGGCACCGAACAAATCTCTTTAAATCTACTCTATAGATATATACGCTATAGTAGCTCGAATGTCAAACTTCGAGTTCCCAGCTAGATGACTAACGGCTATGTCCGTCGCGTTTGAGTTATCAAAGATTACAACCAGCACGTAGTGACATAACTGACAAGTTTCGCTAATAACTCGCTTCGGCTTTTCGCGTTACAGGATCAGTTGTGTGTATCCAGTATTTTCTATACCTAGAGACCCCCCCGTCGTGGCATATGTAGGCCAACATAGTTGTTTCAAGCGTCAATAGATTTTTTCCCTAGGCGCTCGTTTACGATCATGGATTACACTCTACTTTTCATCACATGCAATATAGTGACTTTGTTGAGCAAGTATAAAAAAAGTTTTCAGTCACCTAGCTAGCCACTCCTAGTGTGACCATACACTTAGAAAAGCAATTTGTAAAAATTCACACACATCAAAAGTCCAGTAAAGCATTATTTGAAGGCCTGATAACGCACTTTATGCTGACCCTACTTGCAACGCTTAATGTCCTGTGTTCGAGCCCCGGTAGCGGCAAGCTGCAGTGATGAGCAGATTAGTTTGTCGCGAGTTATGGATTAATGTATAACATAGCCTGGTATCCATAATACAAGTGGAAGCTTAGTTCAAGACTAGGTCATTGTGTATGTTTATCCGTAAAAAAAATATATATTGTTTTTAAATCTTCCCAGGATCCTGCGGAGCCAGGTAGCTCGGTGATAGTTGTGCGATCCGTGGTGGCTGGTGGCGCTGCGGCAGCTCAGGGTCGATTAGCACCCGGAGATCGTCTGGTGTCTGTCAACGGGTTACATGTCGCTAAGAGTCCCCTTGCAATTGCTGTCAACGCCATCAAAAGCGCTCCTAAAGGTACATTCACCACTCTTTTTAATCCCTAACCGAAAAAGAGGAATGTTAGTATATGTGGCTTTATGGGCATATTTGTATATTTTTATGTTTTTCGGTAGCATCGTATCTTTTAAATCGCTGAATCTACTGAAATGTGAATTAATCGAAAATAATTTTAGCCATGATCGAAGAAAATCTAATCAGTTGTTTGAAGATAGTCAGCTTTTTTCTAGTTGTTAAACGAATATAAACCAGTTCTAATAATTTAATCTTTCTTAATTTAGTATTCCGTAACTTCAAGAAATCTAAACACTAGTACGTTAACGGAGCTTATGCGCGAATAAACTTACTTTTAATGTACATTCTGAAATTTCAGCGTGAAATCTAGTGACTAGAAAACTAAGACCTCGTTATATGTAACCTTGTAAAAATGCTGATGTTGTCATGGCTGTAACTATTCAAATTATCAAGAACAAAAGAGGAAGAAGGAGGAAGAGGTAGAGGAAGTTACTTCCCACCCTCGATGAAAACTTTGGGGCGCATCACTCTGCTCGTGACCATTATTTATGTAACAAGGTCGAAACGTCGAGCAATAATTAAAAACAAGTTGATTGGCGCATAAGACTCTCTAAAGTAAAACCTTCGCAGTTTTTACTCCTAATATATACTTAAACGAATCTATGTGCGTATTTATTTACTTTTAATAAGATCCGTTAAAGTATTTGGAACCCACCAAAGTATTTACGTATAATGAGTACAAGACGTGAATGTTTAAAATGTGTTAATATAAAACGAATAATTGTAACACATGTTTCAACAATTATGAATGCTATCTAATCAGACGAGGCAAGTTCAATGCAAATCACTGTTATGTAGGGTAAACATGTAAAAGTACCTCAAGATAAAGTTTACACGAAGTTGTAATTTTATTAATAATGGATATGTCATAATTTTTTGAATAACCAAGATTTTTAACAATAAAAATTAACAGTTGCTTACCTGTGAAGGAAAACATCCTGAGGACACCCGCATGGCAATTAATAGAAATGTCATGTGTACTAGTGCTGTGAGAATAGCGATGAGAAGCTCTACTGGTCATATTGAAAACGACATATGTATGTATAAGCGCAAAGTGAATACAACCACTAATGGATCTCTGCTCACACCGAAAAGTAGTGTAATGATATATTATTATTAATACAAATTAACAATTTATTGATGGTCTAATAAGCTACGTTGAACCCGATCTTTGGCTTTTTTCATAAAATTATTACGCTATTTCGAGATATCTATGTCCAGCAGTGGACTTGAGTGGATTAGCGATGATAAAGAAAGAAATAATAATGGAATCTATATATTAATACCTGACGATAAAGCATTTATTTCCTTTTTCGTTACATTTACCTTGTTTCTATATACTATTTTATTTTATTTATTGTAAGAATATTATTATTATTTATTATATAAAGCATTAAAATAATTAAATACACCATAATACACTCACTTTAGTCAATTCCCACGCTGTACTGTTCTAAAATTTGATCCAAAGTAATAAGGTAATGTTTAAAAATGACAGATTGAGTTATTTTCCTAACTATAAAAAAATACTGCATAGCAAATCTTTGTTTCTGGGTATGAAAATACTCAGCTTTTTATGAATGTCCTTTCCTATATTTTTTAATTATTTATATCTCTATTCTATTTATTAATCATTACTGATAAACAGTCTGACAGCTGATCTAATGGTAAGCGGCTACAGCCGCCTTCATACATTAACAACCCAATACCGATCTTTGATGAAATTTCACAAATTCCGAGTACATTCTGTTTTCTTCCGTCTTATCTACTTTTCATAGCTCCAATATGAGCAAACGTAAATAATATTATTATAATTGCAAATACTAACACACGTAATGTGTACTTTCTGTCGGAACTATATAGTTAGAGCATAGTTACATAATAATAATAATAATAATTTAATAATAATTTTATTGGATCAAAAATTTTACATAGTATAGTTAAGTTTACGTTGACGCCTGCACTAGTCGTGAGACTGTGTCGCAGACGTCAGCGCCCACCATTACAGAGAATACAAATTATTAGAAAAATATACAAAAATATAAAAATAAAAATATAAAAAAAATACAAAAATATACAGACGTGTTGTGTATAGGTGTGATTATGTGTAGAAAAGGGTGAGTAAAGAGTGTTGTGTGTGAGTGCAGATTATATATGAGCATTTAAAAGATTTTCAGTTTGTATAAAATCGAGCTGCAACAAGTAATCCTTGACTTTGATTTTTAGTTCATAAAGGGAAAGGGGATATATATTGAGAATTACATTTAGTTTGTTGTAAAATCGAGCGCTTAAAATTTTGAAGTGTCTAGAGGCGACCGAGGTGCGGTGAAATTCAGTTTTACAGACAGTAAGCCCTAGACGTTTATTTAGAATGCCTAACTCCAATGATTGAGTGTCATGCCTAAAAACAATAGTTTGGAGCACAAAGAGCTGTCTCACAGTCATGATTTTAGTCTCATTATACAGTAGAGTTGTTGGGTATAAGAACGGTTTTTTAAACATGACTTTAAGAACAGCTCTCTGTGCTCGTTCCAGTTGGATTAGATGACTAGTACAGGCACCACCCCAAGCTGTGATGCAATACGAGATAATTGACTGCACGAGAGCAAAATAGACCATTCTTACAACATCATCAGCAGCAACATTTCTGAGTTTTTTAAAAACATAAATAAGTTTTCTAATGCGTGATGTAACAGAGACAATTTGAGTTTTCCAATTTAGAGTATTATCAATTAATATACCTAGGTATTTTATACAAGTACTTCTTGAAAGTGGGAGACATGAACATTTATTAATATGCGGGTGGCTACAAGAGTGAGCAATCACAGAAAAATTGTCTGAAGTTGGCAGGTATCTGATTGAGGAAGCAAAGGTGACATATTTTGTCTTGTCAACGTTTAATGTAAGAAGATTAGATGATAGCCATGTTGTAACAACAGAAAGAGCTGATTCTGCTAGCAATTTTGTTTCATGCCAAGTCTGTCCTCGAATTATTAGAGCAGTATCATCTGCATAAGTGTAAATATTACAATTTGGAATATCGAGCTCACAAAGATCATTTATGTACAAGAGAAATAGAGTTGGACCTAGAATACTTCCTTGAGGAACTCCGCAGGTCAACATTTCATCTTTGCTATTGAAACCACTTATAGTAACAGTCTGTTTTCGGTCAGTAAGATAGTTCTTAAAGATGTCATAAACCAAGCCGCGTATGCCATGGTTTTCCATTTTATTTAATAATATTGGAATAGAGACGGTGTCAAATGCCTTACAAATATCAAGAAAGATACCGATTGTTTTATATCCTTTATCAATATTATCTACAATGGTGTTTGACAAACCTAAGACAGCATGTTCTGTAGAAATGCCTTTACGAAATCCATACTGATTTTTTGATATGCAAGAGTTTTTATTTAGAAAACTAATAAGACGATTATTAAGAATTTTCTCTAGGACTTTAGAAAGAGCAGTTAAAATTGAAATAGGTCTGTAGTTAGACACATTGTCTTTAACGCCACTTTTGTAAACGGGGTGAACGATAGCCTTTTTAAAGGCATTCGGAAATATGCCAGAGGAAAAACATCGGTTAAAAATGAGTTTAAGTGGCTGGAGAAGAATCTTTCTTGAGGCTTTAAGAACAGTAGTAGGAATGTTATCCCAGCCAACAGCACTATGACTACGAAGACTCATAATGATACTATCCAATTCCTGTTCATCCATGTCTAATAGAACCATAGAGTAGGGGGTATTTCTAGCTTTGGTCAGAAAATTGCGAGTTGGATTATTTCTCCGAACGTCTTCAGATAGTCTAGATCCTATATTTGCGAAATAGTTATTAATTATATTTATTGAATCATATGGAGACATATGTGAACATAGAAGATTAACAGAGGAATTTGGGACTTGTTGAATGTTTGTAATTCGTTTTATAGTATCCCAAGTGGTTTTAGCATCACCTTTGGCTTTGCGGAGTTCATTAATCTCATAGTCATTTTTAAGTTTTTTTAGCAATTTATTACAAAAGTTTCAACATACATACAGTTACATATATATGTCTAAGCATAAAATAGAAATAACAGCTTGTATATGTAGAATTTTAATTATGTATTACCTCAGAAAAAATCTATATTGTTTGTAATCTCATTTATAGTTCAAAAATTGTGATAATTTAAAATAATATGAATAATAAATTGCCGCTGTGGCTTACTGGATAAAGGTACACATGCCCGGCATTGCCAATGGACGTAGGTTCGAAACGGTAGGACGAAGTAGGTAGGCATCTGGATTTTTCCAGATTACATACAGATTTAGGTACCACATGCTCACCGATGAAGGAAAAAATCGAGTGGAAGTCCTTGTAGAAAGAATATAATAGAATTATCATGTGTGCCCTGAGAACGGCGATCAGTTTTGCTACTGGTCAGACTGTCAGAGTAGCCGTTGCGGTGGCAGTTCTGGAATGTTAGACTGCTATTGGCTACATATGCCCGGGCTGTCTCTCAACTCGCAGCAAAGCCTAGGCATCCATATTTCTCCTACCATTCGAGGAGAGAACAGACTTATGCGGGCTCCATCTCTGGGCTGGGTGTGTAAAGAATCCCTCAGAACCTCCAGTGGCACCGACTTCGGGTCATCCAAGCGTTAGACTCCCTCAAATCTATTGTATTACCAAGTTATTACATTTACAACTACTGTTGTAAGCCAAAAATGTTATTATTCAGACATCTCTTTAGCAAATTGTGTACTATCTGATTTAGATGGATTGTGGTTCAATTATCTCAAAAACAAAATGTTAGCAATTTCTAAGTCTTAGTGCTGATAGTGTTTTGTACTGTGATGGCTTGGGTTTGGCTGATATTATTATGATTTGTGTTTATTAATGTTAATATTGTATTTTAAATACGTTAATACAAAATGACTAATATTAGAATAAAATCAGAAACGTATAAATATTTTTATCACAATTTGACGATCTTTGTATAAATATAGAAGGTGATGTGTTTTAAATTATTCAGTACGTGTTTAAGACAAAGTAAATAATTAATTTTACACACGTAAGTCACTAAATTTGTGGTAGAGCATAATATAGGCACTAAAATATACAATTTAAACGCCCCCAATATCGGGGTTGGCGAAGTTTTATAGTTTTTAAGATATTACAACTTTACATTTTTTCTTGAAATTAATGAACTATACTTTATAAATTTACAGTGCCTGATTTACGCCCAGTCTCTGTATTGTTTGTTTCATTTTTAAACGCTTAAAACATTTTAAAAGTATCACTTATTTTGTGTTTTTTAAAAGTTATCTTGTATTTTAAATTATTTAGTTACTTTCTGAAATTTGTTCCATAATCATAGTGACTCACTTCTTTCTGAATCATTACTTTACGTTGTAATAATTGTCGGCTAATAGGACAGTAGCAACTGTCGATGGATCCTAATACCATTGTATTCGCTGCTGTTTATCCACTACAATGCATTTTCAATCAGGTGTGATGTAGTTACTTTGTCAAGCGAGTATAAAAAACATAAGTGCTTGTACGTTTGCTTTTGTTGCAGGCATAGTAACGATAGGTATATCAAAGCCACTTCCGTGCAGCACCGTGGTTGGAGGGGAGAAAGCCAACGACCTTAGTTTGCAAGGGAGTCAGGTTCGTAAAACTTATATTAATTCAATGATAGATTACTCAGAGAAATAGAGAAAAAAATTGAAGAGTTTGATCATTTCCTTAACGGGGATAACCTTGGCTGGTTCTTCCTTCACACAATCTTCATGATTTGTTAGTTAGGAGACATTAAAGGCATATGCGACGTTTTATGCGATTAGAGCGACCTTAGCGGTTTTCGAGAGACTTTGAATTAGCAGAGCGTTGCGTGTGACGTATGCGGTGCGTGGTTACGAGAAACGATATAACGATTGCGCCTGCGCTCGTTTATGTTGATTCTGTAGTTTCTTGAGAATTGAACTATGTTTTACGGATCATTGAACATGTCATTAGGAGCGGCATATCATTTGGAGAATCCGACAGGTTGACAGTAACTGTCATTTCCATTGTTTTGTGTATCGACCGTCGAAATCGGTATAATTAAGTGTTCTATGCTTTTGTACACTGACGGGAACAATTCACAGTAAGTTTGTGTTTTTTTTATGCTTGCGATTGCTTAGAGCAGTACTTCATATTAACAACGCATGCCTTTTCTAAATACTTAGGCATCATCCATTAATTACGTGTAATTTTTGACCTGCCAACATTTTTTATATTTATAGCGTAGTCGAACTAACACGTTTGGTTGGTCAAAAGTTACGAAAACTTTCTTTAAAATTTGCTGTAATTTATGGATGAACCATTATGTAAACATTTTACACTAATGTACAATAAAGGGAATAGTTTTACCGCTCTAAGAATTTTTATTTGAATAGTAGCTTAGTAAATATATCGCTTGGTTTGTTCCCTTTAGTGTACAACTGCTTGAATATAAATCATCAAAATTTTTTAAATAGCAATCGTGAATTATTTTTTGTAGAAACTGGAGTATTTCACCAAGATATTACGTCTGATAATGTCATTACATCGAGATATAATGGAACTTCGCTTGCAATACAATGGGAACGAAAATATGAACGTGGAAGCAGAGAAAAGAACACAGTTCCGGGTGACGCCAAAGATCAAAGCTGATTTCTCTATGAAATGACAAGAGAATAAACTTAGATACACTGTGGCAGTAGATATACCTAATGAGGATAATCAAGATTTATATGGCTTTAAATGTGATGGCGTACGGATTTGAATAAAATTAGATAAAGTTATTGTATTGTATTCCCTTCAAGATCACTTCAAAGAATAAAACATATAAATGATTTCTATTGAATATTTTGTTTGTTAAATAAAAAATAACGAATGTATTGTGAGTGTATGCGGATGGCTCTATGATAGAAAGAAACGAGACGCCATCTGTTTTTCAACAATGTACATAATTTCGTTCTGTTTGAAATACAAACAAAGGTTAAATCATTTGGATATTATTCAAACAAAAATACTATAGCATGGGAGGGTGGGGTTAGAAGAGTGAAAATTGGGGCTATAGGTATTTTTTGATGTCGAATCACAAAAAAAAGACAACAATTTTCGTTGTCAAATTGTTTTTGGATAGGATTCACTCTAATGACCTAAGGGTATGAAATGTAATGAATTGTAATGACATTTTTGTGGTGTGGAGATATCCGAAATAAAATAATCATTATTATTATTGCTTGCATAAATATAATAAACGATATTTGCTTAGTCAGACTTCCCGTTAGTGTAAGCTAGAAAACATCCAATTGCGGTTACAATATAAAGTTTTCCTCACTGTATGAATATTGTCGTTTATCTCTAACTTGGCTGGTGTCGTATGAAAAATATAGCTGTTGAAGATAAATTATTTATGATGAATGTTAGTAAAATTTTGATTTTGAAATCAAAATCAGTATTGTATTGACTTGTGTTTGTTTCTTCTTTGTCAAGAAGCATTAGAGTTAGTAGTAGTTTATTAGAGTTTTATATTTTTACTTTTATTATACATTCAAACGTTTTGCTTCCTGCCATAATAACAGAATACCATCCTAGTAGAAAATTGTATTTATAGTAGATATTGAAGTTGAATGTAGTGTTTAGATTAAGAAATTTGGCGTCCAGAATAATACTGTATTTGTCGTTGTTAGAAGTTATAGAAATATCACTAAGCAATATAATTATTCATCTCTTTTTAGAATAGTAGATCTACGTGCAGATTTTAGGTGAAACATTCTACAAATTAAATTATCGGTTTTTTATATTATTGTGAAGATATAACATCAGTTACGTACTTTTGACAAAAGCTTATCCAATCATCAAATAAAAATATTTATTTATTTATTTCTAGTGCCATTATTTCAGAATATTTAATCGTAATAATGTATGTATGGAGTATAAATATGTTAAATCTAATATGTATTTTTGTTTTATAGAAAACATCACTAGCTCGCCATGCTATAAAAAAGGCTTCACCGAGTTTTAATGAAGAAATAAATTCTAAAATAAAACAGTAGATTATTTATTTTTAAACAAGATATTGAGAAAATTAATGTACAGTTTAATTGCTTATTAGAATTTACATTTAGGGCGGCTTGCTTTAAAAGGAAATCTAGTTTAAAATTATACAAAACGGTATTTATCGTTAAGCTATGTTTATTGTCTTGCACGGTAACATCTAGTTTTAACAGCGGTTAAATTTCAATCACTATTAAAGTATATTTAAGCCACTTCAATTAAATAACGTCTTACATAAGATTAAACTAGACATAATTTGTTGATGCAAGTCACCCTTCATGTTTTACCTATAAACTCTTCTGATCAAAGATTTTCCTTCCAAACATATACATAGTTCTTTTATTAATTTCTAGCTAGAGTTGACGTGAAAGTCAATTTATTATTTTGGTTTAATATTTGCCTATATGTAAAAATTGGGGAAATATAAAATATGGACTTAAAAGCTTAAATAACCAATCTAGTAGAATTTTTATTTGAATTATATTTTTTTCAATTAGAACAAGGTTTACAAATGCTTAATGTCCGACTTACTATGATATTTATATAAAGACATAATAATAATATAATGGCCCAGATAATGTGTCTGCCACGTTCAGTTCCAAGACTTTATTTTTATAAAAATACAAATTATTTACATGTGATCATTTTGTTTTAAAACTATCTGGAACACTATAGTAGTAAGCTCTCTTGGCGTAAACAGAACTATAATTATTGATATTTCTCTTTAATATATTGTCGTAACTTAGATCTGCACATGCCAAGCGAACTCACGTTGCGCAGGATGGTAACGTGGTTTTGAGTTGTGATCCCTTAAAAGTGATAATTCGTTTTTCATAATTATACCTTGTTCATTTTACGAAGCCTTAAGAATAGCAATTCTTTGAATGAAAATTTTAATATTTTGTATAAATAGTAAAAATAAATATTTATCGATCGTGACTACTAAAACACGTTTAAAACAAACTAGAATCAAAATGCTTAAATAAGCGTTTTACAAACAAAATCTGTCTATTTTTTTTTCTATCATGGTGGACCTCGTAAGATGAAGATGGTATAGTTCGCGCTTTAGGAAGCATAAGCAAACTTGGTCGGTAAATACTGGGCTTGGTATCAAGGGATTTTTTTTATATTTTTAAAATTGTAAGATATTGATGTCTGTTTTTAACCATATTGTTGGTGTAGAGAAATGAATAACCAATTGTCTAGTCAATTTTATTGCGATAGATGTATAACAGTTGATATTTTAAGGGAAAATTTAAATATGTGTATAGATGTTTTAGACTGATATTTATTATCAATACCTATAGTAGGTAATAATACATACAGCAGATCATCACATTCGCACAATCATTTATTAACTCAGTTGGTTATGATCGTGGTATTTTACGTGATATCTAAATAACAACAAGGAATAAATAAGTATCGGTAAATAGTAATTTTGTTGTAATTTTCATAGATTTTTTTTACTAGAAATAAACAATATAAGGTCAAATTTCGAAGGAGATGTTTTAAAATATGTACGGAGATATATTTAACGAATAAATAGATTCCCTTCCACAGCAGAACTATGCGTGCGGGCTGACAGAGCCACAGCTGCACGGTAACTCACATCCCGGCTAGCACTAAGAAGTTCTCCAACTCTTATTTTTGCCATATCGTTGGGCTGTGGAATTGTCTTCCGGTGAGCACATTCCCACCGTTCTTTGATATTGGGTTTCTTTATTGTTGATAGTTGTTATCGTTTGTGGACTGCATCATACTTACCATCAGGTGTGGTGCAGTCACTGTACCGAGCCAGGAAAGAAATGCAAATAAAAACCAAAATATACGAAATAGTACGCGGTAGGTAGATTGTTCGACCAGGGTCGTAGGTAAAAATCGTCTTCGGATTGTCGCGTTTCGGGATCAGCTTGTGTATATCCAGTAACTCGTGTACCATGAGACCTTCAGTCGTGGTATATGTGAGCCGACATGACGGAAAGTTAATGGATTTTCGTCCTTTGATAGTCGCTTTTGAACTACAATGATACTTACTATCAGGTGCACTGTAGTCACCTTGTCAAACTATGGTTAAAAGAACTTTAATTACAATACAGCAGCAAAATATTATTTAATCAAAATGAAAAACATGGTAATATTTAACATATCATAGAAATTAAGATATTGAATTTAAAAAAAAATGCATGACCTCATAATACATTGAAATATTAAAAAAAAAGGTATATATATTAAAATATATGTTTGTGGTGACCTAGTGGATAAGGTTTTCCTTGCGCTGAATCGCGAATGGTCGTAGGTACGAAACCGTGTTTGTTTGTGTGAAGTGTGAACCTCTGTTTTTTTCAAACAACGTACGGATTTAGGCACCGGGTGCTCACCGGTGAATCAATACAGCATGAGATAGCCCGCACGGCATCTGAAAGAAATGTCCTTTATAATGTCCTGAGAACGGCAATCAGCTGGTCACGTTGGGCACGGCATATAAGCGCAAAGTAGATAAAGCCATATTATATTAAAATTGAAAATATGTAATTGAAACTAAAAAAGATATAGAATAAATTATTGAAGTTATAATAAAATTTCAAAATCCGTGTTTATTGAAATAATTAGTGTTGCAAAGATTGAAAAAAATATTACATTTGTGAATAAAATAATATTATATATCACCACGCTGTATCTGTTCTAATTGAACTAAGTTTTTTTTATAATTTGTATTAAAAGGATAAAATATTATATTATTATAAACTCTAAAATTTATCTTGTAGTTGGAAAACTCGCATGCGTCATCTCTTTCCTTTCCGGTTCCAGGCTCTGCGCTGGGTCGATGGACACCTGTTTGGACCATTGCATCCAGCTTCGACCACACAATTATTTGTTATACATTTACAGAACTCCAACACAATACCAAACGCCTTCTTTTCGCCACGCTCCTACTCAAGCCGCCGCCATTATGACTTGTCCCACACTGCCATATCCTACCTGTCACTTTTTATGCTTGCCAACATAAAATATATTTATTGCGAAGTATACGTTAATTGTTAATATTTAGCATTTAATAACTATTATTTATATAATATCCAGCCTAGCTTATCAGACTTATCAGTAATATTTGCTGTTGTGTTTCTCTATTATTGTAACATTTGATTTCTTTCGTGTAGGGTGTTGACGAACTTGAATTGAAAGATAAGATACTTACTGGGATTTGGTGGTGATGAGGCTTGATGTACCGCGTTCCACCACTCCACGCTTTGTCGGCCGACCCTATTTGATGTTAGGTTTTTAATAGAATGCGCCGGCGCTGGTGATGTGTGCGGCGCATACTAGCCGCAATCATTATACAGTGAGGGGAAAAAGATGGGGCGGATTAACAAGCCGTAACAGTATCCTTTTCGGGGTACAGAGATATGTTAGTGGCTATATTTACTTTGCAGTTGATCGCCGTTCTCATAGCACGCGTATACATGACGCATCTATTAGATGCCATGCGGGTTTTTTCAATATGTTTTCCTTCAATAGTGAGTATGTGGTGCCTAAATCAGTGCTTAATCAGAAAAAACTTATACGAACTTTAAACCCTTCTCGTTACTTCGCATAGATATTACAATTATATGTTTAGTAAAATGTCTATTTATAAGAAGTTATATATGTGTAATGTTTTAAAAGAATATGTATGAATGTTGTAAGCTTTAAGTGTTGCAATAAATGTGTGTTTGCAAAAATTGAGTTTTTTTTATTTTTACATTATTATATAAATTAATGCAATCAAAGAAAAACACTAAAATGTTTAATAAACACAACATTTTTTTTTATTTTAGCGTTTGTTTTATTTATATAACTATGCAGTTTAGTACTAAATTTCATTTTATAATAGATTTAATTTGATTGTACAAGCTGATATAATTGATTAAAAATGTAGTATAACGTTCGAAGGCAGTAGAAACACGAAAACACCATCACTGATACGGTTATTGCACTATCGACTAATATTAAGCAAAGTAAACTAGACTAAATTATAAAAATCTAGTGATGATGTCGCGAGCTCCGTTTGCAAAGCGCGCGGTCGATCGAGACACATCACATTAATTCTTCCTCTACCGTCCACCGCGGCCGGTGCTCATCCGATCCGTATAAACAATTACGGCGTCCGCGAGAGTGGGTTGGCAGAGTGCACGCTACAGTAGTTAATATTTATTGAAAAACTTATGTCTAAATCTAATTTTAAAGAGTTATAATTGGATAATTTTAAATAGTTATTTGTGAGGTGATAGGATGATGATTGCTCGAATTATGTCGTGACTAGTGACCGCAGTACACAAGTGTAAAGATCATGATGGCGACTTGCTTTGATCTGTTGCGTTTCGGGATCAGGTTGTGTACAGCCAATATACTTAGAAGAGACCTTCAGTCGCTGTATTTATTGATTGACATGACGTTGGTGACTGTCGTTAAATTTGCGTCCTTTGATAGTCGCTGTCGTTCTTCGAGTACACTGTCCTTTTTGTAAGATGCACTATAGTGTCTTTATCGAGATAGTATAAAAAATACTTTCCGAGATCCTTAGTAAAAAAAAAAATTAAATAAATAACTGAATGTATTCTCTTCGAATTTCTTTAAGCTATGGTATAGTAGATTTTTAAAATACTGTTACTTATAAATCGATTATTTCACAGGAATACTTAAATTCTTTAGCATCTGATGACCACACCGGCATGGACTCCTTTCACGAATGTCTTCAAGAATATGGCGAAGGGTTAGAGGTTGTACAAATATGCCTCGAACCTGAAGAAGCCTCTATAAAAGACGAAGAATTATCTGCCTTAGCTGATTTGAGCTTTGACGATTGTAGAAAAGATATTAATATAAAAGAATATTATATAGACAATAAAATTGATGTTAAAGTAAATGGAGTGAAATCGTCTAAATCTGAAGAATCTATTGATCAAGACGATGATATGACGATAACTGAAGATGACGTACTCACACCCAGGGAGCTCAAAAGGCATGATGTTAGAAGTAGTTCGGCTGACGGAAGAGATAAGAATGACAGCTATTTGTCGAAACAACATAGTAAAGATATATCCACGTCAGACGAAATGGTTTTTGCAGTAACACCAACTGGCTTAGAAAGAATAAGTTTTGACAAATACTGGAAGGAGTGTGAAACGAAAGTTGTCAAACCACCTTTAGAGCAGGTCACAGACAGTGAAAATAGGAAAGAAACTGTAATTTCACCTAAAAAAGAAACAATGTACTATGACACAACTACAAGAATCACAGTTCAGGAAGAAAACAGTACATTATTGTACATCGACCATGAATTCGACGGATACGAAACATGTCTCGATGAAGATTCATCGTTAAAATGTACTGTTAACGGTCGTAAAATCAACAGTGATGGCGAGATCAAAGAATTAGGTAAACAAGATAAAATAGCTTTTAAAAACAAAGACAACGATATAAGTGCCAAAGCTAACACACACAATAGTTCCATAGTAGCTGAAGATGCGTCGTCCCATCGTCCATATTTACATGATCACATTATAAAACAAATGAGGTCCTTAAAAATAGAACCAATAAATATAAGTTCTAGAAGGAAACGAAGCCCAACAAGACCGTCCAAGAGCGAACGATTACAGTGTATCGAATACTATAACGATCAAGCAGAATGCTTAAAAGAGATACGTCGTAAGAAGCTAGAAGAAGAGAATAGTTATAAAGAAAAGCAGAAAATGTCACAAATGGCGGAGAAGAGACATTTAAAGAAAAAAGAAGTCAGTGAGGAATCCTCAGATCTAGACTCAAGTTACGTACCTGGTTGTCATAAGTGTTTTCTAGAGAACTATGCATACGCGCTTACAAAAGCTTATATGGCTCAAGCAAGTGGTTGTAAATATTGTGATGTTATTAGAGATATGTTAGAACCCCCGAAGACTTTACCCGAGAGGAGATTGTCCGCTCCAGCTTTGGTAAATTTAGATAGCGCTGGTTCAGAGACTGAGGATGAGGATTTGTTAATGGTTCCGGTTGTGACTGGAAGAAGGAAGTCTGCCGGACCATTGAAGTACTTAGTGCCTTCTAGAAGACCGAGGTAAGTTTTATTTATTTCTTTTTGCTATGCAATAGAAATAATAGCATTCTTGATTTAAAAAATAATGGAATACAATTGATACGTCGATAGTCATAGTAATTAAGCTAAGTTAATTAAATTAAGAACATAGAAGTTTATTCACATTATCTTTAAAGAAGAACATCTTCTGGAGGAAACACGCTTGCTTGTGAGCCACTATTTTTATTATAAACAGTCTCATGATTTACCTTAATCACACCTGAAGGAAAGCAATGATGAGGCCGAAGAGGAGAGTACGCTTACCCGACAAAAACCGATTCATTTATTGATTGAAGACTTAATAATGCCATATTTATAATGTCATTTTTATTTCTATCCTAATGTAAATCAATGAAATATGTAGCATGATTATTGAAATATTAATTATCTATAAAAAATGTTACATTTAATGCAGTAATGTATACATGATAGAGTTTTCTGACTAAAGTAAATAATCTTTATTTCTTACAATAAGAAATCGAGAACTAAAACTTAATAGAAGAGGTTCTGGTTAATGTTGAAAATACGACACCTTTCACGTCATGAAGGTTAAAAAACGTTAGTTCAAAGTTGTGTTTATTTTAGTAGCAACTTTGTAAAAAGCTTCTGTCCTTATTTGAAAGAAATATTCTGGAAATATTTAATAACGAGATGGTTAGGCTTGGCCTGTATCTTTGAATAATACAAATAGACGTAAAAGACATGATTTGATTTAGAAAAAAAAGGAAATGGATTAATATTACATAAATAAAATACATAGATGTATCTCATATCATAAAGAAACTAAATAGAAAGATTGATATAAACTCAAATAAAACTAGGCAAACAACGTAGAGACAAGAGATTTCCTGTACACGTGATCTAAATAATGCGATGAAGCCCCGCAAATAAGGACGGACTTACTTCTATCTGTTTAATATGGCATTGTGTAGACAATTCAATTTCTACCTTAAATACACCAGTATAACATCCTTCATCTATCGGTTAGCATCGACCTCTAAAATATTATCCGTTGGCAAAGAAATGTGGAATTTAAGGTTTATTGTAAAAGAATGAAACTTGAGTAACAGGCATGTTGATGAAATTTTGTGATACTTGAAGGTCAAGTTCACGACGTTTCAGTGTAATTTGTAATAGTTTATTCTTGTTACTTGTTTGTTTTGTAGAGATTAGATGGTCCGGGCTTGATCATCCACTTGGTAATTATCTTCATTCACATACTTACCACATACTTGTAAATAAAACAATCCTACGAAGATATATCTATGCTAATTATCAAGAATAGCATAGTACTGCCCTGTGTACTGCAGTTAATTCAGCATTTTGTTAGAAAAGGGTTATATTCACAGCAATATTATCTTAATCTACTTTAACCATATTTACATTTATCACTATCATTCCCTATATATTATAAGTATAATATAAAATCCCCCGCCGCGTCTGTTTGTCTGTTCCCGATAAACTCATAAACTGCTGAATGGATTTTTATGCGGCTTATACAAGTAGATAAGGTAATTCATGTGGAAGGTTTTGTGTAAATTTATTGAAATATGACGGTCATTGTTGACAATGTCAGAAAAAGTCAACCCGCGTGGAACCTTTTTCTTTAAGATATAACAAAACAATGTATGGTGGGATTATTCCTCATTTATTGGTTTACAAGAAAGTCCGCGAAAGGACCATTAATGGCGGTACGAAGTTCGCCGGGTCTTATAATTTTAACTTTCTCGATAAATCACTGTTTGCTGGTAAATGAGATCCATGAATTTAGTTGTAGAATAGAAAACATTCCCTAATTTATATATCTTTTCTTATTTCTAACGTTTTTGGCTCAGATCTAAGATTAGTTTGTTAAATATCCTTTACTTTCCTATATTCGCCTTTTATTTTGTTATGTCGTATGATTTTGACTTTAATTAACTCTTCAGTGATTTCATAATCTTGAAACAATTATGTCAAGGTATCTATTACTAAATGATTCTTGTAGCTTTTATATGATGATGATAAATTGGCATATTGAATATCTAAAATGGAATTTGCTTGTAAATAATTCTGTATAAAAGTCTCTAATTTGCCTAAGTGTTCATTTACTCTGGAGTATCGTTCATTATATGATAATGTAATTGAAACAACCAGCCTTATTCCCTAAATTACTTTTTTATATTATCGACATCTCGTTTTATTCATTTGATAATTAACTATAAAATTTATAAATTACAATATAATGGTTATTTTAAAATGCTGTTATGTCGATTTGATTTTCTGTAACAGATTATTTTGTTTGACTTTTCCATAATTTCAATTTTATTCGAAACAAAATTGCTAACAATATCCTTCAGTATATCATGTACGTAAAATTGTTTGGTAGTACTCAAGTTACTACCTACCCAGATATCTTATTTTACTAGATCTTTCTGTGATATTTGGACGAAAAATTATAAATCAGTTTGATTTGCAATAGCTTGTATTTAAAATTATACTTGTATTCTCAGCGTACAACAAAATGCTGAAATAATACCAGGGTAAATTTTTTCCATGATTTTTTTTACACTGGCTCGACAAAATGACTACAGTGCACCTCATGGTAAGTAGTATAGTCCAAAAACGCAAGCAACCATCAAAGAATGAATATCCGTTCATAGTCTCCGTCATCCCATACATACCATGACTGAAGGTCTCTAGGTATATGAGTATCTGGATATACACAAGCTGACCGTGAAACGTGACAAGCCAAAGCGAGTCACTATGACGATCTTTATACTTGGGTAACATAATCATAATTTTATGTTTATAGAGCCTTAATCCATTGTGTTTTCTACCATTATGTTTCACTAGGTGCGATTGAGATGAAGTGTTTTATTCTATATCTTAAAATTATTGGCTATCAGCTGTATGGCAGTTACTTTCCTAACTAGAATAGAAACTGTAGTTATTAGCAGAAGCCTTACTTATCTAGGCAACCTATTAGCTTGTTCCACATTTACTTCATTACTAGTTTACTTCATTTACAATAGTCACTTTATTTTATTATATATTTTTGTTGTTTCATCTATTATGTGAAATACAGTATATCTAACCTATTTTCGTATAGTTTAAAGGGGTATCGTGCATCTACGTAGAGGCGCCTGTCATACTTTTACTGGTTACACCCTAAAGAGTGTTTTTAAGAACTGCATTCTCTGATTCCTCAACCCCCTTTTCACCACACAACCACTAGACACCGTGTTGGATTTTACCCTGATATGGAGAGTATTCGCTATATCCGCATATTAAAATTTGCTTCTTCATTCATAATGTGAACAGTGAAGAAGTGGAACTGCGTCTACTTTTCCACGTTCTTATGATTTGGGAGCTTTTAAAAGAAGAGTGTTAAAGCATTTGTGGGTCAGACGCGGTTCATCATCTGTCTTATCTTTATCTACCACCATTAGTGATTCACCCGTGTTGACCACGTCCAGAGTTTGTTAGTATATTATAGAAAACATTGTTATTATGGTTTCAAAAATTAATCTATCTCTCTTATGTAAGACTTTTTCACAAAAAAGTTAAAACTATGGAAATATTACATTAACTTAAAAAAATCAAGTAAGATATACTTAATATAAATATAATTAATTTGTATTCGATATAAATGCTTTATGATATTCTGAAATGGTGGGACGATTACCCGTAGTGGGTTGTGACCACAGAACAGTGTAACATATGTAAAAATCGTCATATTGACTCGCTTTTGCCTGTCGCGTTTCGGGATTAGTTTGTATATATCCAATTGTTTATGCACCTAGAGACCTTCCGTCGTGGTCGGCCCACATACACCACGCCGCCACTATTGACGGCGTCTGTTAGCGGATTTTTGTCCCTTGTCGGTCGTTGCCGTTTTTGGACCACACAGTACTTTCCATCACGAGCAATGTAGTCACTTTGTCAACCTAGTAAAAAAAAAAACTAGATAAAAAACGTGTGTGCCGCCCTGATCCAGTCAGTTACAGGGGATTATGGCAAACAGAATAGAGATGGAAAGTAATGGTATAGACTCTAAATGTTTTTTTACTATGAAATAGTTGCCTACAAATTTAAATAAATTTAGTTATTACGACTCATCGGGATTTGATTGAAAACAGTAACCAATTATGATGTTTTTTGTAATTATGTATAATAGGTGAAAAATATTATGGTAACATAGCCAGCTATATGTTAATTTTGAGCTATAAAAATCTGTCGATATTGGAGCCTACCTATATCTTTTTTTTATCTATTCTAATATTATAATACATATACTAGTGGCTGTAAGCATTTTGCGAGCCCAACGTGGTCTGTAGCGCAGCTGATCATCGTTTTCACTGCACTAGTACACTTGATATTTCTAAGTCATGCCGGTTTCTATATATTATTAATATTATAAAGAAGAAATATTTGTTTTGTGTTTGTAATAAATATTGCAACTACTGAACCGTTTTGAATACATTTCACCGTTAGAAAGTTTTGTTATTTCATAAATAACATTTTATTTCAGTTTGGCTATTGTCATCCTTTGATAATCTTTAGTAGATCCATATGACGTCAACATTTAGTGTGTTTATCACATCGTAATTTAAAAAATAATAAGCATCCAGTCGATACTACTTCCAAGTGAACGAAGTTGCGTTCACAGCTAGTTTTGCATATAATTTGTCACATTTAGCATCCATAGTTGCTATCTAATCAAAACATGCCCTATTTTATCAGGAAACCCCATTACAGCCATTTGTAAATTATCGATATCGACAAACAGCTCGTATATACTTTACAACACTGTTAGAACATTGCTAATACACGTAATTGAGTTATGGTTGGCGACCTCAATGCTCCATTAGGGATTGTTAGCCCACAGCCGGTAAACGTAGACACTGAAAAAATATAGTTATCAGCTATAATACTAGGTATCTCGATAGCAATTAGCAATTGCTCCGATGAGTATGTAGCCGTGGTTTTACGAATACTTCTTTTGTAAAGGTGAGTTGATATTTCGCAAAATCATATATTACACGAAACAGATGAATTGTGGAATAAAATTTTATTTTTAAAACAATTTTCCATATTACGTTACATTGGTAACGTTAAGTCACAGAAAATGATTTGGTAATATAGTGTTGAGCAGTTTTAGACCTATTAAGGTATTTTATGTGGAATTAATTTCACGAGCATTTTTAACAATTTGGCGCGCTGATATTTCGGAATATCTTATTTTACAAGAAAGAAGATATCTATTTTTTTACATTAAAAAACATAGGTTTATGAATAAATTTTGTTGAGCATTTGTATTTGTGTATGCGTTGATATTTTGATATCTCATATTTTACATAAAACATTATCTAAAAAGATAAATGTAAGGTTTTAATTTTCAACAATTTCATAAAAGGTGTTGATCTTCAAATCATTTTTGTACTGGAAATTTCAGAACAGCTTTTTTGGTCTTATTTAAGGATAAAACTTTCGCTATGTTTTATAATTCATATTCTCTTATTATCCGTAGGTCGATCACTATCTCATATCTCACTTATTTACATTGAATTTAAAATAATTGAATTTAAAAATAAATGGCATCTAGTACAAAACGCGCGGACAAAAAAGCAACATATTTTCTATATTTTCGTATCCTTTTTCTGGCTCATTTTATTCTTTCGCATTTTCTTTAACACTGTAGCTTTTCCTAATACAAATAGAACACAGATATTACATAATGGAATAAAAATGAGGTTATCACGACGCATCAATTCGAGCCAGACCGTTAAAATTACATATTGCTCTATTTAAGAGCATTATTTTAGCTCCACTTTTAGTGTATGTATATGGATTTTCTGTTATTTTTTTTTACATGTTTAAAGCCATTTTTAGTATGAAATAAAACTGCTTCATAGCTGTTTTATGGTGATGTGATATTTATGGAGGTGCTGAATGACGTTTCATGGATGGTATTTTGAGATGGTGATTGCCCGAACTGGATCGTGACCACAGTATACAATTGTAAAGATTGTCATAATGACTCGTTTCGGCCTGCCGCGTTTCGGGATCAGGTTTTTTTTTTGAACGGACTTCTACTGAGAGCCGGGAAAGGCCTATACAGCTCATTCGGGCTTAGGGTGGAGCACAGAAGATGCTCCGCCAGCGAGTTTATAGGTTGGGTGGCAATGCAAGGGCACCCCTGTGGATACGAAACTCGACTTGGACCGCCAGCCAAAAAGAATACGAACCTTACGGGTGATCTGCTAAAGTTTTGGAAGTGACTATCTTGAGAAGAAACGCAGAAAGAAAGAAAGGAGTGGAGGGAACGGGTTGTGTTTCCTGTTGTTTACATTAGAGATGCCACGAATATTCGGCAACTATTCGGTATTCGGCCTATTCGGCCACTTTTTTTGCTATTCGGTATTCGGCCGAATAATACGTACTATTCGGCCGAATACCGAATACCAAATCATGTAAAAAAGACACGGTATATTACTCAAAATTATGTATTTATTTCGAAATTACAACACTTTAGCAATTAAAATTGATCAGTGGTAAGTTGTGATGGATAAAAACAAGCTTTTTAGCATTTTTTTGGTAGCAAACAATTACGCTTTTCATCGTAAATGTTACCAGCCTCAGAAAATAACCTCTCACTATACACGCTACTTCCAGGAATATTCGGCGGCCGAATATTCGGCGCTTCGGCCGACAGCGTTGCCGAATATTCGGTATTCGGCCAATTCACTATTCGTGGCATCACTAGTTTAGATATCTAGACGTTCCGTCGTAGTATAGTGCGGCGACTGTCAACAGATTTTCGTCCCTTAGTGGTTGTTGCTGATCTTGGACTATATTGTCCTTTCCATCAGGAAAAATATAGTCACTTTACAGATTCAGTATTCAAAAAAGAGGAAAATAGGCTTGGTGTACACTAAAGCGTTTGTACAAGCATAATAAACAGTTTTTGTATCGAAATGGGCAATGGGTTTTATTCATTAACCGTCAGTTGCAGAAGATTCGCTGTGCACTAATAAAAAATATAATTATACCTTGATGAATAGACTGACGAGTGTGATGGAAATTGGATCTAATTAGATTTTCCAGTCAGCCAAGCGGAATAATTATCAAGCTCTTGGAACTATGCCATTCCGGGGTCTGAACCTAGATTAGTTCCATGCTTCAGTCTAGAACTGCAATCAATAGAGTGGCGTAACCCTATTCCAGAATAACTTGGTTTAATAGAATTAACAAATGTAAAAAAAAACATACGTACTCTTCAAAAATGTAATCAGTAATAAGTTCCTTAAATAAAACAATATTACAACGATCTATCGAGTGTAGATACAGATGTAAGTAAAATTTCCAAATTTTATTATTATTTTTTATAATCATAATAATCTAATATATCGTCATCCTATATCCCTTATGGGGTGAGGAGAAATACGTTAGTGTTTGTATCCACTTAGCGCTTATATGTCGTGCCCAATGTGATCAAGTAATGCAGTTGATTGCTCTTCTCACAGCACTAGTACTCATGACATTTGTATTTGATGCCATTCGGGTTTTCTCACGATGTTTTCCTTCACCGGTGAGCATGTGTTGCCTAAATGCGTACGTAATTTGAAAAAAAACCTAAAGGACTACTAGGACTCGCACCAACAATCATTTGCGTTGTCTTGCATGGAAGCCGGTCCATTATCTACTAGACTACCACAGCCACTGTTTTTGTGTCATTGGTGTATAATTTATTTTTTTTATTCTGTTATACATACATATTTTAATGTCCTGTGGTCGTGTCTTTAGGTATGGATATTCAATTAAACGCTTTTGTGAGTTGTCAACTGATATAATGCGCCCGGTCAATGACTCGCTGTAATGCGACATGAATTTTGTTCTCAAACTTTTTCGATACAGACTCTAATGTATCTCTGCTCACTCAGAAAGTATGTCGCGTGAGAACAAATTATTATTATTTATATAACTTTTTACAATTTACGTGCTTGTTGCTATGTCGCAAAGTTTTGCTTTTTAGGAAACTAATTATTACAATAGTCTAAAGTACTTCACTACTTTAAAAGTTAACAATTAGTAATATCGAATTCTCTATTTGAATCGTGGTCTCATACTATGGGTCTCATTAGAAAGCTAACTATGATGTAGTGAGCTATGTAGCGGACTATGCTTGAAGTTTCTCTACGTGATCGAATCAGTAATGAAGAAATCCGTAGACGAACAATAATCACCGACGTAGCCTAATGGATTAGTGAGTTGAAAAGGCAGTTGGCAGACCACAGATTGTAGAGAGGAAGGCGATTGTGCAGGCAAGTTCTCGAATGTAGACCACGTACTGGCAAGCGCAGTGTGGGACGTCCGCTTGCAAGAACAGACGACTTAGTTGAAATCGCCAGGCGACGCTGGATACGGACCGCTTCTGACCTGTGTGTGTTGCTTTGGAAGACATTAGGAGAGGCCTATGTCCGGCAGCGGGTATCGTATGTCTGGTATGATGATGAATATATAATTGAGATTGACGTAAATGTCCAGAAACCACTGAATTACGGGAGCACAATAAAAGTCGAGCGTACTTGATAGCATGTATTCACAGAGAGAGGTTGTTCATAAAATTACGTCTATACAAAAGCTTAAATCTACCCTACACATATATTACACCCTTATCCTTATTTAACATTAATAATAGCTTAAATCTAAACAATACAATATAATTAAAAACCAAAGCGCTCTACTGGTTTTCTGTTACGCTTGGGTCTTTCCACAGGGGGTTCGACTGCAGTAGGTGTTGTCCCCCGATCTGATTGCTCAGAAAGAGCTGGAGTGTGACCAGTTTCACTACCCGACTCGGCTATATCCGGTGCCTTATCCGTATCCGTATTTTCATCTCTATTAACTGTTTGTTTACGAATCTGATCTATGTGCCTATTTACAGATTGATCGCCTTCCTGAACGACTAAATAATGCCTGGAGCCTATTCTTTCCTCTATTTTTCCTGGAGCCCACTTTTCTCCTCTCCCATATTTTCGCACCAATACCTTTTCACCTACCCCGAATTCCCTTTCCTTACCGCCTGCGTATTGAATCTGTTTTCGTTGTTTATCCTTTACCCTATCGCCTAACGTTCTGTCTCTATGTAAAAGATCTAAACGAGACCTTAAGGGTCTACGTTGTAGTAACATCGCCGGCGATGCTCCTGTTGTGCTGTGCTCCACATTTCGATACGCCATTAAATATGCTTGTAGCGCAGCATCCAGATCGTGGCCGTCTCTCATTGATTTTGATATGGCTCGCTTACATAGTTTGACAGCCCCTTCTGCTGCACCATTTGATGATGGGTGATATGCCGAACTAAAGGTTAAACGGATTCCATTGCTTTGCATAAAGTCTGCGTATTCTTTGCTAGAGAAAGGTGGCCCATTATCCGACACCACTTCCTTAGGGAGGCCGAAACGTGCAAACGTTTCCCGTAATATTTTGATCACACTGCTGGCCGTAGTGCGTGACATTTGGAATAGCTCTATCCACTTGGTCGTAGCATCAATAATAACGAGAAAAGTTTGTCCATGGAATGGTCCTAGGAAATCTACATGAAGCCGTGACCAAGGCTGCATCAAATAAGGCCAGGGCTGTGGAACTGCGCGTGGTGGTGACGGACTTTCTGCCACGCAAGTCGCGCATTCTCGACACGTCCGTTCTATGTCCGCATCGATTCCTGGCCACCAAACTATACTGCGAGCTAAACTTTTCATTTTCACCATTCCTAAATGCCCTATATGAAACTCTTTGAGTAAAAACTGTCTCAAAGGTTCCGGAATAACTAGCCTATAACCCCACACAACCAAACCGGCGTCTGTATACAGCTCGTTTCGTCGATCAAAATAGGGCTTAATCTCGTCGTCTTCGCAGTGCTTAGGCCAACCCGTTTGTATATAATAGAAAACTTGGTTAAGGATTTTGTCTTTTTTAACATTTTTTTGTACCATCTCCCGTGAGATCGGTAGAAAATCTTGCACAAACTGCACGTACGTGGTCTCGGTTTTATCTCTTTTATAATTCTCTATCGGCATCCGCGACAGAGCATCAGCTGCATTCTTGTCGCTACGCACATACTCGATAACATAATCATATCCTGCCAATATGACCGCCCAACGCTGCATTCTGCTTGCGGCCATCACAGGAATTCCTACTTTGTCTCCAAAAATTGTTACCAAGGGTTTGTGATCGGTTCTTAAAATAAAACTACGCCCGTATAAAAATTGGTGAAATTTCCTCACGCCATAGATTATTGCCAACGCTTCTTTCTCAATCTGCGAATAGGCCTTCTCCGCAGAGTTCAGTGTGCGCGAGGCGTATGCGATGGGCCGCTCCCCCTGCTCGGTGAGGTGCGAGATGACAGCACCCACGCCGACGCTGCTCGCGTCCGTTGTCAACACAAGAGGTAACTCGCTCGAATAATGAGCAAGTACCTCACTGGAAATTAATAGTTGTTTTATCTTATTAAATGCTCTGCTATGGCTGTCATTCCACTCGTATTTATTTTCCTTTCTTAATAGATTATACAGCGGTTCCATAATGGTGCTCATATTACGCACGAATTTGGCGTAATACATCACCATTCCGATAAATGATTTTAATTCAGATACATTTTTAGGTTCCGACACATCTTTAATAGCTTTAATTTTCTCTGGCGATGTATGTACTCCGTCTTTACTGATCACAAAACCTAAATACGTAACAGAGTCAGCAAAGAAAACACATTTATCCTTTTTAATTTTTAACCCGTATTTTCTCAATCTCTCAAAAACTTCATGCAATGTTTTAATGTGCGAATCGTTATCTAACCCTGTTATGATCAAATCATCTAAGAAAACCCCTACTCTCGGCATATCCGCAAATAACTGTTCTAGTTTCCGTTGGAAAATACCTGGACTTGATGCTAACCCATATATTAGTCTATTGTACATATAGAGTCCCTTGTGTGTATTTATGACGGTATATTTCTTTGATTCATCCAACTCAAATTGTGCGTAGGCTTGTGATAGATCCAGTTTAGTGAACTTCTGTCCCCCGTGCAACTTAGTCAATAAATCCTCCACCCTCGGTATAGGAAAACGATCAATCTCTAGACATTTGTTTAAAGTTATTTTAAAATCGCCACATACTCGTATGGTGCCGTCTTTCTTCATTACCGGCACAATCGGAGTAGCCCAGTCGGACGTGGTAACAGGTGTGATGACTCCGTCGCGCGTCAGCTGTTCAAGCGCGCGCTCCACCGGCTCGCGCAGCGCGTACGCTAGCGGGCGCGCGCGCAGGAACACGGGCCGCGCGCCTTCGCGGAGCGTGAACCCGACCGTTCCCCCGGTGTACCGACCCAAGCCATCAGAGAACACCTCGCTATATCTGGAACTGAAATTGGCTAAGTTGAATTGACTGCTTTTTTTACTATGATTATAATTACAATACAGGGTATTCAAATTTAGATCTAATTCCTGTAACCATTGTCGGCCTAGTAGGTTTGCTTTCCCCTGTTTAACAACATACAGGTCTAATTTTTTGCTTATATTCTTGTAAGAAACTAAAGGCCTGATTTTACCTACTGGTTTTATCATTTCCCCAGTGTAATATCTTAACATTAAATTAGTATTTTTAAGATTACAATTTTTAAATTTTTTTAAATAACAATCATAACTAATGCACGAAATAGCGCTGCCGGTATCTATCTCCATCGTTAAAGTTGTTTGCTCAATGTCAAGTTCAATGGTGTATGGTCCAAACTTATGAAAATCATTTGACGAAATAGAATAACTATTTACCTCGTCACTGCTACTGGATGCACTCGCAATACAAACTCTATCATCCTCCCCTATGTTTAGTAGTGCCGTACCCCTCCTAATATTCGGGCACATTTTCTTGAGATGGCCTTTTTTGTTGCATATTCTGCATACATATATTTTAAATCGGCAGCTTTCACTTTGATGCTGGCCACCGCATACAGAACATCTGCTTTCCGTACTGGTTCGTTTTTCCATATGTAGTTTGCCATCCGCTCTCCACTTTCTGCCCGCTCCGCTTGTGCCACTTGCACCATCCACTGCTCGGCACTGCGTTGTCAGCGCCGCCCGATGCGCTGCGCGCGCTCTAACGTCCATGCCGCCGTGTTCACGTGACGCCGTCGATTCTCTCAGCTTGTAAACCCTCTGCGCCGATACACTGTCACTCCTCCCGCGAGTGCAGTCATCCACTGCCGCAGCGTTCCTCTCCGCCGCCTCCATCGACACCGCCAGTCTGAACGCCTTATCAAATGTTATGTCCTCCTCCGTGAACAATTGTTGCCTGATAAATTCGTTCCGGAGACCACAAACAAATTGATCCCGTAAATTCTCCTGCAAGCTGTCCGCCGTGAAACCGCAGTATCTTGACATCTTTTTTAATTCCGAGACAAAGTCCGCGATACTTTCTTCAGATGTTTGCTTTCTTTGTCGAAATTTAAAACGCTCCGCTAAACGGCTCGGCTGTGGTTGTAAATGTTTTTTCATAACCGACACTAATTGTTCAAACGATTTTGAAGCAGGTTTGACCGGTGCACACAAATTTACCATAAGTTCATACGCCTCACTACCTATGACCGTAATTAATGTGGCTACTTTTAATGGTTCTTTCACCTCATTTACAATAAAATACTGTTCCAGTTGATCTATATACAGATCCCAACTGTCTTTACCGAGATCAAAATGTCCTATTTTCCCGATAGCCATGTTTCACTCTCACTAGATACACTCTCCACAGTCCAAAATGTTCGTGACGTTTTCCACACACCTGGGCACGTCTCCAACTCGTCGCCACTGACGTAAATGTCCAGAAACCACTGAATTACGGGAGCACAATAAAAGTCGAGCGTACTTGATAGCATGTATTCACAGAGAGAGGTTGTTCATAAAATTACGTCTATACAAAAGCTTAAATCTACCCTACACATATATTACAGAGATATACATTGCATAAAGATAGTTTTATGCCAGTCTTGACTAGTGATGAAAATTCCCGGGCATTTTCATCACTAGTCTTGACAATGTAATTCCTAGAAAATCCTATTTTACAGTGATTACAAACACGCGATGCTCTAACTACACAAAGAAACATTTAAATTTATATTGTTCTGTCATTGTGAAGTTAGTCTGCAAAGTGGGTATAAAGATGCCGGTTTAATGCCCAGTATTGCATGTCATATAATAACATTGTGTTGATGACAAACGAGAGCTCGTTGGGCCGTGTCAGCTAAACTACGGACCAATTGATTCATTCGCGTCCTGTAATAGCGGGAGAAAAAGTGATTTGTTTTATTTTTCCTCACAATGTAGCTTAACACTCAGGTTGAAAATACTTTTCAACATGTCCATCGCCACTTTTAGTAGGATTTTTAAAAGGAAATTAATGGAATAAGCACTTGTATGTAAATATAGGATTACCTTTTATTAATTCATATGAGATAACATATTACATTATAATACGTAGCATGTTTTTCGTTTAAACACTAAACACGTTTGAGATGAGAAACAAAATTCTTTGCGCTAAATTGAAGATAAGAATATGGCAATATAATCATAATATTCGAGTTACATTGTTGGTATATTTCTACATATCGCTTATTAACGAGGATTTGGGCTCCGTAAGAAATACAAACGAATCGCGCGGAGCCACGAACGTGTTAAATTTTTATATGGTTTTAAACACTAATGTTTAACACAGTTAAAGGTTAACTTAGTCGATCAATAAACAACCCGCACAAACACTTTCTAAGCAACAGGATTGTCAGAGCGTGGAATGATCTCCCAGAAGACGTAATCTCAGCTCTAAATAAAATTTAAAAATCACTTGAACAAATACTATGTCAATTACAAAAAAAAAGTGAAATAGCAGGATACAGGCAATTATCAGCTGTATTATCTGCCTGCCTAATAATACATAAATAAATAAATATATATAACAAGATATTTTATTTACTCTTTTATGAGATGAACGCCTCCGCTAAATCACTTACTATTTCGTGAGCAAGAGTCGCTCAGCAATTATAAATTATATGACATTAAAAATATTATAGTATTTTTAAAATTATGAATATTTTTATAGTGCAGTTGTACGCGACTGTACAAGAGGTTTCGCTCGAGCAATCGGCAACCGACAGCAATATTCATTATGTTTTCAATATCGTGGGAGATGAGTGCCATTGTGGACTGCCTCGTGCTTCTGCACGTTGCAACCGACCTCAATTGGCAATTATGCAATCATTTTGTTCACTATTGTTTATACAGTTTTTTTGTCAGAAGAGTGCGAACAAGCTGACAGCTCAACTGATGGAAACTAGCTACGATTATCTACTATACTTACTACTATTACCTACTATATACAAGAGAATTACTAGCTGCCGTGCTAGTGTTTTATACAGTATATCATAACAATATTGTACGATCCGTGAAGACGTTACTCCGTATCGATATTAGAATCTATTTAGGTTATTCTTTTTAGTTAGAGCAAAAAAAAACCGAATAAAACAAAAATGAATTACATGGCAATACTGGAAGCGTCCATAACTCGTGGAAACGGGAAAGCAAAGGGTCATGAGTCATGACTTCCGTTGATTCCAAGCAAAGTTTATCAATTATATTGTTTTATTAGTCTTTATGTTGTTTTTTTTTACGTAATCCGAACTTAGATCGCAAGTAAAATAATTCATTTTCTTCCATTTTATATGGCAATGGCTTTTTAACGTTCACGAATGATATAATTTTCTGGTGTATTTTGGTAATGTTATTTATTGTGTCTTAATAATTGACCTTTCGGGTCGGACAGGGATTTAAAAATATACTGTTTATTATTGCACTCTTACTTCAATATTACATACCCTTACCAAGTCCCACAAAGACGAGATTCACTCAGTCACTTTCATTCTTTCTTTAACGACGTTATTGAGTACAGAGAAATTTAATATAGGACATCATCATTAACCAGTATCCATCCACTGCTGGTTATATGCCTCTCTTGATCTTCCATCATCCCGTTCATCCAATCCAATTTCCTGCCAATTTGCGCTAATCGTCGTTCCACCTAACCACAGGGCGTCTTATACTACACTCACCGAGGCGTGTAAACACGTCTACCCCAGCAATTTTCAGTTCTTCGGCAAACATGACCAGCTCATTGCTCCTTCAGCTTGCTAATCCTCTATACTACGTCGATGACTACTTAATATAGGTACTTTTATGTTCAATCCTCATCAAAGTGCCGAAATAGTCACCTTGGGGTTTTTAGCCGGTACAAGTCCTATACACTTTGCCCCCCATGTGCGGCCAGGAATGTCTTTGAGGATTTTCCCCAATTAAAAAAAAAAGTACTTTTAAACTTTAATTATTCACGTAAGCTATTATTAGTAATACACATTTAGCGTGGCAATTCGCTAAGCGATTTTACAGGTGATTTTATAAACGAGGGAGATATTTAGGGAGGTCATTCTGCATTTTATTCTGATTACCAATATGTAAAATTAGTAATATCTTAACCTGGCTAGCCTGACCAGGACTGCTCTGTTAAGAGCATACGATTGAGAAGAGAGACTATGCAAAGGGCATCTAGTAAACAAATTTGTTGGATAAGCACGCTCTATTATCAGCATCATTGTTGCTTTTCATCAAACATGATTGAGGTCTAACGTGAGTCTTTTATTAATAAAAAACTTTAATAATATAATTGATGTATTATGACAGCTTCGTACCGCAACCAAGCATGACGGTGACAGTCTCCCCGGATCGTCGGGCGGACGCTCTGGTTGCCCAACGCTGGGGTGCAGCGCGCAAGGTCGTCATCAAACGCAGCCACGGTGCCCCTCTTGGTGTGAGCATCGTTGGCGGAAAGGTAAATTCACTTTAGTTTCTATATTGATTGATCTAATTAAAATTTTCTGATAGAGAACAATGTTAAATTTTTACTGTGTCATGATACAGTTATCATTCCGATGGATACACTGCAGTTCAAAAACTAATTATAAAAAAAACCCCAAAAAATAAAAAGCTCATTTCGATTTTGTATAAATTTATTTAGTGATTGTAAGTTACTGTCCAAATATCGTTCGTATACAAATTTATTTTTAGTGAGAGAGTGCTCCATATAATAACGCTCATTCTTCTTTGTAAAAAAAACTAGTAACATTATTTGCGGTCCATAAATATTTATTTCATTCCAATCCAAAGAAAACACGAACAGAACAAAAAGCACACGTAATAGAAGTGACGATATTGTAGTATTTTTTTTTTTACAATTAACTATATAAAGATGACTTGATATTATACAACGAACAACATATACTCGCCTGAAGAGTTTTTCACAATTCAATGACCCGGTAAAATGTAAAGTTAGATGTCTCCTTGATTCTAGGCGAAATCGAAGTCACTGGGCAACTGTAAATTTTCATTTAATGCAATCATTAATTATAATAGGGTATTTATATACAGAAAGAGTTTGAAACGTTGTAAATTTAACAATCGTTTTATATTTGGACAATTATTAAAATCTTATTCCTATTATAAGTTTGAAAGTTTAGATGGATGTTTGTTTTTAAATCGCCCCACAATGGCTTAACGATTCGTTATGTAATTTGGCACAAAGATCAATTATATTCTGGAATATCACATACGCTACTTGTTATCCCAAAAATATGCTCGGTTTCTAGGGGTATGCGAATGGGATCAAATGGTGCAGCTACCTCAAAAATGATATGACCTAGATCAAACCAAGCAAGGCGGTGCCAGGCTTCCACTACTAACAATGTATAAGAACAATGTTTTTTTAATATATCACATTCTTAGGTTGACATAATCTCTACCCGTGATGGTGAAGATGACGAGGAAAAAGCTATATTTGGAATCTTCATCAAGAATGTAGTTCCGGACAGTCCAGCTGGTATAAGCGGTGAATTGCAGGTTAAAAAATTGTTCATAGTTTTAAATGGTTCCCTACTATAGCATTTTTTAAAGTTACTCGCTTGTCTTCAATTACACGTGATATTAACGGAAGTAGAATTTAAATACACTTGTAAAACAAATATTAAATGTAAGTCAAACATTTCGAGAATGTCGTTTTAAATAAAACACGAAAGGAGCGTTTCTGGATTAGTTTGGAACGTCTAATTGTTCATATACCTAGAGATCTTCAGTTTTGATATATGTGGACCGACATGATGAACTTTGGCGGTTATAGACGTTCTTGACCTACGATTGATTTTCACTTAGGTGCTGTGTAGTCATTTATCGAGTTGGTGTAATAAAACCTCAAAGAACACTCACTAACTGATGATATTTCAAAAATGATCAATGTTGTAACCAAGAATGTATTACATACTTTCTAATTATAAATTTGTCCATTAAGAAAAGATTATAAAATCATTCAATAACAAAGTAAAATAGAGAACGAAACCAAGCAAGGAAATCTTATAGATTTAAAATAAAAATAAAAAAACTTGAAAACGACTCTTAAATATATGCCAGTATAAGGGGCTCTTAATTGCTGTATACAAAATTTATTAGACATCCCTAAAATTATTTTCAAAATTGAATTTATAGAGTCCGAAAGTAAAAAGATACATTTGTAATAGATTTAAGTCTTTCATGGAAATACTTTTAGTAGAAACTATTTCTAGTGAAATCCAGTCTGAATATTTATTTTTAAAGGTATATTTATTAAGGAGCTTGTCTTTCGTTTAATGTCGTAGACTGGGGATAGAATTCTGGAAGTAGACGGAGTTTGCGTGAGATCAGCACAACATGAACGAGCTGTTCAGCTGATAAAAGCTGCTGGGGAGAAGGTCGTACTAACAGTACAGAGCCTACTGGCTTGGGTAAGTTAATATATAGTCTAAAATAAATTTATTTTCGCCATACCGCAAATCAAAACATTCATAAATTAAGAAATACATAAAGAAAAGGTAATTAAATAAAAAGGACAAACAAATAAGAAATAAAAATAAATATTATGAAAAAATTGGCTCCTTTTTCAGCTTCAGGTAACTAGATCCATGGTTCAAACCATGCTAAAGAAAATACCTCATTTTTAGGGGAATTAAGTTTTGATTATTACTTTTAATGACGTATCTATTTAACTGAACTGTCTCGTATATGATCTGTGTTACATAGAACCCAAAATCATATAAAACGTTACAGTATGTTTTTAAATAAAGATTTTCATGCGACATCGCTTCAAAAATTATTTATTGGTTCTAGCGTGTTACCGAACATATTATAATCTTAAGGTGATTTTTTGGTCCTAGTAAACCTTTGATTAATAGGTCTCAATCAATGAATTTGTACAGAACACAGACTCATCGGATGTGGATGCATCCCCACCGACAGCATCACCAGCTCGTGCCGTTAGAAAGTCTCCAGCTAAGTCAACGTTAGCTGAAAGGCCACCGCAACCCGAAATAAAAGTTAGTATTGTTGTTAATATTTTTATTTGGGCATATGAAATTGTTATTTTGACCATTTTAGAAATCTGCTCATTGAATAAAGCTTTTTATTAAAACTGGGAATACTTGTATTCAGTAAATTCGAGAGAAAAATCGTTAATACAAGCACGTTTTCTAAAATAACTTTGTGTTTTAATGTAAACATCAAAAATTGTTTATACGTTTTCATTACCCCATAAAATAATTGCTAACCTTGTGAAGATTTGTAACGGTTACTTGTTTCGTGTTGTTTCCTAACAGATAACAGTAACATCAGAGCCCGATAATAAAGAAGATGATGAACATAAAGAAGAAATTAAAGAAGCGGTAGAAGAGGCCCCGAAACCTGTATACTCAGACTCAGAAAGCAGCGATGAAGAAGACGAAAGAGAGTTACAAGGGAGAACTTATTCTGATAAAGGAGTTGAAGTAAGCTTACAGACTAAAAAAAATATGTTCAACTGATTTTATTTCAAAAAATGTGTTGCATAGCAGAAATTCAGAAAAGTATATCAAAAGGGAACTGACTGAGCGAAAATGGGACTCTAAGAATAATGTATATGGATTGTTTTTTTATTGTAAATAGGATGAAAGTCATTCTCGCGTCAGGAATTAGGAAATATATCAAGTAGCTAGAATTGGAGTGCCCCAAAAGACATCTACAATTAATTAATAATAATAACTTTAGTGAAATGGCTCTTTGTGATTTTAAAATATTGCAAAAACTTACGATGTTTGTAAAAATTTTAATAACAATATTAATGAAATTGATGGGAAAACGAATGCCTTAAACTGAACTGCTTTACTTTAAATTTTTAAATTACATTACTGAAATAAAGATGTTCACAAAATGTACTTAAGCCACTTAATTCTAGGACCTTTGTCTCTGACGATTAGATTTTTAATGAGATATTTAGACAGAGAACTAAAGTGAGCTATAAAGTTAACTGAGTAAGTAAGTAAAAATGGCAGTGAGACAGTCACGTTTTTCTAAGAACTGACAGCCTTTGTGATAAACATATGCTGGAGTAGAGACCGCGTCTCAGCAAATGTCATGTTGGATGCCTAAAGACGAGATGGATCGATGACTTGAGAAAGAAGTTTTTGGATGCTAACATTCCAGGGTAGAGATAACCGGCGAGTCTTGGGGGAGGATTCAATTATTATTAAGACTTACAGGCTATTGTTAGCCCTCAATCAAGCCTGTTGGTAGATGAACATGAGGTCAATGATAGACAAATGCCTATTTGCTGTTCTTTTAAAGGGACGCAGGGAGTGTATTTCACTCCTTTACTGTTTGCATTATAAATGATAAAGCAAACCTGTTAGTAGGGATATAGATAATATCTACTGTGTAAGGATGGTATCCATCACGACGTCATATGATTTGTGGTTTGAAATAATGTGGATTAAAAAAAAGTAATGATTATATTGATTTTTATTATTTTATGTGTTTTTCATAGATCGATCGAGCGTCAGCCGGAGCAATAAAGCGTAGCAAAGAAGAAAAGGACGCTGATAAAGAAGAAGAAGACGATTTTGGATACACGACAAGTGAGTGGAAAGATACATTATTCACACTGATTAATTTCTCATTTTACATTGTCCATGTTTATTTTTACGCGTGTTTGATTGAGCACAACAAATAAATATTTGTTTTTATTTATTTTTAAATGGATTTTACGTGAATATCAATGTTAGCTCATCGTATTCTTACAGTATAACTTCCGTCAGTATATAAGGTGCTATTACTCTTAACAGACCTGGGTGCCAAACAAAATAACATTCGATAAACGATGATGCTAGTAGAAAGTGTAAAATGTATGAGATTGACATAAGCTTTCGAAATAGTTGACACGTTATGTCAATTTTTATCCTGGATTTCATTCACTTTAAGTGGATGAATATGGGTTTGGAAGGACAAGAAGACGTATCGACGCCCTGTCGTCGTCACGAGCGTGGGACCGCCGGGGGAAAGGGTGGGTTGTTGGGCAGTGGGGATTGGAGGGGAAGACAATAATAGACTACTCGAAGTACTTTATCCAAACTGCCGTAAGATCAGCCTTCTTAGATGGTATACAGGACGCGAGGTGGGAGTCGCGGACGGCTATATACGATACGCTGTGTTTGTTGACCGATGTCTCAAGATGAACTTATCTTTAGGTTACAAATCCTACGCTTAATGTCGCAGTTAATTTATGGGTATGGTCTTGGTTAAAAAATGTAATATGGATTTTTTTTATTACTATATTTATCCTGTTAATAACGTAAAAGTTAGTATTTTTGTTTGTATGGATATTTTTAACTGATCGCAAAATTTATTGAATCAATTGTAATTATAATCCTTCTGTGAACTATGATGTTACTGTTATGATAAATAGCTCTTTTCTATACATGTAATGATAATAATAAATAATGTAATAGAAAATAAGGTATTTATTAGTAAATTATAAACAATTTATTAGCACCTAAAAGTAGTTAACAAAATACATAATGTAGATATTTATGGTATATAAGTTTTTTTTTCTTTTTTATTGGCAAATTTTTTATGTTTCAAAAATATTATCGTGTGTAGATAATAACTATCTATTATATATCCCTTATGATTAAAATATCACGTGCTGTCTCATTTTTCACATTAGGTAATGTCGGCGGACAGTGCTAGAAGACTAGTTGATTGATCAGATTAACTCAGTCTATCCCCATCGCGCGTCCCGCAAACTATCTAAAAGGGCCTCAAACTTACAGCGGTTTCTTTATAATAATATATGCAGGTGAAGTCGCGAGCAAATGCAAGTAATCTATAAGCCCAATATAAGGGGAGTTACAAAAGTGACACGAATGGACAAAACTTTACATTAGTGCAATACAATAAATGTGTTACCAGAAAAGTCTAGTATATTCGACGTTTTCCGTTGAGTAGTCTATGTTGTTAACTAACATAGAGACGTGCTAAAACACACATTTAATGTTCTTCCTATGAATAGCGTATACAGAGTATTTTAAGTTCACCTTCAAACCGCCAGGGCACTTCCGATCGTGGATGTAATAAATCTAAACCAATAATGAATACGTCAGTCAGCAGTTCATGCGTTTGATGAATTCATTATTCGTTTAATTTCGAGATCGTTTGGTGAAGCATTCACCTTTTTCATCTTTATCATCAACCGGCATCCGTCCACTACTGCGTATAGGCTTCTGCCAAGGTTCGCTACTGAATCTAATCTTCGGTTTTTCTCATCCAACAATTGTGTGCCATTTTACACACAGCATCGCTACACTTAGTCAGAGGGCGTCCTTAACTACGTTTACCGAAGCTTGGTCTTCACTCAAGAACACGTCTAACCCAGCTGTTATTAATTCTTCGGCAAATATGACCAGCCACTGCCGCTTCAGCTTGCTAATTCTCTGACCTATGTCGACGACTTTAGTTCTTTGGCGGATCACCTCATTTCTTATTCGGTCTTTCAGAGAAAGAACGAGCATAGCACGTTCCTTAGCACGCTGAGTGACTTTAAATTAAGAAACTATTACTTTGGGTAAATTATTTTGATATATTGTACTACATATATGATTCGAAACGAAAGTGCGAGTAGCACTAGAAAAACGTTCCTTCTTGGTGAGGCTTATGGTCCTTTTATATTTGATGTAATTTTTTTTTTGTGAAGTAAAGATAATAATTATTATGAACTATCAAATTTAAAATAAGTTGGAAATGAGATGTGCCATGCATAATGAAAAAATAGAACTAGTTTTATTTGTATGAATGTAAATTATTACTATGTATATATAGAGTCGTGGTGTTTATCAGTAGAGTAGAATAGTGCCTCCCATCATACTGAGCTCTCGTAAGAGCTGAATAAGGTACACAGCATACTGAATTGCACGCAGATTGCCAGCATCCAAGGTGCTGCATGTACCTTCTCTGCACATAGTCCCGCCAACACGCATGGACAAGCATACTGGGTTAAATGCCCAAGCTCCTTTCCATGGATTCCACAAATACGAGTACATTGGAAAAGTGAAGAGAGGCCTTAGGCCCGCAATAGAACGGACTGGCTATTAAAAAATATTATTATTTATAATCCCGTATTTAATATAATATATAGTGTGTCTTTTAGATAGTTTTTTACGGTGTAATATATTTTTTCAATTAGCATCTGCATCAATTTGCTAATAGATAGTGCAGTATGTATTTTAAATCTAATACAATATGAATATAAGTTGAGGTCGATAAATAGAGTTCTGAAGAAGGTTATTGTCAAATATACGCGGAATTGTTGAGAGTGCAGGAAGAGATTAATGAATGTTCAAGAAGCGAAAGAGGTTTGCAAGAAAGTGAAGTGCTGCTCCATACTCTCTGCCTACCCCTGTAGGGACTGATCGTGATGATAAATATTTCTCTAAATATTTTTAAGTTAAAATTAAGCAAAAACACAAAATGGTTTCTATAGCGACGATTTATAGTATAATGAATTTTCTGGAATATATAGCAGACATTTTTATAGACTTTTTTTTAAATGAATGTAAAAGAATCTCAACTAAGCCCCTCTTATTAAGTTGTATATTAAGGTCAGAAGAAACAACAAACTTGTTGAAAACTTTGCTCCGTCAAGGTTTCTCGCCGTCTGGACCGTCGTATATTTTCTCGAAGTTTTCTTTTATTGTAGAAAAATGCTAAGACTGATATTTATTTACATTATGTTGACTTTGCTTGAACTTTGCTCAGGAAATAAATTCGTCTTTGAAAAAGACTGAACACAGTATGTTTTGAAAACCCTGTCCGACCCGATATGGTCATACCGGTGACATGATAACTTTACCAACACACATCAGAAAATTAAATTATTCGTGAACTTTAAAAAGTTATTGAAGTTACAAAAATCATGTCCTGCCCGTGAAGGCGTAACTCGGTATCGATAATATATTATATTTTTATTAATTAAAATTATAGTTATACTTCTAGTTAAAGAAATAAAATTTGAATAAAATAAAAATTAATTGAATGGGAAAACTTACATGGCAACACTTGGATGTCATGACGTCGGAAGAGTCATGACCTCCGGTGATCTTAAGCACCGTGTATAAATTAAATCGTTTCAATAGAATTTGTACTGTTTTTTGTAAGGAATCCGAACATATATCGTATGTAAAAATAACTGAATTTCTTCAGTTTTATATGACAATAACTTTTTAGTGTTTATGGATATTATAATTTTCAGTTGTATTATGACATAGGTGGGTAAAATGTAATCAGATTAATGAAAAACGATTACGATTACATTTTGCGTTTGTCATCATTAATATAACAGCATTTTGCTCATCTATGTTTTGAACACTACGGAATCCTCAATTGCAAACACATTTATGACTCCTTAGTGGTTCGAAGGGATTTAATCATGATTACAGACCAACAAAATTAAAATTACGATTGCATTTTGTAATCGTTCATCATTAATCAGATTACATTTTGCACATATCTGTATTCTGGAATGTTATCGTGCCACCAATATGTCCTTTTCAGAAGCAATTTTTTTCCAAAGATATTCGTTTGCCTGTAATGCCTGTAACTTTTTACTTTGTTTTGCGAGATTTCAAGACTTGTAGGTACAAGATATTTTATAAATGCCAATATACGTATCAATTTAATACGCTAAGTCGTTAAACACATTAGTTGCTCGGAGATTTCACGACGTCGCGGCGGTTGCATACAATTTTTATACGAATGTAATGACGTTTGTGCCGTCAAACAGAGCGGTTGTAGTAAGGCGACATCTATCGGTTTCACTACAGAATTAGGGATGCAGATTATCCTTATATCATTCGCAAGTAACTTATGGAGTGATAGAAGAATTTTGGTATGAAGCGGAAGTATCTTAACCGCTTCACCACAATACTTTTCATTAATTCATATACGGTAACATATTACATTATACTATGTCGTATGTTTTTCTATAAACACTCTAAATACAATTTAGGTGAGGAATAAAATTCTTTGCGATAAATAAAAGATATAATATAACCATAAAAACCAACTTGAAAATTACATTGTTTATACGAGTATGTTACGATACGGTGTACTGAGATTCTGATTTGGAACCTGTGAGAAACACAAGCCAATCGCGTTGGGGTCGCCAATGTGAACGAATGTGACGGATAAGTCTATTTTTAAGCGAAAGAATTCAATATAAACAGCCCTAGAGAATTTCATTTTCATAAATAATGTATCTTTTCAATACTTGTCTTTAATTAAATGTTATATATTTGATAATGTAAATACGTCAAATATTTCATTATTATCCCTTTAATAAAAATAAGTTAAGTTGATGGTTATTAAATTTTATATTAAAAATATCTTTTTCATTGGAATTGTTTACAAATATTTGAAAAACTATTCTCAGGTTTTTTCCAGCTGACCGGCCAATTCACGGCCCACAAAATCGCCGTGCTTCGATCTAGCGGGCGCGTGGGGATCTCGTGGGGAAAGCGTTACCATGAACATCGATTTCTCGAGGGTCGTTAACTAGTCACTCAGGGCTATCCTATGTGACCACGAACACAAAGGCATCCGCAAACCTGTCTTGGATCGACGAGTCAGCAGAGATTGATACGCCGGGGCGGTTGACGGCGCCCCGACGTCTTCTTGAAGTGGGATTGGTCCTCTCTCGATCATCCCTACTCTATCCTATTTTATGCTAGAGTAGCTGGAGTAATGAATGTCGTTTAGAAGATGACATAGATTATTCACTAAAGAACAAAGAAGAATAAATCCGGATTGATTGGATAAAAATGTGTAACGTATCCTACTTGACGTTCTGGATATGTTGGAGTAAAGGGTTGCGAATAGCCCAGACTTTAACCGGCTACTAATTATCTCAAATCGCTCCAGTCACTTGGGTATATTGCCTCACTGAGCGTTTTCTACCGTCTTTACCACGGCGAATGTTCTTAAGACTTGTTTGACCTTAATCCAGCATCTCTCTTTCATAATGGAACAGTAACTAATATCCCGGCTAGGATTAAGAAGCTTATTTTTAACAAGTTGTTGAGCTGTGTAATGTTCTTCTGGCGTGTGTTCTAAGCGTCCTATGATATTAGGTCCTTGAAACAAAGCGTGAAAAGGGATTTGTACAGGCCTTGAGCAGTCGCAATTGAACTTAGAAAAGCACATATGTTGATTCACTTTTAGCCATTCATTTTAGGCGTGATTTGTACATTGTTGTAGCATTTCGAAACGACAATATGTCGGTGGCCGGCTAAGGCCTTTGCAACAACACCGGGCTAAGAATGCTCGTCGCATTTGAGGTATTCAGCATTGTCATAGGTATTTCGTTTTACAAAATAAATGGACAAGCCAAAACGCAGTCTGAGTTCAGTGCTATAAAAGTTTAGAGTAACAGTAGTTGGTTGATACGAATCAATACACGGTGGGAGGAAATAGGTGAGTCGGAATCTATTTCTAACGGTTCGAAGGTCGCACAATAACTAGCAAACAGGTGTCGGTCTGATTATGTTCCACACATAAAGCCAATGTTCCGGTACGCCCACGTACCTTATAATAAATAATATAATTACTATACAAACACCCATGCATCTCTCCATAGAATTAACGCTAAATTTACCGCACCAGTCAAAATTACTGGTCTTTATATTTGACTCAGAATTTTTAGTTTTCTAATACTTTTTTATTCTGAAAAATAATATGACGTTTACTGATACAAGATAGCAATAAATATTATGGATTTAATGCTGTTTAAAAAAAGTTAAATATTATTATTATTATTATTATCAGGCAAGCAGTTAAAATAAAATACATAGACACAAACAGAACATAACCCCAAAACTGCTAGGTGTTTTGTGTATGAGAGAGGTTCACTAGGCTACTGCCCATTTCGAACCTGAACTTTACCGAATCATATCGAAATCAGAGGTAAAAATAAAAAGTTGTGTTTATAATAAGATTAAAAAGAAAAGAATACAAATAAATATAACAAAAAAAACAATAATAATAAATAGATATAATAAGTAAATACACATATACATACACATATATACAAGTAAATACACATATAAAAGAATATATAATTATACTGTAATTTGGTAGAATACTTGGTAATCATTTAGATACTATTTATTAGCGTGTGTGTTTCTTAGCCATCCATAATATTTTATCCTATCCAAGTATATAAAAAAGCTCCCTCTCTGATTCTACAGTTCCCAACCGGATGAGCCAATCAATAGCCACAGCCATAAATATAAGGAAATACTTTAGCAGTTGCAAAAAATTTTGTATTTCTAATGGTATTGGGATAAGGCAAGGGCCGGCAAACTTTTTCTGGTGTTGTCTAAGAACGACAGCGACCATATAGATACTAGAATTCATTGGCAGTTGTCGTCTTCATTTCGGCCTACGTGAAAGCCTCTAGATATTTCAACAGTTGAATATCTGTTGTTTATGCCATGGTCGGAGGGTTAGTAACTCCAAAAAGGCCTAAGTAGTTCGGAAATTGGCTAAATAAAAAATATAAGGATATAAGTAAACTGAAGGGATATTGTATGTTACTGATGTTTAAGATTAATTGTACGCACATATTTATATCTTATTTTTTCGAAAACATACTTTATAAAATTTGAAACTAATTTATCACGAAAGTACTTTTTTCTGCACGGTGTGTGATGTAGTGGTTTACTGAGCAGTAAACTTGATGATGTCTGTTGCCGAATAAGGCGGAGGCGCGTATGTGTCCTGCAAACCACCTGATGAAGAGTACTTGAAGAGCTCTTTACACCCACATTCTCAAGAGTTGGAGTATAAAAATCTAATCGCTTATGGGTCGTTGGAAGAATACGGATCTCCAGGCCCGGCTAGCAACGATCTGATGGACATCCCGGAGGTTATAGTCAGTAGGAGTCTGATACAATTGGGTCGCCATTTTCAGACCGGCACTTGTGGTTCTATGCAAGATTTTAATTCGGGTTACCCAAAAAAGGATATGCTAAACAATATTTTTAAATGTACATTAATTCCTGGTACGTTTTTAAGCACTTTAAACATTCTACTATCATCGCTGTAACAAAGTTGAGATAAATTGGCCACACCTTGGAAATACCGGGGAAAATTAATGGGTCCGTAAAACGCGGGGACGCGTACGGAGAATTATTCTCTAAATCATATTTCTAGGAGCATAGTCTGGAATAAAAATATTTTATTGTATCATAAAAGCGTTCAAAACTAGATGTAAACAACATTTGCTTATCTATTTTCGTTTAGCTGACACACGGTCGCATTGTTTGTCAAGTTTAATTTTAAAAAATTTAAAGTTTTTTTTTCGCCTGATGATAATTACCGTGTAGTCCAAAAACAACAGCGACTATCAAATGTCGGCCGACATATCTCTTGGGTATATGAGCTACTGGATGTACACAAGCTGATTCCGAAACGCGACACGTTAAAGCGAGTCAATATTACGGTGTTTACAATTGAGTATTGTAGTCATGACCCTGTTTGGTCAATCACCTTATCACATTAAAAAACAATATTTGATAAATGTTTTTAATATTATCTTTGTCTATACATCAATTGAAAATGAAATAATTTGTAAAAATTTTGTTAAAACAAAAGTGATTAATTTATAGCCATTTGATGACGCTTGAGTAGATTTTACTTTATAAATCTTAAATCAAATCCTCAGTATCAAACAACTTACAGTGAGGTGGTAACACGCTACTAACACCTTAAGCACTAATCCCCCGTACTCGGTGAACCAGTAAAGGTCCAAAACAAGAATTCTTTTTTATTAAAAAAAAACTGACTGGTCTCGAAGCGGTATAAGCAGGACGCTGTGGCGAGTTACTACAGTACTTTTTAACTATGTTACTTTAAAATGTGTGTTAAATATTCAAACTCCTTCCTATGTATTCCACAATTACAGTGAAAAAGGAAAGGGAGGGCGTTGCCCTGGAGTGGGACGAAACTAGCTCATAATATTAATAATATGACACTTTGAAGTTCATCTTTACGGCTGTGTACTTATACTCTATTATATTATTCTGCTTGGTTGTTTTCTGCGCGTTAAAATTACAAAATGAGTGTCAGCTCTGTCAGCTGAAAATCAACGCTGGCTGGCTTAGCTGATCTGTACTGAGCAAACTTCTCTTTGACGCATCACGTCAAAAAAGGGTATTTCCTTTGCTGTAATCTGTGTTATATATTTAGTGTGCCAAAAAATGCTTTTCTATTCAGTTCAGTACAGATCAGGTCTGTTAGTCTACCTTAATAATATCCATTGGACAAGAATAGATAGTTCCTAACAATGACAGGCCCAGATCTAGGTAGTGGGGGGTCAAGCCGAGGACCAGGCCCTGGCGTCAAATTTCAGGGGCGGCAGAGGAACACATCACCTGGCGTACTCAGTCTAAAATATACCAGAAAAAGTAAGTTAACTTCTCCATTAAAAAAAAAACCTATAATACAAGCCCTTGGTTTTGACGTTTTAAAAGTTTACTCAGTCTCATTAAATATTAATCTACCTGCAACGTTCTGTGCTAAATAAATATTTTTCTGTTAACCAACTTTCTAATGCATATTTTAAATAAAGTTGCCCAATTTATTGAGCGCTCGCTCCAACAATATGTGTGCGTCAATGCCGCGTAGTGAACTGATAAATACCACCTGAATAGTTGTCTGTATATTCGCAAATCATTGTTTTTGGGAAATTTTGTATTTTAAGTATTCCAGGAAACTATTTTATTTATTCTGTTTACGTTTAAAGCATTTCAATTCGTGGTTTTTCTTTACCGGAGATCGCTTTTTTAATCTACGATCTTGTGAAATGTCGCAAATGTATTTATGATATTCGTCGCCGTTGGCAGAGTCGTATAAGAGTAATAATATGTCAAAAGAATATTTCAAACTTTATTTCCATCTCCGTTATGTCGTCCATATTTTTGTGAAGAATTTGGGGTCATCGATGAAAATCCATTGACAGTCTTTGTCGGCCCACATATACCACGACTGAAGGTCTCTGATCCTGAAACGCGACAGGCCAAAGCGAGTCACGATCATAGAAGTGCAAAATGTAATCAGATTAGTAAAAATGATTAACGATTACGTTTTACGTTTTTTACCATTACTATGACTGCATTTTGCTCATTTATGTTTTAAACACTAGAAAATCACAGATTGCATACACATTTATGATTTCTTAAAGTTTTAAATGGATTTAATCATGATTACAGAGCAAGAAAATTTAAATAACGACTACATTTTGTAATCGTTCATCATTAATCAGATTACATTTTGCCCATCTCTGGTCACTATGACGGTCTTTATACTTGTGTACTGCGGTCATGACTCAGTTCGGGCAATCGCCCTATCACCATAAAACCACCTACCACAACCACAACTATTACCGTTATGTCTAGTAGTATTACTCCTATTATTATTATTGCTGGTACTATTTTGTAGGTCAAATTGTAAGTCATTGTCTGTTGTCTATAAAATTGTAAACCTAAAATATCGCCTTTACGAAGGCAGACTACATGTTTCACTCGACTAGCTTTCCGTTTTGATGAACTATGCATGCTACTGGTATTATATAACTTACTATCCATTATCAAATTGAAACGGATATCATTTAAAAAAGTTATTACATCGTAAAAGGCTATTTAAAAGACAAATTATAAACTATGTTATATACATGAATTTAAATAATAATAATTATAGCTAGTTTCTATAATATTCTATTATATTTGTGGAATACATGGGAAGGGGATGGGCATGTAATCCAGCACGCTTGTCCAATGCGGGTAGGCTGGTGAGCAGTATGTGCAGAGAAGGTACATGCTGCTGCTTAGATGCTAGCAATCTGCGTGCATTTTCAGTATGCTGTATACCTTCGTCGGCTTTTACGACACCTATTCTGCTGGTAACCTTTAAAATGAATAATAAACAATATAATAATTATAACGTCTCGGTATATCTCTTTCGGGGCGAACTGAGAAACTTTAGATAATCTGAAAAAGCCAGAGGTTTGTGCTAGAATTTGAACTTACGACCGTTCGAGCTGCCACACATGTATACCGGTTACTTATCCACTAGGTCACCACAGTTCAAAAAAAAATTAGCCAAAAATTATATCCTTTTTAGAAACGGTACCCGAATTCAAGGCTATTTTTTTAACATTAATTCATTTTCATAGATCAAGTATCACTGCACTTTTTTATAGTAGCAGTGAGGCCTGGGTATGTTAGAAGAAGCGTGAAAGTAGAATTAATGCAGAGGAGATGCGGTCTCTTCGTTCTATATGCGGAGTAAGGTTTGCAGAAGCATTAGGCACGGAAAGATACGTAGAGTGGGTTGCTTTGAAGGTTAGTGTCATCGGCAGTATGCACAAGAGTATGCTTCGATGGTTGGGTCACGTGGAGAGGATGAACCATGAAAGAATGCCAAAAAATTACCATATGAATATCAGTGGAAGTAAGAGCCGATAAAAAAAAGGAGGTAAATAAAAGGAGTTCTGATGAAGGGTTCTGTCAAAAGTGCGTAGTATCGGCGAGAGTGCATGAAGGGCTCAATTAATGTTAAGAAAGCGAAAGCAGTTTGCAAGAATAAGGAGAAGTGGCTTTCCATTCTCTCTTACTATTCTAGTAGAGATTCGGCGTAAGAGTAGATATGTAGAAATGATATTTTCCGTAGAACAAAACATTTTAATGAATCACCTTTTTATTCTCTACAAGTCAAATTAAAATTGCTCCTAAATCCATATTTTACATTGACTAACTTTATAAAGATATATGTGTGAATAACAAATATGTCCATTGAAAAATCTTAGCAAATTATTTCCCCTTGAAAAATTACAGTTATGATTCAAGAATATGTAACAGTATTGAAAGTTATAATTGTGAATCTTAAATTAATATACACAAGGTTAATTATAGCTTGGTTTTGTTACGTGGCTTAGGTCTTGTGGCGTGACATCACGCGCCACGTGCTTCGGAATTTTCAGTGTCGCGTTTGAAATGGTGGAAAGCGGGCGTCGGGAACGTTTCCCGCGTTTTCCATTCGCGCGCGTTTCGTTTTCCAATGTTTTCTGCTTCTGAAAATTGTTGATTTCATTGTTTATTTTTAAATAAAACTAACCAAAGAAATAAAACAAAGCGCAAAGATAAAAATAGCTAGCGGAAAGTGGATTCAGCCACTAATGTATCCCTGATCACCCCGAAAGGGATATAGTGTGACGGTATATTATTATTTTATTATTATAAATTGGACAAATGTCTTGGCAGTTTGAAGAGTATAAATTTATGTTTTTTTAACAAAAATATTATCTTAAATATAATAGTTTTTGTATGGTATATTTCAAGTGGTAAGAGACTTCTTTGAGAATTGGATCGTGAACACAACATACAAGTGCAAATACCGGCCTAATGACGCGCTACGGTCTGTCGCGGTTATCAGCTCGTGTAAACCCTGTTATTCACATACCTAGAGACCTTAAGTCATGGTATATGTGAATATGCTGACAGCGATTTACAACAGATTCTCGTATTTGGTGTTAGGCGCCGTTTTTGGACTACATTATACTTCACATCAGACACTGCGTCGTCACTTTCTCGAACCAGTATAAAAAAAAATATGGAAATATAGTTTAATTCGCATTTAACAAAAATATTATATACAGAACCTTGAAAACAGCGATTTTTATTAATAGAGTGAAAAATGTTCTTAGGACTGAAAATAATCGTAACAAGTCCTTGAATAGTGAGCGTGCTTTGCCATTCCTCAGCAAAAACACTATGTGAACTATTGAACGAAGAAATACTTTTTCTTTAATTCTGACTCGATAAAGTGACTGCATTGCACCTAATGAAAAGCAAAGTGTTCTCCAAGAATGACAATGAGCGCTACGATACGTACTCTGTTGACAGTCGCCATCGCTATGTCGGCCCACATATACCATGGCGGAAGGTCTCTGAGTATCGGAAAAACTGGATATACATAAACTGATCCCAAACGCGACAGGCTTAAGCGTGTTGCTATGATGGTCTTTACATCTGTGTACTATGGTCACGACCCAGTTAGGGCAGTCGCCCTGCCACCTTAAAAACAATATAATATATCTTTAATACATAGAAGAATACAGGCAAAACACGCAGAAGAAAGCGAAGCAACATATCGAGGGGTGAAAGGCTATTTGGTTTAAACGAAATTTTTTGGTGATATAGTAATATATTTTCAGAATCAGCGATTTTTACCGATTCCAAAATATATATATATATATATATATATATATATTACCATATCACCAAAAAATGTCGCTTAAACCAAATAGCTTTTCACCCCTCGATATGTTATCCCATAACCTCATTCGCGCTCACTTTATTCTACCATATTTATTATTTAACTCTGTAGCAATTCGTCATATATGTACGATTCAAAAATTGCATTATATATTTAAAATCAGTATATCATGATGCATCAACTCGCTAGAGATCGTTCTAATATATATTTCTATTTGACGACTTTATAGCGTAATGATAGAAAGAAAAGTTTATTGAGAAAAAAATAACAACATACAATATACACATTTATATAAATCTATGTAAAAATAATACATACCATCACATTATGTATCCTGTGTTCTGTCACTAATCTCAAAGTACACTTGACTCCGTATGTTGAAATGAAATGAAATATAGCTTTATTCAAATAGGCCTACTTCCATCACTTTTGAATTGTCAAAAAAAAGAAAGTAAATCTACCACCGGTTCGGAAAGCAGAATCTACCGAGAGGAGCCGACAAGAAACTCTGGTAGTTGCTCCTTTTAACATAATGAGGTACAATAACAGGTATAATATATAAAGGATTGAATGCCCCGCGAGAACGATTGCATATATTAAGACCACGCACTTTTATCATTCAAACAGTCATTAATGGAATAATATCCCTATTTAAGCTATTTAGTTTTAATCGTTTTTTTTTATTTCAATAGTGGGAACTCCAAGATGTCTTTAGGTATTGTATTGTATAAGCGAATACCGAGCCCCATGTAGGAACCATGAACCTTTTTAAGCCGGAAATTAGATAACACTAATTTGTGTTTATTTCTAGTATTAACATTATGAATATCATATATCGTTGGGTGTCGCTGTCATGCGCCGTACAGCGCGTATTTTCAGCCGACGCTCAATGGAACTGATTGTGCTAATAAAGTAGTAGAGGCGTTCAATATAATAAATAGGTATTGTAATAAATACATATAATACTTCTAATACTTGTTCTTCTACAAGTGTTCTGAAGAGTTATTTAACTTTGTTCCACCCTCTCTCTCTTCCTTAGTAGAACCACGCGGGCGGGTTTACGGAGTCACAGCTATACGGTAACTCACATCCCGGCTAGGACTAAGAAGTTCTCCTTCTCTTACTGCAGCCAAGTTGGCTGTGGAATGATTTTTCGGCGAACATGTTCCCATCATCCTATGATTTTGGGTCCTTTAAGCGAAGCGTGAAGAGATATTTGTGCAGGCCAGCATGATCGCTGCGATTATCAATAGGTTTTTTAGTGTTGATAATTGTTGTCGTTTCTGGACTGCACCATGCTTACTGTGTGTGTGTGTGTGTGTGTGTTTGTGTGTGTGTGGTGTTGCACTGTCAGGATAAAAAAAAACATTTTATATAATATACTGAATAATGCTGACGGTCCTGGGTTCGAATCTCAGTAGCGGCCGTTAACAAATAATGCAAATAGTTGACCGATGGCTTAAAGTTATGCAAACGATGATTTTTAATGGGTAGTAATAGTAACCACCCGCACGCGAGTGGTTATGCAAGTGTTATAAACCAGATCCAGTGAGTACGGTGATCCAAATACACGCGTTCTATTTTAACCGCCACCATTAATATTAAACGGTCTCTGTTTACACCCCGAAACCGCAACTTGAACATAACAACCCAATCCCCGATCAGTACGTTAATTGTGCCAATAACTTTTTATAGAGATATGGGTTTTATAGATCATTAAAAACTGTTTTAGCTTGTTTACGTTTAGATTTCTGCTATTCTGTGCGGAGATGATTGATAGTACACAATATGTAACAAAAGCACTGTCCGATCCCTTTATGGATCACGGCATTACTCGGTATTGATATTATATTCTACTTAGGTTATTATTTTTAGTTAAAGAACGAAACAATTTCGAATAAAATAAAAATAATTTAATCAGGGAAAACTTATATGGCAATAAAAGGAGCGTAGGTAGCTAGTAAAAAAAGGAAAGCCGGGGATCATGCTGATAGTTAATGACCCCTCGTTGATCCCGAGCATCGATTATCAATTAAATCGTTTCATTGGTCTTTAAACTGATTATTGCATTTATAATAAATATTTCGAGCATAGATCTCACGTAATATAATTCAATTTCTGAAATTTTATATGGCAATTACTTTTCAATGATCACGAATAATAAATTTTCTGATGTATTTTGACAATGTTATCACGTCACCAATCACGGACAGGGTTTTCAAAACATACTGTTTACCGGTGATGAAAAAACAATCGACAGGAAATGTCAAGTGTATGTGCCCTAAATACGTCAATCAGCTGCGCTACTGGCCACATTGAACATGACATATAAGCCCAAAGTGAATACAGCCACTTATATATCTCTGTTCATCCCGTAAGGGATATAGCGTTACAATATATTATTATTCTTAAAATTGAATTATCTATTTAGAAGCTATGATGCCACAGATACAAATACTCAGAGCCAACATATTCACAGATATACTTAAATTTATAAAACGTCTTTTTTGTGACGTAGGCTAATAATAATGTCAGCTTTGGTCGTTTTCAAATTAGTCGACTCAATTATTCCGCGCAAAGCTATCTATTGTAAAACAGTGATCCCCAAAGTTGTTCAGGTGGATTATGTAGGGGGCACAACTACGGGAGACTCAAGGAGGTATGCCTTAGCGTGAAAAAAAAGGAGAGTTCACAAGTTGTAAGTCGGGGTCCACGAAAATTCATTTGGTTTTGATAATGAAGGGCAAGAGATAACACATTACTTAAAAAAAAAATAAGGGAGTAAAAATATTTGTAAAATATTTGGTGGTTTTGAAGAATTTAGAGTGGGAACACAGTCGCAAAGCAAGGTTAACGTCCACATTAGGTACGCGAGCGGTTGAGTTCTCTATTTCATCTATCGGATAATTGCTGATTCGTTGTTGTGGTCTTCTGGACATGTTGTTCTTGTTGTTTGGGTTGGTGTTGTGGATCTCGACAGCGGCAAGATGCCTGGATGGTAACTGCGAGGAGTTGGTGATTTTTCTGATGGAATCCACTTCGCTTGGGCCGTTGAGGTTGAAGTCATTGACATTGATTACTGAATGTTAAAAATATTAAGCCTTAACTTGGCAGAATTCTATTTTTTTATTTCAATTTTTTTTTTTGCTATTTAATCCTTATGGACCAAGGATGTCTAGAAAAAATAAAAGTGCGTTCGGAAACTAAGAAAGTACCTAAATATTCATATAAAAATAATAAGTTTGAGCTAAAAAATTATGCCAATAGTTTTTTTTTTAATTCTGGTGTATCTCCACAGATATATTATCAAGAAAAGAGCTAACGACGGGCTCAAAATTACTTGTAGCCTTCAAACATAACTTAAAAAAGCAAATTTTTCATATTTTTTTACTTGTTTTGGAAATATGGTAGAAATTTTGCAGCAGGGGGTCCACTGAAAACAGTAAAAACTTTGGAAACTTCTGATCTAAAGTCACAATGTTGTAATAAATTATAAAGTCCAAATTTTCCGTGAACTATCGAATATCAAAGATCTTGGAAAGCTCACAAGAGAACAGCTTTTATGTACGTCCGGTCATTATGGAGCAATTAACTGGAGCAAGGCACAGAATTAAATTATTCTGTACCGGTCGCCTGTATGCTACATAATTTGGTTAGTTCGTTCCTTCTCCGTTTAGATTAATTTTAATTACTTAATGTGGTTTTCGATTCTGGCCACAAACATGTTAAATAATTTAGTTTGGAAAGAGTTTAGCTATTTTAGGTCTGACCGAAAGTTTGGTTCTAGTCACCTTTAGTCAAGTTATGAAGTTATTTTAATAATCAACATAAACCTTCAATTTGAGTTTTTTTCTATCCTGACTTGGCACAGTCATGAAATGAATGAAACGAGTGAAATTAATGAAATGAACGAAATGAGTGAAATAAATGAAATATAACTGTTAAGTAATGTTGCCACGTCTGATAGTAAGCATAGTGCAGTTCAAAAACGACAATGACTATCAACAGTAAAGAAAAATCTATCGGTAGTCGCTGCGGCCATGTCAGCTTCCACAAATATATCTTTAAGCTTTGTTTAAAGGACCCATTATCATAGGACAGTGCGAAAACGCTGGCCGGTAGACTATTCCACAGCCCAACAGAACTTCTTAGTCCTAGCCAGGATGTGAGTTACCGCATAGCTGTGACTCCGTAAACACGAGCGCGTGGTTCTTTTATGGAAAGGAGAGGGTGTAACAAGGTTATATAACTCTTCAGAATACTCGTCGTGATACAAACGGTAGAAAACGCTCAGTGAGGCAATATCTCTATATATTAAAACAACAAATTGCTTATTTTACGCAAGTCTTGAGCTGCTTTTTTTATGATTTAAAACCTTCGGCCCCGGATTCTTTGCCGAATGGCTTCAGCCATACTTAGTCTACCTATAATCAAATACTTATCTTCTATAATATAAAAATGAATCATTAAATGTGTATAAGCGCGAAACTCGAGAACGGCTGAACCGATTTGGCTGATTTCTTTTTTGTTGTGTTTGTTGAAGTCTGGGGAAGGTTATTACGGAGAGAAAAATTAAAAAAAATGTCTGAAAAAGTCTAAAAACAACACTTTTCTATATTCTCATACAAAAAATTCGTTATAAGTCATTTTGAACTTTAACACCACACCATAAAGTTTAAATGTCAGTGGACGGGATCCGGGAAGGCAAAACAATTGAGTGCCGTATCAAAATTTGTCAATTTTTATACATATAGCATTAAGGCTAGGTTCCTTCAAACAATTTTTAAAAAACAGCCGACAGGCTAATAGGTTTTGGCAGAATAAAATCTGACGGGGTAGCTTTAGTTTTAGAGAAATAGGGCCGAACAAGGTCTGCCGGGACAGCTAGTTACAAATATTTTAACAATCATAATCAGATTAATCCGTTTTAGTTTGAGGCTTCCTATAAACCTTAGGCTTTAGCAGAAATTTCGGCTCTTCTGAAAGTTCTACTTAGAAGATTGATGAAGCCGAACACCTTTTTTTTTGGATAATTTGGGAAATATAAAATTCCATAGGATTTATAATTTTTAAAGTAAACTAATTTGACATCTTGTATATTTCTCACTTGGGCCAGTTGCCAACATTATGCCGGAATCACGAATCTCAGTGTCTAACGCAGACAAATCGAGTATCAACTTATATATCTCGTTTTGGCACTTAAATCTTTTGTCTATTCTCTCAAAATATTCTTATTTACGTTATTAATAGCTTTAATTTTTCATTAAAAAAACTTTTAAAACTAACAAGAACCTTACTTAGGTATCTAAAGTTGTAAAGGAACCGCATTTCGTATCAAACTGCCACGACTTCTTTATACTGCGGTTGGAACAACCATAAATATAAAAAGTTCATAAAAAAATTTAGGACTACAAACAAAGTTGTGAATGCAATTAAAACTTAGTGAGAGTTCTTAAAACGTCATGTGAGTGTATAAAACGCGGTGAGAGTGCACAAAACCTTACACAACTATATAAATTATACCTTCTGCATCGCTATAAAACTTCGTGCCACAATATAAAACGTTGTGCAATAGCATAAAAAGTTATGTGAGTTCATAAAACGTCATGAGAGTGCGCAAAATGCCGTGAGAGTGTGTGAAACGCCGTGAGAGTGCTTAAAAAGCGCGCAATGTGCGCATAATTGTGTGTAGTTGGTTCTAAAAACAGCCAAGTTGCACGGCACATGCGCGGAGTGCGCGCGGCGTGCACCCCGCGCGCGCTGCCCGCCCCCTCTCGAGCCATGCGGTGAGCGTGTCATGGAGACCATCTCTGAGGATGCTGAGCAGGAGTTAGAACTTGGTAAATTCCTCACCATCTTCCATTAACATAAAGATGCAGTTTGCGTATACGACAATCAATGTCAAGTAAGAAAATTATCACTTAGATGAAAAAAGGTAGTTTTCCTCTTATGTATTCTTGTATTCTTTGTTCTTTTGTTTTCTATTAGATGGTATGCGGTTTTCCTCACGATCTTTCTTTTACTGGCAAGCATGTGTTACCTAAATCAGTACTTAATCGTACGTACGCGCCAGGTCTTGAACTTACGACCGTTTGTTTGTTTGTCTGCGTATGGATACCGGCTCCTTATCCACAAGATCACCACAGCGTATTTGTTTCTTTTTTTAATAATACTTACCTTTCATTTGGGTCTCCAAAAAATTTTATACAGGGCCCTTCTAAGCAGAGATGGGCAAAATGTAATCCGATTAATGATTACATAAGTAGTCGTAATTTTAATTTTCTTGCTCTGTAATCGTAATTAAATCCATTTAAAACATTAAGAAATCATAAATGTATATGCAATCTGGGATTCTGTAGTTTTAAAACATATAATAGATGAGTAAAATACAATCATATTAATGGTAGTCACGCCAAAAGGCGCAACCCTAGAATTATACAATAAAAATATAAACGCACTCAAACGCAAACGCCATCTGGCGTACATCATTCACTACTTAACGTTCTCGCATTTAAATCACAAACATCGCATCGCATCCTTTTTCTTTATAATCGCTTATAATTATATCTTACTCGCTATACACATCGCAAATCCTTACTTACACCATACTCCACATCACATATATTCAAAAACATACACAGTGAGTGATTCTATGAAGTGCCTGAATACCGCTGCCTACGGTAAGTACTTGATTTGTCTCAAATTATCGCAATCTTCTTTATTATAAAAATCATCCCGCCTACGAGGGTGCATTTGTGCAACGGCATAAGTCAATACTTATCCCGGCCCGCGTAAATGGTAAAAAACGTAAAATGTAATCGTAACCATTTTTATTAATCTGATTACATTTTGCCCATCTATGCTTCTAAGAAACGCTACGTCAGTGTTTCAAGATACCCTGTTTTCTTTTTATAAAAGTTATTTCTAAGTGGATACAGCCACTAACGTATCTCGGCTCACCTAGAAAGGGGTAAAGGCTGCCGATGGTAATTTTTATTTTATTAAGATATGTCGACAGAAAACGAGATATGTAGCAGTTAGTCACGTAAGAGAAGTCGCGTGTAAAATATAGTCAATTTATATGACGTGAACCCGGTAACTAACACATCTATTTTTTAACTCAGCAGGTGTTTATGAATATACAAAGACCGTTTGCGATTACATATTGTGTATTTTTAGTATGCCGGTATTTATCTTCAAACTATGTGAGCTAATGCACACCTTGAATATATTTCTATCGGAATAAGCAGAGTTATAACAGGCATGATGACAGTCTCTAAGGCTGAGATTTATAGTCGTTACTGACTTTGCTTATACTTTTCTCGCTTTGCTTGGAGTTGAGGGTCGACGTTCTTGCAGCGGGCGCACAAACTGGACAAAATCAATGAAATCCTTTATGACATGCTCCCTTATAGAAGGAACACGCAGTGTCTTTAATAGAGAAAGAGAGATGGAGGCGCCTCGCAAAAGCCGCAAACAACCAAATAAACAATCCCTGAGCACGGCCACACCGCGAGGAGAGTACTGCTAAGAAAAATAAGAAGATAATTTGCTCATAAAATAACTGAATATACTTATATACAGCAATAGAACCTTAAGTGCAATTTAAAATAAAAAATAAAAAGAAATAACTATTTCATTTTTATAAACGATATCTACTAATTAATAGAATAATATAGACAAAAAAAATACTAAAAAATGTCTAAGTGATAAAATGTAAATATTATGAAAGTCTTATAGATATTACCTATGTAATTTTTGAAGTCAGTGCCTCTAATATTTTTCTTTATTGGTAATCAGTTTTTTAAGGATTATAGTGAAAAAAAATGTCAATTTGGTACCTCCAGCCATGGTTTCTACTCTTATCAATGAAATACACAAGTAGTGAGTATATCTCTATATCAAAAAGTTTTTTTAAGCTTGATTTTTCAAAGATGCTTCTGATATTTTGACTAATAGTTTGCTGAATCCTGAGCTAGTTGATCAGTTTTTAAAATCGCCCAGTGTGCTATGATATCTGCTATGTTCGGAGTTTCTCTGAATGGTATAAAATGAGGGTTGTTCGGCAGTGTATCAAAGTAAATGATTGACAAAAAGTATTTATAGCTACATCTTTATTTATTAGTCTCGTATAGAGTAGGTTGGCTCTTTAAATTTGCTCTGTAGCAAAGGTCAACACCCTGCAGAGGCAGGATGCTGCCTGTGAGTACAATATTGGTTGTGCTGTGTAATACCGCTCGATAGGCACGCGCAGTGATGCATTTGAAGTGCGTACAGTTGGGAACAAAAATTTAATATATCGAAAGTCGAAAATTGCTTACTTACGAACAATAGTCATTGAAAATCACATTTTTATTTTTTTCAAACCATAAATAAATTTTTTACAAACTTCTCTATATTACGGACAGTCTGAGAAGTTGTAGAAAACATAGAGATATACCAAACTTTGAGAATGTGCTATTATACTGGCAATTTTTTTATTTGTCACTGTACGAGATGGTTATTCTGAGAGAAATAAAGGAAAGCATGTATTTGGCACACATCATAACATACAACACAAAAGTTTAGGTTAATCAAGAAAGCAAATACCCTGTGCTGTGATGATACACCAAAGGGAACTCAGGAGGAAGGTTTTGATTTGTTTTAGATATAGCTACTTAACTGTAGCTAAAAAAAAGGCTGTAAAAGTAAGGGAACACGTAATTGGTGTTTTTATTTTCAGTTTCACAATATATTGCTTCTGAAAGAACAACTCGAAATGAAGTCACTAATCATCATATATTACCTAATTCAATGAGTCTAGGGCCATGTTCAATATTTTATTTAAATAAACAAATTTTGCTTGATCCAAGCATTGTAGTCGTCAATCTTAACCATTGGCATGATCATCTAAAAGAAGCAGCCATTTTCAAACATGGTTCATTATACGTCGATTTTTTGATTATATTTTAATATATGAGTTATCTTATATGCCGAACTGTATATTTAGATAAAATAACGCTAGTAACGCTCACTCTGTTTTTAACTTTTTAAAAGTTGTTTTTGGTTTTAATTTATATAATATATGGGTGGGTGTTATATTATAGGCACGGAATTGACTTACATATACGTAACTATTATTACAATGATCATACTAGATGGCTCTGTGGTCACAAAAACAAAGGACATCATCTTGCATATATCACTAAATCAAAATTAGTGTTAAAAGGTTTCAGCAAACTTTAGGTTCACAAATAAATCATTTAGGTCGCTTTGATTTTAGCTTCAGCTATAAACAATTAAAATCTTTTATACAAATAATTTTAATGGAAAACAATATTTAACTTACCCTTACCTGAAGCTTTGTGAAAACGTTCAAAGGGCGAAAAGCGTACCTCAAAAGCAAATATTGTTTTCGTTATACCTTTTGCACTTAAATAAGGGATGAAAGCGTTAAAACTTTATAATGAGGGTAGAATGTACAAAGTTTTAAGTAAAAGTAACCACTAGCCAGATGTTAATCCAGCTTTGCTTTTATGAAAGGTGAAAATGTATTATGTTATATGATTACATACAAATGGGTTGGTCGTTAGTTGTTTTTACAAGCCTTTTTCAAGTTTTCGGTGGAGTTGGTTGTAAGGAAGATATTGCCTACATAAAAAAATACATAATTGTGGTCATCAGATGTGGCTTCTATCTAGCTAGTTGGCTTTGTACATTTGTGCAGTTTAAGCCTTTAGGATTTAAAAACATTATTTATACATACTCCATGTTAAATTTTGTTATTTGGTACAACGTATTTCATTCTCTTTCTATAAAGATGGGCTAGTTCTTTCTATATAATTATTAGCGGGCTGATGCTACCCATTGTAAAAGCTGGCATCTTCGATCCTGTGACACGTTCATCCAGTATCGGCGCACTAACTTGGCCATGTAGTCAACGCATCATGCAACCGAACGCTGTGCTCCTTTTTCACAATTGTTACTTTGCCAGATGTCCTGTTCTATTACTCTTAAAAACAATTATTCGATCGCCGCCATCTTGGATTTAGTAATCCATAATTAAATAATTATTTTAATATCAGCAAAATATCACAGACACTTTTGTACGCGAGTGTATTGTTTTACATCTGGTAATGGAATCGAGAGTCAGGAGGAGCGTTGGCGTACGTTGGCGACTGACTTTTCTGCCTTATACCACGTCCAGACTGGTGCAAATTATGCGATGTTAAAAGGTTTTCCAACTCCTTACTGTTGTGTCGTCATGCTGTGGAATGACCTTCCAGCCGATGTATTCCTTTCCTTCCATAATATTGAGCCCTTTAAAGAAATAAGAAGTGACTATAGAGCGAGATGGTATGATCACGGTGACTACTGGCAAATAGTATCCAGTAATAGGTGAGTTTGGTTTTTGGATTTCGTTTTTCTTGGCTAATTCGGCCGAAAGTATAGTCGTAACCGAAAGTTTTTCTGAAGATGATTTTTAGGCGAACGTGGTCGAACTCGTAGCTTTTGCCTAAAAATAGATTGCTCACGCATATGACCGGTTGAATGTCATGTAGACATATACAAGCTGTACTCCGAATATATCAAGCTAAAGGGAGGTAACTTGTTTACAACCTTTAGCATACATAATCATTAGATCAAAATTTTAAAAGACCTTCAACTATTCATTAGGAACCTGTACCTATTGACTGCTGGATTTAGGTCTCTTTACACCTTTTCAACAATTAGAAAAGAGCTGGTGGTCTTCAAACCGCTGATCAGATTTTATTTAACTAAGAACACTCTAGATCAAATTGTCTTTTTTTAAAGGGACTTTTCTTTTCTTGAACATGCTAGTCCCATCATACCTTAAAGACTAAAGCAGTACTATACTAAATCAAACTCCGTCCAGTTTACTGTCCGGTCAAGAGACATCACTGTTCTAAACAATAGTAATCACCATGGTCGCGCCAATATTTATTCATTTTTTAAATCCACCTTCACTTAATTTCCTACCCTCATCCTGTCATCTTTTCCACCGCACGCGGCCGTGACATTTAGCACGGCCATCATTTTAGTGTCGTCCAATACGTCATTCCTGACGGTCCCCGCAAAAGCCGTCAGCACGCAACGCGAGGACACCTCATCGTCCTGTATCTTCCTTTTGTTCGTCCGCTACGCGCACACATCGAGTGTGCCAAAATCATTGTTCGTCCGCATATTAATGATGTTGGCGCCACAGCAAGGAAGGAGAGGATAAAGACGACGTCATCAGAGCCGCGAGGATCGTACGGTCAGTGTGTGTCCTTTATTCCCTTTCTTTCCATTTTTAAATACCGCAATACAGTCCACTATCCGCTCTTCTATTGGCGCCTCCACACCAAATAGGTGGAATATGGTATACTTTGCTTTGTTTTAAATTAAATGAAATCTATAATATTTATCATATTTTTTTATTTATTAATATTAGGTCCTTACATATGAAATTGGCGTTTTTCGTACTGGCCACTTTAATCACAAATTTCTCCTCTTTGGTAAGGAATTCCAAATTCAAATTTGTACAGCTATAGACTCATGTATTTGTGCTTCGATGATCGTCATTCATTTGTTTTTTTCTTCTGTTTTTTTTCTGTTTGCGTCACTCATTTTACAAAATGGAAAACTTAAAATATCGCATTATTTACGAGTACGAGTTCCGCCGTGGCACTAGTGCTGCGGAAACAACTCGAAGGGTGAATGATGTGTATGGCGATCGTGTTGCAAAAGAAAACACAGTTCGTTTTTGGTTCCAACGTTTTCGTTCTGGAAATTTCGACCTGCAGAACAAGCCCCGTGGACGGCTTGAGACTCAAGTTGATAATGAAGAGTTGAAGGCTATTGTGGAAGCGGATCCATCGCAAACCACGTCCGAGTTAGCTGCAGGCTGCGATGTTAGTGATAAAACTGTTTTAATTCACTTGAAGCAAATTGGGAAGATTAAAAAGCTTGAAAGGTGGGTACCTCACGAATTGACTGAAGCAAACCGGCAAACACGCGTCGACTGCTGCGTTACATTACTAAACCGGCACAATAATGAAGGTATTTTAAACCGAATCATTACCTGTGATGAAAAATGGGTTCTTTACGATAATCGGAAGCGCTCAGCGCAATGGTTGGATCCTGGCCAGCCAGCCAAATCCTGCCCTAAGCGAAAATTAACCCCAAAAAAGTTACTTGTAAGCGTTTGGTGGACTAGTGCCGGTATTGTTCATTACAGTTTTCTCAAATCTGGCCAGACTATTACGGCTGATGTCTATTGTCAGCAATTGCAAACCATGATGGAAAAGCTAGCGGCTAAACAACCTAGGCTGGTCAATCGCTCCACGCCACTGCTGCTTCACGACAACGCTAGACCACACACTGCGCAACAGATGGCTACTAAATTAGAAGAGCTTCAATTGGAAAGTCTAAGACATCCTCCGTACTCCCCGGACCTTGCTCCAACAGATTACAATTTTTTTCGAAATTTGGATAACTTCTTGCAAGGGAAAAAATTCAACTCCGATGGGGCAGTCCAAATCGCCTTCAAAGATTTTATTGATTCCCGTCCGACTGGTTTTTTTGGTAAAGGGATCAATGAACTATGAGATGGCAAAAGTGCATAGAAAATAATGGTTCATACTTTGATTAATTAAATATATTATATTAAAAAATATTCGACTTTTTGTTCCTCCCATACAAAACACCAATTTCATATGTAAGGACCTAATATTTATATTCTATGTACACACGTTAGACTTTACAACATTATATTTGCATCGGAGTTTAAAAACCAGTCTGAAAGCAGCATTATATTTCGGCTTTATGTAGCCGTGTTACTTTCGTTACATTTTTAAACGCCTACGCTCCATTTTTCTCACAATGGCATCTTAAACGATCCTTCTGTACTTGTGTGGCTCAGTGCCAGCGTGTATTATCGCTTTTGGCGTAAGATATGAGAATAATAAATAACAGACTGAAAGTATTAACCGTGTACGTGTAACAATGAATCTCTGAGCAAATCTACGGAACACTAAAGGCACATTTTGTATTCTAGCAGTCTGCGCCCAGCCGCGGTGTTCCACTGTGTATACATTTATATGGAAAGCCTTCCGATGTACTTGCCTGCGCAGCGCTGTCAAACGGCTGTTGAGGACGCTATCGTAACAGCTGAGAGCGCTATGCAGTCACGTACAGTGGAACACAGTGCCCACTGTGTATACACAGGGAGTCGAAGCTGCTCGCGTCCGTAGGCTTTACCCTAGTTTCCCTACACGTGACTCCTGGGTGGTGCTAAACGAGCAGCAGCGAGGTGGTAGGGCGCCGGTGCCCGTCTGGATCGCGACCACAGTGCATGGGTGTAAAGCCCGTCATAGTGACCAGTTTCGGCTTGTCGCGTTTCGGGATCAGCTTGTGCATATCCAGTAGCTCATATACCTAGAGACCTTTAGTCGTGGTATATGTGGGCCGACATGACGATGTAGACTATCAATGGATTTTCATCCTTTGATAGTCGCTTTCGTTTTTGGACTACACTGTACTTACCATCAGGTGCTCTGTAGTCACTATGTCGAGCCAGTGTAAAAAAAAATGTATACACAGTGTGCAAGGACTACTATAATTCGAAGAATGCCTTTGGAGTTTTTTTTCCTGAGAAAAAGGATCTTGACAGACAAAAAAACTATTAATGATAATATATTGTCATGCTATGTCCTTTTCAGAGTGAGCAGAGATACACTAGTGGCCGTATCCACTTTGCGCTTATATTTTTCACCCAATGTGACCAGTTGCGCAGCTGATCGCCGTTCTCACAGCACTAGTAGACATAACATTTCTATTAGACACCATACGGGTATTCTTATAATATTTTTCTTCACCAGTGAGCATGTGTTACTTAACAAACAACAACAAACAAACTGATAACGAAATTATCCTATAAGCGTTCCTTTTTTACTTTGAGTTACGATACTCCAAAAACAATATCTTTTGTAATTACGATTTTTTTATTTTGGCTCGACAACTTAACTACATTGCATCTCTTGGAAAGTACAGTGTAGTCCAATGGCAACGATCACCAAGGGATGAACATTCGTTGACAGTCACCACCGATATGTCGGCCCGCATACATCACAACGGAAGGTCTCTCTAGGTACAAGAACAACTGGATATATAAAAAAACTGATCCCGAAACACGGCAGGGCGAAGCAAATCACTGTAAATTGAAACAATCATTTTGTTACTGGTGGACTTGCAGATAATGGACCGGTTAACATACACGGCAACGCTAATGGTCGTAGGTTCGAATCCCGCCACGTCTCTCTAGATTTTTTCAAGATTATATACGGATTTAGGCACCACATGCTTATCAGTGAAGGAAATCCGAATAATATCTAATAGAAATGTCATGTTTAAGTGCCTTGAAAACGACGATCAGTTACTGGTCACGTTGGGCAGGACAAATAAACGCAAAGTGGATACAGCCACTAATGTGCCTCTGCTGATCCCGAAAGAGATATGGCATGACGATATGTTATTATTATTATAATTTAATACCGTGCTAAATAGAAAGATGGTTTTGTAATCAGGAACTGTGTTATAACGCGCACGTTGAGTTCTAAATTATGTAAGAAATAAAACGTATTATTTTAATTTGTAGAGAATAAACAAAATAGACATTAAACTAATTGACAAAAGCGGCTTTTATCATCAAAATGAGTGCAGGCTAGGGTTCCCACTGTTTGAAAAATCAAATAGATTAGATTGGATTTTTGGTGGTAGGGCGATTGCCCGAACTGGGTCATGACCATAGTAAACAAGTGTAAAGACCGTCATAGTGACTCGTTTTGGCCTGTCGTGTTTATGGAGCAGCTTGTGTATATCCATTAAATCATATACCTAGACCCCTTCAGTCGTGGTATATGTGATCTGATATGACGACGGAGACTACCAATGGTTTTTTATCCTTTGATGGTCGCTTTTGTTTTTGGACTACACTGTACTTACCACCAAGTGCATTGTAGTCACTAAGTTGAGCCTGTGTAAAAAAAAAAGAACTATTTAAGTAATAAAATAAAATAAAAGATTTTTGATGGAGGATTATGTCAAAAGGATGCGAAATCGGAGAGAGTGCATAAAGGGACTAATGAATGTTAAGGAAGCAAAAGAGCCTTGCAAGAATAGATAGAAGAGGCGTTCATTCTCTCTGCCTACCCCAATAAGTATTCGGCGCGATGATCCATAGATAGAAATAGAACAGATAAGAGGTAGCTGTGATGGCCTAGTGGATTATGGACTGGTAAACATGCGCGGCAACGCGAGTGGTCGCAGATTCAAATCCCTACATCTGGATTTTTCCAGATTATATACGTATTTAAGAACCACATGGTAACCGGTGAAACAAAACAGCGTGAGGAAGTCCGCTTGGCGTCTAATAGAAATTTCATGCGGACTAGTGCCCTGAGAACGGCGATCAGCTGCGCTTCTGGTAACGTTGCGCACGACATATAAGCGCCTATTTGATACAGCCACTTGTATATCTCTGTTCACCCGTAAAAGGATATAGCGTGACGATACTATGTTATTATTATTTTTTTATTCACAAACTCCTCACCCACTCACCAAACTCTAGCATTAGGCGAGGGATGCTACACCTCTAGCATAAGCACAAACGGCCAGAGATTAAGGCCCCAAAGATAGAAACCTGCGCACTATTCGCGCAGTATCAAGAATGACTGCCCTCTGCATACGCCCCATCATCCCCTTGGCACTGGAACCCAACCTCTCTAGGTGTTTTTATTATTATTAAATAGAATATATTTACACATTACGAAATTTACGCGATTTGTACTTATTATAAATACTTAAATGGGTTTTATATGTGAATTAACTTACTTTTAACTATGGCTTGACGTTTCAACCTGGATACACAGACCATGGTCCCGAGCGACGCGGAGTTTTCACAGGTGGCCATTAGACTTGTTAAAGTATTTATAATAATTATTATGTATAATCACGCTATATCCCTTTCGGTGCAAGCAGAGATACATTAGTAATTATATTTACTTTGAGCTTTATATGTCGTGCCCAATGTAACCAGTAGCTCAGCTAATCGCTGTTCTTAGGCGGAGATTCGTCTTTTAAGGTTTTGCTTAGACATTGCTCAGGAAATAAATACGTGTTTAATAAATACTAAATATACAACGGGAACTTGATTATAACCTAGGTATTCACAGACCTAAATACCTGTTGCGACAATCGGCATCTAACCATATACTTTGATGTTAAGTGAATATTATAATTTGTAATGCTTAAGTAAAGCCTAAGGAAAGTCAAAGGGGCTGCTATAAATCTTAGCCTTAGGGCACTAAAAATAAAGTACATTTAAAAAAAATAACTGTTCTTTATTAACTCGTCTATTCTCATAACCTAAACTACAACAGCTGCAATAAAGGTATTTATATTATGTCAGAAATGTGGACAAAAATGACAAGTTAAAATAATATTGACCTTGATGTTTTAGATTATATTAAAAAATTATCTGTACCATTACACAAAATATCTTTATATTATCGTTTATTTTAGTAAACAAGAAAAACCAAAATTTCGTCATATAAAATAAATTATTGCTCTGTCTGTATGTTTGCCCAAAATACAATAATTTATTATTAAGTACGGGTGACAGCCCTAGTGCAGACCCACTGACCTAGTTGGCTAGGTCTCCAGCAAGATGGGACACAGTAAAATTCATTGTTCCGAACTCTATTCTAAATATTTCATGTACAGAATAGCACTTTGAAAATAATTTGCATTGTTTATATGTTCCGCTTAGACTTCTAGAACAAAGTTCTTTTACGCGACTTATAGAGAAAGTTAATTAGTAGAAATCGCTACAAAACTTTTAAATTCAAGGTTTGGTTGGTATAATCAACGTCTAGAGATTATTGAAATTAACTCACCTTGTGGACGTCACTAAGCATCTTGAACTGATCCAGTTGCGCAGAGATATTGCCCCAATAAGCATTTTGTACCATCTGTATCAAGGCGAGTATTCCGAAGAGTTATTTAGCCTTGTTCCACGCTCTCCCTCCTGTAAATAGACCACGCGCGCGGGTTTATGAAATCCCGGCTATACGGTAACTTTTGTTCTGGCTGAGAAGTTTTCTAAATCTTACTTTTGCCGCGTTGTTGAGCTGCGGAATGATATACCAAAGAATTTGTTCTTACCGTCCTGTGATATTGGGTTCTTTATATCAATCGGGAAGAGATGTTTAGCAGTCCGGCATGATCACTCTAACTATCGATAGATTGTTCTTTACTGTAGACAGTTGCAGTCGTTTTTTGGACTGCGCCATTTTTGCTACCAGACGTGGTGAGGTAACTATGTCGAGTTAGGATAAAAAACGGCTAAATTTGAAACCGTAGTCAAAGATTCAGTCGAACATTAAATTTGTATTATACAGGTGTCTATTTAAATTTTTTGTTAATTGTACGTGTTGGAATATATTATAGACAAATACAAATAAGAAATCATATATGGGAAAAATGTAATCAGATCAATTGACGATGTATTCGTAATTTTAATTTTATTAATCTGTAATTATTATTAAAATCCGTCTAGAAATTAATTTATATGTAATTAAAGATCCATTATTGTTTCAACCATAAATGGGGAAAATGTAATCAGATTAACTATTCAAGATTACATTTTATAATGTAATTATTACAGTTAACCCTTTACCTAATTACATTTTGCCCACCTATGTTTAACAATATGTTTAACGAACACATTTTAAATTTATTCGGAATATAATAGTTGTTAATCTGATTACATTTTTTCCATTAAAGAAAACATAAGAAACCATATTTCACTCTGTTAATGACATCGTTTCTATCATAAATAAGTGGATATTATTATTTTTTATTGTCTGTATTGGGAGGGAATCCCCGACCATGGCGTGTTGTGTCAAATATGTCATCGTTATGGCTTTTTAAGCGCCAATAAAACTGCTATCGTCCGCTCAACGTTTACGAGATATTACGGTTTCAGATTGGCCTTGGAAATGGTATAGTTTTGTGTGGGATTATTACGTAGAATGCATTGACTTAAAAATAATAACTATATCAATGGTTGAATGCGTCCATACTAAGCTAGGTAGACAGAATAAAGACCTCAATCTCTACCGGGGTAGTCAGACAGATTGGAACGTCATAAACGTATTACATCATGCTATATTTAAAATCATGGCTTTAAATAGCAATATTCACAATTAGCTCGTTTCGTGGAAATTCGTGGTACGCAAACATAGCTTTAAGTATTATTTATACTTTTGTAATACCCTGTGACTTTGGAAACACTACAAAAAAACCGTTCACACCATATAATAGTTGGACTTAGTATTTTTGTTTTTAAGGATTTCTATTTTAATAATGTTGTCAATTATGGGTTCTATTTCTACTATCGGTATTTGATACTAGGGCTTCTACCGTCACAGACAGTACTTTGCAGACTATTTTCGTCAAAAATACCTGTTTATTATTATAATAACGTTTTTTTCAATAAAGAAAGTTTTATATGTTTTCCAAGAATACAAGTTTTAATATTAACGCAATCCAATTAGTATGTTTAGAATACAGGTGGCGAAAGTTATAAGGGGAATTCTGTGAATAAAGTTGTTATTCACGACAAATTCTTTGTTGAATAGGCGACAATAGGGTCAAGTGGGTTCTTCCAATGTACCTCTACCCACGCCCTACATTCAGGGTTGAGAAATATATTTATATTAGAAGTTCTGTAGGCGACTTTGTCTACGTCAGCCATGATGAAATATACCCAATTAAGGTCCGTTCTTTTTTTAAATTAAATTAATGATGTCAGTAGCGTGCATTCCACAAAAGCATAAAAACATTATCGTGTTATATTTGAACATTTAATGAGTATATTGATTTTAAATCTAATAATAACCAAAACAAAAATTCCAAAATCCAAATATGGTCAGAATGTAAATCAATATGTGATGCTGGTGAATGTAAAGGTCTTGAGAAGATAAAGTGACAAGTAAAGATGAAATGAAAGTATTATATAAACACCTTCAGTTCCAAGATTTATTAGCATAGTCCACACACCATTTAATAAGGAGGAACAATAAAAAGAAGTAAGCACAATAACACTAAGAATGGGATTCAACAAAAGCAGAATACAAATACAGTCACAAAGATTTCAGACATATCGTTTTATTACGCTTTCCGTAGGCAACTATTGTCCCGCCATTTATACCTGCCGCGTATTTATGACGAAACGTCAGGTCTCACCAATTGCATACAAGATTCTCTGCCTGCTTCAACCATCTCTGATATTCCAGCAGTCACCGTAGACTACAGCGACACTTCTAGAAATCGTTTTTCATTTTCAGTAGGTGACACCATTAATGACTGTAGTTGTGCTATTCGCCATAAGATGGCATTATGAACGGTGGTTCATCTACTAGACGATAGAGGTCGCTACACAAACGTCATCCTTATTCCATAACACTCTGTATTAAATATCCAAGTGTAACAAGATACTGCTTTTTCATGCTACTATGGGATGCACGCCACTGAATTAAATGACTGTTATGCCTTAGCGAATAAGATTCTTAATGTGTTGCAACGCGTATGTTTATAAGTTCGAATACCGGTACTTCTGGATTTTATCAGAATAAATATGAGCTTAAGTATCAAACGCTCATTGATTAGTGAAAAAATCGCGAGGAAACCCGCATGGCATCTAATAAAAATGTCATGTGTACTAGAGCTGTGATAACGGTGATCAGCTGCTCTACTAGTCATGTTGGGCATAATATATAAGTGCAAAGTGGATACAACTACGAATGTATCTCTGCTCACCCTGAAAGGGATATAGTGCAACGATATATTATTGGTAATCTTTCGCAGATAAAATACGGAAGAAGTATGCGTCTCTCGGGGACAGTGTGGTTGCAGTGCGGCTGGAGCGGAGCCCTAAAGCTGGCTTGGGGCTCAGCCTGGCCGGGCACAGGGACCGCAGCAGGATGGCCGTATTCGTTTGCGGTTTGCATCCAGCCGGGGCTGCGGCTAAGGCCTCGCCCCCTGTTAAGGTTGGCGATGAGATTTTGGAGGTGAGTAAAACCCCTTTTCCATTACACATTGCATAGATTTTGTATATTCTGACGCCGCACAGTGGCTGCACTGTTTTTAGTGGAAAGTACAGTACAATTCGATAACCGAGTATCTCTATTGAGAGACAACCACCTCCAAATAGTCATCGCGATCCTGTCGGCCCACAGAAATATCTCTTTACGCTCTCCGGAAGACCATGCTACAATCGAATGCCCCGTTACCAGGCATTTTAAACTGCTTCAGTTGTGCAGATATAGCCTCACTAAGCATTTTCTACTGTCTGTATTAGAGCGAGTGTTCCGAAGAGTTATTTAACCTTGTTCCAACCTCTCCCTTCCATAGAAGAACCACGCGTGCGGGCTTGCAGAGTCACGGCCATGACTTAGAAGTTCTCTAACTCTTTCTTTTACCGAGACGTCGAGCTGTGGAATGGTCTTTCGTGAGCGTGTTCCCGCTGTCCTATGAAAACGCTCTTTTAAACGAAGCGTCCTTTAAACAGACATGGTTATGTCCCTATGCTAAGTCAGGAAAAAAAGCAAGATATCCTGTATATTAAAAATATAATGTAGTTTCGATGAAAGAGATGGATGTCGAGTGGTAAAACCAAACTCAACGGTAATAAAATTTAGATAAAAAACGTTATCTTAAAAGAACGTGGTCATGAAACGGTTTTTATACAGAAGACTTCATCCGCTAGTACGTTTAATTGGACATGTTCCAAATCATAAAATGTATGAGAGATGATCGCCGAGGACTTAATGTCTGTCAGTTAAGACATCCGTGCGTCTAGATGTTTTATTAAGACGTGTTCGTTATGTGGTATCCGTTACTATTATCCAGTGACGTGCATCCATCTAGTTATACTTACATTATTAATTAATAAATAATAATACAGATGATGATTATCAGGTCGCTGAAAGGGCATAAGAATGTGAAGGAATTATGAATCTGAGACATTTTCACTCCTAGAGCTCAATTTTTCCGTTCATTCACGCAAATTTGAGAATTTTTTCCAATCCATTGCGAATATATCACCAATTCCGCATCAATATGCTCCAATATCCGCAGTTTGATTTTGGCAAGCATAATGAAGAATATAAATTTGAAAAATGAAGATGGTTCTCGAATGGTTTCGATTTCTCGAAAAGCAGTCTGAAAGCAGTTCTTCTTCACGTTATTGACTCGCAAAATATACTATATTTGGACCTCGAATAGTTATCGTAATAAATAATTTATTTTTATATATTTTAGTCATAAAATTTTATTTATATTTCCAATACAGAATTAAGAAATACAAAGAAAGATTATTTAGTACAAATTGCGCGAACAGATCACGACGCATCAACTCGCTACAGATCGTTTATATTTCATGTTGTTCTATTAAAGACCATTTTATTGGTTATATTTTTGACGTGAGCGTATTGTTTCTATATATTTTTAAACTCTATCAATTCAATTTACAAGTTAAAAAACGTTATAAAGTTTTACAAAAGGCTGCGAATATACCGAGGGGTCAACAAAGGATATATTTGGAATTGTTAAAAAACGCTGATTCCAAACATATATATATATATATTATTAAGTCACCAAAAAATGTCGCTTAAACCAAATAGCTTTTCGCCCCTCGATATTGTTGTTTTATACTTTCTTAAGTAAATGAATTAATCTTAAATGTCGCTATTTCTATACGGTCTTGACAAAGTGACTTCACTGCATCTGATGGAAAGTACAATAAAGTGTAAGAAAGGCATCAACCGCCAAAGGGTTAGAATCCATTGACAATTGCCGTCGGCGCTGGATAGCGCGTACAGCGCCGCCCAGCATAGGCTGAGGCGAGCTCTTTGAGACAGGTAACAGCACACGGGATACATGATATAATATTATGTATTATTCTTTCATTGTTGTTTTTATATAAATGTGTTTGTTGTGTGTTGTTTCTTTTGTCTCAATAAACTTTTTCTTTCTTTCTCTTTATCTTGTCTGCTCACAAATACTACGACGGAGATCTCTAGGTTTATGTAAAGCTATATAGACCCCGAAACGCAACACTTTGGATTAACTCACTATGATGGCTTTATAATAATACCACCTCTGGTATCGTAGATAAATCCTCTAGTTAACTGATATACATGAGAAAGATACAATACTCGTAGGTAAAATGTAAATTGCAATGTTCTAAGAAATATGCAATACATTCCGAACGAATTCGCGTCAATTATTCGAGTATCAAATATTTGCTTATAAACAGCTGATTCGGAACGTGTTGCTGCCGTTATGTCTGGCTTGGGGCCAAGTTAGGATAGCGAATAGAGTAATACATACGCGGAATGATATTTAACCTGCTATCCTAGCATATGCAAAAGGCTAGTGTGACTGGCTGATATGCATGCGCGACAAAACAAGTGGTTTTAAATTCCTATCGCGGCTCGTACCTCTGGGTTTATCCAGATAAAGTACGGATTGAGGCACCACATGCTCAATGGTAAAGGAAAACATCGAGAGGAAACCTCATGGCATCTAATAGAAATGTCATGTGTAATGCTGTGAGAACGGCGGTTAGCTGCTCTACTGGTCACTCTGGACACGATTATAAGCATAAAGTGGATACAGCTAACAATGTATCTCTGCTCACCCCGAAAGGAATATAGCGTAACGATATCTTAGAACACCGCGACTGTTTCGGGTCTGAATTGTTTAGAATTTCAAGTTGTGTTGTTGTAAAGCTTTGTAGCGATTGTATTAAATTAGTACTTTCATACTTTCCCAGATTTTGGTCAATGCTAGTGCGAGACGTAATATCAGAACTTTATCAGCAGTTATAGAATCTCATTTTAACAGGTACGGATAGAACGCTGTCCGTTATCGCTCTTACTGCTATATTTGCGCGGTTGCGTTTTAATCGCTTCCTCTTATACATCAAAAACGAGTGTTTATATTAGGCTAAACAAGCTCGACCGCACAATCCTAACGATTTGATTGAAACATATCAAAGTAACAGAGCACTATACTAGTGAGCTACGCTGTCCAGAACTGTTAGAATTATTTGTTTATTGCGCTCACCGAATCATTGTTCAACCCCGGATCTTGAATTTTTTGGAGCGGAGCAAAAACTACTATCTACCCTCGATCATCCCCCATTTTGTAATTTTCTGAAAAAGTAACCGTCTTTTATGATATAAGAAAAAATATTCCTGAAAACCGATCTTACACCCTGCATTACGTATGATGAGTACAGTGTAAAGATATCGTAAGAGACTTTTGAGTTAACTTTTAAAACGTTAAAACCAAACGCTTGTACTTTTCACAGCTTGAGAGAGATACTGAGAAGTGGTTTATTACACCCACCTCTTATAGAAGAGAAGCCTAAACAGGCTATGCGTTCCTCGGGGAACTGAAAAAATAAAGATTCCCAGGCCCGAGTAGAATAATTCAAGGGATACTCCGGGGATTTTTAGTCAGTAAAAGTTTGACGCACCGGGATCGCTAACCTCACAACGACCCTTATGGTTCTATGTAGGATTTTCCTCCGGGTTACCAAAAGAAGTCTTTTATTCCCTTGAAAAACGTAAATTATGCTACGTAAACGGCCGTGTCTTTAAATTGGGTTAACTTAAAAAACGTCTTTTCTTCAACAAACCTGAACCTGAGAATTTGGTATTCATTACAACTGAATACCGTCATAAATTCCAGAAAGAATAAGTCTTGATAGTAAGATGGACAACGAATTATCATTAGGGTACCATTATTCTTTTAAGGTACAAAACCCATTAACCGGCTAACGGAAAATTATATCTAGAGTTATGTCACTCATAAAGAGTAATATTGATTATTTAGTCGCCTGATGAAAAAATATAGCAAATTCATTGCCATGCCACTAAAGTTACTTTTGATTAAAATTAAGAAATATTAAGGAACCATACACACACGCCAAAAGAATAGTATAAGTATATTCTTAAATAGAGCAACATGTGAACGATCTGTAGCGTGTAAACGCGTCGTGAACTTGTGATCCCTTCATTTTAATTACTGTGCGCGTCGGTAAGGTCTGCACTGGTTGTTCCCGATATAATTGGACTGTAATTTTATAGGTACTGGTAAATTTGTATTGTCTTTCAGCCTAGATAATAATAGCCTTAATGTAGGAAGCCCTGCGTACTGCCGTGCTCCCGATTATATATCCAAATATTTCGTTGGACGTGATCCCCACTCGTGTCAAAACAATGTTCATTCACACCAATTATACCACACAAACACAAATCACAAAGATCTCCGAAATAATTCCCGGAAATAAAAGGCAATCTGAAGCAGCAATCCAAAAAGTAATGGCTACCAATTACGAAGTACGTCGTTTGGCGGTTCTGAAACGAGTGTGTATCCGTGGACTGCCGATTAACGCCATCTAGCGGTATACTTGTAAAAAAAAATATTTGTACGGCAAAATAGCGTCTATAATTTACACTATCCCGTTTCTGTGTCCTACTTGTGTAAAAAAGCCATCAAAGATTTAAAAGCATTTGTTTAATCATAGGTGAATGGGATCGTGTTGTATGGGAGATGTCATCTCAATGCGTCGGCTATCATCAAAGGCCTTGTTGGACCAGTTTTCAAAATCATTCTCTTAAGGTAAATACATTTTATTATTTTAATTAATAATAATATCATTACGCTATTATTTTTTCCGAGTGAGAAGCGATACATTAGTGACTGTATCTACTTTGCGCATATGTGTTGTGCCTAACGTAACCAGTAATGCAGCTGATCGGTCTTCTGACAGAACTAGTACACACGAAATTTCTATTATAGATGCCTTGGAGGTTTTTCAAGTTGATTCCTTCACCGGTGAGTTGCCGCGGTTGCTGCGCATATATATATTTATTTAATGACTTATTTCATTAATATAAATTTTGTTAAGGGCAGGTAAACTTTAAAGGGTTTTTAACTAATAAAAAAGAAGTGTGTGCTTATTGTATATTATACACTTAAAGTTATGAGACTTTTAATAAAACAATACCTTTAGTATATTTTATGTTAAAAAATGAATATGGAGACTTTTTTGCGCTTGGCATCTGTCAGCTGTCTAACGCTCCCGGTCAGTGAACCTGATAGCTCTACACGCGGGTTCCAACATGTCATACTAATGTCTATTTTATTTGCAAATCGATATGCTATAAATTCATAAGTTTTTCTGAATATTTTATAATAGGCGTCCTGTTTTTGAATAACAACTTTCAAAAAAGTTTATTACCTGAACATGGTTGTTTGATATGTACACGGTCGTACGTTGAATTACGTCTATTGGTTAAAACACTCACAAATTATTATAAATCTAACTGAAAGTGTTCTTTCAGACGTAAATCCGCTCTGGAGGATGTGGCGGTCAAACCTCTGACGCAATTTCCTGTTGCTCTAGAAGAGGAGGTAAGATGATAACCTAAGAGAATAACGTATAGGATACTTTTTGTCCTGAAAAATATAAGCAGTCCACGTGCTGCCAGCTGACCTCAGAAACTATGACCTAAGATCAAACATAATTATCCGAGCAACGCCGCGTCGCTATAGTTAGTATTCATATAAATGGTGAATTAACGAACTATTTGCCGAGTTTTAGCGAGTTTAGAAATAACCTTCATGTATAATCTAAGCCTTCATGTTATCTTTTAAATCTAAACGGAACAGGAAAATATACATTCGTTAAAAAACGACATAATTTTAGGTAGGTACAGTTGATATGAGTTATTTCTCTCGACTCCACATAATAATTGCCAACATGCATACCATAGATTTGTATCTACGTATTCTGATTTTTTTTATAACTTCCGAGCTTGCGATTAACATCAAACTCACCTGATGGAAAGTGAGGATGAAGCCGCTCACATACCAAATACCGATTCACTCGTTGTTTGGAGATTCCCATGTCGAAAGTTGCTGGAATAGCCTACGCGGGATGCGAATTCCACTCCTTGGCGGGTCACAATAAAAAAGAGCAAACGAATCGCCTTGTACGAGCAATTGGAATGTCAACCACATAAGGGTACAAACCCGTAAAGCGTGTTGTCAACTTATGGTAAAAAGGGGAGTATTTTTAAACATGACTTTGGATAGTAAAGTATGTAACACGGCTGTAATCAAGACTAAAAAAAGCAATTTATAGCCGAAGTGATCATGCCGGCCTGCACAAATAGCCCTTCACGCTGCGTTTAAAGGACCCAGTATCTATCATAGGACAGTGGGAATACGCTCGCTGGAAGACCATTCCACAGTTTAACGACTCGGAAAAGTAAGAGTTAGAGAACTTCTTAGTCCTAGCTGGGATATGAGTTATCGTATAGCTATGATTCCGAAAATTTGGTAATATCTCCTATTTTATTAATATCTTATACTCGTTTTACGTCCAAACCTTATCTATACTAATATTATAAAGCTGAAGAGTTTGTTTGTTTGTTTGTTTGTTTGAACGCGCTAATCTCAGGAACTACTGGTTCGAATTGAAAAATTCTTTTAGAGTTGAATAGACCATTTATCGAGGAAGGCTTTAGGCTATATAACATCACGATACAATTATTAAGAGCGAAGAAATAATGGAAAATGTGAAAAAAACGGGGAAAATTATTCATCCTTGAGGGCTTCCATTGCGTGCGCTGCAAAAACGGTTCAAGATACCAAAAATATATGTATGAAAGAATTATTCTTCTTGAAATGATCTAAAAAAATGTCCGCGACAGTATATGTATATCTTTTAAGATTAAGTCACTAGAACCGTTTTTATGGTAAACAAATTTGGTCGAAATTAATGCATTATTTGTTAAGAGTTGTATCAACGTAATAATATTAATCTTTATCCAAATAAATGTGTTGTTGATTAAGAGTATTTAATTGTGAACAAAATTGTCTTTGACATCACTTAATTTCAATGAACATTTTAGAAGATATTACAAAACCTTATATAGCAAAACAACGTTTGCCGGATCAGCTAGTCGAGTATATGCAGCTCTGAGGTATCTGCACCGTCTTTAATGGCATGAGAACAGGCAATTGATAGACGAGAACCCAATGAAATAGCATTTTTCCATGATATAAGGTCACCCGCAAAATGATACTTAGCAGTTCCTCCTAGTTTTGACTAGTATATAGTTTTATTTATACTGGCTGGACAAGGAATCCACAACGCACCTGATAGAAGGTACAGTGCAGTTCTAGAACCGTAGTGACCAAGGAACCAGAATCCATAGATCGACGCCGTCGTCATTCCGGACCTCATATACCATAACTGAAGGGTTCTGGGTTTATGAAAGATACACAAAATTATAGCCAAACGGGACAGGTCAAAGCTAGCAACTATAACGGTCTTTGCACTTTACTGTAATCACGACCCAGTTCGCGCAATCGCCCGACCACCTTCAAGTTATTTAGTAAGCGAATTAGCTATTCGCTGCTCACCTTAAAAGGTACATAGCGTGCTTATATTTCGCTGACATTGTAACATTGAACGATTTATAATCCATTATGCATATTTCCCATGGGTATCGCGAGTCGCGATCAACCCAGGGTGACGTCGGGTTAAAAACTAGTTACTTTAGTATAATGTTTATTATTTTATTTGACCTTGTCGACTCTTCTGTTTCGCTCACACACATGAGAAGTGCTAATACTGAGATATCCTATTTTCCTATGGTCTGAGCCATAACACTAGAAAATCGTTCCTATTTGACTATGCATAAATTATACATTTAAATGGCGTGATAATTTTTCAGTATTTATCGAAACTCTCAATTTTGTTACGATGTAACTTTGTAATTATTTTAATGAAATATAACATGTAGCTCATTGTTTTACGGTTTGTTTTTGATTAAATTTTTACGTTTTTATGCCATTTTGTAGCGTGTATTTTTTGCTCATGTTATCTTACATTTTAGCAATGACATATTACAAACCAACATGAGGTATTTGAATTCAGTACAAAACTTTACGGCACAGTTCGTTAACGTTTTTATCGGTACATACATATTTTAATTAATTGCTGATTAAAAATACCGGTTATTTAGTTATGTGAGAAATGAAAACGGGTTTTTTTTTCACCATGAGTCGGATATGCAGCTGTTGTTTGGTGTTTATTTTATGTATTTAAAGTTTTAGAGACGGCACATTATGTCAGATTTTACGGGAAAATGTGGATATGTGTAAAGTTTTGTTGTGAATTGATAATAGTTGATTGTTTATTGTTGCAAATCTGCGGTAAACATATTATTATTTTGTGCATTTAATTCTATCATATAAATTAGCATATATATCACGTGCTTTACAATATTTATACCAAGTTATTGACTTAAAGCAGAATAACAATAGTTAAACAATAGGTTGAATGACTGTTTAGCATGTTTTTGTAATTAAAAAATCTTTATTATAAGTATAAAAGACGAAATAAGTCACCTTTATCTCAAAGCAAAGCTATAAATTGTGTTGACGAATATCGAATACCAATAACTATTTTCTCTACAAATTATGCAAACTTATTTAAAAAAAAAACCCAAAATTAAATGTTAAAATGCAGACTTATTAATTTATTTAGAACATATGCTGCATTTTTTGGAATTTATTAAACATGGGCATACAGTCTTTTGATTTTTACCAACATAATTAACAGACCTGTGATTATAAAGTGTTTATTTGAGGTTTATGAAATCAAGTAACCTTAAAATAGACGCATGTTTTATCTTTATCTAACTTAGGGAGTAAAAGTGAAACGGTGCCAAGATTGGCAAAACCTTATAATTTAAAGTTTACATTTTTTGACTTTGTGCATGGAAATAGGGTTGTAAAAAAAATAATGAAATGTTATATTAACCGATTATTTATTTCTTATATTTGACTATTAATAATCAATTTTCTAAATATTAAAAGTCGATTATATTAATTACTCCTTTTTTCTTTTTACTATCTTTTTTTTAAATAAAAAAGTCAAAATATGCGTTGTTGGATTAAACCAATTTAGCCAAAGTACAAATTATTAATATTGACTTCATAATTTTATTATTATATAAAAAAAACGACAACCTGCGGAAGGTGGCCGGAAAAGATTGGATGAGATGAGTCAGAAACCGGGCTCAATAGCACTTGACATATGTCCAACAGTGAACTAGTGCTTTCGAATAGTTAGAAAAAAGTTGAAATACATGCAAAAATCAATTAATTTTTAGTTTACCGATTTTATACAAATTGATATATTTTAATAAGAGAATAATAAATTAATTTGTAATCGATTTTTTTTACTCTAAGTTACGTCCTTACTTGGAGATGAGTTAATGGATAATCTCATTTACAGCTAGGTAAATTTATTGATTTTTTCTTTTTGTGGCAATTAAAGCTCTGGTGAAAGGCGGATACTGACATTAATTAGGAAAACAGTTTTTATGCGAAAATTGTTGAATAATCTCCGGTTTTACATACTTTTAAAAGAGTTATCGTTAATGATCGAAAATCTCAAAAAAACTTAAAAAGTAGTTGATACTTAATTTTGTTAATTACTCTCGAGACTAGTATTTTACGTAGGAGTTGGTACGTCAAAATATTAAGCCTTTCAGACTAGGCGTCGCCAAATGACACAGCATTTATGAATTGATTTATACAGTATGTTTTGAAAACTCTTTACGACTCGTTATGTTATTATTGACATGATAACATTACTAAAATACACCATAAATCTATATTATTCGTGAATATTAAAAAGTTATTTTCATGTAAAATTAAATTATTATACATGCGATATATGCTCAGATATTTACAAAGACTAATAAAACGATTTAATTGGTAAACGGTACTTGCGATTAACGGGGTTCATGATCTTTTTGGTGTCATTTTTTTATCCTGATACAGATGATAGAAAGCCCTCAATGAGGCAATACCATGATCTATTAGCATTATTGTTTGCTTTCCTTTTTTGCTTTGTCAAGAACAAATGAAACCGCTCACCGGTGAGGAAATCGGGCTATTATCCACCAGGTCTCAACAGCCACAATATTTTTAATCAATATTTTTTAATTCCATGCTATAGTATCTCTAGGAGTACGCTGACTCCCGCAAAGCGAGTTGATTGAAGACTATTTATTGTCATCAATCATAATCGATTTTGTTTCCCACAATATACTCGATACGTGACATTTGATACGATAATATCTTGTCCTATTGAAGATTGATTACTTGTCATTATACCTGTAGACTTTAAACATTCATTTGTTTTTGAAACTCCTACATATTTTACGTATGATAATGATGATATCCTTGCTGATATCAGCCTCGGTGACGTTTCCAAATCACATTAAGTAGGTGCGGGCTGCAAGTTGCAACCCCATACAGTAAGCTCACTGATGAAAATATTCGTAAACAGTCAATTGCGCAGGATATATTTGGTGTGCGAATGGTGTGGCGCTTGCACTAACACACCCTCTCGTCCAAACCTCTCTTAATCTAATGGGACGGGAAACCGACATAATTAGAGAAAGTTAGGATGCACTGTCTGGGTATTGATAACTGACCCCTATCAGTGTCTTAGACCTTTCACAATGCCTTGCTGCCTTGCCAGAATCGTCCGATAGACTAAGCTATATACCACAGACTATATGGGTTTTATAGGTTAGTTACCACAGTACCTAAATAAGTGCAAAAATCGTCATAGTGCCTCGCTTCGGCTTATCCAGTTAATCATATACCTAGAGACCTTCAGTCGTGGTATATGAGGGCAGACATTTCGACAGTGGCTGTCACGCCAATGAAGGATAGTTCGGTTAACTGTCGGTAATCGATGCGTTTATGCTCCGAGGCGCAGATCCACTCCAACGTAGCCATGAGTTTCTTCCAGCGTGTCTTCTTAGTGTAGTCGCTTTCGAAACGCTAGTAGAACACCGTTAGATCTTTCCTTAGTTGGTCACTAAAGTTGAGCTTTGTTCCTGCAGGGATTTATTTCCTATGCGTTGCCACTTAACCCGTAACTCTGGCGCAGTAACTGAAGTGCTCGCTCCTCTCCCGAAGTAAAGTTGTAAAAGCCTTTCCCGGCCAATAAACAGCGGCTGTCAATAAATTCTCATCTCTTGGCGGTTTCTGTTCATTCATAGACTACACTACTTTTAATCACGAGCGGTGTAGTCGCTATGTCGAGCCAGTATAAAAAATGTAAATTAGCTTTACATTTCTTGATGAAGATAGATTTCTGCTTGAAAGAGAAGCCAATTAATCGATTATAACCACAACCATCGGCCAAACCAGAAGCCTAAAGTTTACAAATTGACTAAAACTGAATAATATAGCGGTTTTAGAAAGATTTAAATAAGGCCTCGCATGTACTGCGAATTTTGTATTTTGTAATACTAAGAATTGACCCAAAGCGTACGCACTGGCGTGTAGGCAGTTTGGCGAGCCGGTGTAAAAAATGGCAAATATGATTGCGGACACGGCACTTACTTCATATAGCAAAACAAAACGATGCGTGGGTTGGCTTATGCAGATAAATTAAGATAGTACCTACGCATCCTCAGCAAATGGTATGTTTGATAAAACCCGTAGATATCAGTTGCTGTGGTGATTTTAATCCTAGGCTCAATATTATGTGGGTTTTATCGAACGTCATAAAACGTAATATTTTATTTAGTTTGTTAATGTTTCTGCGAAATATTAATCAAAAATATATGTATCGTTATTACAAAGCTTAGTTAATTTTTTTAACGATTCGACCGTTTATTTAAGACATTGAAAGTCAACTGAATTTTATTATATGTCGGAACGCTATATCCGTTACGGGGTGAGCAGACATACGTGAGTGGCTGTAGCCTGTACCCACTTTACGTTTATAATATTGTTCACAGCGTGACCAATAGTGCAACTGATCGCCGTCGACATTTAAGATAATACCTAAATGGAAAATTTTCGTTAAGTAGTTATACTTCTAAAGTGGGACTTTTAGATGTTAAAATTTCATAAGGGACATCAAATTTTCTAAAAATGATTTCTTACTATTTTTCACCTACGCTATGAAACCAACTACTGTAAAAAAATTGAATTTCTAACTCTAGCGATAGCCCCTGTACATTGATTAGTATTTGAACGATAAAAGTTTTATGATTCAATGTTTATTATTTTTATCATTTCAATATATCTCAGAAGTTGTATATAAAAGAAATTAAAGCCGTGTTTAAAATATATAGTTGGAGTTATTAGAGGTGTCACAGACTCGTCCTATTTACCAAGCCAAGTAGGTTTCAGGTGTCCGCATACCTAGAGAGAGACTTTGATTTTCAAAGTGCCATATGTGAAGTTAATTTATGTTGATAATACATTTATTTTTCGTGTCTGTGATGTGTTTAAGTAACGTTTTTCTGATGTCGATATTCTCTCTTATACATTTAGTTCCTTTGGAAGAACAGTGAGACAATTCATGTCAGTTTCAATTTTATTTTATTTTTTTTGTTGGTGTATTTGTTTTTCTTTAGTTAGTGTTCTCTTATTTTTTATGTCCCCTAGCTTAATTTTTATTTTGTGTTTTTTTTATGGAAACTTTATTCGTTTATGTATTTTTATATTGTTTATGTAATGCTGTACGTTTCCCTAAGAATGTAAGAAATAATAATAAATAAAAATATCACAGAATACGGCTTTCTGAGTAAAAACGCCCGCTTTATGTTTTTTCATATATATTATTTCAAATTCTGTATTTTTTGTTAAACTTGAGGATAATATCTAAACTTCAACATAAGTCTCAACTAAATACAAGAATTAGTTTTTTATATAGACGTAGCGCCAAAGTTGGTCTAAAGGCGACAGTTTTTTCAGCTTGCCCCGTTTTAAATTATTAACGTAGAAAAAAAGGCGTAACCCTTGCTTAAAAAGTTTTTTCTAACGTTACATGCCTTATTAAAAGCAAAAAAATGTGTTCGCCGTTTGTATGTATGGCCTCTTTCAAATTTGATTTTATATTACATTAATAAAAAATTAAGATGTAATCACCATATCAACCGTGAGACGTCCTCTGCTGGTAATAGGCCTCCACTAATGTTTTCCACAGTGACCGGTCGAAAGTTATTTGCATTTCAGCGTCGCCTCATCAGCATCTGTAATTTTTGCCCCGCTTCAAAAATTTAAGATTTAGGGCTGGTTTTCTTCCTGTCTGTAATATTATTGTGCATTATAAGAAAAACATAAATTGACCTCGACATAGTTGTTGCGGCGCCACACTATCTTTCCAGCTGTTTTGTTTTTCACGGGCCGTGCGCGCCTCAACAAATATTTTCTTTAGTAATTATTACTACCAAAGCTACTGCGGTATTTATGATACTATTTCACAAACTATTTAAAAACGTAATAAAGGTCGTTCCTTGCAGATGTCAACTGCCCTTTCTTATTTTGTTGAAGTATCTATGTAGTTGTTTTCAGATACTAAAGTACTTTTGTATCGCAACTAATATATTCCGAAATAGCAACTTGAACGGTGTTGTAACTCTACATTATGCACTGTCAAGAAAAATTATAATTTCTTTGTATAATTATATCATTTTATTAATTAAATACCTATATTCGACACAAAGTAGAGTATTTTATGATTACCAACGCAAATAAATATAGTTGGAAGATAATAATAATGTTTTAATTTTAAACAAACTGTAGACAACTATTTTCAATTCTCAACCGCAACATTGCACAGGTGTCCAATGGCATAAAAATGTAGCAATTTCGCGCATGAATTATCAATCGGCATTTTTAAAGTGCAGAACGATTATGTATAAAGTGAATCAAGTATCTGACGATTATGTAACAGTATAAAGTAATTCTAGTATAGGGCGATCTTGTAATATTGTATAGTTAATTAAATTTTGGGTGATTATGTAACAGTGTAAAGTGAATCAAGTGCCGGGCGGTTATGTAAAAGTGTAAAGTGAATCGATTTCCAATGACTTGACTCTTGAGGATGACGTTAGCGACGGAGGTGCGCGCACGCCGCGCTGTCGTTTCAGACTATAAACCAACGGCACTGTTTAGAACAATATGGCGACGGACTCTCTCAATCAAGAAGAGAAAGGTTTGTATAATAAAATAACCTCTCTCACTTTCATACCAAAAATATATGGTGATTTGTGAAGCCAATTCTTCATAGATTTTCTTTCCAAACCTGTGTCGGTGATTGTATGGACTATTTAAAACTAGTTGTAATAAGCCCATATGAATAAAATTATAGATTTTAAATAGATAACTATACGGTAGATGTTATTCTGGCTCCAATAAGTTATCTAACTCTAAGTAAAATTTTTCGGTTATTTGTGTTTGAACGAACCAACCCAATAACGAGTGTTTATCTAGAGATTGATAGTGTTCTGGACTTACTTTAAAAATCTTGATAAGCTATCTCCAAGATGATTAGCGAAGTATAGACTTGTATGGAATCATATCTAAAATTAAGTAAGAACATCTAAACGATAAAATCTCGCAAATGGTAATATATACAATTTCGGAATCCCCGTTTTTTACCGATTCCAAATATATATATTACTATATCATCAAAAAATGTCGCTTAAACCAAATAGCCTTTCACCCCTCGATATAATCATGTTTCTAAGACAATCCGCATCGTGTATGTATGTATATTATAAAATGTATGTTTCTTTTAGTTATTGAGAAGTGTTATTGTTTATATTACGTTGTAGAGACCATAATTATAGTTGTTGAGTCATTCATACGCGGTTCCGGGTTGTATTTTGGTGGAACACTTGTTTTACAAATGGAATAAACGTAACACGTGGCTGTGTAAAAGCCTAGCGAATAATGGACCGGCTTACATATACGGCAACGCGAAATTTCGTAGGTTCGAATCCCGGCATGCAGCTCTGAGTTTTTCCAGATTACGTACGGATTTAGAAAATGCGCATGGCGTATAATAGAAATGTCATGTGTAATAGTGCTCTGAAAACGGCGATCAGCTGCGCTACTGGTCACGTTGGGCACGACATATAAGCGCAAAGAGGACACAGCCGCTGATGTATTTTTCCTGATCACAAAAGGGATATAGCGTCATAATATATTATTATTATAAACGCAACTACTTTTTGGTTTAAAGATTAGCAGAAAAATGATTAATGACACCGAATTAGGAAAGAAAGAAACCGCAATTTTCTTAAATAGAACAATAGTTTTGACGATTTACCGTGAAAGACTTATAATCTTTTGTTTTTTAATTAAATATGTAATGTCTGTGTCGTACTTGTATCGAAGAATGCTATAGAATTAAAGAAAAAAACAAAACAAGATGGGAATGAATTAACTTACGAAAGCAGAAAATAAGTTGCATAATATTGATCAGCGCATTTTGTACTACTTTATCTTTTTTTATTACAGACAGGCTTGCGCTTGACCTCAATATTATCTGATGGAAAATGTTAATGAGGCTGATAATGGAGCGCGCTCACTTAACAAATACCGATTCACTCGTCGTTTGAAGATTCCCATGTCATAAGATGTCGGAAAAACAGACGCAGGAAGCGAATTCCACTTCTTGGCGGTTCGCAACAAAAAGGGAGAGGCGAATCAATTCGTGCGAGCAGCTGGGACGTCAACCAAATCGTATTATTTGTACTAAGGTTATCATTCTAACTATTTCTTATTTCCATAATTTAAAATCGAATTAAGAGTGCTATATTCATTGGCCTGAATGTTGGTCCACATATGGACAAAAATCATATATGTGTTCATGCCTAAAATATATTAGTGACGGGGCACACTATACGTTGCACCAGCGTGCTGTTGCTCCGTCGTTTCACATACAAATATCCATGGTAGAGCGTTATGGCACTACGCTACACCGGCACCGGGGACTTGAGCTTTGAGAGCCAAGGCGCAGAGGGGTGCACGCGTTGCGATGCCGGAGCGGTACTTCTGCGTAGTCTTTTCCGACATATTTTTAATAACAGACTGCACCGAGTGGTGTCGCTCTGGCATAACCATGGTGCGCATCATGTACCAGCCAACATCATCACAATGCGTCATGTGTGAGTTTTTGTAAGGATGGAGAAAATTGGCGCTGAATATTATCCATCCACACTTGTAGCGTGATGGCGTGATGATTATTTTTTTTAAATCTCGGTGGAAAATCCTGCAGGACCATCAGGACCGCTGTGAGGGCAGCAACCCCGGTGTGTCAGACTCCTACTGACTGAAAACCCCCGGGGTGTCCCTCTAATCGCTCCACCTGGGCCTGGGAAACCAAATTCATCCAGACGGCCGGAGAGCGAAATGAATTGTCGAGGCTGCCTCTCTGGGAGGGGTAGGGGTGATGAGGCTACCCCTCCAACACCTACCTCACAGGCGGCGCGCAGAACACTGCACATCGCCTCCCTCTTAGTGATGGCGTGATGATGGGCTAACGACCCCTATCTCCCCTAGCAACGACCATGTAAACTAGTTTACGTAAAACAAAGATAACCATATGTGCGCAAATATTTGATCGAATACTGTGCAAATTTTACGTCACAATATTCGTGTAATAAAACCAAATATTGTTTGACTATATTGTTTTATGATACAACTAGCCCTGTCTGCGACTTCGTCTATTCTAGAAATGATGAAATAGAAAGAAACACATTTTTAGGGTTTCGTTCCTCAAAAATAACGGATCGTCCGGATATAATGTTTTCTTGATATTTTTTGTCGTGTATTTGTAATTATTTTTCTCTTTAATTCATTTTTTAATTTATTTATTGATTATTCTTATAAGCTGTAACACGACCCTTCATGAAAATCAGCGCTGCAGGTTTCCTCTGTGGCTTTAGGCTGATGAAGGTCCCATTTTCGCCATGTTTATATGTTTTGCATTTTCTTTTGTTTTTGTGTGTTGTTTGTATTGCTGCATTTAAATTTCTGATTTTTTGTTTATTTGTAGCAAAATAAATACATTTTTCTTTTTCTTTTTTTCATTTTCTTTCTCCTCACGGACCATCAGGGTGCCGAGTCGGACTCTTACTGACTAAAAGTTTCCTTTCTCGAAGTGTTCCCCTTCTAATTTGCCGGGGCTAAGGGAAAGACAGGGCATTCTGAGCTCCCGGCGACGTTTGCCCTTCTTTCAGCCACTCTCTACTATGTTGCGAGAGGGGTGATGTAAGAAGGCCACACCTTTTTTTTTTGTTCACCCGGTGGAAAACCCCACGGACCGTCAGGGGAGTGGTGAGGGCGCTCCCCGGTGTGTCGGACCTGCCCCGACTAAAACCACCGGGGTGTTCCTTCTACCGTCTGCCGGATGCTAAGAGCGAAGCCGAGCCATCTTCCTCGGCATCCGGCGACGTCCGGCCTTGTTCAGGCCTCATCAAGAAGGCCTCACCCTGCTTATCTTATTAGAATGTACGGAACTCTTGGTACGCGCATCTTACTCGTCCTTTTTTTTTTTTTGGTGAATTGAGGTAAATCCTGCGTAATACGATCAAGGCCTCTCTGAGGGCAGCGACCCTGGTGTGCAGACACTTGCTGACTAAAAACTCCTTGGCCATCCGTCCAATCACTTCACTCCGGGCCTGGGAATCCAGATTCTTCCAGACGCTCGGGGAGCGAAGAGCTTGTTTAGGCTTAATCTCTGGGAGGGGTGGATGTAACGAGCCCCCTTTCTGAGGGGTAACGCGCCGAACACTGCACGCCGCCTCCCTCTCATCCAGGCAGGAGATTCCTTCAAGTGTACTGGCTAAGAGTTTTACTCGTACTGGGCCGTTTTTTTTATAATAATATAATAAAATTAGCATAGAATCAGCTGCTTTGGAATTTTGATCGCTGTATATTAAACCTTATATAAATATTTTTTTACAGACAGAAGACCGGTTCGCTGGGTACAAAGGAGTTCGGGATATTACCGTGAAAAAGGTAAATATTACATTTTTTACGTTCATTTCCTTATATGCTTTAATTGAGTCTATATATCGTTTTTTTTGCAAATCATATTAACTGTAGATCTTAAAATAGAACACGTGACATTTAATTATGTTCCGGCTGACGAATTAGTTCCTAAACCATTATATTTACGGCGTTTATGTAAAGGGGTGGCTAGAGTTTAATAAACTCGGGTCTAACGCTGAAATATATAGACGTTGCTTTGGCTTTGTATTGTACTCGATAAATAAGTTCTTTATAGACAAAAAACTGAATATACAGTATGATTTAAAAGCCCTGTTCGACCTGAAAGGAGCATATTAGTGACACGTTGAGTGAATGTATCGAGGGGTGAAAAATTATTTGGTTTAAGCGACATTTTTTGGTGATATAGTAATATATATATATATATTTTTGGAATCAGTAAAAAACGCTGATTCCTAGTATGTATATATATATATATATATATTACTAGATCACCAAAACATGTCGCTTAAACCAAATAGCCTTTCACCCCTCGATATAGTAATTTGAGTATATTCTAAGTCATCAGAGCCAAGTCTAAGTTGACGAAATTGGTGACTTACCATATATATGTTTTTTTTCCGTGAGTCGGCATAGTGACCACACCACTACTGACGGAAAGCGTGGTATACTCCAAAACACGACTACAACTACCAACAGTAGAGAAAAACAATCGATAATCGCAATTATCATGCCGGCCTGCACAAATATCTTCTTACGCTTTAAAGAACCCAATATAATAAGAGGTGAGAACATGCTCACAAAGACAATTCCACACATCAACGACTCGGCAAAAGTAAGAGAGAATTTCTTAGATATTTACCTTCCATTTGTGGAAAGAGCTAAGATGTGCATCACTGGCGACTCTCTTAGTATGTAAAAACGTTGTTAGGAGTACAATCGAGCTCATGTATTCTGTAGGATAAAGGTCTCTAAAAATAGATACTTTGATCGAAAAACATGTAGTCATTATTCAGGTTTATTATTATAATTTCCAGGGTCCTTCTGGGCTGGGAATTATGATAATCGAAGGCCGACATACGGAAGCCGGCCGCGGGATATTCGTGTCGGATTTGCAAGAAGGAAGCGCTGCAGAACAGGTAATTTATGCGCTTTTATGTATTTTAGCGTGCAATGGAACAAGCTATGTTAAGCATCTCCCTGAAGGATAAAATCCGAAATGAAGTTTTCTGAAAGAGAAGCAAAGACAGATATATACACACATCAAAAAAATCTAAGCTGCAACGCTGAAATAAACGCATAGACACAGCCACGCACACATCCACACTGGCTCGCATATTATAGAACGATCCAAAACACACTAACACAATGTAATTTGCAACTGTAATTTTATAACTGGCGCTGTAATTTTTTTTATTTCGCGTATTGTTAATGTTATGGAAATGTCATGTGTAGTAATTATTAAAATAAAAAACAAACATATAATAAATTGAATTTTAAAATATTTTTTCACATTATTACATATGTTTTTTTATAATTTGGATAAAAATGTTAGTGTCTTACTGATTTAAAAACAACTGCTTTTTAATTATTTCTTTTATACATTTTCAACATTTACGTTTATTGTCTTATGCGTAGGACAAATTAAGGCGCATAAGCAAATTCACTGTAAAAGAATTGAATAATTTAAGACAAAACGTGGCCTTTTATCTTGTTCAGAACTTGTCAGTACCAATTATTCATATAATCGATGAGTTTGTTGATGTTATCATGTGGCAATCGTTCCCAATGGAATTTTAGCAAATTCTTCAGCTGTTAAGTTGTTGTTCATCCAAAACCTTTTAAACACGTCTTCGGAGCATATCTTATGCATGCTCGATGGGGTTAGGTTCTGGCGATTGTGCGGGTCAGGACCTTAGCAGGATGTTTTTTATTGCCAAACACTCACTGGTTGGCAAAGCTGTATGCGAACGCGCATTGTCATGCATTTATAATATTTGAAATCAGAGACAAAAATTTGTGCTAATAGACGCATAAAACCTAAGCGAGAATTTACCTATAGTCACTCTTTTTAACACATTGTTCCATTAATAAAATTATGACAATAATTAAATTTATTTCAGGCTGGCCTGCAAATAGGTGACATGATCCTTGCTGTCAACAGAGATTCTCTTCTGAACTGCAGTTACGATGCTGTAAGTACCAATATGAGAAAAAAAATTTACTCCACATAGTTCCATCCAAAATTACTTTTGCTGAATCTTTGAACTTGGGAATAATCATCAGGCATACGTGTTCTTGTTGCCCTATGATGTTGAGCCCTTTAAACGAATCGTGAAGAAGTATTTTCTAGGTTGACATGATCTATTAATTATTTTGCATTTGATAGCCGTAGCTGGTTTTTGGATATTTGAACAGTAGAATTTGTTTCTTATCTGGATTTCTAAATCCCTTAAACATGAGATCTACAACCGAAGAATGAATCGCTATGATATTCAAGTTTGCTTCATCTGCCACTCCGTTTTCATTTTTAATCGTATGCTACTGCTATACCATTGATGAGGACATTCTGTGGTTAACGAGTTGTATTGTGCTACTTCAGTTGTATTGAGTTTTAAAAATATTGTCACCTTATTATGTTTTCTCAAGAATCAGTAATTAGAGGATTACGGCCTTCTGAGAGGTTTTGTGACTCCGAAAACACCAGCGAACTTACCATAATTGAGGTGAGAAGAATACAGTAGATGTTCCCAGATTATAGGCGTCTTCGACTCCGAGCAAACGTCCTTCTGAAATAACATTCTTATTTCTGTTAGATCAGTGTGATCAGAGTAAAGAAATTTAACCTGATGATACATGAATAAATATATTCCCAGGCTGCTGCAAAACTAAAACAGACTGAAGGTGTGGTCATACTGACAGTATGCAGTCCAAATATGAAGGATGGGCAGGAAAAGACTGATGAATCTGCAGCAACGACTCCTGGAACTCCTGCTACTGGTAAGAATTCTTTTTTCACGATACACCTAGCTGTTTCGCCTAAGGGTATATTCAGAGGAAAAACGACAATTTTCAGTTTTATATACATATATTGATGATGAAGATAATGAAATCCTTGTCAATTTCTGCTTTGGCGACGTTTCTAAGTCACGTCAAATAGGCGAGGGCTGAAGACTAAGTGAAGGTGATGAATATATTCGGAAACAGTCAGTTGCGTAGGATATATTTGGTGTGTGAATGCTTGTACAAACGCACCCTCTCGTCCAAACCCCTCTTAATCTAGTGGGATGGGAAATTGACACAACCAGAGAGTGGCAAAATGCAGTGTTTGGGAACTGTTAAATGACTTCTATCAGCACCCTAGACCTTTTGAAATGCCTTACTGCCTCGCTAGAATTGTGTAGACTAGGCTGTTAGTACGACAGATGATGAATAAGTGGACAGATTTTTGGAACAAGTCACCGCAACAACTTGCGCTATAAAACACCGATCATGTATATAGATACTAGTCCACTAACAAACTTAAACTGGGTGAAATTTTTAAGAAACTATTCTTCAAAATGTATGTATCTACACAACATAACATATTTATTAACAGCCGTTATCTCTAAATCGCCTCGCTGTATGTAGTCAATGTTTGTTAGGCTTTTTGCTATTATTGAGTCTACCAATTGTTTATTGTAGCGACAACGCCAACTATTCCAACGGGTGCTTCGCGTCCCGCGAGTCGAAATCAAACTCCCGATCCTGTGCTGGCGGCAGCTGGCTCATCTCGACCGCAAACTCCTCGACCTGTTCCATCGCCGGTCAAAGGTAACTGTCATTTACATATAGTGCCATCTCAACCAGCTCTAAAAATTTAGTTAGCTCTCCCATTTATTTGTACGATATCGTACAATACAAAACTAAGCATTTCTTTTCAATTTTACCACTTTCACTATTTGACATCGGCTTTATCTCTACTATACTATATATACCACCAGCCTGTAAAACTGATTTCTTGATGATTTGTCCACTGTCCTGCATTAGGTATGAGATGTAAAAGAAAAATAATTATTTATTTATTTATTTAAAAAAAAAACAATTATTATAATATATTTAAAATAAGACACTAAAGATGCAATTAAATCAATTAGGTTTTCACAGTATAATAACGCAATGATTTCCAAACATTTTCAGCGGAGCCTCCACCCGATCCGGCGACAGCACCAGTGGTTCCTAACCAAGATACTACAATAGAGATTAATTCTGCAAATGATGTACTAGGAGTTGTATTATTGGGTGGAAGTGATACCTTAATTAATGTGAGTAATATTAAAAATTCGTATCATACTGTGGCGGAGACCACCAGTTGTGGTGAGGCCTCCAACACTTGTGGGAGGCTTGTGAATCAAGAGGCAGTCTTTGCTTGAATCATTTTTATTATTTATTTGGTACTTGTTTTATATAATTCACGTGATCTAGTACATCATACCACTGAATCGAACTTTAAATAACTTTACAAGTACAATGACTCCTATAATATCTTTCAAAGCGAAAAGCCTACTCTTTTGAACATCTGCATTCGTTTTTTTTAACTGAAAGAAAAAAAAATCTTTAATAAGAAATAGCATAAAAATGCACACGAAGAGTTAGCTATTATGCCAAGTTATGCTTAGCTGTAAGCACTCTCGATAATGTAGAGCGAAAACTTGAGAAAGGTGACGGGTATAAATGGACTAGAAAAGCTATTGACCGAGTTCAATGGTGTTTACTAAAAAATACCTGTGTCTTGCAAAGGATTAATGTGCTCATAATATTGATTATGATATTGTAAACTAGAGTGGCCTGCCTTTCGGTTTTCTATAGACTATAGTCTGGAGATTGTGGGACTGAGTTGTACAATTTAATTCTTTTCTTGGCCTTCTACCATACATTGTCTGCGTGCTGTGTGGGCTTGCACCTTTATGTGGTTGACATCACAGCTGCTCGCACGAGGTGATTCTCCTCCATTCTTGCTGCGAACCGCCAAGAAGTGGAATTTGCGTCGCCTGGATTTTTCCATCATCTTACGACTTGGAAATTTTTAAACGACAAATGAATCGGTATTAATTGGGTGACCGCACTCCATCATCGGTCTCACGATCACTTTCAATTGAGATTGAGGTCAAGCGCAAGCCTGTCTGTGATAAAAATCAACAATCCTTTTGATTTCAGGGTCCAGCTGCCGTAATTCTAGACATTTATAAGAACGGGGTCATTGGCAAAGACGGTCGGTTACAAGTGGGAGATCAGATCCTGGAATGCAACGGGATTACTATTACAAAAGAAATGGCTCACGAGAGACTTTGCTTGTCAATCAAACAGCGATCTCCAAAGGTAAGAGTCAAATATTGCAGTAAGGTTAGTAAGCTTCTGGGTATGGAATATGGACTCTCTTATTATATTTTTGATTACTACAAAGTCCGTTTTACAACTATTCCTATTGTATAAGGCCCAAGTCAGGCCCTGCATGAAATAATGTTCGCATCTTTGCACCTTGGATACCCTGGACGCCCTGGACAGGTTGCAGCGGAGAATTGTCCGCATTGTAAATAATTCTGAAGTTGAACCGTTTCAGTCGCGCAGCGATATTGCCTCACTAATGCGTTTGTGCACTAATGAACTATTGAGTTATATATTATTACTATTCTTCTACATTCTTAATTTCTGTATGCATTCCTTCTTAATTCATTCTATAGTTGGACTGATTGTAATTATTTCAGTTAAAACTGGTAGTCCACCGACCAGACCCAATCAAGTACGAGGAAGTGGAGATTGACTTGAATCGCAAGCCTGGACGTGTTTTGGGCATTACATGCATAGCACCCGTTCAGGGTACTGGAGTATATTTGGGAGATATGGTGAGTGATATATCTTACCCAATTTTTATCTATTCTTCCTACCTTTTCTTCTGATCCTAGTTCTTTTTTCTAGGATTGCTTTGTCCAAAACAGCAGCGCCCTCTATGATGTATGATCCTTTGACACTTAGCATCTTCATTCTAACCTGCATATAATATAACACATGTCTAGATATATGGAAACCTGGGCATACACAAGCTGATCCCGAAACGCAAGAAGGTCGAAGCGTGTAGCTTTGAATTCTTATCTATCTTGACTTATTTTCGGCTACCCAGTTTACATTAGTGAAGAAGGCAGGGTTTCATTATTCCATTGTGTACTCTTTCTGTATATATTTTTTCTTTTCGTTAGTTTTTTTATCAAACTTCTGTTTATTTTGTATCCTGTTTTTCCTAACTCTTGACTATCCTAACTGTTGTGTTTCCTAATTTGTGTTGACTTTTTTAAATTATTCTATTTTCTCTTCTTTATTCTTGTTTCTTTTCTTCTGTGGAGAATGAGCCGGTTATTGTGTTGGGCTGAAGCCTACCGCTTATGGGAGGCTTGTTAATCAAGGACAGTCTTAGCTTGAATCGTCTTAATTATTTATTTGGCGCGTGTTTTGTATAACTCGACTTAGATATCGCAGATCATTACACTCACTAGAGCGTCGAACTTTAAATAACCGTACATAGCGTTGACACCATATTTCTATTAGTTTACTGTTATTTATATCCGAACGCTGCCTTTGTACCGTTGTATGTTCGCAAATTAAATCACATTGAAATAATATTTACATCTCGAATTAGCCTACGTTTATAATATCAATCAAGTTTCTTTGTTTCTTAAATGATCTCTGGTAGAGGTGTTTAATAAGGCGCCGTGTAATTTGACATTCAATTGTTACTATTTTTGAAATGTTATTATTATGTTTTTTCCAGATTCCTGGCTCTCCAGCTGAAATGGATGGCCGCATTCAGAGAGGCGATATTCTGGTATCAGTTGATGGTAAAGACATGTCTAAAGCCGATCTGCTCACAGCTGCCACCGCCTTCAAACTGTGCGGGAACAAAATGGTTCTCAAAGTGAAACGATTTAAAATTGTTAGGTAATTGAACGTTGGGGAAATGTGTCTTGAGAATAGATTCGAACACCACTTGAATAATGATGGCGTTGTTAAAGTGAAACGTTAAACAATAATAGATTACTTTGTGAAGCTTTGGCTCTATAATTTATTTCAATATATTGCCTTATTTCTCATTTTAATATTATAATATAGTAACAATTGTTGGTAACAACATTTGATAGATTATATTTAACTCATAGTTAAAAGAGGTCTCTAAGGACCAAAAAATGTTACATGAATAATAACGAAGACATCTGTTAATAGTTAACGAACATTAATAACAGATGGCTCTGTAATCCATTTACTTTATCTCAATCAATGCCGTATTGTCCACGTAACAGGAGTGGTAATTGCTACGAGAACTGCGCACCCGTCTGGGTGTATTTTTTTTCTACTTACCGTATTAAATCAAGAAAAATTAGTTGATAACATGTTTTTTTAATTCTTAAGGAATTAGTAAACTAGGGCCCACGTTGATTTAATACGGCATTAAATGTAAAATAATGTATGGGAAACTTAAACATGCCAGTTAAAGCTTTGTGCGTATCTTCTTTGAGAATTAGTCAATTTTTCCTTGTATATAATATTAGGAAATTTTAGGAAAAGAAAACTATGGCTATAGCGTATTATTAAGTAGACTGATATAAGATATATTAGCAAGATTTTATGGTAGGGCGTTTGCCTGAACTCGGTTTTGACCACAGAACACAAGTGTAAAGACAGTGATTATGTCTCTTCAGCTTATCGCGTTTCAGGATCATTTTGTGTATATCCAGTTGTAGATACCTAAAGAACTTCTATTGTAGTATATTTGGGCCGATATACAAATGGCGACTATTAGTGGATTTTCGTCCCTTTATCGGTCGTTCTCGTGCTTGGACTACATTGCACTTTTCATCGGGTGCAATGTGGTCACTTTGTCGAGCCAGTATTAAAAAGGTTAATTATCTCAAAAGTTTTATTTTGATTTATTGTATTCATAACAATAACTATGTACAGAGTGATACTATAAACGAGGATATTCAGCATTTGATGCTAATTCCAAATGTGTAAAAATAGTAATACCTTAATATTTCCGTTAAAATAGTAAATTATAGTCAAGATAGTTCCATAATATTTATGGACAATTACACACAAGCATTAATGAATAATAAAAAATTATAAAGTAGGTATTTTGTCGGTCCTAAGCCAGAATACAGAGCGAAGGGAAAACGAGTCAATCTATTTACCTAAAATTACCCAAAAAAATCTTTAACTATCGTGCGTCTCACACGCTATGAGGTCCACAATTTTTAGGGATCAATTCACATTTGTTCATCAAGTTTCTTTATGATATATTAGGGAATATAGTTATTTATATTTTTATTTGTTACAAGTGGGTACAAATTAGTATGTCCTGAAATATCTCTCTCGTCTATAAAACAACCCTTTATAGTAAGAACTGATAATAAAGTCTCATCTATGTGCCTCTTCATTCTAGAAATTTCTTTAGAATTATGATATTTAAAATCCAAATAAATTACGAATGTGTCCATTATTCTATAATAGCATACGTTTCAATATAATTTTACTTTTTGCCATCTAATATTCATTTTAATCTACGAGGTTTGGTTTTGCAAAGTATGTTCAAAGAAGCATATATAATAGTATGACCAATGAGACAGGGTCACGGAATAAATACTACCAATGTCCTATTACAAGGCCAATGCCAGTAATTACGTAATGTTGAATTAACACGTTCATCGCTACGTCACCCAAATGTGGGTGACGCTCTTCTTATTAAAGTTAATAGAATCTTTAATTGGATTTTTAAAAGGAATTTAATGGAATAAACACTTATATGTAAATATAGGGCATACAACATTAAAATACTTTTTTTTTTATGATTTACAATTGGACGCTTGACTTTAAGCACACTTAGTAGAAGGTGTTGACTCCGACGTTGGACAGCGCCCGCCCAACAAATGTCTATTCACTCTTCTCTTAAAGGCTCCTAAGTCATAATATTGTGGGAATATGCTTGCTGGAAACATAATCTACTTCTTAGCTGTTCGCATGATGAATGTAGAAGCGAATCACTTCGTGCGGATATAAGGAACGTCCACCACATGCGGCTGGCATCCGACGCGGCGTCTGTACACATATTATTGTTTTTAAGTTCAATTATTCTACCTACTATGTTAAAAAGTATAACACAGTCGTTAAAAACTATAGTCAGAAATACAGTATGTTGTGAAAATCATGTCCAACCCGATCGATTACACTATAACACGACAAAATACACCCGGTAACTTACACGCGATCTACCTTGGAATCCACGGGGGTTATGATCACTTTGCTGTCATGACCTATCAAAACGATCCATTGTTTTCATTTTTTCCTTTGTACACACGCTCCCAGTGTTGCCATGTAAGTTTTCTTCATTTAATTTATTTTATTTTATTTTACATATAATTTAATATCGAAATCGAGTAACGTCTTAACGAGTCGGACAAGATTTTTATAACATAGTGTGTCACGGATTTCATATAAGTATATTTTAGAAATTTAATGTTAATTTATATTTGTAAATATAAAGGAACAAAAACCTCAGAATCTTTATATTTATATTTAAAATAAGTATTGTAGGTATCAAAAATAATATATTCTAATGAAATACAGTTATGCCAAAGGTTTGTAGGTAACATCATAATTTTTATATTTCAGGCTTGAAGGTTGTTTCTATTTTAGCAGGAAATTGTTAGATACTAACTAAATCGGTTATATTAAAATAAAAATTACAACCAGAATATGCAGGCTGATTTTATAGAAGAGGGAGATATTTCAGCACACGATAATTTGTACCTTCTTGCAACTAATAGCATAGCATTTGTAAATTGTAATGTATCTTGTTCATGTGTTATATTATATCTGTATATGTTAATGTAGACTATATATGTAAGTGTTTTCATAAATAAATAAATAAAAATTTAAATAAGTATATTCCCTAACAAATCATAAAAAAAAATTGATGAATAAATGAGCGCGTGTGACGCGCAAATGATTGGTAAGTAGATAAAGTTCGTTTTACGTAATTTTATGTAAATAGGAAGTAACTCGTTTTCCCTTCGCACTTTATCCTGACTTAAGACAGGCAAAATTCTTACTTAAATAATGCATTGGTATTCATTAAGTTATATGTGTAATTGTCCCTAAATATATGGACAATAATTGCCTTTGTTTTAAAGGAAATATTAAGATATCACTATTTTTACATATTTGTAATGATAATCGAATGCTTAATTTCCTCCCTGAATATATTTCCCTCTTTTATAAAATCAACCAGTATTAACAATTATTATAGAAAAAGTAATAAAATGAACACGCATTTTTAATATAGATAAAAAAACTGTGTAATAAACTTTACATAGAAATCGCATTTTTATTTTGTTCTTAATTGTAATATTACTTTAAATATAAAGATTAAAAGTATGGTTGACATATTCTAATAATTTCCTTCAGGTTCTTTGTAGAGTATTGTATTTTTAAAAGGATAACGTAATTAACCTACATATTATCTACATAATTTAATACGTGTAGGAGTTTGTTGCAAGGCGCCGATCTTGACTGTTAACTATTATTGGCTCTCGTAAAGTCACGAGATTTTCAAAGACGCGTGAGCGTATGGTCGGGCCAACTGCTGATAGAGAAAGCAAGGGCTTTACATTTACGTATGTTGTTGTAACTTGTTCTCTAAATCTTTTTTAACTGTAAACCAAGATAAATTCAATTATATAGTATTAAAAATAATGCTCGATTGAAATAAAAATTAAATAGACAATAAATAATTACCACACATCGCTGGTTATTAAAGTTTATATTATTGCTCGCCTTATATAAACCAAATAAAGAATAGAAAAGGGCAGTGGTTTTTTTATTAAGTTTGAGAATCTCTGTGTTAACACGTTCGTTGTAACGTCATTCATATCTGTGTGACGCATTTCTTTTTGAAATGAATAGAATTTAAAGTTGGTTCTTAAAAAAAAAAAAAACGAATTACGCTGCGCGACGAAAGTGTTAATGCGCAAAAAGTACATTAATTGTATTATTAATTTTAGCTTATTTTCCATCTAGCCGGGCTCTGCAATCGTAAACCAGACATGCAAATAATATTTTCTTATATTTAATTAACCGTACTGTTGTGTTATGTAGAATTAATTTATAATTAATTGTTAGCATATTCAGGCCGATATAACCCTTGGTTTTAGCTTTTAGTAAAAGGTTTCAGTATTTATAAGACTTTATTAATATTAGTTACATATAAACAACATATTAATCTTATTTTACATAATATAGCACCACATCATATTATTTTTAATGCACTGCAACTGAAAAAACTAAAATATGTAGTCCAAATTATTAGAAAAGCTTCGTTTATGTATATATACAACGTTACTGGTAGCCAACGCCAAACCTCTTAAAGGTAACTTAGGTACAACAAGACTAACAACTTTTGTTCTATGACTTTTGCCAAAACTTAACACATCCTAAGATATATATTTTTTAGTTCTAGCAGGGATTTCTATCAATCGTTAGCTCTATGTTTAAAGTTCAGTCAGCTGATACTACGGAATCGTCTGCCTCAGTTGTATCGCGCCGCCTTTCAGAGTGTTATGAAAATCAGAACTGCAAATTTGATATATTTATTTTTCGTATGAAAAAAAAAGGATTAGAAAAAGACGTAAAATAAAATTTGTCAGTCTAGATATACCAAATTCATCCTTAAGAGGTTTTGCATTAGTTACCTGTATCCCTGTAAAAAGTATGTATCCCAGTATGTTATAAAAACTGTTCGGCCCGAAAAGGGCATATTGGTGTCACATCAGAAAAATATATTACTAATTTTGAGGTGGTAGGACGATTGCCAGAACTGGGTAGTGAGCACAGTACACAACTTTAAAGACCATAATAATGACTCGCTTCAACCTGTTGCGTTTTCGGATCAGTTTGTGTATATCCAGTTGTTCATATACCTACAGACCTTCCATCGTGGTACATGTGGGCTGATAAAGCGATGGTGATTTTCGTCTCTTGGTGTTCGTTGCTGTTTATGGAATGCACTGTACTTCCTATCAGATGCAATGTAGTCACTAAGTTGAGCCAGTATAAAAAAAACACTAAAAAATTAAATGTAAAATTTAAGGAATTGGATTATTTTAAATGCGATCTCAGCTCGGATTACTTGCAAAAATCAGTGTAAAAATTAATCAAACGATTTAATTAATAAACAGTGCTTGGGTTCTACAAGGGCGATGGCCCTTTTAACATCATGACCTACTAGTACGACACTTTACTTTCCTTTTTGCCTTTGTTCTCGAGTTACACGCTCCCAGTACTGTCATGTACGTTTCCCGATTTAATAAATGATTAACTAAAATGGATAAAGTGACTAGAATCTACTATCGATAATGAGAAATGCCTCCATGGGTCGAACAGAGTTTTTATAACACGCTGTATTTTTTTTTTATATAATTTCACTAAAACTGTTTTAAAGAAATTGTTATTTATAACTGTCAAATGTAAATATTAATATTATTTGTAAATAATTTACAATTTGTGCTTTTTCTACATAGAAAAAAGTTTATTAGTGTAATTTATTTGCATGTCGTTTTAAAAGGACAAAACAAGTACCTACCATAAGTACAATATAATTTATTTGTATTCAGATTTGTATTTAGGTATTTACGCTATGGTACATAGGATCAGGTTTTTCGAGTATTTAATCTATGTTTAACAGTGAACGCAAATGAAACAACAGTTCTAGTGCTAGAAATGACCTCACTCCTATTAAGCTCATCTTTTAAGAAATATCGTTAACGACGGAATAAATTAAACCCAAAAAATAAAATCAACTTTTATTTGGACTGCCCAGTTTAAAAACGTGCCTAACCCACTTTTAAAAAAGCGCAAATAATTATTGTAAATGTATAAAATCATATATAACTTTGTTAAAAAATAAAAAAAAAACATAGTTCAGAGTTTATTTTTAAATATTAAGTATTGTAGGACGAACATAGGTCATAGGCGACGGTTGCGGCCGTTGGATTACGTTGAGGGCCTCGACTTTATGTTTTGCGGAATTCCCCTTCTGATAATGAACTGTGATTGGTCGACTGAAATAGCGTTAGGGACTTCCCTTTCTTATTTATCGATCACGTGACCGGGATCACGTGAGGATTGCGCAGGAGCGCGGGTCGGTACGTTAGCTGCGCGTCACGTCAGTCCGCAAGAAGCTCCGCTCGAACACACTCGCGCTACAGACTGTCGCCCACTCGTGGCGCGATCTTACGTCCTGTATAAAGAGTCTTTCTGTAGGAATGTTAGTTAGCCGGATTAAAAAGTGAAAAATCACTAATCGTGACCCTAGTGAAATTTGTGGGTGTAGTGTGTTTAATTGTGCTTGTGCTATTAATCGAAATAAGGGGATCTTTCAAAATGCCCCGTATCAGAAAAAGCCGTAGTGCTGAAGACGCAGAGGAAATTAATAACTCTAGTGGGTTTATGCCTGGAGGGCAGCTCTCGTCGTTCTTGGAGGCGTTCGCGAAGGCTCAAGCGGAATCCAACCGTCTACTGGTTGAGAGCCTCGTCGCTTCGTCGGCCGTCAACGCCAGAGGGCCCCCGGCATCGCCAGTCGCGCCTTTGACAGCACCAGGGGGGAATTTTTCGGCTTGCACCGCACGATTCAGCGGAGTTCCGCGTGACGCGGAAGTGCTAGAAGCTTTCTTGGACTCAATCGAGATATACAAAGAATGTATGAATATCACGGACGAACATGCCTTGCGAGGTCTGGCCATGCTTCTCGAGGGTGAAGCTGCTGTATGGTTCCGAGGCGTTAAATCTACCATCAAAACATGGCAAGATGCTATCATGAGGCTACGTGCCATGTATGGGAAGCCCCGTCCAGCACATAAGATTTTTCGGGATATTTTTGTCGCTGAACAGGCCGAAGCGGATCGTTCTGAAGTGTTCATTGGAAGAATACGAGCATTATTAGCAAGATTACCATACGTCTTACAAGAAGAAGTTTGCATTGACATAATTTATGGATTGCTGCATAAACGTATTCGCAAGCGTTTGTCAAGGGACAGCGTACAGACTATTGATGAGCTCGTGGAGAAAGCTCGCAATATGGAGGAAATGTTTCAGGAGTCGTCGAGCGTCTTCCAGGCCGGTGAACGTCAACCAGATAGTGTGTGTGACGTCACATCGAGCGCGCGAAACGTGAACAGTGCGCGTGCTACGCCTTTGAACGTGCCGGCGGCATCAAACGTGCATGCGACGAGCGACGCGTCCAGCTTACCATCACGCGTCCAGACGCCGTTTCGTGTTTCCCCTATGTCCCGTACCATTATCCCGCGTACGCCGGTAAGATCGACTGATTCACCGAGTTCCGGTAAGCTGTTTTGTATTTACTGTAAAAAGACTGGACACTCTCGTGATCAGTGTTTTAAACTGAAAGTTAAAAGTGAAAAACCATCGGTTTCTTGTTTCGGTTGTGGCACTTTGGGTGTTATTCGTGCCAATTGTGTAACTTGTAAAGCTAAGAACTCGAACGACACGTTCTGTTCATGTGATTTTGATTTATGTACCCATAGTAGGGGCTTAGATAACGATCTTTGTTCGCATACCAAGGGGTCGCGAACTCAAAAATGTTTCGATGTTAATTTGAATAAGAATATTTTGTGTAATTGTAATTCGTGTAATAATTGTTTTCACAGTAGTCATAATTTAAAAGATAAGATGATTTTATGTAATTCTTTTTGTAATATTGATACCGATGTTTCTTGTGTTTGTAAAAATAATTCTAAGAGTTCTGTAAGCAATTATCATTGTAAAACGGTACCTGACGCGCGGTTAACGGACAGCCCTCGCCCCGATATTACGCGTTCGGATAAGTGTACTAGAGGCCGTCCTATTTTAGAAATCGAGATTTGTGGATACCGCGGTACCGGTCTTATAGACACTGCTGCTAAACGTAGCGTTGCCGGATCTACGCTCTACACATTGCTGCTTAAGTTAGGACATCCGATGCATAGTAGTGTCATGTCTGTTAAACTTGCGGATGGTGTAATGCGAGATGTTAAGGTTCAACTCGCTGACGTCGTAGTTAAACTCAAAGGAGCGTCCATACCTATTGTTTTTGTCATTTTTCCGGATTCTATTAATAACGAAACGTTGCTCGGTATCGATTTCTTACGTAAAGCTCGTGTATGTATTGATATTAGTAATGAAAAGTGGTTTACAGCTGACCGACCTCAGGTCATTCACCCCTTGCGTTGCGAAACGTCTCGTAACTTTATCGGATGCGCCTCAACGGACATTTTGCGCCCCGATGAGGGTTCGATGCTGTCACCACAGGAGAGGATCTGTCTTGCTGAGACGCTGCAGGAGTACGAGGACATCTTCAGAGAAGGGGGAGAAGCGACTCCGCATGCAGAGCACCGCATCGACACAGGTACTCACTCGCCTATCGCTGTGCCACCGTATCGTCTCACGCCTGCCAAGAAGGACATTATGGAGGCTGAGATTGAAAAGATGTTGTCCGCCGGCATAATTGAAGAATGCGAGTCCCCGTGGGCAGCACCAGCACTACTCGTCCCTAAGAAGGACGGATCCTATAGGTTTTGTGTTGATTATCGTAAATTGAATGCCGTAACGAAGGCTGACTCTTATCCACTCCCAGTGATCGAGGATTTGCTGCAGTATACTGGTAAAAGTTGTTTCATGAGTACGATAGATCTTAAAGCAGGTTACTGGCAGGTTGGAGTTCGGGAGAAGGATCAGGATAAAACTGCGTTTGTCACTCCGTTCGGTATATTTAGGTTCAAGCGTATGCCATTTGGATTACGCAACGCTCCGGCGACCTTTCAGCGACTAATTGATAGGTTTCGCTCGGGTTCATCGTTAAAAGGAATTACGATTTTAGGATACATCGATGATTTGATAGTGATCTCGGAAAACTTTGCCCAACACATTAGGGATCTGCGGGCTGTTTTCGATCGCTTACGTGTATTTCAACTCCACGCTAATCGAGCTATATGCGTTTTTGCCAGGGAAAGTGTCAAGTACCTAGGTCACGTGATTTCGTCTCAAGGTATATCGCCTGACCCGGATAAGGTCAGTGCTATTGTTAATATGAACGAGCCTACGAATGTAAAGCATCTGAAGTCCTTTTTACAGACATGCTCGTGGTTTAGAAAGTTCGTTCCAGACTTTGCCCGTATCGCACAGCCGTTGACTATGCTTACAAAGAAAGATCAGTCTTGGGTGTGGGGTGAAGCTCAGGTTGTTGCATTCAACGAACTTAAGGGATTGCTTACTTCGCTAACCGATTTGAGACGGTATCATTCGCGAGAAGGTGAATGTCCTGATGTACGAAAGCTTGTCGCCTCTAAGCGCCGTCGAGGACGACCGCGTAAGTTTTGTTTGACCGAACGTCAGGGGACATATTCGGTCAAAAGGGGGAGGGTGTAGGACGAACATAGGTCATAGGCGACGGTTGCGGCCGTTGGATTACGTTGAGGGCCTCGACTTTATGTTTTGCGGAATTCCCCTTCTGATAATGAACTGTGATTGGTCGACTGAAATAGCGTTAGGGACTTCCCTTTCTTATTTATCGATCACGTGACCGGGATCACGTGAGGATTGCGCAGGAGCGCGGGTCGGTACGTTAGCTGCGCGTCACGTCAGTCCGCAAGAAGCTCCGCTCGAACACACTCGCGCTACAGTATTCAGTTATAAAAACAATATGTGTTTCTAATGAAAATATGTTAATAATAATCACGGACAAATCACAAAATTTCAACACTGACAAGGAATTGTTAATTATTAACATAATTAACTATAGTATACGCGCAAATGCTAGTCATCTCCTGAGATATGTGTGGAGCTGGACGGGTGAGGTAGACAAATGTTAAGCAAACTCCATCTACCGTCAACGACCGCGACGGTTACGATTTATCTGTGCGCGCCAGTTTGTTCCAAACACAAGTGGCGTTGCGGCGGTCGGCGGCAGATGGAGTTAACTTGACATTTGTCTACCTCCCCCGTCCAACCCCTCACATATCTCAGGAGGAGACTAGCACTTGCGCGTCGATTATAATTCCCACAAGGTCATGATTCCGGGTTAAGATTTGTGCTTGGATATTTTGATAAGATGTTTGCATGTTTTATTTGAGTTGACTGGTGTTTTATAAACATAGAAATTTTATAACATTTATATTATAATCTCAGGTTAAGGAGTAAAAAATCGACGTAGCGTTTTGTGCAATTTTAAAAAGGGTATACTTACGTGTGCCAAATATTGCACGTAATGTAAATTCTTTCTACGCCAACGTTTTTGAATAACTATATATTAGCTAAATTTTCACTTAGTCTAGTCCTATAAAAAGATTGTTCCATAATTTAGACTAAAAATGCCTTTTAGATTATAACTGGGCTTGAATTTCTATATTACTGTATATTTATATGTCGTAATAAGATAGTTGCAATAGATATCTCCGAAGATAGTTACAATATTTAAATAAAGAAATAACAATATAATTATGATACAGTCTTAGTTTAATGTGATACTTTATTATTATACAAGGATAATAGACAGAGAAATAATTACAAATGTATTGTAGGTTGAATTCTTATATATAAATATAATAGGTAGGTATTTTTATAATTTCTGTATTATGAAGTACGGTTAGTAGATAATCTAAATAGTTTTTAGAGTGGTATGAATTGATCACTTGTTATAATAATTCGTTTCAGTTAGTTACGAAACTCTATCATATAACTATCTTCCTAGTTATCAATAGTAACTTATCTGAGATATTTTATTACATCCCAAAAACAACTATCTTACTACGACATATTATAAACCTAGACAATGATAATATTTAGAATAACTGTATGTATTAATATTTTGAACAAATATTATAAAAATAATTTATTAAAATATTACTAAATGAATTCAATGTTTTTTTTTAATTATAGACAAGCTTTTGACCCCAATTTCATCTTATGGAAAGTGATGATGGGTGATGGTCGATGATGGAGCTCGCTCATGGAATAAATACCAATTCACTCGTCGTTTGATAATTCCTATGTTATAAGATGCTAGAAAAACAGAAGTAGAAAGTGAATTCCACTTCTTGGCGGTTCGCAGCAAAAAAGAGGTGATGAGTCGCCTTGTCAAAATGTGGCAGGAGGAAACTTATGCACCGTCTCCGTTTCATCCGAGCAGCAGAAACTTTCAAGTCTACTGCCCGGTCAATGTCGCGGAAGGAGTCCTGCTCACTGCGTAAAAAGACAGCTAAGCTGCTGAATCTCGAATGTGATTGTTTTTTTCCTCTCTCTTTACAGAGATACATTAGCGGTTGTATCTATATTGTGCCCTATGTAACTTATCACAGCGCTAGTATACATGACATTTCTGTTAGATGCCATGCTGGTTTTCTCACGATGTTGTCTAGGCGTGCGTAAATCCGTACTTAATCTGCAAAGACCCAGGTATACGTGCCGGGATTCGAATCTGTCCGAATTTTGAATTCGAAATTTGTGTTGCCGAGCATGGATCCCTTACCCACTAGGCTAGTCCAGAAAGTAATGAGAAAATTAATTACTTAAAATTCAATTTAGCTCAAAAAACTAATTAAATATCTACAATTGTACGAACACAAGCTGATTTCAAACGGCGGCAGGCTGAAGCCAGTCACTGTGACGGTCTGACAACATGTGTACTGTGGATATGTTCCAGTTCGGGCAAACGCCCAAGCACTTCAAAAACATCTTGATAGTATATTTTTAAATCAAATGTAATAAAATGCAACTATCGTATTTGTCATTACTTTATTGGATATTTACAATATTATTTATTACATTAAATCTAAATTTTAAATAAATATTACAATTAAAATTGGATGTCCAACAGAAAAGCCAGATCTTTTATTAATAATTACAACGAATTTGTTCATTTTTATTTGAAATTTAAAGAAAAACTATGTGATGTCTATGACTAGAAAATTAATTTTATTTGAATTTATCTTACAAACTAAAAAGGCCTCGATCATACGAAGACGGCTTGCGGTGTTCGACAGTTGGTGGTAGATATCGAAGCGTGTAAATTGAATCTTTCAGAGCGCAGCGTCGTGTACCCGGGGCGGGACGACTGGGAGAGGCATGAAGTGACATGCGGTGTTCCACAGGGGTCGGTTCTTGGGCCGCTCCTGTGGAACATCGGGTACGACTTTGTCATCCGCGGGGCCAATTTACAAGGGGTCGAAGTCGTGTGCTACGCAGACGACACACTCGTCATGGCCCGCGGAGATGATTACAGGCAAGCAGCCATTCTGGCGACTGCCGGGACGGCCCATGTGGTCCGTCGGATCAGGGATTTAGGGTTGGAGGTGGCCCTCGGCAAATCCGAGGCAATCCTCTTCCACGGACCACGCCGTGCGGCTCCACCCGATGCCTACATTATAGTGAGTGGGACACGCATCAATGTGGGGTCCACGATGAAGTACTTGGGACTTGTTCTATACAGTCGCTGGAATTTCAACGCCCACTTTCAGCGTTTGATGCCCAGGGTGAGGGCAATGGCAGGTGCTTTGGGACGCATAATGCCTAACGAGAAGGGACCCAATGCCTCCAGTAGGAAGTTATATCTTCAAGCCGTACGATCCATGGTGCTGTACGGCGCCCCAATTTGGGCGGAGGCTCTGAATCGCAATAATATCGCCCTTCTTCGCCGCCCCCAAAGGGTATTAGCGATCAGAGCCATCCGAGGATACTGCTCCATATCGTACGAGGCGGCGTGTGTACTAGCGGGGTCCATGCCGTGGGACCTCGACGCGCGAACACTCGCGTCCCTCTACAGGTGGCGAGAGGAGAAGAAAGTCAGAGGTCTGCGACCGGCCCCCACAGAGATTCGGAGGCAGAGGGTCCTTCTCCAGGACCAGGTCGTGAGGGATTGGCAGTCCAGGCTGGAGCAACCTAGCGCCGGTCCTCGGACAGTTGAGGCGGTGCGCCCTGTCTTGCACTCGTGGCTGGACAGACAACATGGCGCACTTTCCTTCCGGCTCACCCAGATCCTCACGGGTCACGGTAGCTTTGGCCGTCACCGGTGGCGGGTGTCTGGAGGGGAGCTGACGGCGGAGTGCCACGAGTGCGGGAGCCCAGAGGATACGGCGCAGCACACCCTTGAGGTGTGCCCAGCCTGGGTTGAAGAACGTGATGTCCTCACGGGCAATATTGGTGACGACCTTTCACTGCCGGCGGTGGTGAAAGCCATGGTCGGCAGTGAAGAGGCTTGGAGAGAGGTAGTTGCCTTCTGCGAAGCAGTTATGAAGCAGAAGGAAGCCGCCGAAAGGGTCAGAGAGCGAACATCTTCTCTGGCCATTCGGCGGCCAAGGCACCGGCGCCGGAGGGACGCGTTTGCTCAGAGCGAGCGTGACATCCACCGGTAACAATAGTCGGGCAGTAGACTTGAGGGAGTTTGCTGCCCGGATGAGAGGGCGGTGGTGCGCAGTGTCTTGCGCCGCCTATGAAAGAGGTACTGGAGGCGTGGGCTCTTTATTCCCATCCCTCCCAGAGAGGAAGCCTGAATAAGGCTGTTCGCTCCCCGGGCGACTGGACGAATTTGGTTTCCCAGGCCTGGGTGGAGTGATTAGAGGGACACCCCGGGGGTTTTTAGTCAGTAGGAGTCTGACACACCAGGATCGCTGCCCTCACAGTGACCCTGATGGTCCAATGTAGGATTTTCCCCCGGATTACCAAAAAAAAAAAAAAGCGTGTAAATTGAGATTTATAGATGATGCGTTAACTTTGTTCAGAAATCTATAAGTCTATAAATCTTTGCCTTACGGCTGAAACATAGTAACATAATTAGAATAACTTTAATCGAATTGTGCAAATTGTACTAAATTGACATTTTACACTTTTGTATTAGCACTATCGCTGAACAGCCAGGCCTTCAGCGGGAAAGAGTGGGAATCAGTTTCATGCATGTCAAAAAATAAGTTAAAAAATTTACTTCTGTGCAATACGTCGCAGAGCATATTTTATTAGCAGTCTGGTGTACTTCATGAATATCGATAATATACTGAGGAGATTATTTATTTATTAACTCTATTAGGCCCAACTCCAATTTCTCGTAAAATTATAAATTTGTCACGGGCTATGTTCTTGAAAAGAAAAGGAAAAAATAGTTTATTTATTTTTTAATATGGTATAACTAATGGAACCCACTTCTACTGATAGAAATTACAGTGTACTCTAAAAATATTAGCCAACGTTAATGCTGGCAAACCATGGACTGACGCTTCATCATGCCAGTCCAAATATGCTATGATAGAAAGCTTCAAGGAATGAGAACAGGCAGATCCCGCGACGCGACAAGCTGAAGCGAGTTATTATGGCGACGTTTACACTTGTGTACTCTAATCACGTCCCAAACAGGCACTCACCCTACCACCTCAAAAGATTGTCACAACTGGTACAGTTTTCATTTTAAATACATAGTATGTTCTAGTAGAGACAAAGTGTTTGAGGCAAATATATATATATATATATATATATATATATAAAGTAAAATCATTACTTCAGATTTTGAATGAGTACGTGGGTAGGATGTTATTGCTTTCATAAGTTACCACATGGTAACGTCTGACAACCACCGCCACCGCAAGGCGCGCCTCTATATATTCGAGGCATTATTATTAAACTTAAAAAACATTTTATTTTGTCCAAAGTCTGTTTGTCCAAAGTTGATTCTACTGTCATTTCGAATTCTATATAATTTAGACAAAAATTGTTGAAGAAATATTTTGTGAGTTCGTTTCCGTTTGTTCCATTTTATATCATTAGATACGCTTCAATTTTTGTTATAGTCTAAATTTTACTACTAAACATAATATATTTACAGTAAAATATCTTTTTTCATCATTTCTTGATTTTTGAAATATATATTTAAGCGACTGTTTGACAAAATAAATATTCATTTTACATTTTGAATTTTCTATTATTTACACAATTATTCAATTAAGTTTATAGTTTTTTATATTGCAAAAGCTATCATATTATTTTAAATCATTATGTTGCATATAGTATTTTGCAGAAAGTGAAACTAATTTAGAAAAATAGGGTCAATGATGATTCCTTATTTTTACTTATTCTAGTCGGGTTAAGGCTAAGATTTATAGCCGCTACTTTATTTTATGTTTACGCTTTGCTCAAACATTAAAAGTTCAATTATTTCATTAATATTAAAGTCTATGGTAAATCACCAATTTCCTCTGAGGATACTTAAACTATACTCATGTTCCTTTTTTATAATGGCTTGATAAAATAGCTATATCGTACTTCATAGAAATTGAAGTTGGAATAGATTCCAAAAACGGTAACGATCACCACGGGATGAAATTCCGTTGGAAGTTAGCATCGCCATGTTGGCACTTGGCTCACATCTATCGGTCGGAAGGTCTCTAGGTATATAAACAACTGGATATACGCAAGCTGATTCCGAAACGCAACAGACGAAGAGAGTCAATATGACGGTGTTTACACTTGCGTATTGTGTCTATTATATATACTCTGAAATTTTTGTCGAAGACAAACTTATTTCCCGAGCAAAGTGTAAGCAAAGTCAAAGTATCGTCTACAAATCTCAACCTTTATAAGATACAATAGATGTATAATTACAATCTCTCATCAGAACTTTTCTTTATAATTAAAGGCTTTAATCTTCCGCGTAATTTGACCAATCGCTTACTAACTTTACCCGTTGATGTAGGGTTCCTCAGATCAGGCATGGATTTGCTCTCATGTACTGCTGATGGTTCAGTGGGTTTTGCAACGGATCCATAATACCGTGGCATGCTGAAATCATTGTCCTTTAACATCACTGCAGTCTTCTCTTTAATGCTTTGAAGACTTGTCTCGCCTTTGTAAGTTGGAATGAAAGATCCATCAACGAAAAACCTGGGTAAATTATTGCTCTTAATAATCGGTGTATCAGCCATTTGACTCAGTTTCAAATCTTCATTCATTGACAGCACTCCGACCATAGATTTGCTCTTTACCAACGGTGGTTTTTCAGGCTTTAAATGTTCTGGAATGTTTAGGAAAGAAGCGCTTCTATGAGGCACCCGCAATAGCACTTTATTGATTTTATTAGGGTCTATATTCTTTAAGCTCTCAACTCTGCTTAATTGTGGTCTCAATTTGCTTCCACTGTCAACCCTTTCTAAATTCCTAGCGCTATTACTACGCGGCATCATGCCCTTTTGTCTAAGAATACCTTTAACACTTTCGACTCTCGGTAATGTTAGAGTTGAAGGTAAAGTGACCATTGAAACTGGGTCGTATTGATATACTGTATTCGGTGTTGTGATTTTAGATTCGTCTTTTATTGTCACTGTACTGGGTTTTATAACGTCTTGTTTCTTAACAGCTACATTCATTGTCAGGCCTTCTTCTGTGTCTTGGCTTTGTCTGTCACTTTCTTCTTCCTCGTCAATTTTAAACATGTCATGATTAGCAAGCAGTTCATCTTTGAACATAATCTCAAAGTCAGTTACTGGGGAATCTACTTCATCTTCAAAGTAAACCTTTGTCCGATTAGGTTTATCTGCTAAATAATCTGGTTCAGATTTCGTTTCTATATCTTCTAATGAATTCTCACTCCTCGATTTTAGTTCATGGTCGTCTCTAAATATCAATGACTTGGAGAATACCTGAAATATGTCAATATTTACATGCGTTTTAATAAAGAAGTCTGTCTAGATAATTTATACAATGTAAACTTGGGAAAAGTATTAATACTAAGAAATAATATAACAATGTACTTTATGATAATTTTGTTTAAAAATCGTGTTTTGATTGACTTGTTTATTTTTGTCGTCACTAGTGACGTTTTTATATTCTTTTGTTCGTCATACTATTTGTAGAGTACTTTTTATTTTAGATCGACGAAATAATTATGCTTCCTCAAGTACATAACTTCTAAAATATTCACTTCTTCATCAATAAATCGATTTTGCATATAAATACATACTCAGGGGTACATTGCGACTTAGCCGCCGTTTCCGAGTTGTGACTGCCAGAATCTGATGTTTTTTTTATACTGACTCGGGACAGTCTCCACACCACCCAATGGTAAGTCCCAATATACAGTTCAAAAATAACAACAGCTATCAATAGTAAGGAAAAACCTATCGGTATTCGCAATGATCATGCCGGCCAGTACAAATATCTCTCTTTACGCTACGTTTAAAGGACCTCATATAACGAGACGGTGGGACCACGCTCGCTTATGGTGGTCTTTCAAGCTGTTGGGCTTTGGAATTGTATTCCACAGCCCGCGATTCGGCAAAAGTAAGAGTTAGAGTACTCCTATCCGGGATGAGAGTTACCGTATGTATAACTATGAATATGTAAATCCGCGCGCGTGGTTCTACTATGGAAGGGATAGGGTGGAACAAGATCAAACAACTCTTCAGAACACTCGCCGTGGTACAGACGGTAGAAAACGCTTAGTGAGGCAATATCTCTGCGCAACTGGAGCGGATCAAGTCACGCCAGGAACATTCACAATGCGGACAGTCCTCCGCTGCAACCCATCCAGTGCATCAAGTAACTACCGAGCAGAACCTTCTCAGAGATGTGGACAATATTCCATGTAGGATCTGGCCTGTATCTTTACACATATTGAGTAGCTCCAAAGAAGATTTACGCTTGTGTTATAGGTACTTGACAAATATACTTAAAAACACATATTGAGGGGTAAAAGGCTATTTGGTTTAAGCGACATTTTTTGGTGATATAGTAATATATATATTTTTGGAATAGATAAAAAACGCTGATTTCGAAAATATAAATATTACTATATCACCAAAAAATGTCGCTTAAGCCAAATAGCCTTTTACCCTTCAATATATACATCCTTGACTCGCGACAAATTAATATATTCGTCGTTTTAAAAGTTTGCCCGTACTGAAACGCGAACCTAGGACCTTCAGCGTTGCGGGCTAGGTTAGTACTGCGCTTTTAAACAGTTAAAATTATTATGACAATGATTTACTGATAAATTATTTATTGTGGCAAAGAATAGTTACCTCGTAGAGCTTATCAGCGTGCAGGGGCATCTCCTTAATTTCTCTGCCAGTCACCACCCGCGGGGGTAAGTGGTTATTGTTGATTGGTTGTTCTGTGACAACACTATCAATGCTGGCGCCCATGTTGGCATAGCCGTTTGTGTAAACTGCATTTTCTTCTAATCTGAAATAGAAAGAATATTTATCTATAAAATCACTTGTTTTGACTGACATGTCACCGTCGAGCCTAATCTGCTGAAACTAGAAACATGTTTGGATATAAAGCTTTTTGTATGATGTAGGCATACACTATGGCCGGACATTTTTTATAATTCGCCCATAAAGGGATGATACTGGTGGTTGAAGGCTTGTTTGAAAATCGGTCAGTTTTGAAGTAAGCACTGTGAAAAAGGTATTTAGCTTTTTGCTTAGAAATATAAAAATATGTGTTTTAACGTATTTCGAAAATCAATCCCCAAGGTTAAAATATGGGATTTAAACCGAACAACGCCGAATCACTAAATCTGGTTAGAAATATAATGTTAAGCCCTGCTTGAATTAAGTTATATTTTATTTCAACTCATTTTTAAATTAAACTCATTTTCACACACATACGATTATTTTTTACAAGAATGTTTCTATTTATAGTAAACTACAAGGAAAGTTGAGCTCTGACTTAACGAGTGAGTTGAGTTTACGAAAACATTGGAAATACTTTGCTTTAACTTTAACAATGTCTTCTTACCAGATTATCCTCTTATAAATTTCTTAAGTCCATGACTTTCATTTGCTGCGCAGTGTTTTATTTTAAGCCTGCCTACGTATTGACGTGCGCGAAATTGATTCCTACTTTTTCGCACAAAGCTCAACTTATATGCCCCGGATTCTAAATATTTATTTCAATTATACTAAATGATTAAAAGGGAAAAAATATATTGTTGGATTCCTTTTAATCCTCAGCTTGGTATTTGAGTTCGTTGCTGCCACCAGGTGTTCTTATTTAGGAGAGAATATCAAAACTCCGAGCTTATCCCTGTGTCATCTCAGCTGTAAGTTTCTCTTTGGGTGAGTCGTTGTCTTTATGTGTTTATGAAGACTAGTTTCAATGAGCGGATGCCCAAAGACTGTAGACTTCCCGAGAGAGTATCTTAGTTCATGTTTGTGAGTGCCTCCAGGGCACGAACCGTTGTAACTTCTCTCTGTTGTAATACCTTGTAAATTATCTCTTGTCGAAGGCGAAACGCCTGAGAACTTTGCCAAATAATTGATATACCTTTATTTGTCGAAGGCTTGAGGCCGTAAGGTTCTTCAATAAAGATGAATTTAATATTTCACTATTTATTTGGTTTACAAGATATACAGAGTTACTTACAATGCTGATGAAGAACTATTCTAGAGCTCTTTAACTGAATACAACTTCGGATTGACACTTGGATTTAAACTGATTGAATGAATATCAGCTCTGCCTTATATAGGGACAGCGCTGTTACAAGAAACGTTTGTTTGTTTTTGGTTAAAGGAGACGGTGTTCGAGAATGATCCACTTATTGATCATTGGTATTTCTTTATAGCGTTAAAGTGATCAGACAATGCTGTTTTACCATTAAATGAACGATTTCTTAGCATGTTTTGTTAGCATGCTTGAAATGGATCTTTGTTATTTCCTTATCGCTTTTTCAATGCGGTTAGACAATGCTGAACCGTTTAATGAATGATTTCTTGCCATGCTTGATAACAGATTGTCTTTTATGATTTCTTGTATCTCGTACGTATCTTTATTAAACACGATGTATTTACAGTTATGCAACAATATACAAATGATATGACTCTAGTACTTCGGAAATAACACCATGAAAATATATGAATATTTATTGACAATTACCCACACTGACCTAGTCTCTAAGTAAGCTTACACTTGTACTATGGGTACTAAACAAAAATATACATAAATATAAACATACTTAAATACATACACATACCCATGACTCAAGGAAATCTAACTTAATCGTTTTATAAAAATGTTCACCGCTACCGGGACTCCAATCCGGGACCGTAAGCGTTGCAGGCAAGGCTATTATCATTGCGCTATCATACCGTTGGGCTATGATGACAGCATAGATAGGCAAAATGTAACCAGATTAATGGAAAACGACAACATTTTACATCATTTATATGATTACATTTTGTAAATCTATGTTTTAAACACTAAGGATTTCTTAATTGTATAAAAATTTACGCCTCCTTAATGTTTAGAAGGGTTTTAATCACGATTACAGAGAAGTGTAATTAAAATTACGACTACATTTTGTAATCATTAATCTGATTACATTTTGCTCATCTCTGCGTGACAGTCACTTTTGATTCAAGGTCAACGATTCTATACATAACACATAAATACACTTTTGTATTGCATTGTCTCACGTTATGGCGACGCTAATTCGAATAACATGCTTCAATAAGACATGTCATTTATAAGCAGGGCTGCCACTAAGACATTTTCATGTACGATAGCCAATTTACTGAGAGAGTATATAATAAACAATGTCAAATAATGTATTTTTATCTATATTTTATAAATATAATAATATACAGTAGGTTTTGACAACCTTGTGCGAATCGAAAGGGCATATATTGGTGACACAATGATATTAGCAAAATACAATCAGAAAATTATATGTGAACGTGTAAAAGTTATTGTCATATAAAACTGAAGATATTGAATTATCTCCACATAAAAATATAAATAAAAGTCAAGGCAAGGGACACAAAAAGAGAAAATTAGCTAATTACATAAAGATAAAAATTGTCAAAAAACAAGTAAAATTTGAACTGTACATTTTTTTCTCAGCAAACCATTAAGGAGCTACATTTAATATATCGTTAGGTGAAAGGTTATTTGGTTTAAGTGGCATTTTTTGGTGATATAGTAATATATTTTTTTTTGGAATCGGTAAAAAACGCTGATACCGAAAATATATGTATTACTATATCACCAGAAAATGTCGCTTATACCAAATAGCCTTTCACCTGACGATATGTATATTTTGTAACATCTCATTCTCTCGCAGGTTTAAGCCTTTAGATTTGTGTGTGTGTCCTTTTAATGTAGCTTTTTCGTTTCGCCAAGTTTCAAATCGCAATTTTTCTAAAGAAAATTTAGTTTAAAATTTTCGGGTATTGCCTTTAGAAAACAAGGCAACCCTACTTGTATCCGTGCTTATAGATTAGCTACGAGGAAAACCATGTAAGTCCTTCATGTGATATTGTTATTATTAATGCTGCGATCATGTTCGTGTGGTTTTTGGTTGAGTTCGAGGCACAAATCCTGTTTCAGAAACACTATTAAAATCTTAAGACAGTTTTGAGTTAGAGCTTTATTTAGAAAATAAATAAATAATTTATTAGAAAAACAGAAAGCTATTCATTATAGTCAGCTAACATCCAAACTCGAACTACTTGTATCTTGGGTATCAGTATTATACATTTCACACGATATGTTACGTGCAGTTTATATCCGCGGCGTAGCTCCAATCTTAACTCTAAATAGCAGCGCACCTTTTCAATTCTACTGCCCAGCTGGTGTAACGGAGGAATGTCGCGCCCATTATGAGCGACGGTATTTTGGCCGCCGAATGTCCAGGGAAGTTGTTTGCTTTCTAACCGCTTCAGAGGCCTCTTTCTGCCTCATGACTGCCTCGCAGAAGGCTGTGGCTTTTTGGCGAAAAGTTTTTCCCAATGCGGTCCAAGAGGACCTACCGCTCTTCAGTCCAGGCTGGGCACTACTCCAGGACGTGCTGCGCCGTGTTTTCGGCGCTCCCGCACTCGTGAAATATTGTGTGACATATTAATAATACTGACTCCCAAGATACAGTACCGTAGTCCTAGTTTGGGTGGGTGGGTCCTAGTTTCTTTAATATATTATTTATTTATTTATTTTAAATACATTTCTGAAGCTTGTTTGTTTAGAGTCGCTAGCTAAATCCATATAAGCTAATTTTAATAATTATAATATATAATGACGCTATATCCCTTACAGGGTGAGCAGAGATACATTAGTTGTATCTACTTCGCGCTTATATGTCGTGAACAACTTGACCAGTAATACAGCTGATCGCCGTTCTCACAGCACTAGTACACATGACATTTCTATTAGACGCTATATGGGTCCTCACGTGTTTTCTTTCACCGGTGAGCATTTGGTACCTAAATCCGTACTTAATCACGAAAAACCTAGAGGTACGTGCCCCGGCACGAAAACGGGTTATTAAGGATATTTATTTTTATTTTTTTATGTTGTTTTGGTCTTTCGACGAGCGTGTTCTCAGCGTCCTATTATATTGGGTTTTTTAAGCAAAGCGTGAAGAGATATTTATGCTGGCCGGCATGATCGCTGTGGGTATCGATGGTTTTTTTGCAGTTGGTAGTCGTCGCCGTTTTTGGACTGCACCGCGCTTACCGTCAGGCGTGATCTAGTCACTGTCAGGATAAAAAAGAAAATATTTTTGGCTCCAATTGACTTCAATGACGTGTATGTATTGTTTCTTTATATACCCTAATTCTATGATAGCAAACATCAGACGAGACTTTAATGTAAATGATAGTTTATATTATAATGTTTCAGGGATATATATAAATATACGTTGCGAGATAATTTACAATCTGATAACAGTGTAAATACGTATGAGCTCTTTGTACAATATTTGTCGGTATCACGAATGTTTTCAGTGAATTTAGAAGATATATGACTTTGTGAGAATTTGTCAACTTATTTGTTTAAGATGATCATAATACATATTAGGCTGTGTTAGATTTTCCATTTTTTTACAATAAAAAAATACGTTTTATTACGATTATTAAAGTACTTTCAATTGGTAAATAGATTGCGACCTACATCTCTCAAATATATAGAAAATCATTTCTAGTGTGGTCACTGTGCCGGATCAGGATAAAAATAAAACTCATAACGCGTCAACTCTCTACAGATCGTTGAAATTTCATGTTATTCTATTTTAAAACATAATAATAGATCCACTTATGACGGGTGTATTATTTTTAACTTCTTAATACTTCTGAAGTGTAAATAAACTTGTGAAATTATCACCTGGCAAACATTTGTTATCGCAACAGATCAATAATCATTTAATCTTGATAATAAGAGGGTAAGCGACGAAGTTTGTGACGTCAATCGCCTAAACTAATAACATAACGTAACAATTCACACTTACATGCAATTTGCTTCAGATATTTATAAAATTTAAAGTTTTTTTTTTATTTATAGACTTGAATTACAAGAATAATAGTTCACAATATAAAGACTGTGAAGCCATATGTCAGGCTTATGGGCAGCCAGTGAGTTCGAGCAAACTATTTTACAAGAATGGACTACTTAATTAATAAAGTTGATACGATTAGCTCAAGTCAATCTTATAGCGTTGTTACAATATATAATCATGATGATCTAGTTTACAGTAATATTGTTTTATTTTAGTGAAGGGTTTAGGGGCGTGGAGGCATACGTCCTGCATGTCGCGAGGCAAACTATTCATTAATTTAGGTAACATGTATTTATTTATTCTCTTTAAGTGAAAATAGCTATAATAAATGTTCTTTAACTCTAAGTTTTGCCGAGCCGTTGGGCTGTGGAACGGTCTTCCCACCATCATATGATATTGGGTCCTTTAAACGAAGCATGATGAGATATTTGTGCAGGCCGACAGTATCGCTGCGACTTTCGATAGGTTTTACCGTTGATAGTCATTGTCGTTTTTTGACTGTACTTTACTTAGCATCAGACGAGGTGTGGTCACTGTCCCATGTTAAGTTCTAAAATAATAATAATTTCTTAAGCACTAGACTTAAAAAATATCAAAGATAGGGCTACCGCACAACCCGGTTTCGCAGAGATTCTCCAAGTTTCTAGTATTGGTCTCGAAATCTTTCAACTGAGAAAATGTCACATTTTATTATCGAGAGCGCTAGTAGAAATTTGCAAAATGTATAAAATTGACATAACGTGACTACGTGATATTTTGAAACTAGCATTATCACTTTGTCTAATCCTATTTCATCTCAAAACCACTAGACGGCATGTTGGATACCATCCGTATGTGGTAGACGTTCCTGATATCAGCACGAAGAGATTCGCCTCTACATTAATCATGCGAATAGCTAAGGAGTGGGGTATACTTCCAGCGAGCACATTTCCACGCTTTTATAAATTAATGTTTGAAATATATTTTGAAATATATAATATATCTAAATGTTAAACGCGAACAAAAAATCAAACCAAGCAGAGGATCGTTTAATGATTTACAGGCTGACACTTGATCTCAATCAGTCGGTGGAAGGTGAAGATGAGTCCGTGCACCACATCCTCCTAACCAAATGCTTATTGACTCTTCTCTTAAAGGCTCCCAAGTCATAAGTGTGGAAACGTGCTCAATGGTGGGCTTAGTTATAGTAAAATACTCACTTGTATGCAGCGATCTTCTTGTCGAAACAGAATTTTTCCTCGCAGCATGTCCAGTACATTGTCTCCAGGCAGCTGTGAACAGATGAAGCATATTTTTTTTTACTATTTTATTTTCTAGCCGCAGTCAACCGGCGTAGCCCAGTAAAACCCTTCATTTTACTAAATGATGAGTGAATCACTAGCATACACGACATTTCTACTAGATACCATGGGGGTATCCTCACGATGTTTTCCTTAATTTGTACTTAATCCGTAAAAATCCAGAGGTACGAGTCGGGACTCGAGCCTACGATTATTCACGTCTCCGGACATGGATAACGGTCCTTTATTCACTTGACCACAACAGCCAAATATGTTATTATTTCTAACCAATAACCAAAATTACAGGTTTTATAGTGCTTTCTTCAAAATTTATGGATTTTCAAACAACTTTTTCACCTCCTGTTTCACCCTCGTAGGGGTACAATAAAAAAACCGGCATAAATCTGTACCTGGTTCGTAAAAGGAATCCAACAATAGAAATTATATTAAGTAGTTTAACCTTTACGATATGTCAGTCAGGGTAAGTCTTTTTAAGTATACCTAAAGTAGATAAACCTTATGTATATTATGTTTTAGTACTTTTTAAAATAATTAATAATAGCTGTGGTAACCTAATGAATAATGGACCGGCTTCTATACGCGGTGACGCAAGTCAACCACACCACATGCTCACCGGTGAAGAAAATCATCGTGAGAAAACCCGCATGGCGTCTAATAGAAAAACCATCCACGAGAACGACGTTCAGATGCGCTATTGGTAACATTGGGCACGATATATTAGGTCCTATCTCCAAGATGATTAGCGAAGTATAGACTTGTATGGAATCATATCTAAAATTAAGGAAGAACATCTAAACGATAAAATCTCGCAAATGGTAATATTAGGTCCTTACATATGAAATTGGCGTTTTTCGTACTGGCCACTTTAATCACAAATTTCTCCTCTTTGGTAAGGAATTCCAAATTCAAATTTGTACAGCTATAGACTCATGTATTTGTGCTTCGATGATCGTCATTCATTTGTTTTTTTCTTCTGTTTTTTTCTGTTTGCGTCACTCATTTTACAAAATGGAAAACTTAAAATATCGCATTATTTACGAGTACGAGTTCCGCCGTGGCACTAGTGCTGCGGAAACAACTCGAAGGGTGAATGATGTGTATGGCGGTCGTGTTGCAAAAGAAAACACAGTTCGTTTTTGGTTCCAACGTTTTCGTTCTGGAAATTTCGACCTGCAGAACAAGCCCCGTGGACGGCCTGAGACTCAAGTTGATAATGAAGCGTTGAAGGCTATTGTGGAAGCGGATCCATCGCAAACCACGTTAGCTGCAGGCTGCGATGTTAGTGATAAAACTGTTTTAATTCACTTGAAGCAAATTGGGAAGATTAAAAAGCTTGTAAGGTGGGTACCTCACGAATTGACTGAAGCAAACCGGCAAACGCGCGTCGACTGCTGCGTTACATTACTAAACCGGCACAATAATGAAGGTATTTTAAACCGAATCATTACCTGTGATGAAAAATGGGTTCTTTACGATAATCGGAAGCGCTCAGCGCAATGGTTGGATCCTGGCCAGCCAGCGAAATCCTGCCCCAAGCGAAAATTAACCCCAAAAAAGTTACTTGTAAGCGTTTGGTGGACTAGTGCCGGTATTGTTCACTACAGTTTTCTCAAATCTGGCCAGACTATTACGGCTGATGTCTATTGTCAGCAATTGCAAACCATGATGGAAAAGCTAGCGGCTAAACAACCTAGGCTGGTCAATCGCTCCACGCCACTGCTGCTTCACGACAACGCTAGACCACACACTGCGCAACAGACGGCTACTAAATTAGAAGAGCTTCAATTGGAAAGTCTAAGACATCCTCCGTACTCCGACCTTGCTCCAACAGATTACCATTTTTTTCGAAATTTGGATAACTTCTTGCAAGGGAAAAAATTCAACTCCGATGGGGCAGTCCAAATCGCCTTCAAAGATTTTATTGATTCCCGTCCGACTGGTTTTTTTAGTAAAGGGATCAATGAACTACCTATGAGATGGCAAAAGTGCATAGAAAATAATGGTTCATACTTAAATATATTAATTAAATATATTATATTAAAAAATATTTGACTTTTTGTTCCTCCCATACAAAACGCCAATTTCATATGTAAGGACCTAATATAAGCGTAATGTGGATAAAGCCACTAATCTATGTATCTCTGCTCACCGCGTAAGGGATACAGCGTAACGATATGTTATTATTCAAATAATTATCTCAGTCTACCATCATTTTCCCATACATTAATGTATTTAATTGTTATAGTAATACGTTTATTTTTTAAAATAATATATGTAAATGGTAAAAACATCTTCCGCTATTCGAACGCACTTAAAATATTTATTATTCGTGCGTCGGTTTGTTGAAAGAGATTCCAAGGATAGCGTGATACTTTATATAAAAAGTTATCATTTTCCTTAACCCATTGTTTATAAACAATTAAATTTTTATAATTTATTCCAAGTTTTTTTATATTCCAAATTATTTCTTACAATTAATTAATGATAATGTATATGGTATATGTGTGTAATAACTTATGCATTTGCAGGAGTGTTGTGTGTGCTTGTGTATGTATGCACATAATATCCCTATCTATGATACTTTAAAATAACTCTATATAGCTGTGTGACTGTACTCTATTAATCTCTTCCTTGCTGTTTTTTGCGCGTTGACACAATTAGCGGGATTCAGGTGAAAATCAGTGCTGGGTGGCTCATCTGGTCAGTCAGTATTTTGTGAGCTAATGCCCCTTTCGCGCATCATTATGACACAGGGGTATTTGCTTTTATTGTTTTCAATCTTGATTAATCTATTCTTCTGTGTTGTGTTATGCTGTGTGCCAAATAAATGTTTTTTTTTTTCATTTTTTAGATACTTACAAAATAAATTTGATTGCAAAGGGACAAAATTTTGTAAACTGAAAACTTACAAAATCAAATTTCGATCTTACTTTATACTAGCATATAAAATTGAAACACGACTGAAATTCAACCGAAAAAAGGAGAATGGACTCGGCGGGCCCAAGAAAAGAAGCATTCGGTAAACGATAATGACAAAGAAACGTGCAGAATGTATGAAATTGACATAATGTGATATTCCGCAAAGTCAATTTCATAGTTTTTTTAGTTTCTACTAAGGTTGTCATATATCGAATGTTATTCCCTTACAAATGGATGAGTAGGAGGAACACCCCTGTGGTCTTAGTTGGTAAGAGTCCGACACACAGGAGCCGCTGCCCTCACAGCAGCCCTGGCGTGTCATGAGAATTACCAGCGGATCAAAAAATACGTGGCGATCATGATATAATTGATGTCATGTCAGCTACGTCAATGCCAGCGTAAAGTGGATACAACTACTAATGTATCTCTGCTCAGTCCGTTAGAGATATAGCGTGCTTATACATGTCAGCTAGCTATCAGGTAACTAAATATCTTTCCAGTGGTTATTTATACAAACAATATATATTATATATGTGTGTTGGCTCCAACACCAAATTAAAAAAAGATATCCACAAAATAATTATATATAAATAATCAATTACAACAATTTTAAAAGATAAGGAATAAATATAGTTGGAATGAAAAATATAAAACCTTTTAATAAAATATTTGAATTTAAAATAAGGAAAAAATGCTATGTTGCATAAAATTTGCAGTTGATGGATTAAACGAACAACCACTAAGGAAAATATTTAAAGACTTTGCTTTGATTTTACTTACACTTTGCTTAAACATTATAAAATACTTGATTACAATTTATTACTTAATTAATATAAAAAACCACAGATTTCTACAACTTGAATTAAGTATATATTCAGTTTCTTGTTAAAGACGGACTTATTTTATTCTAAAATTTTATTACGGCTTAGAGTCACATGTGATTCCACCAGCCTTGTGTTACTTAATAAAGTAAATCATAATACTAAAGTAAATTATTCTGAAAAGCTCTCAACAGCAACATGAACAAGCCGCATCACAAGTGGATACGGCAGGGATTCCATGGCACATAGACGGACTTATTGTCTGAGAAAATTGAAAGCAAAAAACCGACTTCAAATCTAAAACTAAAACAATGTAAAATCATAGGATTCAGACAAGGAAAAATAAATAATAAGGAATGTATATAAAAACTTACATTTCAGATTAAAAACCCACGAAACTGGTTACTCAAAATATTACAAAAAATCATAGCACGACCTCGCAACGAAATTGAATAAATCGCTACTTCGAAGTCCGTATAAATTTCGAAGAAAATGGTCATGTCGTGAGCGAATGTTTAGTGATGAAGACGTCAAAATTTACACATCAGTAAAGGTCGCCTTTTTAAAGTCTGCTATTTTTATCAATGAGATATTGAGACGAAAATAGTAAATTGAAATTAAATACATTTATTTCTACTCAAACTAAAAATTAAAAATACAGGATCATAAATAAAAGAAGAAAATACAAATGGCAAAAACATATAAACAGTGGTGAAATGGGCTCCGGCAGCTTAATGGCACTGAGAAAGTCTGTGACGCTGGTTTTCGTGAAGAACCCCGGGAGTATTTTATTATCAAGATAACTATTAAAAATAAAAACATATAACTTAAGTAATATATTGTCAGGCTATATGCCTTTCTGGGTGAGCAGAGATACATTAGTGGCTGTATCCATTTTGCGCATATATAGCGTGCCACACCTGACCAGTAGCGCGGCTAATTGCCGTTCTCTCAGTACTAGTCTACATGGCATTTCTACTGGATGCTATGCGGGTTTCCTCAAGATGTTTTCTTTCACTGATGAGTGAGTGGTACCTAAATTCATACGTAATCTAGAAAAAAACGAGAGATACGTACGAGATTCGAGCCCACGACCAATCGCGTTGGCGCGCTTAAATACTGGTCTATTATACACTAACCAACACAGCCACGAGAGTACGAGAGGTTTTTTAAATATTTAGGGTAACGTTATTGCCACGAAATATTCAATTTCATTAGCATTTTTAGAACAATATTTTGAATACGGCCACAAAATAGTTTTAGTTTTGTCATTCGATTTTCTATGATTTACAGGCGGACGCTTAAATTTAATCACTTCTGGTGGAAGGTGAAGATAACGTCGATGATGGACTGATTCTATACTACAAATGCCTATTCACACTTTGCTCAAAATCTCTCAAACCATAGGAACATGGAAATATAGTCACTAGAAGCATATTCCACTCCTTTGCTTTTACCATTATGAATGTGACGATGTTTTGTGTTTATTGCTAAGAATTAAACATTTTTCCTTTATTTCTTTTTTACTAGAGCCTCTAGATGACTGTTCCTGGTTAATACTACTTTTCGAACCGGGGGTAGATTCATTTAATGGACGATCTAAAAGTGTTTGCAATGGATGTATTTAAATAAAGATATTTAGTGATTGAGTTTGAACTTACGTTTAAAATAGGTACACAAAACAAATATTTTAATATATTTTCGTATAAATCACATGGTAGATTTCACACCATGTAACCTAAACACCGTTCCTTGCCAAGGAATCTAATGTAACTGCGAGATATTTTCTTACAAGATGAATTCGTTATCTTGACAAATGAGTGACGCTATCGCCAATGTTTTTGGAAATTTTGCACTACTTTACAATCAAACTCGAGCGGAAATCTAACAGATATTATGATATATTATCAATAATTATTATAATAAAAGTCAACAAAGTAATTAATTAACGTTTGCACACGAGTCTACTAGCATGTAGGATATGGATTCAACGATTATCGTCCCGATAGTCGTCTCGACTAATGATCGCAAGGAGCCTCGATTTCCATTTCAAGAGATCCTCGCTTGGTTGTTGGATACAGAAGGCAATATTACTCGATTCGGCATGTATTGCGAGGAAGTTCCTTACTCTAGGCGTCTAACAACCGCTGGCTTGCGCCTTAGGTCTCGCTCCCGTGCGTCTACATGTTTTATACTTTGAAATTAATATTTTCAAATAAGGTTTTCTATTATTTCACTATTTTTAAATAAATAAATAACCCACACACGCGCCAAACTTGAGTCCAAAAAAATGTTCTCAAACAAGATAATATGAAATTTACACGATTTTTCGTAAGTTCATCCGTCATGGCCCTCCACGATTATATTTAAAAAAAACTTATAAATCAGAATACTCACTACTGGCATGACTTGCATAGATTTAGCAGCATCTTTCAAGATCACATAATGGCGTCTCGCAGATTATAGTTCACATCTCCGCCACAACAGCCCGGGTCAGCTGCGTGAGGCACTGAAAAAAAAACGTAATTTATTTATTTTCTATTTCTCGTTATAATTACGACTCCACTCCTGATGGTAAGGATGATGCTGTTCGAATACAGATCGAGATTATCGTGAACAGATTTGCTGCTGATGTAGGTTTATTAATACCTGCAGGTGCTGATTCTGTTGTTGAATTTTTGGTAACAGCTAATACTGATGCTGAATTAAAATGCTGCGACATAATAGTATATTCGACATAATTTCTATAGCCTATATTCATCTTTATGAATGAATGAAATAAACGAATCATATTTATCATTCCAATGTACTCAAATAAGATATTTCTACTGTAAGTTAGTAAATAGCTAAATATCCTGTTGTTTCCAGTTGATAATAATAATAATGATTTATTACGCTATATCGCTTTTGAGCTTAGCAGAGATATTAGTTGCTGTATCCACTTTGTGCTTATATCTTGTACCCAATGTGACCAGTAGCGAAGCCGATCGTTGTTCTTACAGGATTACTACAAAGTGACAATTCTATTAGACATAATGCGGATTTCTTCAGTGAGCATGTGATGCCCGAATCCGTATTTAATTTAAATAAGCCTGGATGTATGTGCTGGGATTCGAACCCATATCATATCGACTCACGCGGATACCGGTCTCTTATCCACATAAGTTTAGCTTGGTATTGACCCTAATATTATTTAAGCGACAGAATATTTTATTTTGTGTCGATCTTCATTCATAGCTAAGAACACTCTCAATGTAGGCACATTTCAAACAAAACTAAATACGCTTAGGACATGCTATGCCCCACAAATAGATACACAAATACACAAGATACACATGTGAAACTAACAATATCCCTCTTTTTGTCCGACTAAAAAGAGTGGGAGCGGTGGGTTTTATAATAAAAATATCATAGAAATCACCTCGCAGTTTATGACTATTTTATGTTAGTCCATAAATTCAAAGTTGGTCACCGTGCTATAGAGCGTGCTATACTCGATATTTCTCGGAAGGACCGAATCAGAAAGAAGGTGATTCGTCAGAGAATTAAAGCCGACATAGCTCAGAGAATTAGCAAGCTGAAGCGGCAGTGGGCCGGTCATATAAGCCGAATAACTGATGACAGATGACAGACTGAGGCTAGTCATGTTCTTGATTGAAGACCATGCCTCGGGAAGCGCAGTGTGGGACGCCCTATGGCTAGATGGAGCGATAGCTAAGAACACTCTCAATGTAGGCACATTTCAAACAAAACTAAATACGCTTAGGACATGCTATGCCCCACAAATAGATACACAAATACACAAGATACACATGTGAAACTAACAATATCCCTCTTTTTGTCCGACTAAAAAGAGTGGGAGCGGTGGGTTTTATAATAAAAATATCATAGAAATCACCTCACAGTTTATGACTATATTAAGTTAGTCCATAAATTCAAAGTTGGTAACCGTGCTATAGAGCGTGCTATACTCGATATTTCTCGGAAGGACCGAATCAGAAAGAAGGTGATTCGTCAGAGAATTAAAGCCGACATAGCTCAGAGAATTAGCAAGCTGAAGCGGCAGTGGGCCGGTCATATAAGCCGAATAACTGATGACAGATGACAGACTGAGGGTAGTCATGTTCTTGATTGAAGACCATGCCTCGGTAAGCGCAGTGTGGGACACCCTATGGCTAGATGGAGCGACGATTTGCGCAAAGTGTCAGCCAATTATTGGTAGAGGAAAGCTGAAGATCGGGCTCAGTGGCGAACCTTGGGAGAGGCCCAACAGTGGACGGATACGGGTTGATGATTATATTAAGAGCATATTATTATTAACTATGATTACGGTATCTCGTTAGGAAAAAAGTAGGGCAATTCTATGCTAAGCCGATAGATAACAGTTCGATTGTATGCAAATGTCAACCTTTAAAGCGGCCTGGTTTGATTCAATCTATTTAAGGTCAAGGGTTGACCTTATTTGAGTTTAGAGAACAATGAGCTTTTCCAAGACCAAGATAAACATGTGTCTAATTTCAAATTGTAAGAGCGATTTGCATTGTTAATATCTAGCTTTGGATTGTATAAAACACTATTTAATTAAAGTGGTTTTATGCAACCCCAATGATGATTTATACTTTATAAGTTGTCGTAACCTTTTTTTTTGACCCGGTGGAAACCTATTACGGGCTGGCAGGAGGACGGTGAGGGACACCAACACGGTGTGACGGGCTCGTACCGACTCAAATCACGGGGCGTTCCATTTCCCGCCTGCCAAGGGCCAAGGACAAAGCAAAGCCAGCTTCCTGGGCACCCGGCGACGTCTGGCCTTGTCCAGGCCCCGCCTATTTTGCGTGGGTGGTAAATATGCCACGACCCGCTTACTCCAAGAACAGTTGTCATAACCGAATAACGTTTCCGAGCAATACGATAAATAGAGTTTAATTCTAAATAGTGTTTTATATAAATTTCAACTAGATTTAATTTATTCGAGCAAGCAGCCCTAAGAGCTCTACTTATATACACCTAATCCTGTTTTTGATACGCTTCTAAACATAGATGGGCGTAATCATGATTACTTTTAATCAGATTAATAATCAGATTACAAGTAATCATAACAAATGTAATCATGATTACTTGTAATCTGATTACTTTTAATCATGATTACATGAGTAATTATTAATCTTGATTACAGTATTCATTCAATTAATCATGATTATTTTAACGATTACTTTTGAGTTCTGGCTGAGAGAGAGACCGATTTACTTAAATACTCGTTTATTTAATTTTTCAAGTTATTTTATTTCGAATTAAATATTACCCCAAACTTCCGTCTAATAGTGGGGTGATGTCCAGCGAAGAGTGAGGGGTGGCGTCCAGCGGAGAGAGGGGGGGTGGCGTCCAGCAGAGAGTGGGGGTGGCGTCCAGCGGAGAGTGGGGGGGTGTCCAGGGGAGAGTGGGGGGTGGCTTCCAGCGGAGAGTGGCGGGTGGCGTCCAGTGGAGAGTGGGGGTGGCGTCTAGCTGAGAGTGGGGGGTGGCATCCAACGGAGATTGGGGGGATCCAGCGGAGAGTGGGGGGTGGCGTTCAGCAGAGAGTGGGGGGTGGCGTCCAGCGGAGAGTTGGGGTGTCGTCCAGCAGAAAGTACGGGGTGGCGTCTAGCAGAGAGGGGGGGTGGCGTTCAGCGGAGAGTGGAGGGTGGCGTTCAGCGGAGGGTGGGGTGGTGTCGTCGTGTGTGTGCTCACACGCCGCCCCAATGGGAGGTATTGTTTGGGTAGTTTTACGACCCTCTCCCAGGGAGGAGGCCTGTCTAAGACCAAGCGCTCGCCGGGCCCCTAGGAAGTATCTGGATTCCCAGGCCCGGCGAAGGCGAAGATTAGGCAGTGCTGGCACCCGGTCGTTTTAGCCGGTGCAAGTCCGCCTCCGAATATCCGTCTCGTTGAGCGAATCATAATCATTATAAGGGTCTTTGCAGTTGTGTACTGTGGTCACGACTCACGAGTCACGACATTGTTCGGCCAATAAACCTACCAACTCATAGTAACTCGCTTCGACCTGATTACGTTCAGGACCATTTTTTGTGCTTTCAGCCGTTTGAGTTGGTAGGGTAATTGCCGGAATTGGGTCGTGACCATAGTACAAAAGTGAAAAAATTGGCGTAGTGACTTGCTTCGACCTGACTACTTTCAGGATCAGTTCGTGCTCGGTGGCCATTAAGTAAATCCAACGAAATCTAGCTGATCATAGATGCTTTTACTATTGTTCTGAGTGATTCCTGCACTATTAGAAGTGATTATCAAAGTACCGCCCATATTTTACTGAAATACCGACTCCTATCCGATAATCCACGCGCGCCTTGGAGATGGAGAATACTTCTGATAATGGCCAAAGACTTTGTGTGCAATCCTTTAAGTTAAAGTTAAATTTTTAAAACAGAAAAATGAAATTACTATTTTTTACTTTTATTACTCATTAAACAATATATATATATATTGGTAAAACAAAAAGCGTTTTTAGTGAGATAAAAATGGCGCGTGCCCGTATGTTGAATTGCTTCTTTTTTCTGAGTACTATATTCCTTAGGTTTTTAAGAATATGGAAGTCAAACGCGAAAAAAAAAATGAAGCGAACTGAGAAAAAAAACTATGTATGTGTCCCGCTGATTTATTGTAAGAATCAAAGTTATTAGGTAGAACGACAGTTATCCGGAAAAAAAAAATCTATATCTCAACTTTAATTATGAGTTAAAATTCAAAATACGATACGAACGTGTGCGGCGCGGCGGCTCGGTTTACATCAAAGACGAAACCGAGTCAGTAGAGAGAGACGGATGACCAAGAAAGGTGATGTTGCGCTCTGCGCTATAGAAGCTTGTGTAAATTTGAGAAAATAATGTCTTATTCTGATCAATTAAAATTTTGCGCTATCTTGCTCTCTCTATCTCCTTCCCGAAGGCGGGCGTGGATTATCGAGTTGGAGACGGTATTTCAGTAAAATATGGGCGGTATTTTGATAATCAGTTCTAATAGTCCAGGAATCACTCAGAACAATGGTAAAATCATCAATGATTAACTAGATTTCGTTGGATTTACGTAATGTCCACCGAGCACGAACTGATCCTGAAAGTAGTCAGGTCGAAGCGAGTCAGTATGCTGGTCTTTGCACTATTGTACTGCGGTCATAACCCAGTTCGGGTAATCGCCCTAACACCTAATTATGTGGTGGTACTCAGTTCGCCAGTTTAGCTAGTAGTAGTCGTACACTATAAATAAATAAAGGCGAGCGCCGCTCTGCTGTCGGCAGCACATTTTACGTATCAAACAGAAAAATAATCATAAAAGTAATCATGATTAATTGTAATCCGATTAAAGATTAATAATCCTTAATCACCGAAAAATGTTTACTTTTTTTGATTAATTTCGTTAATCATTAATCATGATTAATGATTACAAAATGTAAACGTAATCGTTAATCATTAATCTGATTACATTTTGCCCATCTCTGCTTCTAAAATATATTTATTCGCTTATAAAATCACTTTTAAATACTAATGCATGAATTAAATGATGAATGTATTAAATAATCTATTGCGTAGGAATATATGCTTAATCCGTTTATAGAAACGTCTCAAAATATGAGAAGCGTTTTTTAAATTAAGTTTTAATTAAACTAACAACTAATATTTAGAAGTGTTTGTTTGTTTGACTGTAGTAGTAAGTCTCTAAAATGATCTATAGAATTTACAAAAAAAAAACCGTTACGCTCAGAATGATTTTTCAGAGCGGATCTAGCCAATATCTGACCAATTAAAGTTGACATTAATTTCTTTTTTTTTTATTGGGAAGTTTTAAAAACAATACTAATATATAATTGTATACATCGTGAGGAAGCTCCCATGGCATCTATTATAAAAAAATATCACATGTACTAGTGGTGTGAGAACGGCGATCTTTTGCGCTACTGATCACGTTGGGCTCGACATGAAGCGCAATGTGGATACAGCCACTAATGTATCTCTGTTCACTCCAAAACAGTATAATATTTATCGCACATTGTAAGGAAATAATATTACTAATTTTGAATAATATTAGCGTGAAATTTATTACACCCCTCTTTTTTTTTCTTTTTTTTGGGGGGGGGGGGGGGGTTAAAAATGAACTTACCTAATAAAAAGTTACTTAACAATTTTATAAAAAATATAATTGTTTAAGAGTGTACACTTGTCGTTTGCATTACTTACAATGATAAACTCTATTGATAAGCTCTGTGCATACGTTATCAGTATAGATAATGTCAGTTTAAATATAAATCCCTGATTTATCATTGATGTATATCTACTTTCCGTCATTTTAAGGGTTCACTACAAACTAAGGTCGACCCATAAAGCCATGATATTAAAAAAATGTGACAGGATGATCTAGAACAAAACTAGCAGATCAACCTTCTATAGATACTTACAATTATGAAATATAAAGAAAGCACACACAGGCGCCTAGAACAGTTCGTCCAAGACCAACTGCAGGGAGCGCTCCCCTCCTGACACAGGCCGGGCGATGGACGTTGAGGGCGTCCGCCGTCCGGCAGAGAGGACAGTCGTCGTGTGTGTGCCCACATGATGCCTTATTGCGAGGTAGTAAGGGGGTAACAACAGACCCCCTCCCAAAGAGGAGGCCTGTGAAGGCTGGTCGCTCGCCGGGTCCGTAGGAAGTATACGGATACCCAGGCCCGGCAAAGACGAAGAGAGGACAGAGTTGGCACCCCAAGTGCAAGTTCGAAACACCGGGGGAGTGGCCCTCACCATTTCCATGACGGTCCGAAGGGATTTCCACATACAAGCGCCAAAAGTGTAGCCAAAAATATTTTCTTAAATAGGACAACGTGAAATTTCATCAATCTGACGCTTGTTTACGCGTCGTAACCTACTGAATAATTAATCACATTAATCTCTTTGCGTGTCGTACTTGTGTCAAGAAACGCTGCTGAGTTAATAAACACTATAAAACAAAATTATCACGGCTGAGTTTGCAAAAATATAGATTTTGTAGGTATTATAAAATCGTGTACCTTGTATTTTTATTACCTCTTAAAAATTGTTTCTATTGTTATGTATAAACAAAGGCCATGTAGCTTGCTAGCAATAAATGATCATAGACATTTGGCGACTACATGTGTGCTTGGCTAGCCAGTACAGCGGAGTCTCTGGAGTTAGGTAGTCTGTAGCGAACCCTGAACAAGTCTCCACTGAGCTTCACCAAGTAAAATCGTGTGCAGCATTAATTCTGAACCTAATAATCACTCCCAAAATACATATATTATTTCACGTTTACCCGGGCGTTTTGTACTAGATAACACTTCCAGGTATTTTGTAATGTCATGATAATAAATACTGTAACATAAGAATTCAAAGTATGTACCAAAACAATTAGATATGTCCTTATAAAACTGTGTGTCTCGAATATTAAAACACAATTTCCTTCTCTACAAACGTGATTTGATAGCGTAATATGATTTAAGTAATGTGTCTATTATTAATTTAATATTTTATAATTTTAAACAAGTTTACACTATAAGAGTCAAATGACCTTCAATCTTTTACAAGAAACCGGTAACTTATAAAGAATAATTTATATAATAATTCTATTTGTGGTCTAATAATCACACGTTGTGTTTTGTATTTATGTTGAAAAAGAGCGAGTACCAGAGCTTCTTGCCGATTCTTCTTGATAGATTCTGCTTTCCATACTGGTGGTAGATTCCTTTTACTATTCATTTAATAATTTGTATTAAAAGAGCATGAGAATAGGCCTATTTTATTAAAGGTAGTGGGAAGGCCATTTGGCTTATGGTTAACTTAGCGCTTTTCCTTTTGGGTTTATACTTAGATTTTTACCAATTTTTTTTTTTTTATTGATTTCTTAGTAATATATTTTACATATATTTTATTTGATATCTCTATTCTACATGAATGACAACGAACAAAATTGTTTTTATTTTAACAATATAATAAAACAGATTTACGCCTCAGTGTAGGTCTTTCGCGACCATTTGGCGCGAACAGGTAGATTAATTTCATTTTATTTCAACAAAAATGTCATATATCAATAATATTAATGCGAATGATAGTAGTTACAAATACAAGCACGTACATCTGGGGTTTTCCTAATTAAGTACGGATTAATGTACCAGATGGTTATCGGTTAAGGAAAACATGGTGCGGAAAAGCATATGGCATCTAATAGCAATGTCATGTGTAATAGAGCTTTGAGAACGGCGATCAGTTGTGGTACTGATCACGTTTGACATGACATATAAGCGGAAAGTGGATACAACCACTAATTTATCTCTGCTCGCCCTAAAAGGGATATTGTGTGACGATATATTATTATTATAAATAATATTACTTTATTTGAGCTCTTTGGTCCGACTGGGTATGACCATGGATTTAGAATCTAATACACAACATGCAACTGAACGAGAAGCAATTTATTTTCTATGTTAATGAAAGCTCATTTAAGTACATTTAGTTATATCGTATTTTTTCTTTGACACTATAGCATATCTTGATACAAATTCGACACAAAAATAGCATTAACTAAAATCAGATGACAATGCGCCAATACCCGACAGATTTTTGAAATTTCATCTTGTTCTATTTCATTACATATTTATTGCTATAATTCTGACGCGTGTATTTTATATTTCCTAATTATATAATTAGGTATAGTTTTTGCGCCAAAAAATATATAACAGTTGAATGTGTTGATTGAAAAAAATTGCAAAGGTCTGTTCAAAAACAAATTGCTTATATAGTGTTCAAATTAAAGATGCGTAGGTTTGAATATCGAGTGACTTTTTTAATGTCACAGTCAGCACAAAGGGATGCGCCCCGGGCTAGGGGTACCCATCTCAAATAATTTTAGCGGATTGGTATCGATATTTGTTAACAGTTAATTATCTTAATTGTATAACCTATTATAATAATTAACTTTTTTTTTAATTATTTTACACGCGATGTTCATTTATACATAAGTGGACTAGGTTATAAATTTACAAGAATGATGTTTATGTTTTTATTAGTGCAACTATTATAGCGAAAATTAATAAATAACTTGATTCAGCAATAAACTTATGAAGGCCCGTAGAAGATGAATAATGACGGAACATCGGCACTTCCTTGAAGGGATATTACTTATCGATTCTCAGTATCTATCTATAGTAAAATTCAACATTATGTGTCATTCGCGTGTGAATCAACCTTATATTATTTCCTCCGTAGGGCCAGTAGCAACGCCCGACCTTGGCATTCGTCCAAAATTACCCTTTTCACTTGAACCCGAGTTTTAACTTAATTCAATGGCACTAAAAAATATATAAAGGGATAATTTAATACAAAAGCGTGGCTAAAAGTGAAGCAACATATTTTTTATCATTTTATAAGCTCATTCGTGCTCTATTTGTTCTATCGTGTTTTTGTTAAGTTAATTAAGTGGGACCCAGAAATAGCAGTATTATTATTAGCCCGTTTCGTCTAACTGGAGGGCAAAGGCCCCTTTTTCCTCTATCAACAATAATTGTGGACTCCATAAGAAGGAGTTTGGGCATTTGACTTAGCACGCCTACATCGGTTCCTTTTAGCTGCCTGGTGGAAAGCGGTACTACCGGGAATCTCCAGCCGTTCGCAGGTCGTTCCGTTGGTTTGATAATCGTTTAAGGAGGTGTGGGTCTTTTTCCTCTATCTTCCAGAGATTGATCAGTACTTCCTTCATATATTATTTATATATTAGCCTTTGATTTTTATTATTAATAAAAACGAAAAGCTATTTTTTGTGTGAACGCGATGGATAGTTACAGAACGGGCGGCTTTTGACCGTAATCTAAAACATCAATGCCATTATCATGTCAACATGATATCTTGTCAACTCAATAACAAGTCAAATTTACTATCACCGTAACTTGTTATGTCTCTGTGTCTCGTATTCTTTATTATTGTATGTATTTGTGGCATTATAGTTAGTGTATTTTGTTTCGTTTTAGGTACCGGAGAATCTCAACGCAAAAAGTTTACACGTGGAAAACCGATCCGTATGATAATTGAAATGAAACATTTGGGAGTACATAATCGGCTAAGTTTCCTCGTTTTTATTTGAGTCACACGTTGATATTAGCAAAGTCACAAAGGACTAGTTCTTGGCATAAAAACATACCAAAAAAAAATCCATTAACAAAATAAAAATTGCCGACTGATAATAGTGACGTACCATTTTGTCGCTATTATTGTTTTGATTGTGCTAACAGCTAGGTTATCAAATAATAAGAAATTAATTTTATTTTAATCTTAAAAAAGTAATAATAATAATATATCTTCACGTTATATACTTTATGGGATGATCAGAAATACATCAGTGGCTGCATCTTTTGCATGCTTTGTGTTTATATGTAGTGGTCAACATAACCAGTAGCGCAACTGATCGGTGTTCTCAGGGCAATTAGACATTCCTGCCAAATAGGCGGGACCTGCAGAAGGCCAAACGTCGCCGGGTGCCGATGAAGATGGCTCAGCTTTGCCCTTGGCACTTGGCAGGTGGGAAAAAGAACACCCCGGGGTTTTTTTGCACCGAGCAAGTCCGACATACCGGGGGGCGGCCCTCACTGGCCCCTGAAGGTCCGTTACGGATTCCCCCGGGTTACAAAAAAAGGGCACTTACACATGACATTTCTATTAGATGCTATGCGGGTTTCTTCATGATATTTACCTTCTGCGGTGAGCACGTTGTGCTTAAATTAATTTGGAAAAAGCTCAGAGGTGCGTGCTGGGCTACGAACCTACGACCATACGCGTTGCCGCGCATGGAAACCGGTTCATTATTCACCAGGCTATCACACCCCCAAATATATAAATAAGAAAATATAATTTATTTGAATTTAAAAGGTGGGAACCCTAGTTTTGTAGAAACCTCGACGAAGTAAATAATAGCAAAAAATGTATGTTCTTTGAAGGTAATTAAGTTAAATGCTGTTATTGTAAAAACAACGGAATTGCCTAAGAAATCTATTATCAATTAATTGTAGGCTATACGCGTGCCGTGGTTTTATGTGGAATTTATTTTTTACAAATTGTAATACTGCCTCAACAAAATTACTACTGTGACAAGAGAGTTTGCCGACTAGCTCTAGTTGAGGACAGAAAGGCGACATCGTTACACTTCCGGATGAGAGGGAAGCGGTGCACGGTGCCCGGCGCATCGTCTGGGAGAGGGGTTTTTGGAGGGGCCGGCTTTACTCCTTCCCCTCCCAGAGAGGTAGCCTCAAAAAGGCTTCTTGTTCTCTGGGCGTCTGGATGAATTTGACTTCCCAGGCCCAGGTGGAGCAATCAGAGGGACATCCCGGGGGTTTTTAGTCAGTAGGAGTCTGACACACTGGGGTCACTGCCCTCACAGCGTCCCTGATGGTCCTATGCAGGATTTTTCCCCGAGATAAAAAAAAACATCGTTACACTTTCTAAAATTTCGGTAAAAAGAATAAGGCAATGATAGTCTCACTTCAGCATACTGAGGTGTCGTAAGTGCCGACTAAGGTATACAGCGTGCCGAATTGCACGCGAATTGATTAGTGACTTCTAAGCTGCCTTTTTTTTTACACTGGCTCGACATATTGACTACAGAGTACCTGATGGTAAGTACAGTGTAGTACAAAAACGAAAGCGACTATCAAAGGATGAAAATCCATTGATAGTCTACATCGCCATGTCGGCCCACATATACCACGACTGAAGGTCTCTAGGTATATGAGCTACTAGATATGCACAAGCTGATCCCGAAACGCGACAAGCCAAAATTGGTCACTATGACGGGCTTTACACCCATGCACTGTGGTCGCGATCCAGACTGGCACCGACGCACTACCACCTCACTGCTGCTCGTTTAGCACCAACCAGGAGTCACGTGTAGGGAAACTAGGGTAAAGCCTACGGACGCGAGCAGCTTCGACACCCAAAAAAAAACAAAGTTCAAGTTTTCTCTGCACAAAGTGCACACTAGCCAGCGCGCATTGGACAATCATACTGGGTTAAATGTCCAAACTTTTTTCCTAATTTCCACAAATAAAGTAAACTTTGGTCCGCAGTAGAAATGAAAGATACTGATAATAATATATATCCACCTAAATTAGCGAGAGGGGTATGGCAGCTTTCATGTTTTCGAGTATCACTACACTATACCTTATCAAAAACTCTACAGAGTTAACGAAATCCGAAAATAACTAAATCTATATTAGTCAAGAGGTCAATGGCACCATATGTAATATGTTAGGTATTTCTGTATTAGGGTACGATGGTGCTGACATACGTACACACGTAAAAGTCCCTTAAATAAATAGAATAAAAAAAAAATCAGTCAAGCTGTTTACTGGAGTAACGATGTCATAGAGGACACAGACAGATATACGCGTGAAATTTATACATCCCCATTTTGCGCCGGGGGTTAAGAACTGGACATAGATTTCGATTGTTGTTAGAACTTAGCTTCCACAGCTCAAAAACATAAATATATATTTCGTATATTCTACAATTCAATCAAATATATAAGGAAACATTAATTTCTAAAATCAAAATGTTTAATTATATATCTGTCTTGCGTTATGCCTAATGCGTAATAAATAAACATATCTTGTAACATAAAATATGTTTTAAGCCGTTTGTTAGCCACCATTTTATGGGCTATAAAATTTTTAACATAGATTTCATTATAAACTTCTAAACAGATAAACTTAATTTTTAGAATCGAATAATAGAAGAATTAATGGGTTATTAATTCATTTAAATTGTTAGAAGATTAGAATTACTGATACCTCAGTTCCAGACAGTAACAAATCTAAAATTTAGCTAATTTTAACGTTACGGCAATTAATTAATATCTATTATCTATATGTAGGTATAATATAATTTATTTTGCTTTGTTATGAACAAATTTAACACTATCTTGTATTAGTAAAGGGCATGTTATTTTTAGGATTGAAAAAATATTAGAATACAAAAATATTCTAAGATAAACACAGAGACCGGTCATTTTGACCGCTTCGGTAAATCTAGTGTTAAAGAAATAAAAAATTGCTATATAATTTATTTGCTTCTAAGAGCGGATTGTACCATCAAATTAAATCTAGTTCAAGTATGTATATAACGCAATTTACCTGAAGCGGCTTAATTCTCTATCAACGGAGATTACAATTTAACAGTTGTTGTAACTGAATGTTTCCGTGCAATACTATAAGTACAGTTTTGTACCAGTTTAAACTAGATTTAATTTGTTATTGTAAGTCTCACTGAGAAAAATATAAATTCTATAAAATAGTAACAGATCGACAAGTAACACCAATATTTATTTATTACACGATTTTTTAAAATAATTGTATTCATTTAATATTTTATAATGTAACAATTTCTAGTCATCTAATCTTCTATCTATATTTTAACAATATTATTACCTTATTGTTGCAATCTGAATCTAAGATTGATATTAATGTTTGGACCTTAGAATCTAAAGTTTAGATTATTAATTCACCTCATAACAACAACACTTCACAAATCACAACAACAGTCGAGTAAACTTCTTATACACGATAGTAACGAAACAAGGCGGTAGTGAAACTGGCTACCTACGTGACGCTGACGGTGCGTACTATCCAACGCGTTTCAATGTGATTCATTGACAGACCGCAGGTAAGCTTATGGCGCAATCCATAAGATGCAGCGATTAATTATATATTAAAAGGATAAAATCATTATATTATTATAAACTCTAAAACTTATCTGGTAGTTGGTAAACTCGACGTATGTCCTCTCTTTTATTTTGGTTATAGGCTTCGTGCTGGAACGATGGACATCTGTTCGGACAATTGCATCCACCTTCGACCACATCATTATTTATTATGTTATGTATCATTTTATATATTATGTATCATTATTTGTATTCATTTAGAGAACTCCAACACAATATCAAACGCCTTCCTTTTCGCCACACTCCTACTCAAGCTGCCGCCATTAAAATTTGTCCCACACTGCCATATCCTTCCTGTCACTTTTTATGCTTGCCAACATAAAATAACTTTTGATGAAGTTCAAGTTTCAGTGTGAACTCTTTGCTAGCCCGGAGCGTACTCTCTTCTGACAGGCTTCGGTCTAACTGAACCGGTTTGAACGCAGGTGTGTTAGCGGCAAACTACATAGCAATTGTTTACATATTACAATTGGTCACCGTGAAGACTGACTATTGCATTATCGCTAAAATGGTCTTACACTTTAGAAATTGTCGACAAAGGAACGCAATTAACAAAGCATTTCTAAAGCGTGGTAAACCCAAATACATTAAAATAAAGATGCAATAGACTCGTTTTGTGTTTTTAAAATATATTTGTATTTGATGCTAGCTTTTGCACAAACGAACCCTCTTGTCCACACCCTACTTAACCATTCGTTTATAATATTCTTCTATTCTGATTCATAAACTTAAGCGATTAATATGTCCCTACATAACATAAAAAAGTTAAGATAAAAAATATATTAGGGCATCTCAAACAATGTAATAATTTAACGCATATTTTATCGGAACAAGACGCTATCTCTTATGATCTGGACAATATGAATACTGTATTAATAATAAAACTTGATAATAACTTGAGGGATATTGTTGCTATGACGTGCTTGGTTCATCTAAAGAACAAAATAATGAAGATGTTAAAGCCATTGTTTTGAGTTTTCGTATTTACTTTGTATTGTGTACTCAAACTGCACGAAGATTTTACCAAAATACATATTATATGCTTGGGTTGCCAATGGGTATTTCAAAACAAAACCTTACTTTGAATGACAGACAATGTGAAGTACGGACAGAACAAAAACAATAAGGACAACTTAATCTTATAAGGGTCCTTTTTAAGTAACCTATAGATAAGTTGCACAGAAAATAGCTAGCCTTCCCCCTCCCTCCTCGATTTTAGCCCATATAAAAACACAGTCACACACACGAATTCAGCTTATCATCATCAGCCCACCGTAGTCCACTGCGGGACATGGGTCACTCCTAATAAACATCATTAATCCTGATCTTCCGACTCAATGTTTCTCAAGTCCTCGCTATACCATGTCAGGAGGCATCTCACACTACGCCTGCCGAGTTGCGGTCTCCATTAAAGAACCGCCTGCTCCAACGGTCATCAGCTCTTCGGTATACCTGGCCAGCCAACTGCCACTTCTAATACGGAGTTATTTTAACACTTATAAGTCCTCTCTTATGGGTCGTCTCGTAAAAATAGCATAATTATAAGCTAGTGTTGTCCTACTGCAGAATAAAGGTCTTGCTTCCCATTTTCCACGATATTTGTGGATTCCGTAGTAAGGACTAGAGACATTTAATCCAGCAGGCTTTACCAATGGGGGTTGGCGGGTGTGAACTATGTGAAGAGAAGGTGCATGCAGCAGATTAGACGTTAGCAATTTGCATGAAATTCGGCATGCTGTAATTTAGTCGGTTCCTACGACACCTCAGAATGATGAAGAGGGGGCACTTTTCTTTTCTGATGGTAAGCCCTACGGCAATATGAGCTATATACATATATGAATGCTTATTTATGAATATAAGATGAATCAAATTATTTACCTAGTATAAAATTGCGTAATGTTGGTAAATACCGTGTACCGAAGAAAAGCAATGATTAATTTGTTACTCTTGGATATATGTCCTCAATACAACCAGTTTCCACGAAATCCAACATTAACCTTCCTAACAAGTTGCTTAATTCAAAACAGCTTAATTATAGGAAATAAGCAATTTTAGTTCTGTCTTGTCACTTAGTAATTATGTTGAAGGTTTAATTCCTGAGGGCCTATCATTCGATAAACGATAAAGCTATTAGGAAAATGTAAAATATATATATCTGACATAACCTAAACACAGTAATCACGTGATATTTGGATAGCTTTTTTGGGAAGGATAATTTGCTGTTGGTCGAGAAAGGCCTTTTACAACTTCACTGGGCGAGATGAGTGAGCACTTAAGGTGCTTAGCCAGCATGCTATGCGTTGGATGGCAAAGCAAGAGTAGCCCTGCGGATACGAACCTCGACTTAGGTGGCCAGGAAATTAATCTAATCTCGATCTAGTAGCGTGTCGGAAGCGACTACCTTGAGAAGAAACGCCGAAAGAAACTCAAGGCTACGTCGGAGTGGACATTGAAAGCTTATGACCATTCTATACATTTTGTACTTTCTACTGGCGTCATAGTTTAACGAACCTTACTTTGTCTAGGCCAACTATATTATTTTTTTAGAGTTCCGTATCTCAAAATGAAAAAGAAACCCATAAATGAATAATAAATAATTCATCAAAAGGATTCATGATAGAAAAGTTAGCCCCTACCGAGATTCAAAACTAGAACCTACAACTCAGTCACTAGCATTGCGCTAAAACCAGCCAAGTACGAACCAAATTTCCGTACAAACTTAAAATATAAGAATACAGACTAATAATACTCACATAAAACCGAGTTCATTTATTTCAAATATGTTTTATATTAATTTAGTTCCTTTTTGTTGGAAGTTCTCGCTTGACCAAAATTTAATTATTACTGATTTTATTTTCAAATAAAAACCGCTAAAGTTTCCAAACACTGTATTGCTGTATCCCTTTTAGTTTAGCATCTTCCCATACCGTCTCCTTACAAAATAAAGTACTTGCTAAAAAAAGTTTTTTATAACTACAAATTTATGGTTTTCGTACCTTGTTTCTTGACAAATCTTATGATTTTAGGTCAACGGGAAGTACTCTAAAGGTTTTGACGTACGTAACCCTAAACATTACAACAAATCGAAGTTATATCAGGGCTAAGTACTTCCATTGGATATCGCAACGGCAGTGGATACGGTAAGCGGCCTTCGCTACACGTAATTGGTTTTGTTTTGAAATGTTATTGTGCAGGTAAACGCGCTTGGAATGTATTTCTATTATATGAATTTGTATGACACGGATGAGATATGTATCTAGTCCAGTGAAATATCGTCAAGGGAACATTAATAATTGCATTGAATGAAAGGATAACATAAACACATCAACAAAGTTTAAGACACAGGTACAGTATTAAAGTTTACAAAAAATTGTTTTTTTTTTTAAATAGATTTATTGCTTTCTTTTCGTGCGTTTTATATTAAACAGATCAAAAAAATCACTCAGGCACACTTTTGAAGCCTTCTAAGAAAGACAGTGTTCAGTATGAAACAAAGAAGGAAAACATGATATTTTCCGTTTTCAAAATCTTAAATATGCTTATTTTATTCTATGTTGTTTTTTATTTTATTCTGGAGTATTTCTGAATACAAGCAAGTACGACACAAAAACTACATAATGTAATTAAAATCAGGAGATCACAACGCGCCAACTTGCTACAGATCGGTGAAATTTTTATTTTGTTTTCTAACCTAAATGGCGTGTGTCTAATTTATTTATGTTTCTTAATTATATGACGAAATCCGTTCATATAGGCCATAACAGATTAAGCTAACTGCTCATAAGATTTCGTTAGTCATAATTTGTTATATATCCTTCTTTCATTAGTTTGTAAGTTTTTTATTGTATTTCAATAAAAGGAACATCAGTTTGACAACGTCACTGTAAACAATGTAATATTATAATAAATACGTAAAATTTCATATATTTATTATTTAACAAATTGGCGACGATGGAAGGAGAATTGGTTACCTTGAAACGGCTACGAACGTATCCACATAGATTTGCCGGACCAGTAAATGGACACTATCTATTCATTATAGTTGATGCAATGTCTAAATGGATAGAGATTATCCCAACGAAATCTATCAACAGTGCCTGGTGTATTTCAAGACTTAAAAACTTATTTGTCGATTTTGGCATACCGTATATTATCGTATCAGATAATGGACGACAATTCACATCACAAGAATTCACAACATTTTTACAACAAAATGGTATAGTACACAGGACATCTGCACCATACCATCCGGCTACGAACGGTCAGGCAGAGAGATTTGTTCAGACCGTTAAAAAAACACTGCACAGTATAAAGAATGAACCAGGATCAATTCATGAGAAACTGTTAAAGATCAAATCTCAAATGAGAAGAACTCCAAACATAACATCAGGTAAAAGTCCGTACGAATTAATTTTTGGTGGGCGAACAGTGAGAACTTTGTTACATGCCCTGTTTAAGAAAACTCCAACACAATCGAGAACACCAGCGAGCTTCAACGTTAAGATAAGAACGTTCCAACCGGGCCAGAGAGTTCAAATTAGAAAATACAATTTTCCCAATACAAAGTGGGAATTTGGAACAGTAGTAAGGCGATTAGGACAACTTCATTATGAAATATTAACGGATTCTGGTCAACTGTGGAAAAGACATATTAATCAGATCCTGATTACGGCGGTGGCTAAATAAAGGCGGAGACTCTGTTATATATCCTTCTTTCATTAGTTTGTAAGCTTTTTATTGTATTTCAATAAAAGGAACATTAGTTTGACAACGTCACTGTAAACAATGTAATATTATAATAAATACGTAAAATTTCATATATTTATTATTTAACATAATTTATGCAAGGTCAAAGGTCGTTCGTCGGGCGACTGGAAAATTTGGTTACCCAGGCCCGGGTAGAGTGATTGGAAGGCCTTCCCGGGGGTTTTAGTCAGTAGGAGTTTCTCACACCGGGGTCACTAGACTCACTACCCTCACAGTGGCCCTCATGGTTCTATAAACGATTTTCCCCCAGGTTGCCAAAAAAAGGTCAAAGGTTGTTTTTCATGAATATTTCGCTTCATATGCGAGAAATTGTATTTACATTTTTGCTAAGTTGTGGAGCATAATGTCAATAAAAATTGTGTTATAAATATTTTTTACTTGGATAAAAAAAAAAATATATATTATTGATTTTTTTTTTACTTGGATTTTTTTTATTTTATTATTTTTTTTAGGGGAGTCGAAGCTGCTCGCGTCCGTAGGCTTTACCTTAGTTTCCCTACACGTGACTCCTGGGTGGTGCTAAACGAGCAGCAGCGAGGTGGTAAGGCGTCGGTGCCCGTTTGGATCGCGACCACAGTACATGGGTGTAAAGCCCGTCATAGTGACCAGTTTCGGCTTGTCGCGTTTCGAGATCAGCTTGTGTATATCCAGTAGCTCATATACCTAGAGACCTTCAGTCGTGGTATATGTGGGCCGACATGACGATGTAGACTATCAATGGATTTTCACCCTTTGATAGTCGCTTTCGTTTTTGGACTACACTGTACTTACCATCAGGTACACTGTAGGCACTATGTCGAGCCAGTGTAAAAAAAAAAATCAATAATATTATTGAAAAAAGGTTAAATTTCATTCAGTCATTTTTGCCCCACTCCGAAAAATTTTAAGATCCAAGGTTGTATTTATAAATTAGCAAAATTCAAAGTTCCATATAAGGCTACTGAGTGGGCGCCATAACAATATCTGTATCTTCTTTTGAGAATAAGGTACCTGATAAAATACGCTTATCCTGCAAGTTTCATGCCTATAACTATTTTAGTTTTTGAATAAATGAAAAATGAAAATTCTGAGAATTTATTTTATTAAGAAACGACATGGTTTTGAAAATGTTAACATATTGTAGGGAGAAAGTATGACAGGGTGGTGGGTGGTGACCTGTCACTGCCGGCACTCGCTCGCGCGATGGTCGGTAGTGACAGGGCATGGCAGGCGGTCCTCTCCTTCACGGAGACGACAATGCAGGCGAAGGAGGCGGCGGAGCGGGATCGGGAGGCAATATCCACCCCCGACAACCCAATCCACCGCCCAGCTCGGACTGGACGCCGGAGGAGGGCCTACGCCAACGGCCTTCCTTCGTGACCCGGACATACGCCGGACGGCGCGCTTTGAGGGAGTGCGTCGCCCAGATCCTGGCGTGAGCGGTGTGCGATGTGTTCCCGCACACCGCTCTGATGACAATTTCAAGGAGATGAGGGGGGGTTGGCTCTGTACACCATTCTCCCCGAAATGTGTTAGGTGCACGCGGGGGGCGGCGACTTTCTAACCGTCCCACCGCCTAGTAGGTGAGGCCTGCACAAGGCCAGACGTCGCCGGATGCCGAGGAAGATGGCTCGGCTTTGCCCTTAGCATCCGGCAGACGAGAGAAGGAACACCCCGGTGGTTTTAGTCGGGGCAGGTCCGACACACCGGGGGAGCGGCCCTCACCGCTCCCCTGAAGGTCCGCAGGGATTTCCACCGGGTTACCAAAAAAAAAAAAAAGGGAGAAAGTATGAAGATAAATTCGGAACAAATACTGCTCATAATATTCAAAACAGATCTTTAAAAGACACTATTATTATGAGCCAGTTTTCTCCCACTGCAAGGCAATAACCTCCCTTCCTTTTTTACTATTTTATGCTTCCAACAACCTAGATGCTAGCAAACTGTGTCAATTCTGCATGCTGTACACCTTATTCGGCATTTACGCTCTTACATCAACTCAGTATGATTTAGAGAGAGACACTTTTCAATTCTACAAAAATTTAAACACCGCGGCAAAAAAAAAGACTATTTTCATAAAATATTATTATTATATTTTCCTGAGATGAGAAGTTTTAAATGTTTATTATATACCATATGCACTATACTCAGTTACTAGTTTCTATTACAATTTATTAATAGATATTACAAACCCAGAGCAATGTTAAATAGGCTATACGATATAACATTTTCAAAGTCAACAACTGTGTGTGTCATTTTATTAATCTGTGTGGACTTAAATTGAGACCTAACCGCAAATTACTTCTTACATTCAATGACAGCATTACCAAGTTACAAATGCTATCGGAAGTTCCATTAATACGTGTGATTAACAGATATAATTTATTTTAATAACTGTAAAATGAGTAACCAATGTAATATGACACTTTCAATGTAATAGATCCATATATAGGGTGCGTAAAAAGCGGTAAACATATTTAGTAATCGATATTTATCGGAAGATATTAAAGAAAACGGAATGATAGCGCAATTTAAGTTAGTGCAATCTGAGTTATAGACTGAATAAATATGTGCCCACAAAATATAATATATGCTTTAGATGAATTTGAATATACAAATCCCGACTCGTATTTCTTGGTTTTTATCAGATTTAGGCAACACATGCTCACAGGTGAAGTTAAATATCGTGAGTAAGCCCGCTTCGCATCTAATAGAAATGTTCATGTGTTTTAGTACTGTGAGAGCTTCCTTCACCTGGGCTACTGGTCACGTCGGACACTGATGCATGTCTGCTTACCCTGAAATGGATATAGCGTGACTATTTATTGTAATTATATTTAAAGTAGATTTAAAACAATATCTGAAAGATTTTATCAAAAAAACGTTTGTACGTTAAGGGGAGACTTGTAAAATATTAAAATTACATAAGGGACATATAAAAAAAAAACATTTGTTAATAATTATTGTCTCATTGTATAGATTTATAATATATTATTATTAATATTGTTACATATAAAAATATTTTTTAAATCTTATTAAAAATGCGGGCCAAGGATTGTTTCTAAATATTTTTTACTATAGAGCGTGGATTTAATGTGAAATATATGTAGGGCAAGCCGGCAACACGCTCAGAGCAAGCCTTCTCGAAGCATATTTATAATTTCCTCTCCGCTTTGAAGGAAGTAGTGACTATATAGGAAGTGACAGGGTTGAGTTCTCGTATTTTTAGCAATAAAACTATAAATATTTCTCGTAACTTTGTCAACTTTTGTGTCTATGGTTTCATTTAACTTTACTTTTATTTTACCTATTCTTTTTACTGTATCCCGTTTGATAGTGCGTAGAATGTTTAAAAATGGTGGTTCAGTTGTTCATATATCTAAAATTATTTCAGCGGGACAAAATGCTCTTGGTTGAGAAAGCCCTTTTCAATTTTACCGGGTGAGAAGGTGGGTGAGAATTTGTGGGTTGGGTAGCAACGGAAGGGCAGTCCTGAGGGTGGGAGCCTCCAATTGGCAGCCAGCCAGGGAAAGAAGCTAAAGTGACTTACTAGTGTTTCGGAAGCATACAGAGTCACATAGCCACAAATCAACAGTGCCACATATACATACGTTAGATTTATAACATCCCTTTTTTTCGTTGGGGATTAAAAATAGTACCGCGAGGTCTTTTACCACATACGACTATGCATAGTAACATAATACAGTATGCTCATAATATATGACGGTAGTAATTATTGTCATGTGACTACGCGGTACAATCAATCATCATCCAATTGTTGTTGACGACTCGCTAGGAACAAGTTTTTGTCCATACTCATGACTGCAAATTAAAATTCATTATAAATATTTTTTTATTTGTAAATGTTGACTTTATAACGATAACTTTAATTTAAAAGATAACCCGGAAATATATATATAAAGAAACGGTATTATTATTTTAGGTGCTTCATAATTTTAAATGTAGTCAATTATATCTCCGAAGATAATCTATTATATAAAAATAAGTCCGGTTTTTCTTCCTGACGCTATAACTCCAGAATGCACAAACCGATTTCCACGGTTTTGCATTCGTTGGAGAGGTCTTGGGCTCCGTGAGGTTTATAGCAAACAAAATTCAGGAAAAATTTCAACAGAAGAGCTGGAAAATGGGGAAAATCTTTTTTACATACAGCGCCATCCCTGATACATAGCATGTACTACAAACCAATATGGTTTTGCATGGTGGTGGAGCAGATCGCACCAGTATTTTAAGTAGACGGCGCCGATGCGTTATACATTGTTTGACAGCTACTCATTGTACTCTGCTCAGTTAATTTCATGTGACATTTATTATGCGCACGTTCTTTCAAACGCTAACTATAAAAACCAAAACGAAGCCACCTGGTGGCGAAACGAAGTTCGCCGGGTTTGCTAGTTAAGAATAAAAACAATAATAATAAGGACCGTTAGCGCCAACAAATTAAATCTAGTTTAGATTTGTATAAAACGCGATTTAATTAAAGCGGTTCAATTCTACTTCAGTGGTGATTTAAATTAGACACTTGTTAAATTTGGATAATGTGTCCGTGCAAGACTATAAATACAGTTTAACGCTAAACAGCGTTTAAACTAAGCAGCGCTAAACGCTAAGCGTTTTATATATGTTTCAATTGGATTTTATTTGCAGATGCAAGCCGTCCTAAGACTTACATCGAGTGTGTTTCGGAAGAACACGATAAGCGACAAAATCTCGAATGGTTTTATGCACAGAATTAAGAAATATTAAGAAATTACATACGCGCGTCAAAAGTCTAACCGAAAATAATTCTTAAAAAGAACAATATGAAATTTCTACGTTCCGTAGCGAGTTGATGCGTGTTATCCGATTTTACTTGCATTATTCCGTTTCTATATCCTACATATTTCAAGAAATGCTATTGACATAAAGACAAATTACGGAAGAACAAAATGCAAATATGTTGCTTTATATTACTTGCAGCTTTTGTGTTAAATTGTGCCTCCATGCATCTCTTATTCAACATATGTATGCGTGTATAACCACAGTATAAAAACTACCAGTAAAACGACGTCATTGACCTCGTGAAATATGCTGCCATTGTCTAGTCAATGCCATGATAACTAAGGTAACAAGTAACTAAGAGTTTTTGAAAATAGTTAATCAATTTTTATTAAATTAATAATCTATTCATTTCAATTATTATTACTCAGCTTATAAATTAACTATTACCAAAAACCATGAGAAGAAAAAATTCAGAATTTGTTTGTTAAATTATCCATAACGGTAAGTTGTAGATTAACAAATATACGTTTTAAATGTCATTTATTTAGCAAAACATGTCGTATGCACTTTTTAAATTAAAAAACTAATTCGCACTTGAAATATTTGTGTTAGCCTTGAAAGCTCGGTCTAAAGCTACTAAAGCACCAGTCGTCCACTCCAACGACTTCTCACTCAGACGCAGCCTTGGGTTTCTTTCCCTGGCTGGCTGCCTTAGTCGTACCCATAGGGATGTACTTGAGTAACCCAACCCATAATTTGCTGCCTGAACACTTTAACTGCTTGACTCTCTCGCTCGATGAAGTTATAAAGGCAGTTCCCGCCCAACAGCATTTAGTCCCATCAGAATAAAAGCGTTCTCCAGTATCACCACTGACTCCTCACAAAATTGCTCTGTCGAGACGCTCTCATCGAACGACTGTATGATTTTTACACTTTGGTAATACAGTGTTATGCGTACTAAGATCTTTACATTGCTAGATCGTATAGTGAAAGCTGTTTATGAAATGCATTCTTCCGTATATACTGCACTCGACGCTCCATAGTGGATGGATACGATTTCTAAAATAAAATCTCGTTTATTTCTATCATTCAATGTTGTTAATGTTTTTTTTCTTGGTGGCTTAGTGAATAATGCAACGATTTCCATTCACAACAACGCTCGTAGGCTCGAATTCCCTACATCTATCTCTCGGTTTTTCTAAATTACCAACGAATTTAGTCACTATATGTCCACCGATGAACGAAAAACTTCGTGAGGAAACCTGTATTGCATCTACTAGACATGCCATTTATACTATTGCTGTGAGAATAGCAATCAGCTGTGCAGCGATCACATTAGGCACAACATATAAGCGCAAAGTGGATACAGCTACTCATGTATCTCTACTCACCCCGTAAGGGATATAACGTAACAATTTATTATAATTATTAGATTTTGATCCTTAATACATCTTTGATGATCATGCTTTTAATATTCTAGCTATTGCTCGTAAGTTTGTCTACTAATGTCTTGGCTAGGAATAAGAACTTCTCTAACTCTTGCTTTTGCCATGTCGTTGAGCTGGAGAATGGTCTTCCGGCGAGCGTGATTTTAGGTCCTTTAAACGAAACGTGAGGAGATATTTGTGCAGGTTAGCATAATCACTGCAACTATCGATTGTTTTTTTTTTATCGTTAATAGTTGCAGTTATTTAGACTGCAGGTAATATAAAAATTCCATACCCGAACAGCCTCCATAGTTGTGTCAAAAAACTCAATTAAATCTGTAAACATTACGGAATAAATTACATTGAATTGAGACGTCAATTCTACTAGCATTTATTTTATCGTCATTAGAATATTTGGTACTAAATACATCTCTGCTTACTCCAAAATATTTTTTTACAGATAGGATTGCGCTATACCTCAATCCCACCTGGTCAAGAGTGATGATAAGGCCGATGATGAAGCCTAACAAATACCGATTCGTTCGTTGAAGATACCCATGTCGTATGATGTTGGAAAAACATAAACAGGAAGCGAATTTAAGTCCATAGCGGTTCGCAGGGTGCAAGCTCGCTAGCGCGCAGTCAATTTTATATTACCGTGGTTTAATAATAACAGTGTTACTTACCTTGATCTAATATAATATATCTTCTTACGAGAATGAAAATAAATTACTAAATAAATTAAAATCAACTTAACACAATTTTATAACGACTATAATTAGTCAATCTGCTGTGAAATTAGTCAGAATTTATTAACACGGTATAAATTACGTAATAATCAAAAACACAGGTATTGAGTTAATTTACCGTAAAATAATCTCTCTCCGTCACTCAAAGAAATATCGAGTTAAAAAATCACTGTAAATTAGTCATTTCCACTACGAACCGTATCATCATTCATAAATCAGTTATTTGTTTGTCTCAAATGAGTCACAAGCATTCACACAGCGAGCTACGTTAAAACTAAAAGGTCTATCAAAAAGATAAGCGTACGAGACAATCAACTAGCATATTAGATTACAGCTTAGGCAGAGAATTTGAAATATTAGTTAATAAAAATACCGACCAAGTGTGAGTCAGCCTCACGCATTGAGGATTCCGTATAATTGTTGGTATCACTATCACAGTATCACTACTTATAAAACAAAATCCCTGTCACGTATGTCTGTCTATCTGTTCGCGTTAAACTCATAAACTACAGAACGATTTCACATGTGGTTTTCACTAATAGACAAAGTAATTCCCAAGGAAGGTTTTAGTGTTCAATTTGTTAAGGTTTTGTGTAAATTGGTTGAAATATAATTGTTAACAACTAAACTAAACCATAGATGGGGAAAATTAATCAGATTAATGAAAATGATTAACGATTACATTTTACCATTACTGTTTTTTTTTCCATAAATATGACTGCATTTTGCTCATTTATGTTTTAAACACTACAAAATCCCAGATTGTATACACATTTATGATTTCATAATGTTTTAAATGGATTTAATCATGATTACAGAGCCTAGAAAATTAAAATTATGTCTACATTTTGTAATCGTTGATCGTTAATCAGATTACATTTTGTCCATCTCTGAACTAAACACATTTGAGGTGAGGAACAAAATCTTTTGTGATAAATCGAAGATAATAATATTTTAATATGATCATAATACTCGAGTTACATTGATTATATTTCTGCACATCGCATATTTACGCGAAATTAAGCCATGCGAGAAACACAAACGAATCGCGTTGGGCGACGAACGTGTTAATGCATAATTTTGGAGAAAAATATTGAATGAATCAAAAATGGCTAATCACAAGGGTCAGTGTCGTTTGCCTGACCCGGGATTCGAGCCCAGTACCTTCAATATCGCAGGTAGCATTGCTATAAAATTGCTGTTTCCATCATACATGGTACCTAATAACCTCTCTACCTACACTACAATAAACAAATCTTGAAGATAAAGTAAAATAACTAACCGAAAAGCGTACTTGATTGATCCAATTGAAAAGAGCCGTAAAAACAAGCCATCTTTAAATGAAATCTAAACCAACCAATTTTTACAGATCCACGCTAACCTAAACAGTTGTACATATGACAGATCAGATTACAATGGCAAGAAAATTTACTGTCAAATCATCAAAGACCCGTGCAACGTAGCGAAGAACGTAGAAACATTAGTTCAAGATATTTTTGCTATATCTAATTCATAGGAAAAATATTTGTCAGTGATTAACTAGAACAACCTTCACGCTGACATTGCTAGTTTTATTAATAATAATAATGATAAATAATATACAACGAAGTCTATATATTTTGTGTCTATCTGTTTGTCACGGCCACAAATTGACGACAAAATGTCATTTCGTTTAGACTATAACTATGGAATATTATTATGTAATTGCTGATCCAACGAACTTTATACCGCTTAACAGTAAATGAGTGTCGTATCGGATTTAGTTAAACCTAATCCTCTCTCTTATGCTATCAAACCCACCAATCCCCTTCCCTTATTCCACCTCCTCTCCTCCCTTTCGCCCACCCTCTTCTCCCCACTGTAATCCCCATTCACTCACCATTCCCTCTTCTCCCAACTCTTCCCCCCTTTCACATATCTCCTCCTCAATGCTCCCTCTCGTCCTAACCTGCCCTCCTTACTCTACCATTTACATTATATCAAAGGAACACATATAAAAAATCTATAATTGTATCCCGAACTTAGAAGATAATCATTTCCCCGTAGTTAATTGCTTTTCCTATTTAGACCCCTTCAAGTTTTATTTTCACATCAAAAGGAGTCCTATGTCCGTTTTCATCTATTATAGGTCTAATCTATTCATAAAAATCAGTTTAGCCGTTATGACGGGAAAAAGGAACAAACATATATAATTTCGAATTTATAATATGTATTATGTATTCTGTGCTGTGTGTGTGTGTGTGTTAACATATCACTTTATACAACAAAATAACAACTTGAATAGAAACATACCTTTCAAGCGTTGCTCCATATACATAAATGTACATTAATAACTCCACCATATACGGTCTCACGTGTAATTAAGGCTCTAGAGTAACAAACTAGCGAATACTTCATAAAGTAAATTTGACTTGATTTTAGACCTTACTGTGTTGAGATAGAGACGTAGAATATTCTAGGAATTCGCAAAGTTCTTGCGGTAAAATTGTCTTATCATAATGTATGGATCTTGTGTACATTGGATTTGATTAAAATAATTGGCTTAATCTTTTTCTATGCATTGATATAACACCTGTCCTCAATGCTTGACACTCATTATACCAAATAATATCTACGTAATACAAGTAGCTCTGTTTATACCAAGGCTTTCCAACCTTTTTCACCACGAGAATATTCATCGCACGACTTCTCGATTTTCATGAGAGTGACGGCAGGGAGTGTGTCAGATTTCTACTGACTAAAGCTCTTAGCTGTAATTATCACGCCACTGAACTCCGGCTGTGAGAGCAAACTACGCAGCTTCCACAGCCTTCTCAGGCCTCCTCAATTTACGGAGGGTAGGTGGAGTTGGTCACCTCTGGTAACTCTCACAGCCTGCCTTCCTCATGCATGGGTAGTGAACTCCATTACCTGACGAACAGTCAGTGGCCACTGAACGGCCAGTGAACAAGTACCATTACCCAGTGACATGAATACGGTATTTGGACAGGGTAGGCAGATTCACATAATTAATGTGAATCTATACTAATATTATAAAGCTGAAGAGTTTGTTTGTTTGTTTGTTTGTTTGTTTGAACGCGCTAATCTCAGGAACTACTGGTTCGAATTGAAAAATTCTTTTTGTGTTAAATAGACTATTTATCGAGGAAGGCTTTAGGCTATATAACATCACGATGCAACTATTAGGAGCGAAGAAATAATGGAAAATGTGAAAAAAAACGGGGATAATTATTCATCCTTGAAGGCTTCCATTGCGTGCGCTGCGAAAACGGTACAAGATACCAAAAATATATGTATGAAAGAATTATTCCTCTTGAAATGATCTAAAAAAATGTCCACGACAGTATATGTATATCTTTTAAGATTAACTAACTAGGACCGTTTTTATGGTAATCGAATTTGGTCGAAATTAATGCATTAAGAATTGTATCAACGTAATAATATTAATCTTTATCCAAATAAATGTTTTGTTGATTAAGAGTATTTAATTATGAACAAAATTGTCTTTGACATCACTTAATTTCAATGAACATGATAGAAGATATTACAATAACTTATATAGCAAAACTACGTTTGCCGGATCAGCTATGTCTTGATAAGCGCGAAATTCGAGAACGACTGAACCGATTTGACTGATTTCTTCTTTGTTGTGTTTGTTGAAGTATGGGGAAGGTTATTACGGAGAGAAAAATTAAAAAAATGTCTGAAAAAGTCTAAAAACAACACTTTTCTATATTCTCATACAAAAAATTCGTAATAATATTTTAAAGTCAATTTGAACTTTAACACTTTTTTGTGTTGTGTTGTGTTGTGTTCGGTTGTGTTGTGTTGTGTTCGGTTGTGTTCGGTTATGTTCGGTTGTGTTGTGTTGTGTTGTGTTGTGTTGTGTTGTGTTGTGTTGTGTTGTGCTCGGTTGTGTTGTGTGTTGTGTTGTGTGTTGTGTTGTGTTCGGTTGTATTGTGTTGTGATCGGTTGTGATTGGTTGTGTTCGGTTGTGTTGTGTTGTGTTCGGTTGTGTTCGGTTGTGTTGTGTTCGGTTGTGTTCGGTTGTGTTCGGTTGTGTTCGGTTGTGTTCGGTTGTGTTCGGTTGTGTTCCGTTGTGTTCGGTTGTGTTCGGTTGTGTTCGGTTGTGTTCGGTTGTGTTCGGTTGTGTTCGGTTGTGTTCGGTTGCATTCGGTTGTGTTGTGTTCGGTTTTGTTCGGTTGTGTTCGGTTGTGTTCGGTTGTGTTCGGTTGTATTCGGTTGTGTTCGGTTGTGTTCGGTTGTATTCGGTTGTGTTCTGTTCTGTTCGGTTGTGTTCGGTTGTGTTCGGTTGTGTTCGGTTGTGTTCGGTTGTGTTCGGTTGTATTCGGTTGTGTTCGGTTGTCTTCGGTTGTATTCGGTTGTATTCGGTTCTGTTCGGTTGTGTTCGGTTGTGTTCGGTTGTGTTCGGTTGTGTTCGGTTGTGTTGTGTTCGGTTATGTTCAGTTGTGTTCGGTTGTATTCGGTTGTGCTGTGTTCGGTTGTGTTGTGTTCGGTTGTGTTGTGTTCGGTTGTGTTCGGTTATGTTCGGTTGTGTTGTGTGTTGTGTTGTGTGTTGTGTTGTGTGTTGTGTTGTGTTCGGTTGTATTGTGTTGTGATCGGTTGTGATTGGTTGTGTTCGGTTGTGTAGTGTTGTGTTCGGTTGTGTTCGGTTGTGTTCGGTTATGTTCGGTTGTGTTGTGTTCGGTTGTGTTCGGTTGTGTTCCGTTGTGTTCGGTTGTGTTCGGTTGTGTTCGGTTGTGTTCGGTTGTGTTCGGTTGTGTTCGGTTGTATTCGGTTGTGTTGTGTTCGGTTTTGTTGTGTTGTGCTCGGTTGTGTTGTGTGTTGTGTTGTGTTCGGTTGTATTGTGTTGTGATCGGTTGTGATTGGTTGTGTTCGGTTGTGTTGTGTTGTGTTCGGTTGTGTTCGGTTGTGTTCGGTTGTGTTCGGTTGTATTCGGTTGTGTTGTGTTCGGTTTTGTTCGGTTGTGTTCGGTTGTGTTCGGTTGTGTACGGTTGTGTTCGGTTGTGTTCGGTTGTATTGTGTTCGGTTGTGGTCGGTTGTGTTCGGTTCTGTTCGGTTGTGTTCGGTTGTGTTCGGTTGTCTTCGGTTGTGTTCGGTTGTGTTCGGTTGTATTCGTTTGTGTTCGGTTGTGTTCGGTTGTATTCGGTTGTGTTGTGTTCGGTTGTGTTGTGTTGTGTTGTGTTCGGTTGTGTTGTGTTCGGTTGTGTTCGGTTATGTTCGGTTGTGTTGTGTTCAGTTGTGTTCGGTTGTATTCGGTTGTGTTCGGTTGTGTTCGGTTGTATTGTGTTCGGTTGTGTTGTGTTCGGTTATGTTCAGTTGTGTTCGGTTGTATTCGGTTGTGTTGTGTTCGGTTGTGTTCGATTGTGTTCGGTTGTATTGTGTTCGGTTGTGGTCGGTTGTGTTCGGTTCTGTTCGGTTGTGTTCGGTTGTCTTTGGTTGTGTTCGGTTGTATTCGGTTGTGTTGTGTTCGGTTGTGTTCGGTTATGTTCGGTTGTGTTGTGTTCGGTTGTGTTCGGTTGTGTTCGGTTGTGTTCGGTTGTATTCGGTTCTGTTCGGTTGTGTTCGGTTGTATTCGGTTGTGTTCGGTTGTATTCGGTTGTGTTCGGTTGTGTTCGGTTGTATTCGGTTGTGTTGTGTTCGGTTGTATTCGGTTGTGTTGTATTCGGTTGTGTTGTGTTCGGTTGTGTTCGGTTGTGTTCGGTTGTATTCGGTTGTGTTGTGTTCGGTTTTGTTCGGTTGTATTCGGTTGTGTTGTGTTCGGTTATGTTCGGTTGTGTTCGGTTCTGTTCGGTTGTGTTCGGTTGTGTTCGGTTGTGTTCGGTTGTGTTCGGTTGTGTTCGGTTGTGTTCGGTTGTGTTGTGTTCGGTTGTGTTCGGTTGTATTCGGTTCTGTTCGGTTGTATTCGGTTGTGTTCGGTTGTGTTCGGTTGTGTTCGGTTGTGTTCGGTTGTGTTCGGTTGTGTTCGGTTGTGTTCGGTTCTGTTCGGTTGTGTTCGGTTGTGTTCGGTTGTGTTCGGTTGTGTTCGGTTATGTTCGGTTGTGTTGTGGTCGGTTGTGTTCGGTTGTGTTCGGTTGTGTTCGGTTGTATTCGGTTGTGTTCGGTTGTGTTCCGTTGTGTTCGGTTGTATTCGGTTGTGTTCGGTTGTGTTCGGTTGTGTTCGGTTGTGTTCAGTTGTGTTCGGTTGTATTCGGTTGTGTTGTGTTCGGTTGTGGTCGGTTGTGTTCGGTTGTGGTCGGTTGTGTTCGGTTGTGTTCGGTTGTGTTCGGTTGTGTTCGGTTGTGTTCGGTTATGTTCGGTTGTGTTCGGTTGTGTTCGGTTGTGTTCGGTTGTATTCGGTTGTGTTCGGTTGTGTTCCGTTGTGTTCGGTTGTATTCGGTTGTGTTCGGTTGTGTTCGGTTGTATTCGGTTGTGTTGTGTTCGGTTGTATTTGGTTGTGTTGTGTTGTGTTCGGTTGTGTTGTGTTCGGTTGTGTTCGGTTGTGGTGTGTTCGGTTGTGTTCGGTTGTGGTCGGTTGTGTTCGGTTGTGGTCGGTTCTGTTCGGTTCTGTTCGGTTGTGTTCGGTTGTGTTCGGTTGTGTTCGGTTGTGTTCGGTTATGTTCGGTTGTGTTCCGTTGTGTTCGGTTGTGTTCGGTTGTGTTCGGTTGTGTTCAGTTGTGTTCGGTTGTATTCGGTTGTGTTGTGTTCGGTTGTGTTCGGTTGTGTTGTGTTCGGTTGTGTTCGGTTATGTTCGGTTGTGTTGTGTTCGGTTGTGTTCCGTTGTGTTCGGTTGTGTTCGGTTGTGTTCGGTTGTGTTCGGTTGTATTCGGTTGTGTTGTGTTCGGTTTTGTTCGGTTGTATTCGGTTGTGTTGTGTTCGGTTATGTTCGGTTGTGTTCGGTTCTGTTCGGTTGTGTTCGGTTGTGTTCGGTTGTGTTCGGTTGTGTTCGGTTGTGTTCGGTTGTGTTCGGTTGTGTTGTGTTCGGTTGTGTTCGGTTGTATTCGGTTCTGTTCGGTTGTATTCGGTTGTGTTCGGTTGTGTTCGGTTGTGTTCGGTTGTGTTCGGTTGTGTTCGGTTGTGTTCGGTTGTGTTCGGTTCTGTTCGGTTGTGTTCGGTTGTGTTCGGTTGTGTTCGGTTGTGTTCGGTTATGTTCGGTTGTGTTGTGTTCGGTTGTGTTCGGTTGTGTTCGGTTGTGTTCGGTTGTATTCGGTTGTGTTCGGTTGTGTTCCGTTGTGTTCGGTTGTATTCGGTTGTGTTCGGTTGTGTTCGGTTGTATTCGGTTGTGTTGTGTTCGGTTGTATTTGGTTGTGTTGTGTTGTGTTCGGTTGTGTTCGGTTGTGGTGTGTTCGGTTGTGTTCGGTTGTGGTCGGTTGTGTTCGGTTGTGGTCGGTTCTGTTCGGTTCTGTTCGGTTGTGTTCGGTTGTGTTCGGTTGTGTTCGGTTGTGTTCGGTTATGTTCGGTTGTGTTCCGTTGTGTTCGGTTGTGTTCGGTTGTGTTCGGTTGTGTTCAGTTGTGTTCGGTTGTGTTCGGTTGTGTTCGGTTGTGTTCAGTTGTGGTCGGTTGTGTTCGGTTGTGGTCGGTTGTGTTCGGTTGTGTTCGGTTGTGTTCGGTTGTGTTCGGTTGTGTTCGGTTATGTTCGGTTGTGTTCGGTTGTGTTCGGTTGTGTTCGGTTGTATTCGGTTGTGTTCGGTTGTGTTCCGTTGTGTTCGGTTGTATTCGGTTGTGTTCGGTTGTGTTCGGTTGTATTCGGTTGTGTTGTGTTCGGTTGTATTTGGTTGTGTTGTGTTGTGTTCGGTTGTGTTGTGTTCGGTTGTGTTCGGTTGTGGTGTGTTCGGTTGTGTTCGGTTGTGGTCGGTTGTGTTCGGTTGTGTTCAGTTGTGTTCGGTTGTATTCGGTTGTGTTGTGTTCGGTTGTGTTCGGTTGTATTGTGTTCGGTTGTGGTCGGTTGTGTTCGGTTCTGTTCGGTTGTGTTCGGTTCTGTTCGGTTTTGTTCGGTTGTGTTCGGTTGTGTTCGGTTGTGTTCGGTTGTGTTCGGTTGTATTGTGTTCGGTTGTGGTCGGTTGTGTTCGGTTCTGTTCGGTTGTGTTCGGTTGTGTTCGGTTGTCTTCGGTTGTGTTCGGTTGTGTTCGGTTGTATTCGTTTGTGTTCGGTTGTATTCGGTTGTGTTGTGTTCGGTTGTGTTGTGTTGTGTTGTGTTCGGTTGTGTTGTGTTCGGTTGTGTTCGGTTGTGTTCGGTTATGTTCGGTTGTGTTGTGTTCAGTTGTGTTCGGTTGTATTCGGTTGTGTTCGGTTGTGTTCGGTTGTATTGTGTTCGGTTGTGTTGTGTTCGGTTATGTTCAGTTGTGTTCGGTTGTATTCGGTTGTGTTGTGTTCGGTTGTGTTCGATTGTGTTCGGTTGTATTGTGTTCGGTTGTGGTCGGTTGTGTTCGGTTCTGTTCGGTTGTGTTCGGTTGTCTTTGGTTGTGTTCGGTTGTATTCGGTTGTGTTCGGTTGTGTTCGGTTGTATTCGGTTGTGTTGTGTTCGGTTGTATTTGGTTGTGTTGTGTTGTGTTCGGTTGTGTTGTGTTCGGTTGTGTTCGGTTGTGTTCGGTTGTGTTCGGTTGTGTTCGGTTGTGTTCGGTTGTGTTGTGTTCGGTTGTGTTCGGTTGTATTCGGTTCTGTTCGGTTGTATTCGGTTGTGTTCGGTTGTGTTCGGTTGTGTTCGGTTGTGTTCGGTTATGTTCGGTTGTGTTGTGTTCGGTTGTGTTCGGTTGTGTTCGGTTGTATTCGGTTGTGTTCGGTTGTGTTCCGTTGTGTTCGGTTGTATTCGGTTGTGTTCGGTTGTGTTCGGTTGTATTCGGTTGTGTTGTGTTCGGTTGTATTTGGTTGTGTTGTGTTGTGTTCGGTTGTGTTGTGTTCGGTTGTGTTCGGTTGTGGTGTATTCGGTTGTGTTCGGTTGTGTTCGGTTGTATTCGGTTGTGTTGTGTTCGGTTGTATTTGGTTGTGTTGTGTTGTGTTCGGTTGTGTTGTGTTCGGTTGTGTTCGGTTGTGTTCGGTTGTGTTCGGTTGTGTTCGGTTGTGTTCGGTTGTATTCGGTTGTGTTCGGTTGTGTTCGGTTGTATTCGGTTGTGTTGTGTTCGGTTGTATTCGGTTGTGTTGTGTTCGGTTGTGTTCGGTTGTGTTCGGTTGTATTCGGTTGTGTTCGGTTGTATTCGGTTGTGTTCGGTTGTGTTCGGTTGTATTCGGTTGTGTTGTGTTCGGTTGTGTTGTGTTCGGTTGTGTTCGGTTGTGTTCGGTTATGTTCGGTTGTGTTGTGTTCAGTTGTGTTCGGTTGTATTCGGTTGTGTTCGGTTGTGTTCGGTTGTATTGTGTTCGGTTGTGGTCGGTTGTGTTCGGTTCTGTTCGGTTCTGTTCGGTTGTGTTCAGTTGTGTTCGGTTGTATTCGGTTGTGTTCGGTTGTGTTCGGTTGTATTGTGTTCGGTTGTGTTGTGTTCGGTTATGTTCAGTTGTGTTCGGTTGTATTCGGTTGTGTTGTGTTCGGTTGTGTTCGATTGTGTTCGGTTGTATTGTGTTCGGTTGTGGTCGGTTGTGTTCGGTTCTGTTCGGTTGTGTTCGGTTGTCTTTGGTTGTGTTCGGTTGTATTCGGTTGTGTTCGGTTGTGTTCGGTTGTATTCGGTTGTGTTGTGTTCGGTTGTATTTGGTTGTGTTGTGTTGTGTTCGGTTGTGTTGTGTTCGGTTGTGTTCGGTTGTGTTCGGTTGTGTTCGGTTGTGTTCGGTTGTGTTCGGTTGTGTTCGGTTGTGTTCGGTTGTGTTGTGTTCGGTTGTGTTCGGTTGTATTCGGTTCTGTTCGGTTGTATTCGGTTGTGTTCGGTTGTGTTCGGTTGTGTTCGGTTGTGTTCGGTTGTGTTCGGTTGTGTTCGGTTCTGTTCGGTTGTGTTCGGTTGTGTTCGGTTGTGTTCGGTTGTGTTCGGTTATGTTCGGTTGTGTTGTGTTCGGTTGTGTTCGGTTGTGTTCGGTTGTATTCGGTTGTGTTCGGTTGTGTTCCGTTGTGTTCGGTTGTATTCGGTTGTGTTCGGTTGTGTTCGGTTGTATTCGGTTGTGTTGTGTTCGGTTGTATTTGGTTGTGTTGTGTTGTGTTCGGTTGTGTTGTGTTCGGTTGTGTTCGGTTGTGGTGTGTTCGGTTGTGTTCGGTTGTGTTCGGTTGTGTTCGGTTGTGTTCGGTTGTGTTCGGTTATGTTCGGTTGTGTTCCGTTGTGTTCGGTTGTGTTCGGTTGTGTTCGGTTGTGTTGTGTTCGGTTGTATTCGGTTGTGTTGTGTTCGGTTGTGTTCGGTTGTGTTCGGTTGTGTTCGGTTCTATTCGGTTGTGTTCGGTTGTATTCGGTTGTGTTCGGTTGTGTTCGGTTCTGTTCGGTTGTGTTCGGTTCTGTTCGGTTGTGTTCGGTTGTGTTCGGTTGTGTTCGGTTGTGTTGTGTTCGGTTGTGTTCGGTTGTATTCGGTTCTGTTCGGTTGTATTCGGTTGTGTTCGGTTGTGTTCGGTTGTGTTCGGTTGTGTTCGGTTGTGTTCGGTTGTGTTCGGTTGTGTTCGGTTGTGTTCGGTTGTGTTCGGTTCTGTTCGGTTGTGTTCGGTTGTGTTCGGTTGTGTTCGGTTGTGTTCGGTTATGTTCGGTTGTGTTGTGTTCGGTTGTGTTCGGTTGTGTTCGGTTGTGTTCGGTTGTATTCGGTTGTGTTCGGTTGTGTTCCGTTGTGTTCGGTTGTATTCGGTTGTGTTCGGTTGTGTTCGGTTGTATTCGGTTGTGTTGTGTTCGGTTGTATTTGGTTGTGTTGTGTTGTGTTCGGTTGTGTTGTGTTCGGTTGTGTTCGGTTGTGGTGTGTTCGGTTGTGTTCGGTTGTGGTCGGTTGTGTTCGGTTGTGGTCGGTTCTGTTCGGTTCTGTTCGGTTGTGTTCGGTTGTGTTCGGTTGTGTTCGGTTGTGTTCGGTTATGTTCGGTTGTGTTCCGTTGTGTTCGGTTGTGTTCGGTTGTGTTCGGTTGTGTTCGGTTGTGTTCAGTTGTGTTCGGTTGTATTCGGTTGTGTTGTGTTCGGTTGTGTTCGGTTGTATTGTGTTCGGTTGTGGTCGGTTGTGTTCGATTCTGTTCGGTTGTGTTCGGTTCTGTTCGGTTTTGTTCGGTTGTGTTTGGTTGTGTTCGGTTGTGTTCGGTTGTGTTCGGTTGTGTTCGGTTGTGTTCGGTTAGGTTCGGTTCTGTTCGGTTGTGTTCGGTTAGGTTCGGTTGTGTTGTGTTGTGTTGTGTTCGGTTCTGTTCGGTTGTGTTGTGTTGTGTTGACATATAAATATTAATGTCAATATTTGTCAATTTTTATACATATAGCATTAAGGCCAGGTTCTTTCAAACAATTTTCAAAAAAATCTGTCGGGGAAGCTATTAACATTAAAAAAAACAATATGACTTTGTTTTAGAGAAATAGGGCAGAACAAGGTCTGCCGGGACAGCTAGTATTATATAATGATAATAAAAATTATATTACTTTCATTGGGAAGATAGATGACGTGAAAATAGAATATATATATATAAATTATGACCGGTAGTCGTGGGTGTGGTGGTAGAAAGATACGGATTTTGGCGTTTTACTGTTTATTTGCACTTTAAAGCACACCGAAGTGCAACGCACACGCACGTACTCTAACCTTGAGTCTCGGTAGTCGACTGAATTAGCAAGCATCCCGTGCGCGCGCGCATCCTCTTACCCCGTGTGTCTCGTAACACCCTAACGACCCTTAGGGCGTTTTAACACAAGCACGTATCGGGCGGCGTCTACATGCTATAAAATATAAAGGGTTCCCTTTTTTAGTTTAAATTAAAGCAGTTTATTCCAGACTTATTTATCGTAAGGGCGTGCAATGCTTTCATACATCTATGGAATGAGCGCTACTGCCATTACCCATGTAATTGTTAGGACATGGGGTTGCGCAAGTTTACATGTGCGAAAGCATTCAGGGCATGTTGCCAGTCCTTTTAATCGTGTATTTTGTAGGTAAGGTACTCGCAGAAGGTTCAAAACGACCTGGAAATTCAGTATATTAGGTCCTTACATATGAAATTGGCGTTTTTCGTACTGGCCACTTTAATCACAAATTTCTCCTCTTTGGTAAGGAATTCCAAATTCAAATTTGTACAGCTATAGACTCATGTATTTGTGCTTCGATGATCGTCATTCATTTGTTTTTTTCTTCTGTTTTTTTCTGTTTGCGTCACTCATTTTACAAAATGGAAAACTTAAAATATCGCATTATTTACGAGTACGAGTTCCGCCGTGGCACTAGTGCTGCGGAAACAACTCGAAGGGTGAATGATGTGTATGGCGGTCGTGTTGCAAAAGAAAACACAGTTCGTTTTTGGTTCCAACGTTTTCGTTCTGGAAATTTCGACCTGCAGAACAAGCCCCGTGGACGGCCGGAGACTCAAGTTGATAATGAAGAGTTGAAGGCTATTGTGGAAGCGGATCCATCGCAAACCACGTCCGAGTTAGCTGCAGGCTGCGATGTTAGTGATAAAACTGTTTTAATTCACTTGAAGCAAATTGGGAAGATTAAAAAGCTTGAAAGGTGGGTACCTCACGAATTGACTGAAGCAAACCGGCAAACGCGCGTCGACTGCTGCGTTACATTACTAAACCGGCACAATAATGAAGGTATTTCAAACCGAATCATTACCTGTGATGAAAAATGGGTTCTTTACGATAATCGGAAGCGCTCAGCGCAATGGTTGGATCCTGGCCAGCCAGCCAAATCCTGCCCCAAGCGAAAATTAACCCCAAAAAAGTTACTTGTAAGCGTTTGGTGGACTAGTGCCGGTATTGTTCATTACAGTTTTCTCAAATCTGGCCAGACTATTACGGCTGATGTCTATTGTCAGCAATTGCAAACCATGATGGAAAAGCTAGCGGCTAAACAACCTAGGCTGGTCAATCGCTCCACGCCACTGCTGCTTCACGACAACGCTAGACCACACACTGCGCAACAGACGGCTACTAAATTAGAAGAGCTTCAATTGGAAAGTCTAAGACATCCTCCGTACTCCCCGGACCTTGCTCCAACAGATTACCATTTTTTTCGAAATTTGGATAACTTCTTGCAAGGGAAAAAATTCAACTCCGATGGGGCAGTCCAAATCGCCTTCAAAGATTTTATTGATTCCCGTCCGACTGGTTTTTTTAGTAAAGGGATCAATGAACTACCTATGAGATGGCAAAAGTGCATAGAAAATAATGGTTCATACTTTGATTAATTAAATATATTATATTAAAAAATATTCGACTTTTTGTTCCTCCCATACAAAACGCCAATTTCATATGTAAGGACCTAATATTAATGCGTTCAGGGTGCTGTTGGGGTTGCCTCAGTTTTATAGTGTGTCGGGTATGTTCGATGAGGCAGGATTGCAAGTTTTCTTGCTGTTGAGAGGCATTACTGATGGTATCCCGAGCATTTTGGCTGTGAGAGTGGATGGGCCTCTCATGCAGTTTTGGGTGAAGAGGCTCATCCACTCAGGTATTTATGTCATAAATTAATATTATTGTTTTTTATTGTTTGTTTATGAATATGGGAGAATTCTGAAATAAAGCTATTATTCTTTATAACGTTTCAAAGCATACAGAACAGGATTTTTCCATTTATCCCGGACTGATCTTTGCGGACGGTTTCATTGATCAATGTCTTGGGTCAGAACATTAATTTGGTCGGTACAACGTAGCGGAGATCTTCCACGGGATTTCATGGAATCGTTACAGCGTATCAATTGGCCAAAGTAGTGAACGATTCTGGTATTAACAATGTTAGAAAGGCGGAACTTTACTCCGAGCTTGTCAGAAATAGAAACGTTTTTGCGCCGTTTAGGCTATGATATCTATAACATCCATCTCTAACAACACATCTCCAGTGGATTAATTCGCTGCCTCTCCCTTTTATGGTCGATGTTTCAGCACCGTACAGAGATATGGGGAATATTAAAGCCCGCATTTGTGGCCTCATAATGTGATATACAAGTAAGTGTTAAAAGTCGGACGTATAAGTTTGAAAATAAATATTAAAGAATTGCTAGCCCCAGGTGGTCGCTCATGAGTGCTCACCGGATCGCATAATTGGAATGTCACCCCACACTTGCTCTTTACCACCCGATCAAACAGTGAGGTACAGACACGCACTAATTTCACTCCACGACACCGGCATCGCCGGCGGCGCCGAAGAAAGATAGTTCAGTCAACTGCTGCTAACCGGTGCGTTTTCGCACCGAGGCGCAGATCCACTCCGACGCAGCCTTGAGTTTCTTTCGGCGTTTCTTCTCAAGGTAGTCACTTCCGAAATGCTGGTAGATCACCCGTAAGGTTAGTATTTTATTATGACTGGCGGTCCAAGTCGAGGTTCGTACTCACAGGGGTGCCCTTGTATTGCCACCCAACCCATAAACTCGCTGGCTGAGCACCTTCTGTGCTCGCCCCCTAAGCCCGTTTGAACTGCAAATGCCTTTCCCAGCAATAAGTAGTTAGTACGCTTAAAAAAAAACACTTGCTCTTTCTTAATAACCTCTTAAGAATGTATTCGTTTTAGGTTTTTTACATCTCCCGTGATATTTGTACTCTTATATTTTCCGTCACTTATAGCAAGATGCATATTGCGTGTATAGTCTTCGACCTATGATCTTGGGTTCTTTAAGGTTCTAAACGAAGCCTGAAGAAATATTTGCGCAGACCAGCATACTTTGTCACTCGACTTACCTACTCCGTGTTTTGATTGCACGATACTTTCCATTAGGTACGGTGTCGACTCAGAATAAAAAGAATGTCTTGTAGTAAAATTAAGAGTTTACATTCTGAGTTTTGTCGGAGTCGTGTCGGTGTCGTCACGTGTGCTGTGATGTGGTATGTACAACGAATGGCACTAGATAATAGACAGTTTACCTAGTTTTTACCTTCAATACATAAATGGTGTCGGCATGCAGTCGTGAAACGTAACAAGACATTAATCCTTATTTGCAGAGTTCATGATTGAAATATCACGGAGCTCATTAAGAATGTTTTCTGAACTTGTTACGTATAATAATTGTCTCCAGAATTCCTTACTTTGAAAACAAAAACTAATTCTTATAGGATTGTTTCTTTTCGTTTCTATTCAAATTAGAACAAAAGAAGATAGAAGAAGTAAGTTCCCGCCTCCGATGATGAGTCCGCGACGAGTCAGTGACACTACGACGAGTGAGAGCTTGTGACACTGACATCTGGAACCAGATTGAAGCGTGGAACCATAATTAAAAGTAAGTTTACTCGCGCAAAAGGCTCGTGAAAGTATTCATAATGAGTCATTTGTTTATTTAGTGTTATTCTTGTAGATTTAGTTATTGTATGCCCACAATCTGTTCCATCCTTTTTTTGTCATTAATTTTTAAGTTCTTTAGTTTTTGATATACTAATTCGATTTCTTCTTTTTTTTTTGTTTACTTTTGGTGCATGCTGCGGTAGCCTTCACCGGCACGTTATGTTTTTATATAATTTGTCGAGCATTGGCTATTAAAAAAAAAATGTTTTCATCCATGTATCAACACTGAAACACTTAAAATTTGGTGTTGATTTTTAAAACTCCTGTCACTTTTATTTGAGCAACATTTGATAAGTTTTGCTTCTGTATTCATTTTTTTATCCTGATTCGTAACAATGACCACACCAAGCCTGATGGTAAGCATGGTGCAGTCCAAAAAACGATAACAACTACCAACAGTTAAGAAAAACCCATCGGTAGTTGCAGCGATGCTGCCGGCCTGCACAAATATCTCCTTACGCTACGCTTAAAGGATCCTATATCATAGGACGGTCTTTATAAGAAGTTACATATTATCATATTACTAGCGTTCCCAGTCCACTTCGTAAAAACGAGATTATTTATATTATTTTTAAATTTAATATTAATATGTTATACAGGAAAAGAATCTGGAATAAATTTGCTACCTGACTGTGAAAATTAAATTATGATTCGTCATATAGTTTACAAGATTTACAAAGAATTAGGAAACATAAAGAAACTACATACACGCGCGAAAAGTATAGTAAAAAATAAACACAAAATTTCAATGTTCTGTATAGAAGTAACGCGTCTACATTTTCAGATTTTTTTTAAATTATAGTATGTCGTTTTTCTATGTAAATTCTACAGAGTTTAAAAATACGATTAAAAAAAATTCAAAATAAATTAGAAAATTTTCATTTCAAAACACCGTCTTCGTCGATAAAGGACAGTGTAGTCAACGGTCGCTGACCGATGTGTTTGCGCTCCGAGGCGCAGTTCCTTTCCGATGTATCCTTGAGTTTCTTTCGGCGTTTCTTCTCAAGGTAGTCACTTCTGAAACGCCAATAGATCACCGTTTGATTAATTTCCTAGCCTCCTACTTCGAGGTTCGTATCCACAGGGGCACCTTTTCGATGCCACTCAATCCTAACTAGCTAATTGAGCACCTTCAGTGCTCACGTCTGTCACCTCGTGAACTTGTAAAGACCTTTCCCGATCAATAGCATTATAACCTGCAGAAAACAAAAAAAAAGATCAAAATGAGAATGAATGAGTTAGTGTAGGATGAGACTCCAGCTGTATTGTCACCAAATGTGGGAGCTGGCGGCACGAGGCTCACCTCTTGCAGTGGTTCGCACCGATTACATCGGAGTCGATATCTATATAGGATTATAAACCGCTACGGCAACGTAACGAAAACGTAGAATATACAGTGACGAACATAAGTATTGGCACAGTGGGGTAAACAAAATTATTATAGTGCTAGCAATTATAAGAAAGCAAATAAGATCTGTTTTATTTATTATAACAATACTTCCATCCTTGATAGTTCATTATATTAAAAAAGTCGATTGAAAACAATTTCGTAGTTCAGGAAAAAAATAATATAAATGGCATCATCTATTTTGGCCGGAACAAAAGTATTGGCACAGCACACAAAAATAACGAAAAAAAAATTAATCAATATTTAGTTGGCAGCCCTTTTCCTTTCAGTAGCTCACTCAACCTATCAGGCAACGAATGCACTAACTTAGCCACGAATGAGGGCTCGATGGCATTCCATTCTTCCACGATGATTCTCTTGAGATCGGCTTTACTGGAAATATAATGTTTCCTTATCCTTATTTCCAGTTCGTGCCAAAGATGTTCAATCCGATTGGGGTCTAGGGATTATGGTGGATATGGTAGCGTGTGTGGGATGTTGAAAACTATCCATTGACGAATGTTGTAAGCGTCTGCTTTTGATCGTTGTCATGTTGAAAGTAAAAATTACGTCCAAGATTCAGATCATTAACGCTTTTATTTAAGTTCTCTTAAAAAAAATCATAAATACATACTGGTCCATTGTTCCTTCAATGAATACGAGATTTCCAGCTTCAGATGAACTCATACAATCCCACACCATTATCCTACCACCGCCGTGTTTAACCGTAGATAGAAGATTTTTCGCCTCAAGCTTATTGTTGAATTTTGTCCACACTAAAATTCACCCATCGGATCGAAAGATATTAAATTTTCTTTCATCCGAAAAATGTACTGTGTCCCAAAAATCTAATTTCTCATGCAAAAAATATTTCGATCCTCTTTTTTATTTATTTTTTGCTTATGTGGGGCTCCCTTCTTGCGACTTTCGCATTGTACCCGGCACTCCTGAGGACTCTGCGAACTGTTATGGGATGAAAAACTGTGCCAAGGTCTTCTCTTAATGTTGCTGCTATCGCCATTGATGAAATTTCCAGATTATGTTTGACTTTATTGACCACTTTCCTCTTCTCTCTCTCGTTGAGCTTGGGTGGGCGGCCGCTTTGCGAACGATGTTCGACGTTTTCTTTACCTTTATATTTTTAATAACGCTTTGCACATTATAACGGCTTTTATAAATAGTTTTGCAATTCCTGCATAAGGTTTATTTTGATTGTACAAATTCAATATAATTGTTCTCTCGGAAAATGTCGTTTCTTTACCTTTACGTTCTATTATTATATTTTTTTACTTCTTTTTACTATACTACATAGATAATTCCTATAGCTAAAACACTAGGATTTCCCTCTAGTTAGTTACACTCACCTACCGACAGAATATAGCAACATAGAACGCCTGGCCAACTTATGTTTTATACTGTGCCAATACTTATGTTCAGGTCAAAATAGATGATGACATTTATATTATTTTTTTCCTGAACTATGAAATTGTTTTCAAATTGATTTTTTAAAATATAATGAAGTATCAAGCATGTAAGTGTTGTTATAATAAATAAAACAGATATTATTTGTATTCCCATAATTGCTAGCACTATAGTAATTTTGTTTACCTCGCTGTGCCAATACTTTAGTTCGTCACTGTATGTGGTTTCCTTTTTATCCGTGCGTTTTGTATTAAATTATATTTCTGTTTGTTTCTTAATTCCATGAAGATATAATTAAGGCTACGATTGAACTGAAAATAGTAACCTTAAAATGTTGAAATGTGATTATCACATCATCGTTTCACTGTGCATTAATGTATTATTCCAATCACATCAATTCTATTTTTCATATATTTTTTTATGATTGTTTGTTCAAGAAGTTTTTCCATATCGAATGTCTAATAAAACATTATCAGTGAATTATTTTTACAACTGAATCGTGATAACGTGTGATAATAAAATACCAATACCTTAAGTTCAATAAATTTTATTTTCATTAAAAATATTTCATACGTATTATTATAGGTACATCAAAATATATACATACTTTACGCGTGGATCAAACGTTTGTCACATAATAACATTGTTCTAAATCTTATCGTGACAAATGTTTGACCCAATATTTGCGAGATAATCAAGATTGATTACCGATTATAAATTAATGTTTAGTTTTTGTACAAAAAACAGTCTTGCGTCCTCTCACAAGACTGGATTCCATTTTTATTTGATTTCTACTAATAAATCATATTGTTAAACACACTCTTATAAGGGATTTCCATGACAAAAACGTATTTGTTAACAATAACAATATACGATAACGATTTTAAAAACAACCGTTATAGCTACCGTTATAACTAGCTGTCAAATAAAAACAATACTGCCCACTATAATACAGACTAGTTTTTTGAATTTGCATAACCTTCAGAAACTTCTCATAAAGGGCATTTAGAGAAGACTTATTAGTCAACTGCCATAGGATAGATGTAACCAAGTCATTAAAAACATTATGTTAAATTAGTTTAAGGAATCCCACATGTATCTAGTCAATTGTGACTGCTCCTTAGAAAGTAGTCTTTCAATCTGCCAGTTTAACTGGACTTTACGAGAAATGTGTTGCCCAAACAAACCCCGTTTTTATAAAAAAACGATCAATAGAAAATCCATTATTTAATTCTACCATAAGACTATGTTATTTTTGACTTTAGCATCAAAAACAAAACAAAACAGAGTATCAAGGATCTTAGAGGACTCATTTGAAGATGTCATGTAACTAATCTAAATGTACATATGATTTATATATGAAACGGAATGTTTATCAGTCATTGCTTTGCAAATAAAAACAATACTGTTGCTCAGGTGGAGGCCTTTTTGTGTAAATTTACCTAAATAAAGACAATGAATAAACAACAACATAGTTTTTTTTATAGAAACAATGTTTCACTTGTATAAATAATACATTGTCGTGGTTATATTTTTAGCATATTTTAAAGTATGCTTTATTTTGTTGATACGTTATGGACCTAGAGCGTTTACATATATTTGAAAGTTAAATACCTAAATTATTTGTGTAAAAATTGGTATTCATTAATATAAATGACTGAATTAATAAACTATTAACTTATAAATGTATAACTAATACTCTAGTCTTGATATTTCTTTGGGCAACACTTATAATAACGTCATATCCGTTATATGAAAAATAACGTTAACAGTAACAGGTTAAATCACGATCTAGCTACGGGAACAGTTTGAGCGGCTTCAGCAGGAACGGTTATAACGGTTTCTGCGACGTTTGCTGTTCTGTTATCGTTATTTGGAATGCTTGCGTTCTGGGCCAAAGCCGTCGTTATTGGCTGAGTTATTGGTTGTACTGGGTAATTGGGATAGTGTACTCCAACGACCTCTTCATAGCTTGGAGGCGCCATGCATTCTGAAAACAAAAAGAAACATTTTATTATGACAAAATATTTATTTTTCATCTCTAGTGGCTTATCATTATGTGTATATTAGTTAAACGGCGTTCACAATATATTGATTATTCTTAGTACAGAAAAAAAAAGTAGCAGTAGTAGTGTAGTATTAAAAATCTGATTCAATAAAGTGACTACATCTCAGCCGATGAAAAGTACAGTGCATACCTAAAACAGAGAGCACAAATATCTCTACACACTTCATATAAAGAACCTGATATGATATCGGACGATGGAAATATGATCACTAAAAGACTGGGGCACTATTCGTTAACGTTCGAAATTATTTTATTACCAAAAATTGAGAGGGAATAAATTCTTATAAACTATAGAAGATGATAGAGGCGATGTCCCAGCTAAAGCAAAGATAAAAATATTGAAATAAATGAAAAATACTCACCATATTTGGGTGGGGGCGGTAAGTTTGAAGGGCTGACGAAGACCGTAGGCTCTGTCTGGCTCAAAGACGGTCGACCCCGCGTGCCCACATACATTCGCCTCTGCTGCGGATTGCGCGTTTTTTGTCCTGTAAAAGAAAAAAAAAAACATTGTTAAAGATATTTCAAGTATATTTTATAGTAAGTAAGGAGATTTTTAGCTGTTTGAAATCCTGAGCAGCGGAAAAAATCTTAGTGGGCTAAGTTATAATATACTCGTATACTTTTTTTTTTCTTTCTTGTGGCTTTTCCACTGGTGTATGATCAATGTGATTTTGCCATTTATTAATATTGTGCGGGGCTAAAAAAGTAATTAAATGGCGAAGGTCACATACATCAGTTTTTTTGCGAATAACTTTTTACACGGAGGTCAAATAAATATTTAATGAAATTGTTCGTCACTCGATTATCTATAAAAAAAATATCTATTGTATTTTTCTGTTGGAGTAGAGCGAACGTAATACGTTTTTTGATGCACTTAGGAATATAGACAATATCCATAGTTAAAGGTTTTAAATTGGTAATGTTTTGTAATGAAAACCGGCACGGTCAGATGATTACGGTTGTCATCCGTGCTTTATAACAAAGTATTGTACTTTATTGTGTGCAAACGGTCTTTACGTACGTATTATTATTGATAAATTTTGTTCCACTGCAGGGCGAAGGCTTTTCTTCCCTATTCTACCATATTTGCGTAATCCATGGGAAGGGGTTTGTATATTTAACCCAGCACGCTTGTTGAGTGCGAATGGCGGGTGTGCACTATTAGTGGAGAAGGTGCATGCAGCAGCTTATATGCTAGAAATGCTGTATACCTTGGTCAGTCCTAACGACACCTCATTATGATCAAGAAAGAGGCACTATTCTAATCTGCCGGTAAACTCCGCAAGTCAATTCGAAAGAAAATATCGTCTTAAAATATTTTTATTATGCTTGACTAAAATATCTTTATGTCGTTGCTCGTTATAATTTTATCACCAAGAAGAATTTTGTAATACAGACAAATGATAATAGTACAATACAAAGTGACAGATTTATCTACATTTATCATGTATTCAAGTTTCAACAAAGAAATATAATGATTCAAAGGCTTAAAGAATAATGTCATTCACATTAAAACGATGATTTATAATCACACAAGTCAATATAGATGGTGAAATGTAATTAACAGGTATATTTCCTACATCACTATATGTTATAAAAAAATGGATGAATCTAACAACAATTATAAATGCAGACCTATATTAATAATAGTATATCGTCACGCTATATCCCTTTCGTGGTGAGCAGAGATACACTAGTGGTTGTATACACTATACGCTTATATGTCATGACCAATGTGGCCAGTAAACAATATTATATAACACTTTTAAAGTAAATAAAATTAATAATAGAAAGATGTCATATACAAACCCAGAATAATTTTTCTTATGTAGATTATTATAAATATTACTAAAATAAATATAGTACTCAAACTAAGAACTGACCAAACGATGTCAGATAACGTAGCTTGCGAGCTTACAAAATCATTTTCACTGTCTAAATTTTGGTTTTCCATGCCAAAAACTAATGACTTTCAATTCAAATTCAAAGTAACTAATGACTTAAACTTCTGTATACACAACGAACAAATATCGATTAATATTACAACAGAAATCCCACGTATTATCTTTAAGATAAATTATTGTAAAATGTGGATAAATTACAGCAGTTTATAAACGAATTTATACCACCAATACTAATATATAATCTAGGCACAGATAAATAATATTCAAATGTTTTATTATCAGTGAAATATAAACAATACACGAATGACGTTTTACGTATACGGTAGACGACTGCATCTCAAAAATTATCAATTCTGTGTTAATAAAATTCATATTAAGTTGATTTGTTTTTAATTACGACCTATCAGCAATGACTCAGACAAGACAAACACAGTCAATAATATTAAACTTATTTTACAAAATTTCTGTCGTATCATCAAGTCGTGGAATTATTTTCCAAACAGTTAATTTCCTTCCTCTTACAATATTAGGTCGTATAGCATGTAGACGCCGCCCGATACGTAATTGTCGCCCTAAGGGTCGTTAGGGTGTTACGAGACGTGCGGGGTAAGAGGATGCGCGCGCGCACGGGATGCTTGCGAGTCAGTCGACTACCGAGACCCAAGCCTAGTGTACGTGCGTACGCGTCGCAGTTAGGTGTGCCTTAAAGTGCAAATAAACAGTAAAACGCCAAAATCCGTGTCTTTCTACAACCACACCCACGACCACCGGTCATAGTCGTTTAAAAGAGGTGTAGAGAAGTTTTTAGCCGGCCGGCATGACCGCGAGAACTATCAGTCAGTTTTTTGACTGTACTATGCATACACTTGGAATCAATGGGCTTGTTGTAGGCTGTAACTATTTGAATAAATCTTCCAGTTCGGCAGAATTGGTTAGATAGTTCATTCAAAGCAACGTTTAAAAGAACACGGCTTAATTTTACTATTGAAGAATAACTACTTCGAATTTCCACAAAGCAGCATTAGCTCCCATGAACTAACCCTTTTTTTTGGTAACCCGGGAAAATCCCTAACGGACCTTCAGGGGGCAGTGAGGGCCGCCTCCCGGTGTATCGGACTTGCACCGACTAAAACCCCCGGGATGTTCCTTCTCTCTCCTGCCGAGTGCCAAGGGCAAGGCTGAGCCATCTTCCACGGCACCCGGCGACGTCTAGCCTTCTGAACCATAAACTAATCCTGAACAATAGTGAACTAATTAATCTGTAGTATCACTTTGTTATACAGGTACAGAATGGTTAGTATTTTAATAAATATTGCGTAAAACAGAAAACAGTTTATCAAATTTAGCCATTGCTAGCTTATCAAAGACATCTAGAGCAATAAATGTACTTGTAACAAAATTCATTTCTCTGTGACTTAAAGCACGAGAATCACTGTAATGGAAAACAGAATTTATTCTCCGTATAGTGGTTATATGAAATGGAAATAGAAGAATTGCTTAGATATTTGATATTACTTAAGCTGATGATCCTCAGGCATAGAAACAATAGCACCCAGAGCAGCAGCATCGAGACCAGTACCATCATGTACCAAAACGTGACTTGAGTTAGACTGGTTTGGTCCAAGTTGTTTTGGTTATCGTCGTCTGATTCGTCATATCTATCGAAATCGTACGGCGGGACTCCGTAAATTGGGGACATTTTGATTCCTTTTCAAGTTTTTACTTCTAACGTAACTTTAGAAATTCAAATTCTGAGTTCGGTTGTATCTTGATTTATTACTGTCTTGAGTTATAGCCTTTTTGGGTGTTCAGTAACTTTGGTGTAATACCCAAATACCTCAGCCAGAGCTTGTAGAAATTCCATAAATTTTAAACGCACTAATTTTTGACACAAGTTTCCTATTTGGTTAATCTAGCACAATTTCTAGCACTCTTTTTCCGATTTGCGTGACAAACCCGAAGAGCAACAAAACACTCACTACACTCGAAAATAATTTGTTTGATTCAAATTATTTGAATGACGTCCGTTTCTCAATGAAAATTAACTTTATTCAAAACCACTCTCATATTTTCGGTGAAAAATCATTTTAACGTGGCTTTTTGTGGCTACTTACTCATTGATAATGGTCTAAAACATTTCAAGTGTAGTTTTACCGTTGATACAATATCGGTATCATTCGATAGGTTGACACTATCGTATCTAGATTAAGGGATTGTGAAACGAGCATATTGTCATCTTGACGTTTCTATTTTTACTAAAATATTGGTGCTAAATCGCGCCTGGAATGTTTTTAGATTTTTATTTGGGGGAATAGTCTAGAACTTCCACGTTAATTAATAAAAGGTGTTTGGCCAACTGCAATGACAGGCCAGAGATAGAAACAACTGGAGGAAACTGGCGAAGGCCTTTTTTGTACTTGGGAAAAATCCTCATGGGAGTGTCTCCACTGCATAGGGTGACCGACGTGTGGCGGCCTTGTACTGATCAAAAATCCCAACATTCCAAGACTACTTCTGCGTATTAGCTGGGAATGCGGGTCCTGAAATCAATTCACTGCAGCCTTGTCGCACCGCGTTCGCTGGGCACAAACTCGAGAGGAGATGCTGTTTTCCTAACACTACTCGTTGTATTTATTACAACTTTAGTAGTACAGCTTTAGTAGGTACAGCAGGTTACAATGCTCTATCGACTTCTCAAGGGCCCTCACCCTAAATGGCCACGACCACAAAGATGTCTGCCAACCGATCGTGGATCGAAGAAGGCGGGTTCCTCAATCCAATTGTAATAAAACAAATAATTGTAATAGTTTGTAAAAATAAGTTTCAAAAGTTTTGCATGTTAGGTTATCTAAGTTTAATTTTAATTTAAATTGTGATGGAATAGAAGCTATTTTTTTCAATTATTTAATTTTATAAGCGCCGTGGTAAGTCCGTGTCAACGTGAAGAAAAATACTTTCTATGTTTTCTTAAGTTCAATCATGCTCATCTTTTCCTATCGTGTTTTTTTAAACTCTATGACATTTCTTCACACTTGTACGACACAGAAATGGCATAATTTAATTTAAATATAGATAATGAGTCAACACTTCGCTTGATGTCGTTAATATTGGATGTATTCTATTTAAGAATAATTGTTTGGCGTCACTATCGCCTGCGTGTGTGGGTTTTTTTAATATATCGCAAATCTATGCAATCTGCTTTCTCATCTAGGGATGTGTTATGATAACTCAATTTCCCTTTGAACTATAAAAAATACTTTCATTAATAATATATATCAAGTACTAAAGATATTGAATTATGACATATCTTTAACTACCGCACTTTGCAGTCATAATAAATATTTTAACGAGTTTTATGTGCTAATTTATTTACTATTAATTATAACATTACTTACTTACTCTTACTTTTATTAGTTTGGTTCGAGAAACAATCTAAGTCTAGATTAAGTAGCATAAAACTTTCAATCGCGATGATGGGTTAAGTTACGATTGACATGGAACTCTGTGATTAGAAAACTAGGACCTCGTGTTATGTCACCTTGTAAACGTGCTGAAACTGCGAGTGTTGTCAGTGCCGTGACTGTTCAAATTATCAAGAACAAAAGAGGGTAGAGAAAGCTACTACTGTCATCTGACGAAAATTCCGTGGATCTGTGTAACCAAGTCGAAACGTTGAGCCAATAATAATAAGCAAGTTAATTCATGCATTAAAACAACACTTAAAATCGATATTTATATGGATTATACTATATATATTTATATGGTTTTATTACTGTAGCAAAATTATATTTTTTTATATCAATTTAATAAAGAATAAGTCTTCATTTTTAGCATCACCGCGGATTAGATAAGATATGGTTTAAAAGAAAATGACAAGTCTTGATATCACGCGGTTTCCAAGATTTGAAGAAATTTGATAATTCATATGTCACATAATATATTCATATGTATAATTATGTGAAGTATATTACACTATTATCGAGAATTTTGATAAATTTTTGCTTTAATTATCGTGAATATTTATTGACTTGTCTTAAGAACTAAATTAAACGACGTTTCTCCTCATTTAGTTCCTATTTTGATTATAGAATTGCGAAAGAAGGTTAAGAAAGAAGAAGGGTTAGAAGGTTATTTACTTATAATTATCATAGGTCTCATCGGCTCGTCTTATTTGCAAAATCAAATAAAAATAATTAAATAAAAATAAAATGATTATTCAATTTCGTTGTTTTTATTTAAATTTTATATTTAGAAATACGATATAATCGATTTTTTTTTTCGAAGTATTGTTTGCTTGTGACCCGGGTAAGGGCCTCTAAAACTACACCGGACTTGAGTGGGCGAGCACTGAAGGTGCTCAGCCAGCGATTTTGGGGTTGGGTGGCTACACAAGGGCACCCCTGTGGGTACGAACCTCGACTTGGGCGTCCTGCCAATTTAAGATTAATACCTAAACCTAAGGTTATCTACTAGCGTTTCGGAAGCGACTACCTTGAGAAGAAACGCCGAAAGAAACTCAAGGCTGCGTCGGAGAGATGATATAATCGATCTCTTCTTTTGTTTTTTAATACTAGCTTGACAAAGTACCTGATGACAAGTATTGTAGAACGTCAACCATTATCAAGAGAATTGACGAAAATCATGATAAGTCACCGCTGCCATATCGACCCACATATATCACTACTGAAGGTCTCTAGGTATATTACTGGGTGTACACAAGCTGGTCTCGAAACGTGACAGCCCAAAGCGAGGCACTATAACAGTTTTTGCACTTCAATACAATGTATTTGTGTGTATTTTAGATATCCTCACATTTAATGGTTATTTGGAAGAAATCTTTCTTTATGATAGGTCGTATCAGCCTATTATTCGCAATATAATAAACAGCTTTGTAGTTTACTTTCACAGAAAGTTTAACAGTTAAAAATGATATATCGTGACGCTATATTACTTTCAGGGTGAGCAGGGATTACTGAGTGTATACACTTTGCGTTTATATGTCATGCCCAATGTAACTAGTAGCGCAGTTGATTGTCGATCTCAGGGCACTTACATATAACATTTCTATTACATGCCATGCGGGTTTTCTTGCGATCTTTTCCTTCACCGGTGAGAATGTGGTGCCTGAATCCATACTTAATGTGGAAAAATACAGAGGTATATGTCAGGATTTGATCCCGCGAACACCAGCGCACAATTATGCAAACTTAGTAATTGTGTTTAAAATTTATGCTTACCTAAAAAGGACATTTTTAAGCACATGATAACGAAAGACATGACTAGTAACGTAGAAAAAATTGATATATAAACGATCGACATTGATGACGCAGTTCCAGACCCTTCTGACCGCGTCACATCGTCATCCAATTGTGGAGCCATTTTGAAAAGCCAAAACAAGAGTCACTCAAACAATTGAAATCACTTTTTATACATTCGTAACTGTTTCACGGGAAACAATTAGAATTATTAATTAAATGTTATCAAATCACGCATTTATGTTTCCGATTCCTTGAAACATTGGAGTGATTCGTCGAAATTCGATTTTGATTCAAATTTTATATTTCGAAACACGCGGTTAAATTTCCTATTTCAAAAACATTTCTACATTCTCGAATTCAATTTAGCATTCGAAACATTCACTATAGTTTGTAATTTTGAAACTCGCGAATATTTTTATTTCAAAAACATACACCCGTAATTTAATTTATTTTAACGCACTGCGTACTTGTAGTTTCAATTTTAGACTGATTTTGTTCACGTAATATTTAAATCTACCAATAAATCATTTTGAGAGGAAATTTGATTGGTGTCTAGATTACTTTACCATTACATTTTTGGTCTTTATTGAACAGGACATAAGTGTTATATTCGTTAATGTTACAAAATAAATTCTAGGATTATCTCAAACTTTATCTTCCTTTAGTGACAGATGAAACTTTGAATGAAATGTCACATTTTATAAAAAAAACATATTTATTTTCTCAATAATTTAGTCGATATAAACATACTTTTTATTTACTAAAGCATAGAAAAATCTGACTGAGCGCCCTTTAAGGTCATTACCTTTACAGATCATTACCATATAGTTCCGACATAGAAAAAAAATCGACAGCTTCTTAGTTTCATTTTGAAAAACAGTATTTATAAGATGTAATTGTGGACTTAAGGCATGCGTTTGATTCTGGCAGTTGGGACTTTGCAACGGGGACCTAGCCATGTTGCGACGTACCGCTCTATGTGTATTTACATGTACAGGTTTCTGATGTAAGCGACTGACCATCCCGATGTCTAGTGATTTTTGTGATGGAATGTGAAAAATGTAGTTCCTGACAACACTCGCCACTGTGGAATCGGTAAAAGACTGCGACGCAGGCGACTCTACATCGATGCTCGATGCTATCATTGCAATTGTAGGTAAAATTGCAAGAAGAGGTTTGTTACAAATATTGTTAAATAATTTTAGTATATTCGCACCAGACGAGGCGGCCATATTGATTTTACTTAGTGACACCACTATTCTATTCGATTATTTTTTATCGACATGGATAACGATAAAAATTGAAGCGGCAAGGGAAATAGGTATAAGATATGGTTGACATTCGAATATTTTACATCCTATTTATTATTATGTATTAATAATGTATATATTAACCTATTTCCGTGTTTAAAACAACAAAGATTAAGATTTTTTAAAATTCATACTCAGCCAGATCCTGAAACGATAATCATTTAGTTACAAAATCTGTTTACATATCGTTAGTCCTATGGAGATTCCATAGTATGAAGGTCAAACTTGGATAAAATCTTGAAAACAAACTAAAAATTATATTATAAAGATATAAAATTTGTTTATTTGTACATAGAACATAAACTATTTAAATCAGGTGCATTGGACAGTCAACTTGAAGGGCTGTCCAAACTTAAGCTCCAGTGGTGTGTGCGTGCTTCTGCACGCCACTAGACGGAAGAGTCGTGGGTCTACTCTCCCCACCACTCCTATACTTAAGAAGGCGCCCACAGGGTGACACGCGTGCCTCGCCGGGGAATGCGGCACTGCAGTGCCTTAGCTAGGCACAAGATGCGAGCGCAAGAAGGACTTCGGAGGTTTTAGTCGTTGGGAGTCCTACACACCGGGAAGGCAGCCCGCACTGCCCTCCTGACGGCCCATAACGGGTGTCCCCGGGTTACCAAAAAAAGGAACCGATTTAAAAATATTAATTATTTATTTTAATATTTTCCTCTCTCTTTCATAGAATAACCATTTGCACAGGTTTATGGAGTCGTGGCTATACGGTAACTAATATCCCGGCTAGGACTAATAAGTTCTCTAATTCTTACTTTTACCGAGTTGTTGAATTCTCCCGGAACTCTGGTTCCTACCGAAGCGGGAAGGTTTTATTTTTACAGGCCGACATGGTCACTATGGCTATCGATAAGTTTTTATTTACTGTCCGATAATCATAGTCGTTTTTTGGACTGCACCATGCATACCTGACGGTAAATCAGGCACGGTGTAGTCACTATGCCAAGTCAAGATAAAAATATTACAAATCTAAATAAAAACGGTTGTCGTATATGATTTATCATCGTAGAGACTAAACTATAGAAACTGTAAACATCAAAATTTGATATAGTGTTATTTATATGATGAAGCTATCAATTAAGGGTGGATTTTTTTATATTCCCTCCTCAGGGGGTAAAATATGGGTTAAAGCTTGTTTCATAATCCGTCAATTTTGAAATAAGCACTATGAAAATTTGGGATATAGCTTTTTCGCTAGAAATAAAAAAAACATGTTTTTGGAAATTCAACTTCCTAAGAGGCTTAAATATGAGAGGAAAGTCGGAGGCGGTCACGTTACTACATCTAGTAAATAATATAACTAAACTCTTTCTATATATATATATAAACCCTAAGTATTAAGAACCATATTTCTATATATTTTTGCGCGCGTGCTTGAGTTTCTTTTTAATATTTCTAATTAACTTATATTCTAACACTAGATCTGAAGACCATTGTTAAAAATCATTCCATTTTACAATACTAAAAACATTTAAAAAAGAACAGTTCTTAGAAAAGTACAAATATCGGTTATTTTGACTGACCCGGTAGTTTTAGGGTTAAAAATAAATAGATAAAAATACACTCACTGATAGACCGGAACATAACAACAGCCAGAAGGACTAAAAGAAATGTCACCCAGAACAGAAAAGCTGGTGTCGGGTAGTACATTGTGGACTTGAAAATATTCACGTCGCTAATCGTTAACAACTGACGCCAAAAGCAATTAAATATTTTTTTTAATGATAAATTCTATCTCCGCGATAAAAAAAGGATAATGGAGAATCTTATCAGAGGCTTTATAAACGTATTTTCGTTACATACCACTGATGATTTAATAATTTGAAATAATTGTTTACTGTTTCAAATCTTAACAATGATTTAATATATTTATTGTTGGCGAAATTTTTCATTTATACGTAAATTAAAAGCGCAAAATGTATGGGATTAGAGATTGCATTTGCTAGATCCAGCTTCCAGCAATCCTGCTTGATCCAGCGTTATTTTTGAAGCTGCGTTATAATTGCCGCAAGCATTAAGAAATTAAAAATTATAGCTTCTACGAAATAAGTAAAGGTTTTTGCTGTAGTAATATAGTTTATAGCAAAAAGCTTAAATAAATAAAAGAAAAATTAACATCATGCATACATATATTTTGATAGCATATTTTCCTGGATCCGCGCTGGATCCAGCTGGATTTATTGTAGATTGGCTTGTAATTGATGCTAGATTGCAATGACTATATGGGATTGATATAAGATTTTGAAACATCTCGTCGATACGTTATATAAATTCCATACGTTTTGCGTTTTTCTACAAGCGTTATCGCCATTGAATGTTGATTTATCTAAAGGTGTCCGTCAGATTCTCGCAGTCGTGACTAGACAGTGGCCACTTTTAGGCCGTGCGCACGCGCAATCAAAATAAATTAAATATTATCTATTAATTAACAAATGTAGTTCGGTGGATATTGCATAGATGGCGCTGTTTGCTTGACTTATATCGCTTTTAACTTTATATACTAGCTCGACAAAGTTGACTAAAGTTCAAAATTGATGGATTTTCAAACAAACAATCATCCCACATTAAACATGTTTCGGATGGAATATCTAAATATCCGCCCTTAGTGGCAGCCTACGTCATAAAAATAACCCAATTTCTATATTTCATGCTACTTACTAGCTTTAGTAGTTTAGACTATAATGTGATGATAGACTACTACAAGTCTTTTTATATATCGGTTGGTTGTTTTAACTATAAAAAATATAAAATAATCAGATTTTGAGGTGGTAGGGCGATTGCCGTGACCACAGTACACAAGAGTAAAGACCGTCATAGTGACTCGCTTTGGCCTGGCGCGTTTCGAGATCAGCTTGTGTATATCCAGTAACTCATACGACGACATGTCGACGGATACTATCAATGGATTTTCATTATTTCATTGGTTGCTTTCGTTTTTGGACTACACTGTACTTACCATCAAATGCATGGTAGTCACTATGTCGAGCCAGTGTAAATAAATAAATTAAAAAAAAAACAAAAGAAGATTTTGATCAGCGCTACTACTGAAGAGTTTACTGCAGGGATGATACTACAAGTACTGTATTCAACGGATTGCAGATTTTTAACAGTAGCCTCGCACATCTTATCACAGCACGCGCCTCAACGTCAGTAAATGCGACTGATGAATCGCGACTGTCGTTTGCTGATGATGTCATTAGGAAAGATGTTCTGATGACGATGTACAGACTTTGCACTAAGGTTGTCCGGTATATTAGCAACTTGTAATTCTAATATTTAATCAGTCCTTTTATTTATTTGTCATTATCAGGCGATCAGCTGAAATAACCGATAAGTATATCTGTATCTGTATCCGGCTATTTTATATTTTTGTTATTGAGGAAATATTTGCTCAGGCCATTTTTAAATTGTTTCATATTTTCAGTTAAGACTACGTCTTCTGCGAGATTGTTCCACACTGTTAGAAATCTTTTAGACCAACATTTTTATTAGATATTGCAGGGATTAGCGAATGGGATTATACTGAAAATTTATGGCCTAGTAGTGCATTCCATAGAAGCATAAAAGGCATTGCTTTGATATACTTGGAAGTTTAATAAATATATTGACTTAAAATCTTGTAATTACTATATTCAGAGTTTAAAAATCCTTACTGAACTAATTTTCAAGTTAATATTTTTTTTTTACACTGGCTCGACATAGTGACTACAGAGTTCCTGATGGTAAGTACAGTGTAGTCCAAAAACAAAAGCGACTATCAAAGGATGAAAATCCATTGACAGTCTACATCGTCACGTCGGCCCACATATACCACGACTGAAGGTCTCTAGGTATATGAGCTACTGGATATACACAAGCTGATCCCAAAACGCGACAAGCCGAAACTGGTCACTGTGGCGGGCTTTACACCCATGTACTGTGGTCGCGATCCAGACGGGCACCGGCGCCCTACCACCTCGCTGCTGCTCGTTTAGCACCACCCAGGAGTCACGTGTAGGGAAACTAGGGTAAAGCCTACGGACGCGAGCAGCTTCGACTCCCAAAAATAATATATAATATATTATATTTATTAACTGGCCTACCTATAACAAGATATATTTTTTCTATATTTCTATGAGATGCACGCCACTGCTAAAAACCATAATATTTCTTTCAATGCATATTAAATTAAATTGTAGCTGTGGATAATGGATCGATTTTTATGCGCGGATGGTCTTAAGTTCGAATCCTGGTATGTACCTCTAAACTTTTTATATTACGTACGTATATAGGCACCGCATGCTCCCTGATGAAAAGAAACATCGTAAAAAACCCGTATAGCATATAATATAAATGTCATGTTTAAGTCCTCTGAGAACGGAGATCAGCTGCGCTATTGGTCATATTGGGCACGACATTAAGCGCAAAGTGAACACAGCCGGCAATGTATCTCTGCCCACCTCGAAAGGGATATCGTGTGACGATATATTGGGAATATTGAATGGGAAGAAAAAATATTTTTCTGCAGCGGGTATTACTTGAAATATTGTTATTATCAAATTTTATTTCTAATAAATTTCTTTATCACAAATTATCGTGAGTTACGAGGAATTATAAACGCAAAAGTTACAACGTAATTTGGTAAATCCACCATCGTAACTACAAAAGAGATGATTGTGCGTTTAACGTGGCGCGGGTCTTGCACAACAATGTGTCACATGTTCGGTTACAGCAGCGCGTATTCTGCATATAGATGTGCGATCACCTTTATGATGCACTAGCTGATTCGGTAAACTTCGTACCGCCTAACATTCAATGAATATTATATTAAGTTTTACCCAAACTCACATCACCTCCTCCGCTCACACTTTCCCTTCCCTTTCCATTATATCAGAGAACCAAATATAACAAATCTATAATTATATAATTAACTTGAAAAAAAATCATTTCCCCGTAGTAAATTGCATCCCTATTTAGACCCCTTCAAGTTTTATTTTCGCAACAAAACGTCCTTGTCCAAGGTTTAATCTGTTTATATGCTACAATTCATTGAAATTAGTTCAGCCGTTGTGGCGTGAAAATGGATCATACAAAATACACACTTTAGAATTTATAATATTAATATTTTTACAAAACAACCCCATGGTACGGTCATAATATAAAATATCATGTTCACTTGACATTATATATTTATTACTAACTAGTAGTGCCCGTTTGCAAAGTATTTGTTACCTTTGTTATGATAATATTTATTTGACGATTAAATCTTTGTGTAAATGATAATAGAAGCCATCGGTTGTTTCTTATATAAATTCAACAACACATCGATCAGTTATAATTTTAATTGAAGTTAATTATATGTACTTTTAACAGTAGCAGTCATTCCATAGATACATACAAAACATTGCATGCCCTTACGATAAAAAAATCTGCAATAAATTTAAACAAAAATAAAATGAAACATTTATTTAATTATTCATATCAATTCTATTTTCACGCCATTTATCTTTCCTATGAGCGCAATATTTAGCATAATAATATAATATTCAAATTAGTTACGCGAATTCTGCCTACCTTATCCAAATACCTTATGCACGTCACTGTATTTTAGTCAAATCACCTGAACAATTAGTTTAGACCATATTTACCAATATATGATCGTCTTGTTTTTTAAACTGACACATTTTTTTAATTTATTGAAATAAAATTTACACTAAAGTAGCTTTGTACAATATATCTAAATCAGTTAAGCCCTTTCTGAGTTTATCAGGCACAACGCCTACGATATGGGTATTAATGATTCCGATACATTTATAGTAACCCACTTCGCGGGGGGCAAAATTTTTCTTTAAAGCGGTATATATAATAAGCTCTCATATAATTTTCAACTATATAATACTATATAAGTAGCTGAGGAACGAATTTATTATCATGTATTTGATTATTGTGACATGTCACTTGAGTAACCAATCACTTATCACTTATAGATAATTGGACCAATCAACGTCTTGTTTCCTTTCAACACAATCAACCTAACCAATGGAATATTTTGACTGCGTCACTTTATTCAATTAAGTATACTACATGAGCATTCTATTTTATATCTATAACACAAACTAGACAAAATGTATTAAACCAAAAACTTACCAAAATATCTAATAGCAGCGGCGTAAATAACCCAAAATAATAATATATTTAGGAACATAAAAATCAACACTCCTGTTAAGTTAGACGTCATTTTATCTAAATAATATAAAAAATACAATAACCAAAGTGTTTATATCGCAAAATTTGGGCAACAAATGATTTACAAAGCAATTTGGCTTAGTCTGTGGGTTTGCGACGATATGATTTATATATTCACGATAAAAGTTAATATCTAACGATAACAGACCGATAATTAACGTTTACGTGTCTACCTAAAAAACAGTTATAGGGTTATTGTGATATCATACTTTCTCCCTCACTTTTATAACTTCTGAAATTAGGGCAATCGTCTAATAGATCATTGCCATCTAAGCTTGGAACGCGAACGTTTATGTTCTCTATTTCAATCATTCAACTGGATCTATTGTATAAGGCCATGCATGGAGTACTTTTCGCATCTTTGGGACAGTTCTGCTCAATAGTTACTCGACGCCCTGGATAGATTACAGCGGAGGGCTGTCCACATTGGGAATGATTCAGATGTTACTAAACATCTTGAACCGCTCCAATTGCACAGAGATATCACCTCTTTGAGCATTTTCTACCATCTGTATCAAGGCGAATGCTGTCCCACCCTCTCCTTTCCATATCAGAATCACACCTGAAGTGTTAGTGGGCTGGCCACATTGTGAATAACCTCTGATCGCTGTAGCAGGCTGGCTCCGAAGTGGAGATCGCTTATTTTCAAACCTAATGTGGGAAGCCCTTTGGCATAATCAGACCGACTCTTGGGTATAACGCGTCGCCATTTTTCGTATTATAATGTATTATAATAGTTTAATAATGCGCGCTCTATTCGTTTAATACAGAACTACATTCTCTCCCACATCTTGATGAGGTTGGTATATTTATTGTTTACCAATTTTCGTTATTGTCATGGTCAACAGATGTCGCTATATTTTTTATATGTATATCTCGGAAATTATAATTAATATATTTTTGATTATGCCACATTTAATTACCTTAATAAAATATAATTTCGGCCAGTTCAGAATTTCCTACAAGAACCGCGGTTTTTATTAAAGGATGCAGCGTGACGATATATTGTTAGAAAATGAAATTTAAACTTACTTGCAATGACACACTTCCCGAAGCAAAACCACATCCAAAACAGGAATAAACACATAACTATGAATATAATTGCAAACGTTGTTGACAGACTGTCCATTTTAACAAGATTAAAATTCACCAAACACGAGCAAATTCACGACAAGAATAAACGTCCATAGCTTCAACATATATTATTTTATATCTTATCATTATCGCACAAAAATAATTTTGATCACATTGCGATATACAGAATGTCCACTAAGTCGATGTCCAAAGCTAAAGGGCTGATAGAGAGAGAAGAGCTTTATAACTTGCCGTAAACATGGTTTCCTAATTCACGCTGGTTCAGGAATAATATTGGAGTTTAGGAAAATCCGAAATTGATTTATAAATATATTTTTTCTAAAAAATTATATACGTGTAAAGCATTAATTGTGATTTTTTTTTATTTATAGATACATTATAAATGTACTGGTGTTAATTTTTTTCATTGAATTCCTTTTATTATAAAAGTTACACGTATAAAATTTTAATCATAATCATTCGGTATAAAAAATTATTTCAATATTTACAATGGTTGGTATGCTTCAACATTTAAAAATTTGCTCCATTTTATGCACTTTCCATAAAAATGTACCACACTTTTTAACTGTAAACTGATATTGATAGTAAACAATTAACCCTTTATAAGTATGCAAATAAAAAAAAATATTTTTAAAGCAGTTTGGGATTTTTCAAAAATCACTACTTTTTCTTAAACCAGCGAGAATTTGGGAACCATGTTTGCGGCAGATTATATAGCTCTTCTTTCTATATCAGTCCTATAGCTTAGGATTTCCACTAATGGGACATCCTGTATAGCGCTAATTCCGAACGTTATAATATGTGTTTATGTAAATACAGATAGTATTATGTAATCAACATTTAAATTTAACCCTATATGGGCCGATTTTTTGTTTTAATTCCAAAAAATGGGGCACGAAAAGTCAGTAAATATAAACCTATGTATATCAGCAAATGAAACATAAATCCGTCTAATATATTGTACGTATGCTTTTCTATATCACTGATATATAACAAAAAGTAATACTGATTAACATCATTTTTATCTTTTACGTTCATATCTGTATTTATTCAAAAGCTACAGCACCTTATCAACAGGGAAATAATTTTAAAAAATATAATAAGATCGTATATTATATAGTATGATTTGAAAATCCTGTCCGTTCTGAAAGAAGCGTGTTGGTGACACGATTACATTACCAGAATACATCAGAAAATTGTATTATCCCTAAACATTAGAAAGTTACTGTCATTTAAAATGGAATTATTTTAAATGCGATAAATGCTCATATAATTACAAAAAACAGTTTAAGGACTATTGAAAGAATTTAATTAAAAAACTATGCTTATAATTAAGGAGGTTATGACCCTTTTGATGTTAAGACCTAAAAGCATGAACGTTTGCTTTCTTTTTTCCCTTTAATCGCGAGCTACGCAATTTCCAGTATTGCCATGTAAGTTATACCCATTTAATTAATGTTATCTTATTCGGTTTTTACTCAGTAAAGTCTTTAAGGGTTAGAAAGGGATTTTTTAACGGACTTTATAAATAACTGACGGCAATTTTATAAAAACTTTTATTATTTACGTTCTTCTAGAAATATCAAATAAGTGAAATAGCATGATACAGCCACTTATCAGTAGTTTTAATTGCTTGCTAGATAATAAAAAGTTAAACAAAAAAAATGTTAGCTTATGAAAGCAAAGATTGATTTAATTACTTAAAGATAAAACAGCATTTTTTATTGCTGCATTAAATGTTTGAAGCTTCTATTATAAATAAATAGGCTTAATAAAAGTAAAAATAGCTTATAAGTTAAGAAGTTAAACGTAATGAAAGAACGGAATAAACTTCAAATTAACAAAATGTTGATTCAAGATTCAAGATTTTTATCAAAAAATGTTTTTATAATGTTTTAAAATACACATTGTTTTTCAGAATTATAAAAATATGTTAATCGATATTAACATGTTCGTAGCCCAGCGCGATTCGTTTTTGTTCCTCTCAAATCCGTGTATACAAGCGATATGGAAGAATATGAACAATGTAACTCGAATATTATGATGATATTGTCACATTATCTTCGATTTATCGCAAAGAATTTTGTTTCTCACCTAAAATGTGTTTAGGAGTGCTTTTACGAAAAACATGCAACGTAGTATAATGTAATATGATATCCTATATACATTAATAAAAAATATTCTACAATGTGAATATTTTTAGTATTTTAATGTTGTGCATCAGGACGTACAAATAAAATACAGGTTTACATTTACATATAAGCGCTTATTCCATTAAATTCCTTTTAGAAATCCAACTAAAAATCTTATTCACTTCAACAAAAAGCGCGTCGAGGTATGAGGTGACGTGGCGGCAAACATGTTAATTTTTATATATTCCATAACTTCGGAAAAATTCCAGTAGATGTAATAAATAAAACAACAACTGATAGAAAAATGTGGCTTAAGATTGCTTATTTTCGATAAACTTCTTCTAGATACAATATTTTTGGATTATAATTATTAATAACAGAGATATAAAAAACATAAAATCACTAGTTATGTAACAGGGATAAATGAGCATCACGCGGACAGAGATAACACTATGAGAACACTACGCGTGCGAATGAGATAAAGTTAGTAGTAGATACGCCCCCTGTTATAATTTGTCCTATGCCTAATTAGTAATAATTAACGAAAATAATTAAAAAACTCATGCAATTCCTGTAAATGATAGTGCAATTTTTAAAATATAATAATTTCTCGCGAAAAATTCACAAACCTACGCAAATAAAATCGATTTTATAAAAACATAGCAATTGTTTTTATTATTACACATAAATAGTTGATAGTGTGCACTCAACATGTAGCTACAAACACTAAACACTAACTGAATGCACTCTCCACGTGCGTACGTATAAACCACTAGCTTTATTGACCGGAATTGCTCGGTACAAATTCCCCATAGAAATCCCCCAGGCTTGATTAAAAAAAAAGATTAAATAAGTAATTTATATTTCTAAGTATAAAGATTAACACCAATTGCTATAGTGCTTCCTTCAAACCTTACGAAGTTTCAAACAAACATTCAACCCCTTTTTTGGTAACCCAGGCTAAAGCTCTAGATCACATACATAGACAGGACATAGGACCATCAAAGCCGCTGTGAGGACGGCGACTCCCTCAAACCTATTGCCCGGTAATTGTCACCGGGGGATGTCGCGCACTCTTTTGCGAACACACCTCTCCGGCGACGGTGCTTTAGCCACTGAATGGCCAGGGTAGTTGTCCCTGCTTCATTCGGCAGCTTCCTTCTGCTTTCATGACTGTCTTACAGAAGGCTGCGACCTTATTTCAAGCCACATCACTGCCGATCATGGCTTGCACCACCGCTGGCAGTGAGAAGATATGTTTCGTAAGGATTTTACGTTCTTTGGCCCAGGGTGGGCTCTCCTCTAGTGTGTGCTGCGCCGTGTCTATAGGGCTCTTGCACTCGCAGCATTTTTCTGTTAGCTTCAATCTGGCCACCCGAAACAGCTGACGGTTAAAACAGCCGTGACCTGCGGGGATTTGGGTGAGCCGACAGGAGAGCGCGCCGTGTAGTCTGTCCAGCTGTGATTGCAGGACAGTGCGAACCGCCTCAATTGTCCGTAGACCGCCGCTAGGTTGCCCAGTTTGGACTGTCAAACTCCCACGGCCTGGTCCTGGAGAAGGACCCTATACCTCCGAAATTTTATATATATGTATATAGACAGGCTGTGCCCACGACTTCAATCGCGCAGAAGAAGTACTTTTCCTGTGATAAGGATAATAATTATTTCAAGCTGAAATTTTTGTATAAATTATATCAATGCTATCGAATATTTCTTTTTTTTTATGATAGACTTACATCTCACCCGATGGTAAGTGATGATGGAGCGTGCTGACCTAATAAATACCGATCCACTTGTCGTTTGAAAATTCCCATGTCATAAGATGTTGGAAAAACAGACGCAGGAAGAGAATTCCATCGCAGTATATAAATTCTAGCTCACCCGTCGTACCGCCTAACAGTTAATGAATGTCTTGTTACAGATTAACTAAACTTAATTTATGATTTTTAATGACAATAACACAAAATAAATATTATGATATATTTTCCTTAGTTTACATAAATAAAAATACATATATTTCTGAACACACGCATAAATATATTTGTCAATCTTTTTTCATTCTGACATTATTCTATATTTTTTAAACGTAAAATACGCCATTACCCGATATTCTGGATATATCTTGTCAATTCGAAACCTTTATTTTAATGCATTGTTTAATTTGAGGGGAAAGTTTTCCGTATTGATGAGATGATCATTCAATGTTTGACAGTTACAAAACCCATGATCATTTTGAACGAGAACACGTTTTTTCGTTTTTTTTTTCGACAATTTTTCAACATTTTAATAGTTATTCTGCTATTCGGAACGGAGACGAATACAACTAATCAAACACCATGAAAATCGACCCGGGCGTTCTCGAGTTATAAGTATTCGAACAAAAACCCGACTTTGTTTAATATATAGATAAACACGTTATTTCTAATGGGCAAATTATGTTTACGTATCGGAAAACAGGCAAGTCCTAGAATACCTACGTTTGTCTACAGTTATAGCAATTGTGCTATTACATACGGTTTTATTGGATTTGTAACATTTTTTCTTTATCGTGACTTGGCACAGTGACTGCATCATATAATACTTGATGGAAAGTACAGTGCAATCCACAAACCGAGTAAGACTCTCGAGGGACAACCACTTGCCAACAGTTGCTGCGATCATGCACACACAAATATCTCTTCACGCTTCATTTAAAAAATTCTGGTTCAGCTTAAGCTGTATAGGCCTGACCCGGCCACCAGTAGCTAGTACGTATAAAAAAAAGGACGATGGGAACACGCTCGCCAGGAGACCATTCATAATTATATGTATTGATAGATTTTGAAGTAACGATTTAGCTTTTTGGTTAAAAAAAAAAGAAACGTTTTGCGACGGTTTATGAAAATCATTCCCCAAGGGGGTAATCTAAGGGTTTTTTGCAAAAGTAATTCGGGTCACTACAAATAGTATTGGTATAACATTGTGATTTTCAAAGTTAATGCCGTGTAAATATTTGCGAAACTTGACTTCAAAAATGACTGTTTTATTGATATACCTATATAAGTAAGTATCTTTAAAAGTTGGTAAGATAGTTTACCTAAATGGCAACACCTACAGCGAGAGGGCGCGTGTCGAGCGCGAGTCTGGTCGTTCGACGGGTCATATTCCTTGTATTTATATGAAGGGTTAGACATTCCATCACCCGCTCCGCGCTCGACCCGCGCATGTTTCAATGTGTAACCTTGTCTATGTCTATATCTCCGAAGGCATTACGCGAGCCGCTATTGATTAACATAATGATAATAATCACTTGGTTGTTGAATCAAAAGCCGGATATAGAAGGCAGTTTTACTCGATACGGCACGCATTGTTAGGTGGTTCCTCACTCTGAGCTCCTAACTACCGGTGCCATGGGCCTCAGGCATCTCTCTCGTAGGCCCAAATATTTTTGTATTTTAAAATGCCTTTTTTTTAATTATTTAATTTAAACTGTAAACAATGTGTGTATTTATTTATGTATTAAATAAAGTGTACGAATAATAATTAATCGTCACGCTATACAGCTTTCACGGGGAGCAGAGATACATAAATAGCTGTATCCAATTTGTGCTTATATGTCGTGCCTTACGTAACCAATAGCACAGCTGGGGCCTAATTCTCTAAGACAATGTAGCGATTCCTTGCTTTGATATCACTTTTATTTCGTAAAAAGTTACGACGTTTGCAGAAATCGTATTCTCTATGATACTTTGTTGAAATGAATCAGATTCGTTACCGTGACATGATATAGACAAGACACGATGTTAACGTGGTTTTCAAATGGTAAGATTTGAGTGTGAAATCTAAATTGTCATACAGAATTAGGCCCCTGATTTGTTTCACATGACATCGATTAGATGCCATGCGGATTGTTTCATGATATTTTCCTTCACCAGTGAACATTTGATACCTAAATTCGTATTTAATCTGTTAAACCTCAGAGATGTATGTCGGGATACGAGCAAACTAAATTCTACTAAAATATCATTATTCAAATCAATCAATAAATGCTAGAGACATGGGTTATATACGAGGTAAAAAGAACCTCCTCTTTGAAGTCAGTTAAAAATAACTCACCGATCCTATGTATTATACAGCAAGCGAAAGAAAATCCCACAACAATTACTACAAATATACCAATAGCCGGCAATGCTGTAACTAAGGTCAGTCCAGGTATGGAACTCATTATCGAATATTTCGCATTGACTCTTCAAAGCCAAATGCAGAACCGTATGGCAATATCATAGGAAAAGTGATATCAAATCGATAAAACTTTATATTTATCACAACTTATCTGTTAATCGCAAAATACATACTGATTTTCATATTACTAATAATAAAAAAATTGCATTTAGATTCTATTTTTAACCGACTTCAAAAAGAGCGGGTCCCGTATGTTGTATTTTTGAGGGATTACGAGCATATTACACACTTGTAAAGATCTCAGGATCAATTTCTGTGTATCCAGTTGATCATATATGTATGTATCTAGACACCTTCCGTCGTGGCATATGTGGGTCGATATAGTGATGACAGCTGTCAACGGATTTTCGTCTCTTGATGGTGGTTACCGTTTTTGAACTTATTGTACGCGCATATTCTTTTCTTTTCTTTATGCCATTAATTTTTAAGTAATTTGGTTTTTGTTGTACAAATCTTATTTCTTCTATAATAGATGTTTTTTTGAGATAGTTATTCTTATAATGCTTACCAGTGAAGAAAAACATCAAGAGAAAATCCGCATGACATCCAATAGAAATGTCACGTGTAAGTGCCTTAAGAACCGCGATCAGCTGCGCTACTGGTCACCTTGGGCATGATATATAAGCGCAACGTAGTACACTAATGTATCTGTGCTCACACTGTAAGAGATATAGAGTGACGATATATTATTATTAGTTCTTTATACAAGTTTTTTATCACTTCCTGAGCATTAAGGAAATTTAGTTTAAAAGCTTAAGGTAGATGAGATTAATTTGATAAGAAGATACCTAAAGTTATAAGTTTATCCTTTTATTAATAACGGTAAGGCCGGAAATTTTTTAAGATCTGTTACATACTGTCTGTTCCGAATTCGTAAAAATATGGAACTATAAAATTCAGACAGAATTCGGATGTTGTTATACGTAATATCTCCTATTTATGTTTGTTAAAAACAAATATAAGAAACCACATAATTCGGGTACAACGAGACCTCTCAAATATTCGCATAGACAACGCGAGTGCTTTTAATGCGCCTAGTATACCCACCACGAGGAATGTGAAGAGAAAAACCCATCCAATGAAAGACTTTGTTCAAAAATCATTCATTGGTTATTTTAATTTATTTTGTTTGTTTTATAAATATTATTTTAATTTTATGTAGAATATTTGCTATAGAGCGCATATATGTAGTCTTTAGAGCGCAGCACTGCCGCCATATTTGTTTTTCGTCTGTTAGTGTGACTTTTAAATTTGCCGTTTTGTAACAAAATAAAAGTGAAAACAGTGTTTTATTTATTAATTAAGAACCTATCAACTAGATATAACATCTACGAATTTGTATGTGCATTCTTTTTATTATATACCATACGAATAATATAGATACGAATAAAATAAATACGAAACCCATTACGAATAAAATATATTACAGCAAAATAAATACAATGGAAACAAGTTAGAGTTTCATTCACACTAGCGCTATCTATATCAAATTATAAAAACATTATCAATCTCTTGATTTTTGTCGTATAACATTCAGTTTATACCATCAGAACATAGATGTCGCTTTACTAACCATAAAAAACAGTTATTTTAAAACTAAATTACTTTCAAGAAATTCTTTCTATCAGTACATATACATTTAAAAATTAACGTTAATCGAATAAGGATTACTGGATACGAACTTAACAAGGGCGCTATAGCACGCACGTGGTCATATTGACCTGTTCGGAAATTACACACTGTGCAGGATGAAAAATAAGGCACAAAATAACCTTGTATCGCACCAAGGGGAAATTTTAAATCTCAGTCGCAGCAAAGGTGTTAAGATTACTAAAATTAGCTCACCCATCCAGTATATACAGGAAACACAAGAAACTGCCGCAATAAATATTACAAACATTGCAACGGCAGGCAAAGTTGTTACTAAAATCAACGCAAGTACAGAATTCATTATCAAATGTTCTATATTGACTCTTTAAAGCCAAAGGTTGTACTGTATACAGTATAACAATATCATAGAGAATGCGTTATCAATTTGATTAAATTTTATATTAATTTTATCATTAAAAAAAAAATTTAGATACATATATATAATCCTTAGGATTGCTTGTTCATACGGAGTTGTACAATTGCTTTGTTTGCTATAGAATGATTAATCAGCGGTTACAACAAAAGGCACGCGTCGGTTCTAAGCAGTTACGGCTCGGCAGCTGCAACTCAGGCGGCAGTTAGGTCGCGATGTACCGATCTGTATTCATTTGTAGCTGATGTAGACAACTGCGCAAAACTGTCAGGCGGCATATTAACCCTTTTTTGGTAACTCGTTGAAATCCCTTTATGGGCCGTCAGGGATGCGGTGAGGGCCGAGATATGCCAGACTCTCACTGACTAAAACCACCAGGGTGTTCCTCCATTCACAGGGTACGCAGGGCTACGGGACAGAACATGCTGAGCCCTTTGACCGCGGCCCGACGCGTAGTGCCCCCTGAGGAGAGCAACGCCATACAGTGCAGAAGGGGTGGAGAGAAGAGTGTGCAACACCCCTCCACTGCCAAGTGGTGCGTGGGAACACGTACAATACCACTGGAGTATCGCTGAAGCGGTCGTCCACTGGTATTGTATGGTACCATATTCGCACTAAATCTGCCATCTGTCAGTCTCCAATTTGGTTCCGTGTATTGTCAGACCCGAAACAGCTATGGTATTATTATTTAAAGACTCGTATCCTGCATCCCACGGAGTCTGAACTATCTGCTGTGATTTTAATGGGCTCTTTGTTTCAAATTTTCACGAACTCGGAACAAAGGCAGTGTAAAATGCAATATCTGATTCGATTCGAGTTCTTAAGGCACGGATTTTTATGGATTACTACCGGAATAGTGATGAAAATGCCCGGGAATTTTCCCAAAGTGCCCAAAACTTGCTTGGGAATATTCCCGGGAATTTACGAAATGTTCGCGGAAGTGCTGGGCACTTTGGGAAAATTCCCGGGCATTTTCATCACTATACCGGAACTAGTGCGTAACCGGCCTTTTGCAACTTTTAAGGCCGACTGTGTATTGTATACCGAAATTATCTTGCTTAATAAATAAAGATATCCGTAATCACTTTTAATCTCTTGTTTAATAAATAAATTTAATAGCATATAAAAACGGACAACTGATAGCTCCATCACGTAAATAACTAGCAATTTTTTTATTAATATTTTCAAAAAGTGACTGATGTAGTCTGATGGAAGGTACAGTGCTATCTATAAACAAGCAGCAACTATCAAGAGACGGTAATCCATTGACAGCCGGCACTCATATACCACGACTGAAGGTCTCTAGGTAAACACACAAGCTGATACCGGAACGCCACAGACTGAAGTGAGTCACTATGACGATCTTTGCGCCCGTGTATTGTGGTCACGAGCCAGTTTGGGCAATATAGTATATATTTCAGTCAAATCACCAGAATATTTATTTTATACCGTTTATTTTTCAATAAATAATCAAGGTTTTTTTTTATAAACTGATAATACTTTTTTATTTGTAAACTGTTGGAAAAAAAATCTAAATGTTAAATGAAACTTTTCACAACGCATTAGTTAAAACCTTATTCAAATCGCGTAAGCCATTTCTGAGATACGCGAGTACAAACCCGTACAGATACGTGTATATTGATCAGGGATGTTACGGAGCCGAAGAGGTAAACTGGAGTGAGCAGAAAAATTCAATTTGGTGTATTGATAGCGGATGCACCGGACATATGTGCAATGAGAAGAATATGATTCAAAACTTTAAAGAAATTGATACACAGCTAAATTTAGCGAACAATGAATGTACTCAAATTACAGGAACAGGAAAGGTAACAATTTCAGCCGACACAGGAAATAAAAATCATGATATAAATATTGAAAAAGTATTTTATGTATCGGATCTACGAACAAACTTATTGTCAGTTTCTAAAATCACTGATCATGGTTTTGAAGTACATTTCAGAAAAAATGATGTTATTGTACTTAGATTATAGCTATTGTACTAGATAAAATGAATAAAGTTCAGATGCGTGCTGACCGAAAAGGTAATTTGTATCACGTTCGTATGAGTCATTCTGCTAATAATGTAGAATTGACGAAGAAGCCCATTGACGTATGGCATGAGCGACTAGGACATCTCAATGAACGCGATTTGAAGATGATGGCAAGGAATGGTCTTGTTCATGGATTAAATTTGAAAGACAACGAAAAATTGTCACAATGTGAGACTTGCATTAGTGAGAAGATTACTTGTATGCCATTCCCTAAAAGTAGTGCAAAACGCACAAGTGAATTGTTAGAGATTGTACACAGCGGCGTCTGCGGTCCAATGAACCACCAATCTTTTTCAAAGAAAAGATATTTTGTCACTTTCATAGATGACAAGTCGCGCTGGTGTGAAATTTATTCTTAGATTATAAATTTATTTTATTAAAAATAAAAATGAAGTATTTGACGTATTTCAACAATATAAAGCTTATGCTGAAAAATTCACGGGAAATAAAATAAAGACTCTTCAGTCTGACAATGGTGGAGAATATGTGAATCATAAATTTGATGAATTCCTGCGAAATGAAGGGATTAGAAGGAGGCTGACCACGCCCTATACACCGCAACAGAATGGTGTAGCCGAACGGAAAAATAGAACATTAATCGAGATGACAAGATGTATGATGCGTCAAGCTGGTAGTTCTCCAGAATTTTGGGCTGAAGCAATGAATACTGCAAATTATATTAGAAATCGTTGTCCAACGGCAGCATTGAAAGGAGAAATCCCGTTTACTGTATGGACCCAAAAGAAACCTACAGTCATTTATATGCGACTATTCGGAGCGAAAGTTTATTATAAACAAAAAGGTTCTAAGAAAGGAAAATTAGAATCAGGAGCTAAACAAGGAATCTTTATGGGATATGACAGTCAATCGAAAGCTTACAGAGTTCATAATCCCAAATTCAAGACAACGATTATTACACGTGACGTAAAATTTTTAAATGAAACTGCATTTAGACATGAGTATAAAGAAATCTTTGATGATGAAAATGTTAATGATGGAAAAATATTGGTTGATTTAAATAATCATGTAGTTAATAAAGATGTAGAAATCAATGATAAAAATAAAAAGGATTACATGTCAAAAAATAATAAACTAAATGCACCAATATCTTGGAATATACCATTAGAACCCCTAAAAAGAGGTAAAGGAGGACCAAAATTAATAAGAACAGGCTTACCAGGTAGACCACGTAAAGTGTACATACCTGCCAAAGAAGAGTCAGACAGCGGTGATGATTCAGAAAATGATGAATCACATGAAAGAAGAACTGCAAGCATTGCTGCTTCTTTTTAGATAGAGTACTCGCAAAGAAAAAGATTGGCACATGCAAAAAGATTGTCCAAGACAAGAAAATATTAGATACTGCTAAACGCTTACGTAATGGTATAAATGAATTTAATAATGTCGTTTATTTGATGAAAACGTCTATGTTTTGTGTCAGTGAGGTTTGAAGAGAAACCTATCGAATGCACTTGTAGCCTCAACAAGGCTTCTTGTTCCCTGGTTGTATCGATGAATTTGGTTTTCCAGGCCCGGGTGGAGCAAACAGAGGGACACCTCGGGGGTTTTTAGTCAGTAGGACATACCAGGGTCGCTGCCCTCACAGCTGATGGTCCTATGCAGGATTTTACTCCGGGTTACAAAAAAAAGGTTATTAGACTAGAAGACATTACTTGATAATCCGTCTCAAATATGGTACCTTTGTTAATTTTTATTTTATTAAGGTGATAAGGTTATTTCCCTTATTAATTTATCTTGATGTACTAAATAGATACTGATTTTGATTGCTATTGTTGTGTATATTTCATGTGAACTTAATTTTTTTGATTGAACTCTGATAGATGTTTCTCAGATAGCATAGCGATTGCAGAAACTAGGTCGTGAGTTCGTGACCACAGTTCGCAAGTGTAAAGACCGTTATTGTGACTCGCTTCGGCATGTTGTGTTTCGAGATCATCTTAAAAACTATAGAACTAAAAAAAAATATGGTAAAAAAAATCGTTGTGTCGATTTTGTGGCCACAGAAATTAAATGTAAAGATCGCCATAGTGACTCACTTTGTCCTATGCGTATGTCTAGTGGCTCATATACCTTTTTTTTGTAGCCCGGGGGAAATCCCTAACGGACCTTCAGGGGGCAGTGAGGGCCACCCCCCGGTGTATCGGACTTGCATGGACTAAAACCCCCAGGGTGTTCCTTCTCCCGCCTACCCAGTGCCAAGGGCAAGGTTGAGCCATCTTCCTCGGCACCCGGCGACGTCTAGCCTTCTGCAGGCCCTGCCTACTTGGCAGGGTGTGGTTAAATAGTCGCCACCTTCCAGTGACTCACATATCTAGAGACCTTCAGTTGTGGTAATTGCGAACCGAAATGACAACAATGATGAATTTCAGTACTTCGATGGTAGATGTTGTTTTTGGATTACACTGCTATTTCCATAAGGTGTACTTTTTTGATATCCCGGGGCAAAGTCCTGCATAGGACCATGAAAGCCGCTGTGACGGCAGCGACCCCGGTATGTCAGACTCTTACTGACTAAAAACCCTCAAGGTGTCACTTTAATCGCTCCACCCGGGCCTGGGAAACCAAATTCGTCCAGACGTCTGGGGAGCGAAAAGCCTTGTTGAGGCTACCTCTCTGGAAGAGGAGTAAACAGCCCACCCCTCTAATACCTCAATCTAAAGTGGCGCACCGGACAATGCACTCCCTAAGTCTACTACTCACACTGGACCCGTACCAGTGTAAAAAAAAAAGTTTAAATAAAATGCTTTTAAAATATAATCCAGTATTCGAAAATAAATATACTAAGATAGAGTTTAAGAAATATAGGTTGGACCCTGTGAGAATCAGTTTCACGTACGTCAAAACATATAACGCTTAAAATTGTCTACTGCGCAATAAGGCTGAAATATATAGACGCTACTTTGACTTTGCTTAGAGTTTGCTCAGGAAATAAGTCTGCCTTAGACATTTAGTAAACTGTAAACTTAGCAAACTGAATTATTACAGACATAAGTGTAGCCAAAGTATCCACAGTATCAAATCCAGGTTGAGAAAATCGGTAACTTGGCGCATATATGTCGTGCGCAACGTGACCAGTAGCGCAGCTGATCGCCGTTCTCAGAGCACTAGTACACATGACATTTCTATCATACGCCATGCGGGCTTCCTCACGATGTTTTCATTTACTGGTGAATATGCACTGCCTAAGTCCGTATTTAATCTGGAAAAATCCAGATGTACCTGCCGGAAGTCGAACCAATGATCATTCGTGTCGCCTCGCATGGATGCCGGTCCATTAACCATAAAGCCACATTTTTTTAAATATATTAAAAAAATGTAATATTTTATTAATTTGCATATATCTTCGTAATTTACTGTTTTAAATAATTTTAAAAAATACGTGAATGTGTTTCAATAACTCCTCTATCGAATGGTGAAATAATAAAAAAAATATAAGTCAATTTTCGTATATTTTTTGCGATTTGCAATAAGGCACAGTGTAAGGTACGGGTTGTATCCAAGATATAGAAAACTTTCTTGTTAAAAACTTTTAAAAAATTACTCACCTATCCAAACCATACAGGAAACACAATAAATTGTTGAGAGAAATAATGCAATCAATATAATTGCGGGTATAGTCGTCATTAATACTAATGTAACTATGGAATTCATTTCCGCTTGCTTTGCATCAAGTCTGCAATAGTAATGTTGAACTGTAAACAATATTATAGACAATACGTTATCATTTTCAGTTTTATAGGTATCATACAAAGGATTATATATTTTATAATCCTTATCCATTTGTACGTCAGTATAAATAATAAAATCAAGTTGGACAATTACTTGGACGTCAATGATGGCCTGAAAAAGTTCCGTCGACTGACCTGGATTAGGTATAAAGCATTTTCCGAATCACGGTTATTTCACTGTGATAAAATAAAATCACGTTCCCGCCAATAATACATTGTCAAGTATGTGTTTTAGCAAATATTCAAAAAACGTATCTATTTTAAAAAGTCGGGTGCTTTACATGTTTATTTTAATTAATGAAACTAATTTCTTTTTTATTTTAATTCTCTAAGAACTCCTAATTATCACTTATAAGCCACAATTATTATAGAAAATAAATGTTTGTTCTCTATTTTTAATTCATAGTTTATATACCAAAACGGTTTATAAAACGTATGATTTGTTGATTGTATTTCGACAAAATGCCCATTAGATAGCTGTTTTTAGCAAGCTGAAGGGAAACATGAATAAGATATGGCAACAATAACATAGAAGGTGCCGTCATTGGGATACCATCTTATATTTGACAGACTATTGATTCACATTTTATTTCGCAGAATTCTACTGAGAGATGGCAAAATGACAACGCCAGGAGCGCAACAGAGATAAAACATATACAATCAAAATCTGCTATAACGGCATCGAAGGGACTACTCATATTTAGTCGTAAAAACCTATAGTCGTAACAACCGGTGATCTTTTTCAGATACGAAGTCCTATTTTTTTGCCGGTACTTTTGTTCTGAGTCAATATAACCGACATGTTGTTCTAAACTATGTCGTCTCAAACGGTTTTTACTGTATTATTATAATAACATGTGCTATTTAATTTAAGTTTAATGAAACACCAAACAATATTAACTGAAATCTCACATAAAAATAACTATGAAAAACTGACTTGTCATTGAAAACGATAGGCCGCGGTAAAAGTGATAGACGGAAATAGAAGTAACATATCATGTATTTTCACCGGTGATATAACTGTGACGAATAATAACAATTTCACTTCGTTATCGATAACATGTAAATAATTGTTACGCCTACTTTTGATACAAATATATTCTCCGGTAATAATGTTTCGAATAAATTTGTCTAATCTAAAAAAAAAAAACAAATATTTGTGTGGTATGCGGAAAATTGTTTTGGCTTTGATAGCTTGGATTGGCTTGTTGACTTGCTTGTTGGCTTGGTGGCAGTGCGTGACCCGATGGAGATATCCTGAAAGGTGTGGCCCTTTATTACTCCCTATAAAATTGTGCCTAAATAAAGCTTTTCTTTCGCCGGAACGTAGGAAAAATGGGAGCCTCCAGGCCTGGCTTGCAGTGAGTAGAGACTCAGAGAGGTGGAAATCCTCATGGACTGACAGAGTTGCTGTGAAGGCAGCGGCTCTAGTGACAGACTTTTACTGACTAAAACCACTAAGGTTTCCACGTATCCGTCTGCCAGGGCCATGGGTACGGCCTAGCCAACTTTCTTAGGAGTAGAGAACCCTAAGAGTTTGTAGGCAGTAGAAGTCTGGTACACCAGGGCCGACTATCCGCGGCTGTTCTGACGGTCCTATGTGGGATTATCCCCTGGGTTCTCAAAAAAAGGGTTAGTATCTGGTGTATATATTTGTGTTTGTAAACATAGCCAAATCAAAAATCGTAGATAAAAGTTGATAAATAATAGTGTCTGACCAAAGTTTTGGCGTGTCTACCTTTGGCATAATTTTCGGCTTCGGCCAAAAGTCCAACTTAGGCATAACTTTCGGCTTCGGTCAAAAGTCCACCTTTAGCATAATTAGTTCAAACTTTGACCGAAACCGAAGGTTTCTTTCTAACAAGCGCCGAAATTGAATGAACTTTTACAAACGCATGCATTTTTTCAAAATGTAAATATTTTATGACTGTTGTAAGTTCATTTTTATCATTTATAGAAGTTTTATTGAGTCAACATAAACTTTTTTTTATAATAATCAACTAAATGTAATCTTATTTACGTTATTTTGATTATATTTTTACTCAAACCAATTTTTTAAAGTATTTAAACCTTCAACTTGACCTAAAGTTGTGTTGATAGCCGATTAATTGGTTTCGGGAAAAAATCGACCTTCGATCAGACACTAGTAAATAATTACTCCATTTGTAAAATTTCGACTCTACCGAAAGAGTTTCACCTGAGCATAGCAAATCCTATTGCCCAAGAAAGTATACGCGAGTCATCGACAAAAATTTCATTAAATCTAATTTAAATTTATCGCCATCGCGTGACCAATGGACAACTACAAAGTTAAAAAAAGACTCTTTGAATATAATAGTTAAGTTATATATTGTAATTTTTACTGTGATAGGAAAGTGTATTGTATTACGATGCTACTTGTATTTTTATAAATAAGCAAAACTATTGATATTTTTTGCACTCGATACGTGTACCAGATAATGCAATTATAGATAGTATAGTGGCTGTGGTGGCTCAGTTCTTAATGGACCGGTTTCCGTCCGCGGTAACGCGAATTGTCGTAAGTTCGAATCCCGGCACATACCTGGATACTTTCAGACTACCTATAGATTTAGGTACCACATGCTCACCGGTGAAGAAAAACAACATGAGAACACCCGTATGGTATCTAATAGAAATGTCATGCGTACTGGTGCCTCGAAAACGGCAATCAGCTGCGCTACTGGTCGCGATGGACACGATATATAAGCACAAAGTGAATACAGCCACTAATGTATCTCTGCTGACGCCGAAAGGGATATACCTTGATGACATATTATTATTATTAGATAGAATAAATTTGAGCCAGTTTATATCTTTGTATTCGACTATATATTAGCGACCACAGAGCAATCAAGTTTCAGAAAGTCTCATTATATTTTAAAACGCTTTTAAACAGTAATCTATATATGTGATCGATTTCATTGTAAAACTAATAAACACCGCGTCGGATACCATCCGTATGTGGTGGACGATCCTTATATCCGCACGTAAAGATTCGCCTCTACATTCATCACGTGAACAGTTAAAGAGTGGAATGTGCTTCCAGCGAGCATATTTCCATGATCTTAAGACTTGTCGGACTCATCTTCACCTTCCACCAGGTGTGATTGAGGTCAAGCGTAAGCTTGTAAATCATTAACAAAAATGTAAAAAGACTTGTTTATAAAATAAAAATTTGGATTAGAAATATTGTAGTAACTGTTTAATAGTGAATAGATATAGCTATTACAAAGTAAAACCAGTATAAAAAACGTGAGATCACCACGAATCGTAACTTACAAGTAAAAAAGTGTTACAAGCCACCAACTAAAGGAAAAAATGTATGTTCAGAAACTTTGAGGTAACAAGGGTGAATGCCCGGCTAGGAATGAAAAAAAGACCAGCCCTTGTTACATAAATTTATTATGGAAAGCAATGGTGTTAAACGAGCTAGTGGGTCGATAACTGCACAAGTTATTTTCTCAGGATGAAGAGAGATAAGAAGAGACTTAGCTGAAGGAGAATGACGCGACCAGGGTAGACGGTAGTCTAGCACGCTTCAAGAGTTGTCTGACATATTACCGTACAGCTAAAATTAATAAAGCCAGAAATATTTTATTTTTAGATCGAGTTCTTTTTGAGACGCGAACACTTACTAAAGGCGATTTTTTAAAATTCCACCTCATAGATGATGAAATAGGGGTTAAAAGTTTGTTTGAATATCCACCAGTTTTGAATAAATCGCACATTGAAAAAATCAAGGCGGTTTCGTTAGTGAATTATAAAGTATGCAATTGGCGAATCATTAGTGTTTAAAAGCGTTTTAAAATTTAAAGAGTCTTTCTGCGACTGGGCACTGATAAACCTAACCAAAAGTAAAGTCAATAAAGCATTTGATGGTAAGTACAGTACTGTCAAAAAATGATGGTCATCATCGAAAAAAGAGAATCTTGAGATTTCAATGACCGTTCCAATGTCGTTGATCTATAAAAATATACTACTACTAAAGGTCTCTGTAAAGGACACCGACATGCGACAGGATGAAGGGAGTCACTATGACGGTCTTTGTACCCATGAAATCGGACAGTCAGGTCCTACCACCTCACTGCTGTATTTAATAAATAATGACATTATATCGTTCCGTTATAACTCTTTGCGCTTATACGTCGTACCCAACATGACCAGTAGTGCAGTTTTCCTTCACCGGTGAGCATGTGGTGCCTAAATTAGTTCGTAATGTGAAAAAACCCAGATGTTCGTGCTGTATATGATATTTGTCAATAAGACGAGAGAATTGTACGGATGGAAGTAGGCAAAGTTGCCTATCTACCCCGGTGATGATAGCGTGGTGATAAATAAAAATTGAAAACCATAAATAGTATGTATAAAAATGTATACTTAAACTGTAATACTTGTAGGTACAAACATAACAAAATTTAACAAACATTTATCAATAGGTGGGATCCAATTTTTAATGGCCCTTCTTATGTCCATGAGAGTGGTGATGATCGTGATGGCCCTTCTTGCCGTGATCATGATGATGATGCCAATGATCATGATGACCGCCCTCGTCATGATGCCCTTTGTGGCCGTGGTGATGACCTCCTTCCTCGTGATGGTGGTGCTTGCCGTGATCATGATGGTGATGACCGCCATGTTTGTGTCCGTGGTGATGGTGACCGCCCTTTTTGTGGTGACCTTCGTGGTGATGACCACCGTGGTGCTCATGGAAGCCTTTATCACCGTGGTGTTCGTGGAAGTGCTTGTCTTTTTTGAATTCGTCGTGATGGCCGACTTCATGATGTCCTTTTGTGTCATGACCCTTATGCCAATGACCATGCTCGTCATGCCCGTGACCATGGTGACCCTTATCCCCGTGATGATGATGATGGTGGTGCCCTTCATCGTGGTGATGGTGTTTGTGATGCCCACCGTGATGACCATGATGCCCTTTATGGCCGCCATGGTCGTGATGTCCGTGGTGACCGTGGTGGTGCTCGTGGTGACCCTTGTGACCTTTGTGACCATGGTGCTCGTGGTCGTGATGGTGATGACCATGGTGATCGTGACCGCCACCCTTCTCCGAATGGTGACCAGACGCGGCTGTTTCTAAATCAGCATCCCTTTTCTCCCGATTCTCAGCCGCGACAAGGGTGGCTAAGGCCACAAGGCCAAAAGCCACGATGATTTTCATTGTTGATAACTGTTAATGAGTGACTGCTTCATCGAAACCGAGGATTTATATAGTCAAACTGAAACAGCGCTTGAGCAAGACGATCGCTGTATTCAAGGTCGATCGAACCGTTCAATAAGATTTCCACTTCCTTCCACAATTTGCTTGAATAGTTGTCGTTTTTGTTAATACCGATAACAATTGTATGTAATTGGGTTTTTTTTTCTGTTATAATTGTATGTGAAACCCTTAAAATAGTTTCACGATGATCTTAAATTTTCATAAATATTTTTCGTATGAAAATATGTTCCAATATAGTTTGCATTACCGAATTTTCTTTAATATCTCGATAAAGTGACTATAGCGCGTGTGATGAGAGGGAGAAAGAAAGATAAAGCATTTATTTGGCACGGAACATAACACACATTACAGAAGAATACGTTAATGAAGATAGAAAACAGCAAAAGCAATACTCTGTGCTGTGATGATGCGCTAACGGGAAGTCAGCTCAGCAAATACTAGATGACCAGCCGAGGCACCCAGCGCTGATTGCTAACACCTATTCATTGTATCAGGGCATAGAAAACAGCGAGGAAGGGATTAATAGATTATAGAAACATAGCTTATGAGGGAAAGAAAAGTGTAGATCAAAAATGGCAGAAACTACGAATGGATGAGAATTCATTGACAGTTGTCAATGAATTACCTTACATACTACAACTAAAAGGATAGGATATGAATAACTGGAGATAGACAAATTAAAACGAATAAAAAATAAAAATCTCTGGTATGTTCATAACTCGGATGTATCTGGAGTCTCAGGCCGGCGAAGAGTAGGCAGTGCTGGCACCCCGGTTCTTTTAGTTGGTGCAAGCCCCACACACCGGGCGAGTGGCCCTCACCACTCCCCTGATAGTCCGAAGGGTTTTCCCACGGGATATAAAAAAATGGTATGTTCATAAAAAAAAGACATTTTCAGACTACACTGTATTTACAATCAGGTGCATTGTAGTCATTTTATCGAGTCAGTGTTAACATAAATTGTGGTGTCTGTCTAGAGACGAAATATTATTAACAGACGCCGTCAAAAACATAGCAGCTTGATACTAAACAATAATAATATTATATGATCAACGTATGTTTGTTTTAGAGTGAGCAAAGATACTTTACAGTGGAAGTATCCACTTTGTGGCGTATAATCGCGCATCAGCAGTTGATCTCACAGCACTAGTTCACATGACAGTTCTATTAGATGCCATGCAAGATTCTTCGCGATGTTTTCGCTCACCGGTCAGCATGTGATGTCTAAATCTGTACTTAACCTGGAAAAGCTCAGGGGTTAGCGCGCATGGATACCGCTCCTTATCCAAAAGGTCACCACCACCTATATATTTATAAATTAAATGAAAACGGTGTAATTTTAAAAGACATTATTTATATTTTTCAGTTTTTTAAACTAAATCTTTATCTGTATCTCCGTGATTTGTGTATTTTTTTATTATTTCTATGTTCATCAAATAAACGTTTATATCCTGATCGTTCATTCTAACAGTTCAGATTAAATAATATTTATGATAATATTAGAATTTTAAAAACCGAATACTGTTGTTCAATAAAGATAAGACATAATGAAGTTTTATGAATCTCAAAGTCACTGCATTGATAATATATATTTATATAAAACCAGTTGTCCTGACTGACTGAAATAACATCACAGAGCCTAAACTATTGAAATTAGGAACAATAAATTCTTACATTGGGATCTTTTTATAACGCAATCACCCTCTAAGAGTCAATTTTTTGTTATTCCACTCTTATAGAGATGAAATGAGGGTTGTATGTTTGAAAATCCGTCAGTTATGAAATATGCACTATGAAAACAGAAATAAAGAAATATGTGTTTCTGCTTGTTTTTCAAAATTTAACACGACAGAGTAAAATTATTTCTACCCGAGCAACGTCGGGTCATAACAGCTAGTAAAAGATACAATATAAAATGACTTACTGCAGCAAAATAATACGATGTGCCGGAAGCAAACGCAAATCAGCAAAACAGTCAAAAATATAACTGGAAACATAAAATACCCCGACATTTCCGAACTCATTTTGTGTACTCGTTTACCATTCTCATAATTTAAAATATTAATAAAATATTACACCCACACAACTATATGTATAAACTTTTAGATTCTAAAGTCAACGTTATAAATAATGTTTTAGATTCTAAATTCAAAAATATAAGTAAATCGTCTCTCTAAATATCCGAATTCGTATTCAAGTATTAAAAATCACTGGCGTTTTGAGTCTGCGTTGTAGTATATTGCGCTTGATCGAGGCAAAATAATGAAACACTTGATAAGGATAATGACTAATCTTATCAATTGATATCGGGAAGCGGGAGTAAGTGCCATATGACGTAAAGACTTATCTATTACTGTTTGGTCGATTTTCCATAATAGAAATGATTTAAAAGGATTTTTATTTTATCGGATACTAGCGAACTCGACCCCCCCCCCCCTACCTAGCTTACCCGGATGCAATCAACATCCGTTGTAGTTTAGATTTTTTTTTTATTTTGGCATGACAAAGTGACTGCATTGCACCGGATGAAAAGTATTGAATGGCAACGACCGCTAAAGACGAATATCTGTTGACAGTCACCATTGCTGTGTCTGTATACAACGACGGAAGGTCTCTAGGTATATGAGAAACTGGATATACATAAACTGATCCCGAAACGCGACAGCGAGTCACTATGACGGTTTTTACACCGGTGTACTGCGGTCACAATCAAGTTCGGACAATCGCTCTACTATCTCATAAAACTATACTAAACTTTCCATAAGGTGCGGTGCACTCAATACTGTCGAGTCAGTTTATATAAAAAAAATGTATAGAAAAATGTGGTCAGTTACATCAAATATTATTAATTACAATAAACTAAGATTGTTTTTTTTCTAAAAATACTAAAGCATTAGTTTTTAAAGTACTAAATTGGATCGTACCAAAAACGAACTTGAATATGGTTCGTATTAACTATCATTTTATAATGCTATTTATAATGTCAAAATGACTTTAAAATATTATAGATAAGGAAATAGTGATAGCGACGTTATCAAATAAAAACATAACTTTTTTCAAGTTATACTTTCATGGCAAAAATAATAAAAATATAAATTAAACGTAGTCGCGACATCTATTACATTTGTGAAAAATAAAGTATACTTCGCGAAATAGTGCTGCTATTGTATACTAGATGGCGCTGCGCACAATAAATATAATATGTGTTAATCTGCTGCTGTTATTACAAAACAATTACGTTTAAAAAATATATTATTAGGATATATCGGTTTCGCGGTAAGCAGAGATATATTCGTACATCAATATATCCACTTGGCCAACATGACATTACTATTACATGCCATGTAGCATCTAAATCCGTCCTTAATCTGGAAAAATCCAAAGATATTTAATAAATGATATAGTTAAATCCGGTTGGTATTTACATAATTAATGCACGGATTACATTTGTAGAATACATAATAAAACTATGCTATTTTAAAGTAAATACTAGAAATATATGGTCACGCTATATCCCTTTCGGAGTGGGCAGAGATACGATAATTACTATTTACTTTGCGCTATATAGTAAAGAATCCATATTTCACTTACACATCATGCTCCATGATTTTATATATACTGGGGTTGCTAATGGCCCAAGTAGTTGGTGCCTGAATAAGGCCAGACGTCGCCGGGTGCCGAGAAAGCTGGCTCGGCCTTGTCCTTGGCACTCGGCAGGCGGGGGAAGGAACACCCCGGGCGTTTTACTTTTTAGTCGGTACGAGTCCGACACACAGGAGCCCCCTTAAGTCCTAAGGGCCTTAAGTAAACCTCTACTCGTTTGGGGAGGATGAAATAACCTACCGCACGCGTTCCACGCTTGAACATCAATAATATTATTTATTTTACATGCTGTAGTGTCCTAAAGTTGTGAGAACATTTATATGTAGGATGGATGTTATTGTGTGAAATATTATTATGTATGAAGTAGTAAATGCGTAGATCGGAACGTATGGGCGTGAAAGACAGAAAGATAGAAAGAGAGAGAGGATAAATGTTTTTTTTTTTTTCGATGCGAGCGCTCTGTAATTTTAAGTCGTTAAAAAGTGTTAAGACGAAAAAGTATTTTTAAAAGTGCAATAAAGAAGTTTATAAAGTTTATTTTGCTATTTATTTGATCTGAAGATCCCCAAAACTACATATATATTCAACTTTGTGTACTTTGTCTCTTTATTTTCATTTTGAATGTCACCCATGTATATAATAAAATAAATACAAAGAATAAAGTTACAATAATAATGGCTACATGTTAAACAACATTGTAAATGATAAGTGGCTCAGACAAAGTAACATAAGATTAGCCATATTGTTAATAGTAAAGTCTAATGAAGACCAATACATATATGTATAATTATTAATTGCTATAGCCAGACATTCTGAACTATTGTACTATTTTGACCTTACTCGGAGATGTGGACGTCAGTGTGCCGGCACCCGCTCTATCGTTACAATCTCAATTGATCGATCTACTGAAGATCAATTGGCAGTAGCTTTTGGGGTCGTGGACGCTCAAGGGGGTGCTCTGCGCGGTCGGCTAGCAACTCTAGAGTAAAAGATGGAGCAGGGCGACGTTCTCTGTCGAAAAAGACTGTAAGGTGTTGGAAAAGACTTATGTTTTCCCCCGAGATAGTGCGAAGAAGTGCAGCATGACAGGACTATGGAGAATTGATCACAGTTCTCGTCTATATGCATTTGTAGTTACCTAGGGGTTTTTAGCCAGTACAGATTCGACCAAAGTCTATCTCGGCCACGTTACCGCTGCGAGCAGTTGAGACGGTCAGATGATTTAATCTAAATAAAAAAAGGTCTTCTGAGACCGCCATCATCTGTGATACTAGTAATATATAAATGTAAGCACTCAAACACATCTTTGTCGTAATCAATACGACAAATACAGTGCGTAAACACCCTACAAGTCTAAGTCATATATGATTCAATCCCGGAACGCGATAAGCCAAATTGAATCACGGGGGCCTGTGTATACTGATATATCAGCCCTATTAAGATCAATATCACGCGGTCTGTTTTTATATAGGTAAAGATGAATTGATACTAGTGATATATATCTTATTTTTTAATTTAGTTAACATTTCAATATCTTACTGATTTTTACCAGATAAGGGAACGGTTTTATTACAATAAAGGATTATTTAAAACTTGTTCCTGTCAGCAACTCCGCCTTTGGTCAGCAATTTAAATAGTTGTCAGTCTTACACATGAGACATAATTGAAGTTGATTTAGTTATCGCGTACTTTGTAGTGATCAATAATTACTTAACTATTGTTTTTTTTTTTTTGATAAATGAAAGTTGTAGTTTACTTGAAGTCTTTACTGTTCACAATTTTAGTAATGAATAGTGGTTATAATCGATTTTGAACTGCATAATTAATTAAAAAATAATGACATTATAATGTCAATAGTGGGTGTGGTGGCCGAGTGGTATCTTTACGTAACAACGCAAATGGTTGTTAGTTCTAAACCCAGATCGTATATCAGGGTTTTACAAGATTAATTATGTATTAAGGCACCATATGCTCATCGGTGAAGAAAACATCGTGAAGAAACCCGCATGACGTATAATAAAAATATCATGTGCCTGTGACTAGTGCTGTCAGTGACGATTAGCTGCGTTGCTTGTCACGTTGGATATAAGCGCAAAGTGAATACAGCCACTGATGCAACTCTGTTTACCCCGAAAGGGTTATAGCGTGACGATATATTACTATTATTAATACAGTTTCAGTAATTAAAATATTTTTTGTGGAAATAATGAATAGATCAAAAGTATGCATAATTACAAGTATACTGGAGAATAGTTTTAGTTTTGCAATATATAATTATATGAGGCGTCTAATTTCAAAACCAGCTAAAACGATTTTTCGTACAAAATTACTTAATAGTCCTAATAGTAATTTTAAATGTTTCTATCAAAGCTAATATTATATATGATTTTTTTCTATTTTTCTTTTTAACTCTAGAATAATAATTTAAATATACTTTATAAGAATGTGATTGTTAAGTCAAAGATTAATTATAAGTTTCTATAAATTTATGGGATTTGAAAAAATATGTTATAGTGGGTTTTGAAATTAGACTCCTCATATATTCCTTGACATGCTCTCTATAAAAATGGACAGATTTTTATTTTTTTGTAAAAGGACCACAAAAAAGCGTATGCCACTCAAAAGAAAATTTGTTTTAAAATGTTTATTGAATCTCGTCATAACTTTGTTGTCTTTAGTTCTACGATTAAAAGTTACGGAGTCAGGGTTATAAATAGTTTAATTTACAAAGGAAAATATTTGTATACATTTTCTGTGTAATAGTCTGCTAGATTACCCATAAAAATCAACTAAATCCCTTATTTCAAGATGGCGGCCGGGGAGCAACGGCTGCGACCAAATCCAATGCTCTGTGCCGCCTGATAGAGGTACCGGAGTGGTGAGTCCTTTATATCCACCCCATTAAGGCTTCCCATCGAGGAAGCCTCAAATAAGCTAAACGCTCTCCAGGCTTCTGAACAAATTCGGATTCACAAACCCAGGTGGAGTGAGTAGAAGGACACCCGGGGTTTTTAGTCAGTAGGAGCCAGGATCGCTGCCCTCACATCGACCCTGATGATCCTGTGTAGGATTTTCCTCCGAGGTTTAAAGAAAGGGATGTAACTTGCGACCACATAAACTTCGATTTAACTTTAAACTAACACCCTTTAATATTTAACACTTCGTCTGTAAATTTTTTTCCCCAGCTTACGTCTGTGAAGGAGGACATTCGTGTCCTGACGTTGTTACTTAAATTATTCTGAATAAACTCCTGCCACTGTTCAAAGTATTCATTTTGGAATACTAAAAGAATTTTTCGTAAATATTAGGGACGGAAAATAGTTCCCAACTTTCACCTATTTAGCAGGTATAAACAGAAATTGATTTTACTCAGAAAGTGATGATGACCCCGTTGATAGACGATGTGTTAAAAATAAAATTACGTTTCTGACAAATACAACTCCAAATGTAATTTTTAATGGACTAAGAGCCAGCATATGCGAACTAAAACATTTGAACACCGACACATTGGCTAGCTGGTTACTAAAGATCTGCCATCAATACGGGGGGTATTAATCAATATAATGAGCAATAAAAAACACTACTAATTTTTTTACTTCTAAAAACTAGATCTAGAACTGCTACTGACCTACGAAAAATGCGATAGAACAAAGTAAACATGAACAAACCAGCGAAAATATAGAAAATATACTAATATAGATACACTAATTAAGGGTTATTTTTTTATTACTGACACTCTTGCGCTTGACCAAATTTCAACTGCTGGAGAGTGATGATAAAGCCAACGATTGTATACCTTCACGGATGAGTTTGTGGTGCCTAAATCCGTACATAATCTGGCAAAATCCAAATGTATGTGCTGGGATTCGAACTCTAAATACGAGTACAATATATGATACAAAAGCCCGTATAATTAATAGACAAAGGTACTTACTGAAAATCCAAAAATAATTCCAAGTGTACATTACGACACCAAATATAAACAATCCAACTACAAAAATTGTTATTAAAGTTTCCGTTGTTAACATTTTTATTATAAATTGTTTATTATAAGTTATTCGTTATAAATCACTTGAACAAGCTAAACAACTTCAATGCCGAATATTCGAATTTTTAAATAAAGTAATGATTATAAATTTACTGTTATAAATAATTTTATTAAAATAAACGTTTATAAATAAACACTAGATAAAACGTTAGCGACGTTTTGAAGACTAAACTGACGGATCAATAATCTTTTACAGTCGATTACGACACACTAATTAAAGATAAGATTTCAAGCACGGATTTCACGTAATATCTATGAAAATCATGTAGCGCATGTTGAATGCAAGATAATATGAGATCATTCTTGTATTAAAATGACATGACGACGGCGAATGTCAATAGAATTTTGTTCTTTGATAGTCACTGTCGTTCTTGGACTTCCCTGACATTTCCATCAGAGGTGCACTGGAGTCACTTTGCCGCTTTACAGATGTTTAAATTATATATAACTAGCTGTCCCGGTAGACCTTGTTCTGCCCTATTTCTCTAAAACAAAGTCACATTGTTTTTTTTTTAATGTTAATAGCTATTGGCCTGTCGCCTGTTTTTTGAAAATTGTTTGAAGCAACCTGGCCTTAATGCTATATGTATAAAAATTGACAAATATTGACATTAATATTTATACGTCACTCAATTGTTTTGCCTTCCCGGAACCCGTCAACTAACATTTAAACTTTATGGTATGGTATTAAAGTTCAAATTGACTTATAACTATTATTTTGTATGAGAATACAGAAAAGTGTTATTTTTAGACAGTTGCAGGGAATTTTTAAAAATTTTCTCTCCGTAATAACCTTCCCCAGACTTCAAGAAACACAACAAAAAAGAAATCAGCCAAATCGGTTCAGCCGTTCTCGAGTTTCGCACTTATCAAGACATTTTGCGATTCATTTTTATATTATAGAAGATGTATCGTAGCTATGAGTCTGGCACGTACACCTGTTTTTTTAGATTAAATGCGGATTCTGGCACATCTCAGGTCACGGGGATGGAAAACATTGTGAGGAAGCCCGTATGGCATCTAATATAAATGTGTTATGTAATTACCCTGAGAATAAGCGCAAAGTGAATACAGCAACTAATGTATCTCTGCTCACTCCAGAAGGGATAAAGCTTGATGATATATTATTATTACAAAATTTCCTATTTAAATACATGTGTCTGCTTTTATTACCACGTTCCTCGGCATCAGTGGGTGCATTCGTGAAATACAACCGGCAAGTTTATTATTTGATGTGACTCAAGATTCTCCTAAAAATATTAATATGATAAGCTGATCTGGTCCTCTGATATAAATATTTATAATACGAGAACGATATGTTCTGAGATTTTACTTATGACTCCGCGACACCGTTTGAGAACATTTCGTGGTAGTTTCCGCTACCAGACTACGAAATGTCGGAACAACTTGACACCACCGCTCAGATTATCGACATCTTATTACCTTCTTACCTTTAAGTAAAATATAAATTTATCTTTAAGAAAAATACAAAAAAAAAAACAATTATTGTATAATTTATCAGTTATGAATATTTTATTTCCTGTTATACTTTTGTTCTTGTTTTATATATTTCTGATTATATTTTTAGTCGATTTATTTTGTAATATATATTTAACATAATTTGATTTTTAAGTATGTTATTTTTAGGTTTTTTTAATTGTATTTGCTGTGAAATATCTTTATTCGTGTTTTATTTCTCTTATTAGGACGTAACAGGACCAAGGCCTTTCAGAAAAATCAACGCAACAGCGTTCCCATGTAGCATAAAGTTGCCGGAGCCCATTTCGTCATGTTTATGTTTTCATTTCTTGTACTTTACTTCACATCCGTCCTTTCATACTGTGAAGAAGAGATGAAGAAAAAGAAGGCGGAAAAAAGGTTTGGGACGCCCTCTACCATAATGGATTGACGCCGAGCGAAGTACTTGATGATCTCGCTTAATATCCAGGTGTGAGCAGTGTGTAATATATTGCCACGAATCGCTCTAGTGCAAGAGCTGAGCGGGAGTTGGTTCTTTACTTTACTCCTCGCATACTGCAGAGAGAAGTGGCCTGCAGAAGGTCAGACGTCACCGGATATCGAGGCAGACGAGCGGGAGGAACATCGCGGTGGTTGTAGTTGGTAAGAGTCCGAAACACTGGAGTCGCTGCCCTCACAACAGCCCTGGTGGTCCATGAGTATTGCAAGATATTGCTTTTTTATGCTTCTATGGAATGCACGCCACTGGACTAGACCAATGTAAATATTATCATTAGATATTACTTTGAAATCATATTGAAATACCAAATAAATGTTTGTAAAACTAAATATTTTTATAATAAATTTAATTGATTTGTCAGTTATCATTCTAATGGCAATTGGACATTGACCCAAATGTTAACGATTGCGCCATTTCTCGGGGTCAACTTGATATGTTGTTGACGTGAACAAGTTTTGAATTCAAGCAACCTTAATATACCATAAGATATATAGAGTCTGTCATCTCTGCGATATTACGTAGACTAGGTATCCTAACCAGAATGCGAAGGTTTTTCAAGTTCGAATAACTAAGGAAGATGGTGAAACAAAGTTAAATGGCTCTTCAGAACACTCGCTGTGATACAGACGGTATAAACTGCTCAGTGCTATAATACCACAGTGTAACTGGAGCTTTTCAAAATGCTTAGTAACGTATGGATTATTTGCAATACGGACAGCTCTCCGCTGCAACCTATCCAGGACGTCGAGTAAGTAGTGAGAATAACCATCTCAAAGATGCGATCAGTCTGACTAAAAAAGAACGGCCTAATAATTTACGTACACTGGACTGCAAAGCATCGTTTCTGCTATCGAAATACAATAATATATATAACATAAGAGTACATAATTACATATTATATTAATTAATTAATAGTTTGCCTCAGGACATGCAGGACGTATACCTCCACGACCCTAAACCCTCCACTAAAATAAAATAATATTATACTAAACTGGATCATCATGGTTATATATTATAACAAAACTATAGGACTAATTTAAACTAATCGTATCAATTTTATTAATTCAGTAGTGTATTCTTATAAAATTGTTTGCTCGAACTCACTGGCTGCTCATAAGCCTGACATATCGCTTCGCAGTCTTTAAATTGTGGTTTATTTTCCTTGTAATTTAGAACTAATAAATAAAACATAAAAATATTCCATGCAGGGCTTAATATGGGCCTTATACAATACGCCAAGCTTGCCATCAGGTATCATAGTTGCAGTTGAGAGTCAAAATAAAAAAAAGACCACAAATAAATCAATTAGTACAACGCTCAATTACTTGCATTAGGCGTGAAATTAATAATAAGATTTATTAAGTTGATTAGTGATATAAACATAAAGCACCACTAATAAACACTATTTATTCAACTCTCGTAGCTCGCAACCGCATTACTAATTAATTATTCCTACATAACTATTTGCATTACTAATGATTTAATATTCATTTGACATGAATCATAAATTGATTGAACAAAACGCGGCCTGAATACAAAATGAAGATTATTCTTAATTCGGTTCTAAACAGTGGTTTGAAATTAAATCATTTCTTAATGGCTTGACTAGAAACAAGTCGAATTTATTTGAAGACAATCATAAGTAATTTAATTTTTTTACAGGAGAAAATTACTTCTGTTGTAATAAAGAGAAAAGAAAGCAAAGACACCTGTAACAGCACACCTGTGAGAAAGCTTTTAGGCCTAGAACGCACTGCGGAATTTCATCGCACAAAGGTTTACCTAGCTCGCTCTGTGTAACTAATTTCGTGCGGTATTCATTATCACAAAGTTGTTAGTTTCATACAGGTGAAGTGCGCCTCGTAAATTTTATACCGCGCCGTATCTCATTTTAGAGATGTTTTTACGTGTAAGTTTTAAATGAAATATGTTTAAATAAATCTGCTCTTATTAAGGTACCTAGGTCATAAAAAGAATCCAATGTAAAAATTCAAGTTTCTAGCTTTAATAGATTAGGCTCTACGATCATATGTTAATCAAAATTAGTTTGTCTTATATATATTATACATTTACATATTTAGATATACAGTTATATATCTATAAATAATAGCGTTGAACCGTAGGTACTTACTTTTACACTTCTTAATCCACAGAAACAGTAACATACTTATGAGGTAAACTAAATAACAAATAATTGGCAAAAACAGAACGAACAGAAGTTCTAGATATTCCACCGACATTACTTCAGTCACAATCTCTCGCTGAACAATGATAAACTGAACCTTATCACAGAATGTAACACAATTATGTCATTATTTACTTTGCGTACGCCATAACTGTGATTTTTCGCAACATCTTCTTTTCTTTACATAGCACTAGCTGTGCCCGTTGCTTCATCTATCTGGAGTAATACATATAATTTGGCAATATATTATATAGAAGCTGCACACCTAAGCCAAAAGTTAAGCCAATAATATATTCTTAAATAATTTCAGGACTTGGTGCGGGTTGACGCTTTTTTTTTTGGGCAGGACAAGTTGCTGTTGGTCGGGAAAGGCCTTTACAACTTCACTGGGCTAGAAATTAGTTGACATTTTCTTCTCACCATTCTTCTTAAGGAGCCAAATACAAGACAGAATATCGATCATATTCACCTTTAATTGATATTTCTTACTCTAAGTCCTTTGTCTTTAGTCCAAGATGGTAGGAAACGATTTGGGTGATACTTCTGGCTGGAAGTATTGATGGGCTTTGGAGTAAGGCCCTCATGGAATCTTGTCCGAGAGAATATCATAGACCAATTGCTACACCCGTTACGAGGTATATCGATGACAGTTATAAGGCCATGGGTAAAATTTAGACACGAGCGGCATAAATAAAATCCCTATGGCATAACGGAGAAGAGGCCAGACGGAATACTTAGTGTGAATAAGCTGATAATAACGACTTTAATGTAGACAAACTCACGTGTAATAGTAAGGCTTTGTTGTATAGAAGGATGATTATTTAATTGACCTTCTCGGTATATAACGGCTTATGGAGGTCAAGTTTTAGATAAGGCTTTAATCAACAATATTCGTGATGTAACTGAGAAAATATCCTCTAAAATAAATAAACCGCATATTTTTACAGTTCTGTACCTTAGAAACATAAAACCGGAAACATCGTCTGTTTGAACAGTGCGTTCTTTCGGTCATGACGTTAATGGTGAAAATTAGAAGCTCACTAGACTGACGATCCGACCGCGTCTACATATCACTAAGAGAGCAATGGAGCTGCCTATGTTAAGCATCTCCCTTCGCTGCGGGGTAAAAAAAACTGAGATTCGTTTAAAGACGATGATAACTTACGTAGTTGAGTTAAAAGGTGAGCCACATATGAAGTAGACCCGATAATAGGTGGAAGAACATGCACGAGTGAAAACCACGAACCAGTTGTGGGTATGTGGGGTAACAGCCAGGCAAATGGACCGATGATCTGGTGAAGGGGCTGGGAGAAGTTGTTTAGCTAAACTATGTTATGAGTGGAAAAGGATCTTCGCTCAGCATTGGATGGGTGAAGGTTGAATAGGAAGAAACATTGCCTCAAAAAAAAGGAAGCCTTTTAGGATCGCGTCTTTGCCACGTTGTGCATCTGTCTGCCTGTCAAGATCCCTTTTCTCAGGAAACCTTGGAGGTATCATGTTGAAAATAACATCGAATATGGTTATATTTATAGTTAGGTATCAAATTTTACATACACTGTGAGGTCAAACTAAGCAGACAAACCTGTGTCAGTTGAACCTGGCCTGATAGTGTCCACTTACATGAAACAGTCGCTTCAAGTCGTTATGGCTTGTCACAAATATTGATAAAGCATAGTGGATGAAAATTAATTATTTACGAAGCTTTAGTAATATTACATTCGAAAATACCGAATCGATGATCCAAAAACTGGTTTCGATAAAGGAATCTCTAGAAACAAAACAAATAAATAGTAAAAATATTATTCTAAAACAAGTCCTGAGATTGATTTCGTTTTTTTTATTGTTGATCTTTGGATTTTATAAACCTCAGCCATTCTTGTATTTTAAAATAATCGATGAATTATAATAAAAACTTTTTCAACCACTTAGATGTTTTTGTTTTATTTTTTATCCTGATTTGGTACAGTGGTCACACCACGCTCTGATATTAAACCTTGTGCAGTCCAAAAAACGACTACGAATATAAACAGTAAATAAAAATCTATGTATAGTTGCAGTGATCATGCCGGCCTACAGAAATCTCTTCATGCTGCGTTGAAAGAACCCGATATAGAACGATGAGAGCACGCTCACCGGAAGAGTCCACAGCTCAACGAAAGTAAGAGTTAGAGAACTTCTTAGTCCTAGCCGGAATATGAGTTACCGTATAGCCGTGGCTTTGTAAACCCATGCGCTTGGTTGTTCTACAGAAAAGACAGGGTAGAACGTTAAAACAATATTTAATTATACATAATATACGAATTGCTACATCCGTACAGATAATGCTCAGACGTCGACTGCCACTGATGCGTCATACACAATCCGTTCAGTCCTTCCGGTAAGGTCGGTGTTATTGAACTGCTTATGTCACTCCGGTCGTCGGATGCGCGTTAACCTTGAGACCTTTTTTTGGGCATGTCAATTAGCTGTTGGCCGAGAAAGGCCTATACAACTTCATCGGGCCAGAGGCGCGAGCACCTAAGCGAACTCAGCCAGTAAGTTATGGGTTGGGAAAACGCAAGTGAACCCCAATGAGTATGAGTCTTGACTTAGGCGGACAGACAGACGTTGAGACGATAATAGGCAAACACGGTACCTATTTTTACCAGTTCAGGCGGGTCTTGATGCAAAACCCTTCATGTACGGTAGGCTTTATTTAATAATTACTTCGTTTTAACAATTTGAGTGGCCATACTAACTCTTTGTCCTATTTTGGAGTATGAAAAGTTCCGTCTGTATTTTTTAATAGTCAATTATTTAGAATTAATTAATTTTAGCAACCATTGTTGTTTGGAAGCTAATTATCTGCCTTTTTTATGTTCATTCTCTGACCAAACTGCTTGCTTACATGTTATAGGTGGACGACAAAGTAATAACTAATAATTACGACGCTCACTTTATACTCATTATAAAATAATCAGTTTGTATGTTTGTCCAGAGATTATATAAAAACTATTGAAATAATTTTGACCCGCCTATTGCAATACAAATGTATATTTTTAAACTTAAAATTATATTGCATTTGTTGGGTGGACGCGGTATATCGTCGAATTCATCTGGCGCTCGGGCTTGGTCGCAGCTGCCGAGTCACGTAGTAGTCGTGAATCCGCCACGTAGAATCCGACGGCTACCTTAAGAGTTTCACGAAACGCGATTTAAGAATCGCTGCATTAGATACTCAATTGCAACTTTATCTACATTAGAAATTGGGTTTCCTAATCGTCCATCCCACATAAAACCTTCCTAAAAACCATACAAGTTATAAAAAAGTTGTATTGCTTGTTTATATAAATAGATATTGTTTACATAAATAGATATTGTTTACATAAATAGATAATATTATCATTGTTATAATAGCGGAGTCAAAAAACGATTATGTCACCTTCACGTTATCAAAAACACGAAATTCTTTGATGCCAAAGTAAACTACGATATAATCTAGAAAGAGATATCTTCATTGCGGAAGATTTTTCTATTTGTTTGGAGTATTACCTATTACATTTAAGATCATTATGTTTTTTTCCTTATAACTTTGTTGACACTCATTGTTCTTTTTCATTGACTGAATAAAATCCCAAGGCTACCAAATCGATACTAGGGCTTGCCACCTCAATTACAATTCATATTCTTGGAACATAATTTCGAGAATTAGTTTGGTCTCGAAATTTCGGGATGATTCGAGACTTTATGTAACTCCTACCACCAGCACTGCCTATTTTAAAAACATCGATGTGATATTTATTAATTGTTTTTTTTTTTGTTACCAACCTAATTATTCTGGTAAAGAAAAAAGTGACTATTAGAGAATAATTTTCTTTTGATTGTAACACCATATTCTCATTATGTAATACAATAATGAGAATCTGTGTGCTGCGTGTGAATGCGTGCGTGCGTGCTTGCTTGCGGGAGTATAATTTGTATGTACTTAAGTGACTCTATAACTTTTTATTAAAAATAAGATAAAATAAAATTATTAATAAATAACTACATTTTCCGCGATATATGTAATGATATTCTTAATATATTTATTGCAGTACGACGAGTTGATTTTAATGTAAAAAATATGAATATACGAATAGCCAAATATTTATACACGAGCGCACAAAAATATAATTTGCCAACTCATTAATTTTAATATTTCAAAATAATCCATTTAATGTTTAAAATAACCTCTGAACGACATTGAAAATTACAGAATTGGTAATAAAATAAACATTTCCCAGTTGCTATGTTGATATGTATGTGGCGTGTTTGTATATTAATTGCTTAATAAAAAAAAAACTAGGTGAAAAACATTAATATAAAACGTAAAAAGTCGTTTAAATCGTATATTTTTAGTTTTGAAAACTCGTTTACCTAAATAATTGTATAATGTGTAACAAAAAACGTCCATAACTGATTTGTAAAATATATGTAAAGATAAATCTGGATGCTTGTTCATTTTTCTAATCTAGTATAATATAATATATTATATCTATTACAATTTAAGGATGCACTTTTGACAGATACGAACCAAGATAGAATGTCATTTTGAATGAAAACGACGAAATTACAAATAATTACTTACTCCTTTAACAATTATATTAAAACATCTTTAACATTATTCTTGAGGTATATGATATAACTGCATATATTTTAAGTACTACAATACATATATGTTAAAGGAGGCTGTGGAATTAGGTTGCTTTATCTGTGGTGCGAATGAGGGATGACCGATAAATAAAACAATTAGCTGATTTGACACAGAAATAAAAAAGAAAAGAACGGAATTTGTTTAAAATAGAAGAGAGAATTTTTAGTGGATAACGATTTGTGGAACAGACAAGGAATAACTTAATCAATAGGTTTTAAAGAAAAGTACATAATTTTATGTAAATAATATAATAGTATTGTTTCCATGTTTCAAAAACGAATATGTTCTAAAATATATTGTTTTAATAATAGTGTTACTACCACGTCAGTTCTCTGAATTTCTTTGATTCATTCGATTATGCCAAAAATTATTATTTGTTTTTACAAGGTTCCTTAACAGTATTGCGTTAATACACAGAATGAGGTAGAATTTCCAGAAAGAAATGATGAAGAAAAAGAAAAGAACTTAATCTAATCGACTATAAAGATGTAATCTCGTACAGAATTTCAAATCAATTTCTGGTCACAATCGGTTAAATTTGTAACATAGTTAATCAGTTACATACTGAAGTAGGTTAATTCGACAAGTGTTCAAAAGGATTTATTAAATTGTCATAGATATAGGCTACTCGGAATAGCTAAAACTAAATTTATGTGAACTTTTTACAAAAGTCATTGTGTCCAACCTTAATAGGTATATATATATATATATATATATATATATATATATATATATACATATACACTCTCGCAAACTTGTTTATGTGTCTTTCAAAGACCTTGACAACATTTTATTTTTTAAGATACAAATATAGTTACATAAATTCATAGAGAGAAAATTAGGTGTTTTAATCGAAGCGTGCAGAGATATTTGTGCAGACAAAAACCAACGAGGTGCCAGAACTGCCTATTTTTCATCAGACCTGGGTATTTGTATACTTCCCACGACCTGGTGAAGGATTGGCCTTGGCAGGCCTCCACTCTGGGAATGGTATGAAGGTTACCTTTACCACTAATTCTCTACTGAGCATACATACGCCGCCCTCAAGTCTGCCGGATGGCAGGCACCACGTCCGTCGTTATTGGACTGCATCATGTTTACCATCATGAATGGTGTGATCACTGGGCTGTGCCAGGATAAAAAAAATTAGGCAGCCCACATATCTTCTTTTTTTGATATTAGATTTTTTTCACATAGAATTTTAATAATAATATATGTCACGCTGTAAACATACGTATACGCCAAACGTGTATTACATATTGTTTTAAGCAATTATATTATAGTCGTTTTGGAACTGAAAACTTTAATTATGTATCAGTAAATGGTGTTTTTCCAGTGCCACTATAAAATGTTATTATTTTTCATAAATTATATATTTTACCGACATAAAACCGAAGCGACTATAACGTCAGCCGGTGTACTATGCAAAGACGACATTAATTAAATGAATACTTACATTTCTTGATTAGCTCTGTAGCAATTCCACAGTAAACACAAAAGCATAACGACAGTGATTGCCATCGGTATTACGACCATTTTAAACCACACTGATCTAAAAATGGTAATCTTATCTTGGATCTCTGAGGAATCCATCTTTTCTTTGAAACACTGAATACTTAATGAAGTTTTAATTTTCAAAACTTATACTCTTTCATTACTATTGCATTCCTTGTTATATTTTTGAAAAATTATGCCGCAAGAATGATTTATCGCGTGAAATATCACTGTATCATTGCATACTATCATTGTGGCTATGAATCAGTTCTTTCTAGAAGCTTCACTAGTAAAAATAAAAATATGTTTGTGTTTTTGTTCACGAATACATTTTTTACAACACCCAAATATCATATAATATCAAAATTACTTGTAATTCTAGTTTTTGTGTTTATAAATACAACAGCTCAGCAAACTCGCATCTAGGGAGCGTAAGTCGGGATCCGTGCCCCAAGCTCCATCACCCAGCATTCTTACAGAATAATGTATATTAAAAAGTGGGCTAATTTCTTTTTAAAAATATAGGTTAAAATTTGTACAAGCTTTTGTTTTAACGTTTTAAAAGTTAACTCAAAAGCCTCATGAGATATCATTACCATGTTATAAGTTATGCAAGGTTAAAGGTCATTTTTTGTGAATATATCGATTCCGTTGAGATAAATGATATTTACATTTTTACAAAGTTTTAGAGGAGGGATGAGGTCGAACGACAATAGTTTTTGCCCCGCCTCAAAAAATGAAATGTCTCTATGTTGACCCACATATACCACGACGGAAGACTTCTAAGTATATGAACAACTAAACATACTCAAGCTGGTTCCGAAACATGAATCCGAAGCGAGTCACTATGAAGGTCTTTGCACTTGTTTACTGTAGTCACGATTGGGTTCAGGTAGTCACTCTACAACCTAAAATTCAATACCTAATGATTGTAAAAAGGATCTTTTACAGAAAAATCCGCGTGTAATTATTAGTTTCAAATCACAAATTACGCATCACATCATTCTTCCATTAATGACCACTAGTTCTTATCAGTACATTATCTGTTATCAGTGTTATCTTGCTAATTTTGACTAAGTATCTACTAACGGTAGAATGAAATTATTCAAGATAGCGGATGCCAGCGTACGGAAACTAAATAGAAATAAAAACTGGTTAAGTGCAAGTCGGACTCTGGCACCGAAGTTACTATACAAATAGACTATGAGTTTGATAACCCTTAGATTAGCGGTTTTCAGGGTGGTGGATAGTCATCAGGATGGTGGGTGGTGATCTGTCGCTATCGGCGCTCGTTCACGCGATGGTCAGCAGCGACAGAGCATGTTAAGCGATTCTCGCCTATTGTGAGACAGTAATGGAAGTGAAAGAGGCGGCGGAGTGAGATCGGGAGGCTATTGCCAACCCCGAAATTTAATCCGCCGCCCCGCTAGGACGGGATCTTCGCCAGAGGCCTTCCTTCATAACGGATGTACACAAAGCGGTTCACTTGAGAGAGTGCGTCGCCTTCTATCCAGGCGTGAGCGGTATGTGTATGCTCCCGCCCACCGCTCCACTGACAAACGAACGGAGACGAAGGGATGTGGCATCTTAACCACCTTACACATAGTTGGAGGAGGCCGAGAAAGGCCAGACGTCGCTGGGTGCTGAGGCTTACTGGCTCAGCTGTGTCCTTAGCCCCGTCAGACGGGAGGAGGTGCACCCTGAGGGGCTTAGTTGGTGACAGATCGACACACCGGGGAGGTTGCCCTCATTGCCCCCTGATAGTCTATAATATTTTTTTTAATTCTGTCTCGACACAGTGACTGCACCATACCTGATGGTAAGCATGGTGCAGCCAAAAAAATGCTAACGACTATCGATAGGTAAGAAGAACCCAACGGTAGTCGCAGCAATCATGCCGGCCTGCACCAATATCTCTTCACGTTACGCTTAAAGGATCCCATATCATAGGATGGAGGGAACACGCTCGGTGGAAGACCATTCCACATCCCAACGACACGGCAAAAGGAGTTAGAGAACTTCTTAGTCTTAGCCGGGATGTCAGAAACTGTAAGGCTGTGACTCCGCAAACCCGCGCGCGTGGTTCTATTCAGAAAAGGAGAGGGTGGAACAAGGTTAAACAACTCTTCAGAACACTCGCCATGATACAGACGGTAGAAAACGCTCAGTGAGGCAATATCTTTGCGCAACTGAGGCGGTTCAAGATGCTTAGTCACGTCAGGATCATTCACAATGCGGACAGCCCTACGCTGCAACCTATCCAGGGCGTTAAGTAAGTACTGAGCAGAACATGAACAGGTTACTAAAAAAAACGATATATATATACGAGGCCCTTTGATAAGACATTCCACTAAGCCAATTAGGTGAAAAAAATAAAAAACTTTCTAATTTTAACGGCTTGTCAGTGTTAATTGTTTGAAGTTTATGGATTGCCTGATTTATACTCGTACAGTGACTATAATGGTTTGTCTTTGGAGGAAGATTTCACTTGCAGAGGAGTTCTTCTAAATAAGGATTTATAGTATTTTTTTATAATTGTTAATATTTTACAATTATATATATATTGTTACGAAGAAAGTAGTGTAAAATTTAACCATAGATTTCTAAACTTATAGGTATCACACAGCTATGATTTTATAATGCAGAGATTGTCTCAAGGTGCTCCTTCAAATGGATTAACTGTCAAACAAATTGTCAATGATGATTGAACACAAAGGATTGCCGCCAACCTATATATGTAGTTCATTCGGAGAAATGAAGATCGCGTGACTAAAATTTTAATTTGACAGCTGCTTATGTGTGGAATATCGCACAGCGAAAGATCAATAAGCTATTCTGGAATATACGGGCAAATACATAAGGTACACAGATCTTTCTAGATCTTTCTCAAACTTTCTGGAGTCAGGGTTCCAGAAGATGCGATATCTCCAAGTGATCGAATACAACTGTAGTGAACATACTGAATTAATGAAACTACTACGATTGGCAGTGTTTCTACGGGTGAATATTTCGACTGGACTCTTAACAACCGAACTTCGAAAATTTTCATCAACTGGATTCCTGGAACCTTCAGGCATTGGAAATTGGAGTCATTCAACGACTTTGCTTCGAGTCTTTTGACCGCGTGGTAATATTGTAATTTTTTTTTCAATTAATGAATCGATTATTCGTCAACACTGGCGTCTTTCTACCTCACGTTTGTAACAACACCAATACTTATCCTTAGTTAGAAGAAAGAGTTTATTTTTAATTTTGATTTGAATTGTTAGGCTTAGTGGAATGTCTCACTAAATGGCCTCGTGTACATGTGGCTTTAGATGAAGAGATTAACAGATGAATGCCAGTCCACACTACAAATAAATCATAGTGATAAAAATTATCAAATTTAAATATAATACGTAAGTACTTCAAGTTCTATTTACGCACGCGGATCAGAAATGTAAGAACAAAAATAATCTTAAGATATGTATCATGTGACTGATACGATTGAAAAGCTATTATCGTTTTTCAACAAGTACTCTTCGACGTTTAACAATAAGCCTGATTTGCGAACGGTGAGATAGCTTTGATCCAAGATAACGTCTCCAAAGCACTAGATTTCAATGTTATTTTTAATGTTTCTTACATGATACAGTCTATAGATAAAACTGAACCAATTTTGATGCCAGGTGTACTGCGATTTGTACTTTATATCAAGGTTGTTCAAATTTTCGCGTTGTATACTTATTATAAATGTTTTAACAAGTTTATTCGAGAAGAAATTTTAAATATGGCTCAATGTTAGCGGCAAGTGAATTCTCGGCCACGACGGAAGCTCCGCAGCGCTTCAATCCGCTCATGACCATGGCCTGTGTGAGCAGGTCGAAAGATGGAGCCACAATTAAAAGCAATTACCTTCACATATATGACTTTTCATTTATTAGACTTTATGCCGTTGGTCGGCAACGGCTTTTCCAAGTTCATCGAGCGAGAGGAGCGAGCAATTGAGGTGCTCAGCGAGCGAGTTAGGATGTAAGGTGGCAACGCAATGGCATCCCTGTTGTAACGAACCTCTACTTGGGTGGTAGTCGCGCCAAAAGGCGCAACCCCAGAACCTTTAAAGTAATAACAATGTAAACGCACCTAATCGCAAACGCCACCTGGCGTAAATTCATTAACTACTGCTTAACGTTCTCGCATTTTAAACTAAAAACATCGCATCACATCCTTCTTCATTATAATCGCATTTAATAATTACTTCAAACTCGCAACACACACAAATCCTCACAAACACCATACTCAACATCCACATAATCAAACATACATAGTAATTGGTTGTAAAGTGCCTGGAAAACCGCTGCTCGGTAAGTACTTGATTTGTCTCAAATTATCGCAATCTTCTTTATTATAAATTATCCCGCCTACGAGGGTGCATTTTGTGCAACGGCATAAGTCTAAACCTTATCCCGGCCCGCGTAGGTGGCTAACTACTACTACTAGTGTTTCTAAAACGACTACCTTGAGAAGGAACACAGAAAGAATTTCAAAGGAGTGAAACTGCGCTTCGGAGTGTGAACGCACTAGTTAGCGACAATTGAGTATTATTGTGTATAACTGAGTTCTATATATATATATATATATATATATATATATTAGGTCCTTACATATGAAATTGGCGTTTTGTATGGGAGGACCAAAAAGTCGAATATTTTTTAATATAATATATTTAATTAATCAAAGTATGAACCATTATTTTCTATGCACTTTGGCCATCTCATAGGTAGTTCATTGATCCCTTTACTAAAAAAACCAGTCGGACGGGAATCAATAAAATCTTTGAAGGCGATTTGGACTGCCCCATCGGAGTTGAATTTTTTCCCTTGCAAGAAGTTATCCAAATTTCGAAAAAAATGGTAATCTGTTGGAGCAAGGTCCGGGGAGTACGGAGGATGTCTTAGACTTTCCAATTGAAGCTCTTCTAATTTAGTAGCCGTCTGTTGCGCAGTGTGTGGTCTAGCGTTGTCGTGAAGCAGCAGTGGCGTGGAGCGATTGACCAGCCTAGGTTGTTTAGCCGCTAGCTTTTCCATCATGGTTTGCAATTGCTGACAATAGACATCAGCCGTAATAGTCTGGCCAGATTTGAGAAAACTGTAATGAACAATACCGGCACTAGTCCACCAAACGCTTACAAGTAACTTTTTTGGGGTTAATTTTCGCTTGGGGCAGGATTTGGCTGGCTGGCCAGGATCCAACCATTGCGCTGAGCGCTTCCGATTATCGTAAAGAACCCATTTTTCATCACAGGTAATGATTCGGTTTAAAATACCTTCATTATTGTGCCGGTTTAGTAATGTAACGCAGCAGTCGACGCGCGTTTGCCGGTTTGCTTCAGTCAATTCGTGAGGTACCCACCTTTCAAGCTTTTTAATCTTCCCAATTTGCTTCAAGTGAATTAAAACAGTTTTATCACTAACATCGCAGCCTGCAGCTAACTCGGACGTGGTTTGCGATGGATCCGCTTCCACAATAGCCTTCAACTCTTCATTATCAACTTGAGTCTCAGGCCGTCCACGGGGCTTGTTCTGCAGGTCGAAACTTCCAGAACGAAAACGTTGGAACCAAAAACGAACTGTGTTTTCTTTTGCAACACGACCGCCATACACATCATTCACCCTTCGAGTTGTTTCCGCAGCACTAGTGCTACGGTGGAACTCGTACTCGTAAATAATGCGATATTTTAAGTTTTCCATTTTGTAAAATGAGTGACGCAAACAGAAAAAAACAGAAGAAAAAAACAAATGAATGACGATCATCGAAGCACAAATACATGAGTCTATAGCTGTACAAATTTGAATTTGAAATTCCTTACCAAAGAGGAGAAATTTGTGATTAAAGTGGCCAGTACGAAAAACGCCAATTTCATATGTAAGGACCTAATATATATATATATGTTGATTATAATTGAGTTCTGTTAAAGTATTTATAATGAAGATATCAGCATCACCAGATTATTATTGATAACTGAATTTGACTCTCCACAATTTTCTGTAAGGCTTACTATGCTACTATAATTTAACTTCCGCTTTGCTTAGGAAATAAGTTAGTTTCGAGGATGAGGCCACAGTTATACCCTCGATCCTAGCGGGTGGAAGGTGGAACACCCCGGGGGTTTTAGTCGGTGCGAATTCGATACATCTGTGGCGGCCCTCAAAACCCTCTGACGTAACGGATAATGAATTTCCCCCGAGTTACAAGAAAAAAAAAGAAATAAGTAGAAACTGAATAAATAATTAGAACTTGAGCATAGTCTAATATTTATAGTATCAAGTCCAAGTTGACGAAATTGGTGGCTTACTATATACTTTGACATTAATTAATTAATTTAATTATAATGCTTAAGCTAAGTAAGAAAGTCTAAATTAATCTCAGGTATACAACTCCGAATAATTATATCGTAAGAAGACAGAGAGAGAGAGCGAAAATAAGAAGATAAATAGCTCATTAAGTGATAGGATACAAAAACTTAAAATGTGATGTACGTAATACATATTTAAAAAAAAATATACCCACAACAATAAGCTAAGATCAAAATGGCGGCTAAGACACCAGCGGAATTTGGTCGCCATTTTAAATTTGGGTTACTCTTATGATCCTTTTAAAGGATAGTACAAAAAAATGTCTGCCAGGAATTAATGTACACAATTGCCCTTTTTTCCTAAGTGCAATGTAAAATGTACCACATTAATCGCTGATAGTATTGATGGTGTTCAATCATTATAATGTAATTAAGGCAAGTACAATCAACATTTTCGCTGTAAGAATGAGACGATTTTATTATTATCAGATACTTATATTTAAGGTTGATCTAATCAAATAATTAATCGGTCACATTATGTCTGCGTGTAATATTTGTAAATATAGTGGTACCTCGATATACAAGTACCCTGATATACGAGTGTTTTGAGATACGAGCCGCCGAACGAGCGATATTTTGCTTTGAGTTGAGAGCAAGATTTGAGCTACGAGGAATCACGACCATGTGCAGCGTCTAACATAGGGATGTCGAAAATGAAAAAAAGATATCGGTATACCGATATTTATTAAAATATCAATATCGGTGTCGATATATCGAAGGAAAAATATCGAAATATCGATTTATCGATTAAATCTCAATAAACACGAAAGTACTTTACCAGTATTCCTTTTTATTAGACAAAATTACAAAAATATCAAGAACTAAAAGGCTATCTTCTAACATTAAGACCTATTTAAGATATCAAGCAACAATAAATAATAAATAAATGGCGGCAAATAATATACATGCAACAAATTCAGATGTCAATGCATGCAACGTAACAAAACAATACTCAACAGTCATAGACAATATAGTTCTTTTTTTTTTTCGTTTGGTCCTATCTTCTACAGTTTCAGATTTCAGCGACTTCACTGCCATAAGAATTAAAAAAATATCGTTTTCGATACAAGTTTCGATACTGGATATTTTCTATCGATATATCATTACAAAATATATCGCCCAAAAATATTGATTATTTAATTGAAAATAACGATATATCGATGTATCGATATTTATTCGACAAGCCTAGTCTAACAGTTTCTCCCACCTCAGGCTAGACATTAGTCGGTGTGCTTGTTTCCCTTGTTTTCGAAGCATATTATTTGAAAGTTATAATTTACATTTGAAAGTTATAAGTTTTGTTTGAAAGTTATAATTTATACGTTTAGTATAGTTTTTGATGTGAACTTTTATTTAACTAAAAAAGATATATACATGATAGCGCCATCTATCGATAATTATTCAAACTATAGTAAAAACGTATTGGAATCTTTAATTAATATGCATACTTATATTTGTATGCACCTGTGGTGGCTAATCTCAGAAACGGCTTAACCATTTTGCATTAGGTTTTGGAAGATAATTTTATTTCAATTGGTTTATATATCTAAAATTTATGTCTGTTTAAAACACACGTCAATTATTTTTTGGTAAAATAAATGTATCAAATAACAGCTCAGGAGATTTGGTTGAAATATATATATACACATATGTATATATGTATGTGTATATACATATTGTTTTTGTAATTTGTATAAAAAAAGTATCGATGCCATTTATATCATTTATATAAAACTTTCAAATTGAAATAACTATTATCTTTTTTTTTCTAAGTGTAGTTCGTTGCTGACCGGGAAAAGCCTTTACAACTACACCGGCTTGAGTGGGAGAGTCAGCGTTTTATAGCCTGGGTGGAAACGCGAGGGCATCCCTGTGGTTACGGATCTCGAATTGGGCGGCCGGCCAGTGAAAATAAACCTTAAGTGATCTATTGCTGTTACGGAAGCGACTACCTTGAGAATAAACGCCGAAAAAAACTTAAGGCTGAATTATTGTCATAACAAAAGTACTACTCCACGCGAATGAAGTCGCGAGCATAATTAATATAAAAATAAACATGTTTTCGGATGTTGTTGGACAAAACAAAATGATTAAAGATAAGCTAGTCTCAAATTTAAAAGATGTAAAGGCGTGATCAGATAGGTATCATGGCTGGGTGTGATCTTTACAGTGCATTTAATCGCGTGCATTCGGCATTCGAAATAACATGACAATCTTTGAAGAAGCCAAGAGATAGGTACTGACGCATGTAGTTTGACGTGATGAGCTTTGATCAGTCAATCAATTTTAAGATAGATACACAATCTCATACAAATAAGTCGTTGGTTCGAATCCCGGTACGTATCTCTGGGTTTTTTCCAGATTACTTACGGATTTGGCACCACGTGCTCACCGGTGAAGGAAAACATTATGAGAAAATCCGCGGGGCATCTAATAGTAATGCTATATGTACTAGTGCTGTGAGAACGGCGATCAGCGTACTTAACCTAGAAATACCTAGATGTACTCACCGGGATTTGAACCTGCGACTACTCCCGTTCCCTAAACTACTAGGCGACCATACCCACAATTTTAAACCACATTACTATTTTATTATTTTAATTTTATGCTTACGAGTATTTGTCGTTCGCTTCGTCATTTAACACTGTTAAATACCTCTAAAGAGAGGACTTTTTATCTGGGGTACAAAAGTCCACCACTTTGCGTACTTATATCCTTCAGAGACAAGACTTACGTCGTTTTTAACTAGTTTTATTTGCCAACAGCTCACGACTTCTCATAAAAACCGTGATGGATTACCTCAGTTTTTATAACAAGTTATTTAAAGAATAAAGATAGCGAGTTACTAGACTCGTGGCTATAATAAGTTGACCTTGCTAGTGTTTAGTGACGCGTATAGTGTAGAGGTCAGGCTGAATGGATGAACCAAACAATTTCAATCAAATGTAATTTAAACTTTTATATACGTTAGAAATGAACTTGGAAAAAACTATTTCTTATTCTTTCTTTCTGTTTGATGTCGTATTTCTTCAGAATGTGATATGATTGGTGAAACGAAAAAGCGACACTAAAAAGAGACAAATAAATACATATAATAACTCCGTTCCTCAGCTACCTGTATACGTATATAATTTAGACAAAATATTATTTGAGAGATTCCACATAAACTGCCTTACAGAAAAATTTCGCTTGCGTGATGTTGGTTTGTAAAAATGTATTGGAATCGTTAATAAATAAACACATAACTCTACGCATTTGCACACTCATTTCAGAATGGGCTTAATCGATTCTGATGCAGTTTTCACTAATGTATTGTGGAAGCTGCCTTTAACATTTAGTGTTCATTTTATTTCAATCGGTATACAAATAAAAAAGTTATCAGCTTAAAAAACCACGTCTATCACTTATCGGAAAAAAATGATATAAAATCATTGTTTAGGTGATTTAGCTGAAATACATATAATATTATATTTTTTATAAAATATAATTTTTTAGTGCTATCTGTACATGGAAGATTTATGAGAAAAACTATTATTTAGGGCCTTTTTACCATAGAATCTAATACAATGACTGTTAAGACGTTTGTTTACTTGTTGTTGTGCGATAACATCACAAATCATTTAACCTTATACATAGAAGACTGCTTTTAATCCCAAAATAGAAGTTTGTACTTTAAGGGCGGCTTGCACTAACAAATTAAATCTAGTTTAGAGTTATATAAAATGCTATTTAACGCTGATCTGTACTTATTGTCTTGCACTAAATCAAAATCTAATTGTAACAACTCTTAAACTAAAATCACCATTAAGATGGAATCAAACCAATTCAATTAATTAGCGTTTTATACAAGCTTAAACTAGATTAAAACGTTTGTGCAAGCCGCCCTCAATCTAAAAAAAAAATAGTAAAGTATTAACGTAAGAGAGTTCTTTACATATTTATATGTTGTATTTTATATAAGAAACAATTGACGACAGTTATATCAGCTTGAAATAATTCTTATAATAACTGCTACTTATACGCGAATGAAGTCGCGGGTGCAGCTAGTACATAATAAGTACGCTTAGCAGCAAGTTAGGTTTCATAACAGGTCACGGACATGCGAGTACAATGCATGACGAAATATCTTTTTGTGCAACGCGTTGCAATATTGTGCTAAGCATACATGAAGCTATGTTATATATTTGTTTATTTAAATCTTACTTATGCCCGTAATTATAGATTATTCCTTTATTTTTTCGGGTTGTCTGCCTAGGCATATATCAGCCATGTAGTAACCGAAAATAGTCTATTACAATAGCTTTTATTTGTGCTGGTAGTGGGAAGCTATTTTCGGCCAAAAAACCGCATAAAGAAAACTTTGAAATGTGCGATAATTTTAGCTAAAGGTTAAAGTTTTTAGGAAGTGTCAAACTAAGACTATTTGATCTTATTTTGATTGTTAAAACACCTATAATAAATGTACAATTATACAATAAGTTATAAAAACCTTGTCCGGCCCATGAAGACGTTACTCGGTATACTTACGTTATAACTTGTAGATATTACAATAGATTATATTCAGATTATACGTTTTAGTTAAAGAGCAAAAAATATTAGAATAATATCACTACAAAAATTAATTAAATAGAGAAAACTTTGATAGCAACACTGGGGCTGTACGTAGCTCGTGAACAACGAAAAAGGAAAGCAAAGAATCCTGTTAGTAGACTATGACGTCAAAAGGATCATAACCCCTGTTAATCTCAAGCAACGTTTATCAATTAAACCGTTTAAATTTTTAAAACTGATTTTTTGTAAGTAATCTGACCGTAAATCACAAGTAAAATAATTCAATTTCTTAAATTTTGTATAACAATTATTTTATAATGTTTACGAATAAAATAACCCTACGTATTTTGGAAATGTTATCGTGTCACTAATTCCCCCTTTTAAGTCGGACAGGGTTTTCAAAACATACTGTATGTCAATATCTGCTCAAAGCTGAAGACGTTGAAATCCCTAAAAATTCTGTGCAATATTGGCTAAAAAGAATAATATAATGGCTTTAACTTTTTTAATTTAAACTTCGTATTGATATACATAATCGATGTATAAACGTGATTAAAAAGACCTCACAACGTTCTGGAAGCTTCGGCCGGATTTGTAAATGAAATCTTCACAGGGTGTCTTGTTACGTGCCACGATCCTTTTAAAGAGTTATGGAGGACGCCATTTGCTTTCAATTCACTGCAAATTGCGTTCTGCGAAAGTTAATACTTTCCGAGTAATTTGCGGTTTTTATGTCATTTTTAGAAAAGAGTTCCGAAAGTTTAAAGCTTTGTAAACAAATACTGTACATTGTTAATATCTCTTATAAATTTTATATGGGAAATATTAAAATAAATAATAATAAAACAATTATAAGCTTATATCGCTTTCGAATTACACCCATTAAGCATAAAATGTGTTTTTATAAGTTAAGTTCATCGTGAGGAGACCCGCATTTAATCTAATAGAAATGTCACATGTAAGTGCCTTGAGCACATTGATCAACTGGGCTACTGGTCACGTTGGGCACGACATATAAGCGCAAAGTGGGTACAACCATTAATCTCAGCTCACCCCGAAAGGGATATAGCGTGACGGTATATGATTACGATAAGTTTGAATTTTTTTAAATGTTTAGTAATGCGATTGCATTTTTTCTGGAAAAACATATTGATTATTATTGGATGTGGTTTTTTTAATATATAAATATTATTAGCTATCGAAAAAGGCAGAGTTTTCCACTATACCTATGTTGTAACTTCACTAAAAAACTATAATATATAAAATCAAGGGAGAATATTTTCGTAGCTCTATAATATTTGAGCACGTACTAATGTTTCTAAGTTTGCAAAGCAGTAATTGAGTGCAATCTCGTTAGTAAATATACCGTAATTATCGGCAATCTACTTGGTTATGTAACTCTATTGTACTGATCCGTCATCAAGCAAATTACCTCGTTCGTATTGGAAATGTCACATCCTGTACAGAATTATGTAATATTGTAATCGAACACCGGTGTTATGTAAATCAGGTAATAAAAAACATTTATTAGCAGAAACAGCGAGTAAAATATTAATCAAAAACGCAGAACAATTGATTTGAAAGACGGACAGCTTGCATAAATGCATGCTTTGCTGGCTTGGACACGTGGAGAAGAAGAACGATGAAAAGATTACGAAAACGATGTATATTACCGAGACTTACACACGTAGATCAAATGATGAGGATTCTAATGTAAGGAAAGAGAGTGCATGAAGTTATTAATTTCATTTCATTTCCGTCCCTTCTGCTAATTCCAATTAAGAATCGGCTTTATGGTAAATAGATACGTTAATAAAATAACTGATACTATCGGAAAAAATAGGGATTAAAAAAGAAAAATTGCTGGAAAACGGTACTAAAAAGTGAAAAATGTATGGAATTGATGTAAGTTTTCGAAATATTACATCGTTACATCACGACAATATCATACATTTTGGGGCGTTTCTATTAGCGTTATCGGTGATCGAATATTACTTTATCTGAGAGCGGATGCGACTGCGTTCCATCTCAAACCAAAGATTTTAAAGTACGTAATGCTTTATGGCGTGGTGAGCTCCGAGATTCATATCTTCACGAGTTTGAATAAAGGGACTGCGAAATGCAATATCCGAACTCGGTTCGAGTTTTTAGGCTCGAATGTCGGAGTCCGTTAACGCCTTTAGCCTTCTAAGTCTGTTGGCTATATTTACATCAATAAACTTTTATAACCTAGTCAAAGTATTTTTATAGATAAATAGAGCAATTTAAACACCAATCAACTATCGCGAGCCACGAATTTGTCGATAGACGCTTACACAATATCTCTTCACGTTACGTTTAAAGAGCTCGATATCACAGGACGGAAGGGCCGTATTCGAGCATTATTCCACAGTTCATTGACACAGAAGATGTAAGTTAGGGAACTGTTTTCGTGCCGAGTTGGAAGCTATAATATAAATTCGAAATACGGTCATAGCGGTGACGAGGGTCACGTTAGAATAAAATTATAATTTAACATTATATTCTCAAAAGAAGCCATTTAGACAACATTTTAATTTTGTTACATACTTTAGTATGCTATCGGGTACCGTGTAGAGGTTACTTTGCAGAGGTAGTATAAGAAAGCTAAAAATAAAAAGTTATAATTTTAGAGACGATTTCTTATATAGATTAGGTGTTTGTAATAATGTAATACTTTTATTATCGTTACGCTATATCCCTTTCGGGGTGAGTAGCGATACATTATACAAACGGCAACCAGCAACCACTATCTATTTGATTTGGTTCCACTATAACGGAAGTTAAACACACTCCATTGCTATCTTATTTTTTCAAGTCAAGATTCGTCTAATTTCATTGTCATAATTATGACTCATGTGCCTTTGTCGTGATTTTTCACCGGCAAGACATCGGCGATTGTAGCTAAATCGGTTTATCTCTATGGTCATCGCTCTTTCACGATAAAATAGTGTTTACGGTCAAATCTTTTGTTAAACTTGGACTAAGCGTTACTAAACTCAGACAATGTCAGAGCGTACGAATGTTACAGTCTGTCAACTTAGTACTTCGATACTTATAGATGAATAAAGGAAACATATTATTCAGATTTTTATTTTGAAATATTCTTATCATGCCTCTTGTATTATGCCTCATTCATATGTAAATAAGACATTTGTTTCAAGATTCCAGTTAGTTCATTATGTAAATTATTTTCTTGAAATTAGGATATTGTAATTTTACAATAAATAATGATTTTAAAACCCACGATTCCTAAAGCGGCGTTACTAAATCACTTTGAATATACGTTAGCGCCGGTTCACACGATGCGTTGAGACGCCGCACCGAAATGATTTATCGTATAGCGCGTATACACTTGATGCGTCGCTGCAACGTTGTTACGCCGCAGTGAGATCGCTTAATGTAGTCCGTTATTAAAAATGGATCGGAATTTACTACTTTTAATACAACATCCGCATTGCAACACTCTAGCTCCTCAATACACCTTGTTTTGCGAAGCGCAGATGCTGTGTACAAGCGCCGCGGCGCCGGATCGCATCGTGAGCACCTTTGACTTTTTCTTATGTAAAACGCTGAAGCTACATTGCTCCAGCATCACGTTGCCACCGCAACGCATGGAGCGCACCAGCTCTAACATAAAAAAATGACCGTAAGAGCCAATGAGCGGCACACCGCTGCCGCAACACAAAGGTTTATCGCATCGGTCAGACTATGCGTTGCGCCGCTGCATAAAGTGTATCAAAAAAGACAATACCACTATTACACCTCAACGCTTTCACCCTTCTCCGCATCGTCTCGCGAAGTAAAAGTCCGATGTGCATATGTTGCGATGGCGCATCTCACCGTGTGTCCTAGCTATTAGCCTTTGTGTTCGGTCGAAGGCAGATTCTTGACCGAAGCCTATTCGCCACGACCTTCATTACTTTGACAAAGCCAAAAATGGATCTGTCGTTACTAGTGACCCTCAATGAAAAAATGTCATTGAAATCTATTATTTGAATTGATCGCATAATATTCCTAGTTAGATTATATAATAATATTCGAAAATTACAAACATCCGACTCAAAAGGGATATAGTATTACAATATGTATTATTATTCGTACACTTTATTTAACATCTACATATATGTTAATATGTGAAGTAAATACTTTATAACCCTTTTTACAAAAAACTGCGTGGACGGAGGAGTACGAATTTGGCACACTTCTAGTTTATATAGAGGAGTGCAGAATGCTAATATTTTTTTAAAATAATACACAAAAACTACGTTAAATCAATAAAAAAATGCATTACATACACTACCATGCATTAATCACACACACACATATCGTAGGGTGAAAGGCTATTTGGTTTAAGCGACATTTTTTGGTGATAAAGTAATATATATATTTTTGGAATCGGTAAAAAAACGCTGATTCCAAATATATATATATATATTACTATATCTCCAAAAGATGTCGCTTAAACCAAATAGCCTTTCACCCCTCGATATATACTCTTTTGTTAATGATTCAAGTATGTGGTCAAATTGAAAATAGATTAATATTATTTGTCTAGTATACCTTATATCCGGCCCTTGATCCAACAACCTAGCGAGAGCCACTTGAGATGGAAATCGAGGCTTTTTGCGATCAGTGCTTCCCATAAGCTGGTAATCTCGTGTGCGAGGTCATATACAATAGTACGTTGAAACAAAAATAATACTGTTTGGGCATTAAAAATGGTAGAGACAAAAACAAAATTAACTTCTTGGTAAATAATGAGCTAAATATTATAAATTATTTTTATTATTAAAATCCAAGGATTTTTTTTGGGTATATAAAAGTTAAAATAAATAGCTTTTAGTGATAAACCACACTACGAATTGTTATGAATTACGTAGATTTATATGTAATTTTTGGTTACAATATATTTTATATTGCTATCTTTTGCAATATTTATAATTTTTGGTTTGATAAAGATATTTAATGTGACGAAAAAACGTTCCCTTTAAAACGCAACATTTCATCAATTATTCTCTGCTTTGAAAACATTTCTATTTTTAATATGAATTTAAATATAATTTATAAACAAAAACATCTCAATGATGTGTTTAGCAAATATAAAAACTCTTTTATTCAAAGATGCAATTTTTAATAAATATTTATAATCTTACCGTATACCAGAATACTAATTTTCTTTTAAAATACTTGTAACATACAAATAGATATATATGACTAAGTTATAATAGATTATGTTTATAAAATAATCCCAAAATAAATAATGTAATAACCGAATAAACTTAAAACTTTTAAGTAGATTATTTTACTAGTTTTTTTTTTTATTTAAAGGTACTATTTTTACATGACATTTTTTTTTCAGTGAATGTTACCTATAATTGTTACACTTATCCAAAATAAGTACATAAGTGAAGATGGTATTTTTATGCGTAACATGTATCACCTTTGGTTTGTTTATTAAATAAAATAAGCTGTGGATAACGGACTGGTATCCGAGGGTGGAAAAGCGAATAATTGTAGGTTCAATTCTCGGGTTTTTTCCAGATAGAGTACAGATTTAAGCTCACCGGTGAAGGAAAAAATCGTGAGGAAGTCCGCATGGCATCTAATAGAAATCTCATGTGTACTAGTATTGTGAGAACGGTGTGCAGCTGCGTTTCTGGTTGTGAGGTATGAAATATAAGCGCAATGTTTCGACCCACTTATATATATCTGCTAATGAGCAGAAAGGAATACAACGTGACAATATATTATCATTATAATTATAAAGAAAATAAAAAACTTACCGAAACTCTTATACAAAGTCCAGGATATCCTTAAAACCACTAATAAAATTAATAAAAACATCGGCAATAAACCAAGCAACCGTCTACCGCCATCTGCATCTAAATATTCTTCTTTAGGCTCCGTAATATTATGGCTGTCCATTTTTAAAACTTAATAAAAACACAAAATAACTATCCTCAAACACACTAAACGTATTAAATATGATCACATAATTATATATCCATTTTTAAAATATATTCAAATGAGTAAAGTTGAATATAAGCGAACTCGGAAGTATGTTTAGCACCTCGCGAGGTTTTCTTTAGACTGCGATGCGTTTTGAAATATTTGGAGTCCATACGTGACGCGGTATAACTTGTAATCTGCAGTCTATTCATTGATAAGTGTAGTAAGTTACGTCCCCACTGTTTGGTAAGACGCTTAAGCAAGGAAGTAACGACAGTCATGCGCTCTAGCGTTTTTTACTTCAATAATAAGACTGAGGTCAGACGAGCGTAATTTTTATAACGTAGAATAACTTGTATTGTTTCTACTGCTTTAAAAGATCATATTTTAAGCCTGTAGATAGAAGGATAATAAAGTACAAGACACGCATGAAGCAATATATTTTCAATAGTTTCGTGACCTAATATATATATGCTTATGTTGTTCTATCATTTTTTTTTACTCTGTAGCATATATTGATACAAGAGCTAAATAAAAACGTTATAATGTAATTGAAATCAGGAACTTACGATGCTTCGACTAAAGGCAGTTGTTCTATTTAAGAATACTTTTTGGGTTTACTTCTGGCGCTTATGTGTGATTTATATTTTGGGAGTGATTATATCGTTCGGAACTGATGACGCATTCGATGGAAATTTCATGAAGTTCAGTGTAATATCCTTTCTAGCCCGGGACGTACTGTCTTGAAGAGATTATCTTTACAGGCTTGGGTCTAACTGAACCGGTCTGAACGCAGATATGTTGGCAGTAAAATACATAGCACTTCTGGTTCAATTATAAGGTACAGTGTACTTTTCAGGTAGTCAGTTTATTTATTAGTTTGTTGTATAAAAAACTTTACTATGAAATCAAATTGATATTTCAAAATTCATGTTATAAATTTGACGCTCGTTTGATCTCTGCCTAATTAACTATTTATGCCTATCTACAATATATACTTAGTAAATTCTACGAACGTTTCAACTGGCGAAGTTTTTTACACATTCTTGTTACTTTACGCCTCACAAACAGATTAGCGCATAAAAAGATGTCATTGCTAAATATATGAAAACTACTTAGCCTTACTTGTAATTAAAAATACTACATTGCAAATTACAGTAAATAATTTTCGTTTCAATTAAAGAACTGATAATAATAGTTTTCATATATCACTAAGCAATTTTTTCTAAAATATAAAGACTGTGTCTCTAAATTATCTTTGTATATTGATACAAAAAACTTATTTCTCACTTTCTACTCTAGCTGGGTGTTTTTTTTTTCATAGAATAATAATAATAATAAAAATATATCGTCACGGTATATCCGTTACGGGATAGGCAGAGATACATTAGTGGCTATATTCACTTTGCGCTTATATGTCGTGTCTAACGTGACCAGTAGCGCAGCTGATCCTTGTTCTCAGGGCACTTACACATGACATTTCTATTACATGCCATGCGAGTTTCCTTATGATGTTTTCTTTCACTGGTGAGCATGTTGTGCTTAAATCGGTACGTTATCTGGATAAACCTAGAGGTGCGTGGATTCGAACCTACGACCATTTGCGTTACCGCGTATGGCAGCTGGTCCATTATCCACGAAGCCACCACAGCCATAGCGACAGTTAATAATGTAAACTCGAAAAAAAAAAAACGCTGCCGCTTATGTAATGTGTTACTGGCTGAAGTATCATCTCACTTTGTGCCGCCAGTCTGTGTACACGGCGGAAGATAAGATGTGATTCAATATTTTCGATGATAACAAATTTCCCCACACCTTGCAGTGATTACATTCTGATTTAGAGAAAGTAGAAATCTTAACATAGTATATTTATTTATTAAGTTTATTTTTCTGTATCTGTTTCATTATGCGTTTATATAGTTTATAAGTAAACCACACAACTGATTTTGATTTGGCTTTCATCATAATTTAGGAAATATTTTCCTGATTATTTGTATCTACTGCTTACAATTGGTAAGGCTAATATTATGGTAACTATAAATGAAAACGGCACAGTTTATCCTCACTTTAATGTAGAAACTCAATAGGTAATTGATTATAATTAGTCATAACTTACGTCAAAGAGAAGTGTAAACTTTAACATGTGAGCAAAGCAATGTAATATTCTCAAACGGAGACGTCAAACGTATCAAATATTTACAAAGACTTATAAATAAATATACACAGCAAATACCAATTAATAAAAAATCGAGATGTCTATTTAAACGAAACATGTAAATATTCAAAATGTCGAGCAATTTAAAATAATGACATTGATCTATTGTGAGTTTTCCTAAACTGTTAACATGCGAATATTCTAACGTAATATCTGTGATAGTATTTATAGAAAATGTTATATACATATTTCGAATAAATATTAAAATATTTAAAATATCCAGCAATTGAAAATGTTATTTCGTAATGGAATGTTATTAAAAGCCAGCCTCAGACAAATATTCTAACGTAGTATCTGTAGTAATAATTATTATTTAAATAAAAAACGTTTATATTAAAAAAAAACTTGTAGAGTTCGTGTGAACAGTCTTATAAATAGTACATCTATCGTAAAATATAAGTATTTGTAGTTTAACTACTGTACGGTAGATGTCGCCTATAGGAGAAACTTTTTATAAATACTATTGTCTAATAGATGGCGATTATATAAATTGTTATTAAATATTTTCCTGTATTTAACCTATAAAAAAAGTCAATTATATTTTTATTTTAATGCATTAAGTAAAAAAAAATGTTATTTATATCCAATTATGAATTCATTAACACTAATCACCTTTTTTTTTGTTACGTCCACTATTTATATTTCACCAAATTTCTTTGTAAATTCGAGGCTTAATAGAAATATTTTTTAGACATAGAGACTCAGTTATCTCCATACTTTGTTTACTATATTAATATAACAAAATAACTATCACGAATGTAATTTATTTTATGATCGTCATTAAAGTCTTTATTACTGCCATCTGTCAATACTTTTAGTGCACTAAAACTAGAAACAAGCCCACGCAAAATAAACTTTAGTTCGTATATTAATTAATTTACGCTAAAATAAATTTAATTAAAATAACAAATCTGACTACAATACAATCTATAACCAAACGTAAGACATACACCAAGGTAAAGATATAATAGTGTATCTGGATGTACATTTTTACTATTTTGTTTTTCAAGTTTCTACGCTTATAGACGCGTTTATCTGCTCACGCCACTAATACATATAGATTTCAGTTGACTTCGTAGGGTAGATAAGTAATGTGTGAACAGAACCTTAATTTAGATAGGGTCTAGTGAGTCACTGTGACGGAATTTGTACTCACTAATGTCGCAACGCAATCAGGCCTGTTCACAAACACTATCCGAGTATCTCTTGTAAGGTAAAAACAACAAACACACCAAACGGAAAGTATATTTTAAGAAAGGCTACTTAAATTTAAAAGCCCTTTTAAAGACTAATGAAGCGACAAATGCATAAAATATATGCTTTATTGGTGTATGAACGCCTTTTGATGTTTAATGGTGCTTATCTCGAATTATTAAGTTTAAAAAGCACTCACCTAGTAATTCACAGCAATGTAAACATATACAAGTACATGCATAGAATACAACTAGTATAATAAACGGCAAAAACAGCATTGTGTACTCCATTTTTAGCGTTAACCCTGCTGCGGGCAATGAAATAACTAAATATAAGTTTCCTTCACTCACTATCACAATATGAGACACGTAACACCGATAATTATTCTGTATCAGGCGAAATTTATAGATAACATTGTGTTTAAACCTATCTTTACCATATTTTATATCACTTTTATAGAGATTTTCTAATTTATCAAGAACCAGCTGACTTGGTCCGGCTTTGCTAATGTGAGAGTTATTTTGGTTATTTTATAATTATGATATCCAAGCCGATTCTGACCTTGACGACGTTTTCAAATCACATCAAGTAGTCGCGGGTTGAAGCTCCTTTCGGCGAAGGTGTGCTCGCTAATGAGTATATTTGGAAACAGTCAATTGCGTGAGATATATTTGAAGTCTCTTTTAACCTATTCAAAGTTCAGCATTGGTGGCCTGAGCACTAGAGATTGCAGATTCTGCGAAAGTGCGGACGAAACGCCCAAGCACCTCCTGTGTGAATGTGACTTACTAATGCCCAAACGCAACCGTATACTGGGCCACCACGTGCTAGGAGAGGTTCCAGATATCTCTGCCAATAAAGTACTACAGTTCTTCGAAACTATAGGCCTTAAAAGATATATCTAGATGGTAGGTGGCGATCACAATAGATCTTTTAGGTCGCAGTGATACAGGCTGAATTAGACTGCATAGCCCGACATTGCATAATAATAATAACCTAATGTGATGAGGAACCGACACAACTAGAGGGAAGGCAGGATGCAGCGTCTGGAAACTCATAACTGACCCCTGTCTGCACTCTAGGCCAATCACAATACCTTGCTGCCTTGCCAGAATCCTATGTAGATTAGGCTACCTTACCATTAGCAAGTCAAATGAATAAGTAGGCATACTTTTGCACTAAGCCGGGAGTTACCGCAACAACTTGCGTGATAAAACTTCGTACAAGCCCACTCAACCAGGTTACGCCCACGAGTGGACAAGGTAACCAGGGTGCGGCCGCTGTATGCTGCATAGCTAATAATTTCTATCACGTCGAATTAGAGTCCGACTGACAGAAATGGATGCTGAGCTCCCACTACACATCATCTATAATAATAATATATCGGCAAAATATGTCTTTGGGGTGAGAAGAGTAACCAGTAGCGCAACTGATCGCCATTCTCACAGCACTAGTACATGTAATATTTCTATTAGATGTCATGCGGGTTTCTTCATAATGTTTTCCTACACCGGTGAGCACGTGGTGTCTAAATCCGTACGTAATCTGGAAAATCCCAGAAGTACTTGCCGGATACAAACTTACCCCTCGCGTTGCTGCGCGTGGATAATGGTGTTTTGACCACAGCCAATAATTATTGCTGTGTCATTAAGAACATAATGCGAATTTACAGATAAACAAAAGGTTCACTTTATACTCTATGTAGTGACGCTGACGATTGATAATTCTAAGATTGATTGCCAAGAATTTAATACACGTGGTGTAAATGATAACCCATGATTCATTGTGTATATATTTTTTATTTATGAACTTACACTGGGACTGGTGCTATGCCACTTCACCAATATCAGTGTAGAAGTTTTTAATAGAGTGTTCACAAAAGCTCTTATTAAAAATAACCCGTTTCTTTTCACTGCAGAGCATACTTTTTCCTTCCTTTTTTCACTGTATTTGTGGAATCCATGGAAAGGGATTTGGGCATTTAACCTAGTACGCCTGTCCAATGCGGGTTGGCGGGTATGTTCTATGTACAGTGAAGATGCATGCAGCAGCTTAGATGCTAGCAATCGCGTGCAATTCAACATGCTGTATGAGTTAATCGGTTCTTACGATACCTCACTATGTTGAAAAGTGAGGCACTATCACAGAGGATAGTGAGGATAGGTGGGGTAGGGAAAGAGGGATGTTTATTCTTAAAAGCTACATTCTCTAATTCCACCAGCCCCATTTCATCAGAAGATCACCAGACCCCGTGTCGGATACCGTTATGTAGTGATATTCCTTACTTGCGAAGAGCTAAAGAATGAAATATGACCTTTAGAGACTATACTTCCACGTACCTATGATTAGGGAGCCTTTAAGACATTGTGGGCATTGCTCTTCCACCAGGTGTGATAAGGTCAAGCGTAAATTTTTTGATAATAAAAAAAATCTTTTAATTGTTATTGATCGAGAAATCAATTACATCTGGAAAACTTACTGATGTGATATGAAACTATCGTGATCCTTGTCTAAAACGCCTACTACAAAAATTATAGCAATAATGCATAAATGCATAATATATTATTTTTTTTGCAGGAAAATTAGGTAATAATAATAATAATAGTATATTTAAACTATGGCCACGAGATTACCAGCATATTGAATATGGATTCATTGATTATGGTCCCAATAATCGTATCGACTTATAGGCTGATCGCAAAGAGCCTTAATTACCATCTCAAGATGTTTTCGCTTAGTTGTTTCATCAATAGCCGAATACAGAAGGCGGTATTACTTGATACGGCAAGCGTTTAAGGAAGTTTCTCAATCTAGGCTCCGAACTTCCGGTAGATTGGGCCTTAGTCTCGCTCCCGTAGGTCTGCATGGTTTAATATTTTTAAATATATATGTATGTGTATATTTTTATGAGATTCATAGACGGTACTTTGAGTCTATTTACATTTTACTCAACACGCACAAGGTACAACAACATACCAAATTAAAAGTTTACATTACAAGTTATATTATGTAATTAATGTCAAAGTATATAGTAAGACATTTAGATTGACATTTATAGACGCAACTTTAAGTTTAAATGATTTGGTAAGTCACCAATTTTGTCAATACGGACTTGGCTTTGCGAATATTATGGCTATACTCAAGTTCCTATTATACATATATTCAGTTTTTTGTCAAAACGAATTTATTTTTTAAGTTCTTAGCTTAGCAAAGTCAAAATAGCGTCTATAAATCTCAGCCTTATTTCATCATTTTAGACTTTATGAATACTTTTTTTTAACTTGGGGAAAATCCTCATTGGACTGTCCCGGCCGAACGCAGGGGTTGGAACAGCCGAGGTGTGTCGGACTTATACCGGCTAAAAACCTCAATGTGACTACTTCTGCATATAAACGGGACTGTGGGTCCTGTAATCAATTCTCCACAGAAACTTTGTGAATACTTAGACTATACTCCTGTTTCTATTATATATTCAGTATTTACGAACTTATTTTCTGAGAAAATTGTATTTAACATCAATATAGTGTCTATAAATCTCGACCTAAGCATGAATTTGAGTTATGTGTCTGTTTTCTGTTTAGACACAAAATATAGCATTTCTAGTAAATTAATATTTACTAGACGGATTCATGTCCCGCACGTACTCCTTGATTTTTCCAGTCTAAGTACGGATTTATGCATCATATATTCACCGGTAAGATAAAACCGTCGTGAGGAAGCCCACATTTTGTCTAATAGAAATGTCATGTGTACTGATTACATTGGGCATGACATATAAGTGCAAACTGGATACAGCCACTAATCAATTTCTGCTCACCCTGAAAGGAATCTAGCGTAACAAATATATTATTATTATTTACTAGAGCAGTTAATTCCTTTAGAAGAATGATGAGAAAAAATGTCAGATTTTTTTTTTGTATTTGTTTTTCTTAATATAATTACTTAGTAAGTTATCTCTTATTTTTTGTGTCCTCTAGCTTGGTTATTGATTTGATTTTTTTTTTTGGAACTTTACTGGCTTACGTTTTTTTTTTTGTATTTTTCATTGTTTAGTTATGGCTGTATGCCCTAAAATATATAAAAAAACCTTCCTGCTGCCCTGAGAAAGTTAAGCACGGCATATATGAACAAAGTGGGTACAACCACTAATTTATCTCTACTCACCCCGAAAGAGATATAGGGTGACGATTTATTATTATTATTTATAAGTTCATATCATGTTACTATCTACCATTGTTTTTCGGTCTTTATTAAACTAGATTGAACTCAAGTGGGAGCCTATTTTTTATAAACAATAACACGTTACGTAATTAAATGTTTCAATAATAAACAACCTACATCTACAGTATATTGTGGAAAATGATGGCCAAGTTTAGTAATAAATGCAAATACTTACTAAATACCCTGAACACGTATCTCCCGATGACCACATCACATATTTGCAAATACATAAACACTAATAAGAGAACTATTATCACGAAAAATAGGAAAATCATTTCTTTAGCATTCAAAAACATATTTTTTGAAAACCCGACCGAGTACTGTATGCGATTCCGCGTGCAATATTCACTTGTAGCGAGCGGGTATCGTATATCCCCGGGTTATCTCTCGATATGAAGGGCGATCATTCGGCTGACTGAGGCTGAGATAGTACTGACTTCACTGTCGTGTCTGACGCAAATCTGCCGACAATACACTTCGTAGATAATCTATATAAATAGGTAAATGAGTTTACTTATCTGGGTTTGTAGATTGTGGCAGATGTCATGGTCATACGGCGGAGGCGGATAGTATATTTCGTCTGCAACTCCTGGTAGAGAGATCCTGAGGGTTATGCCCTTTTACACTTACACCATACAGAGTTGGGGCCTGAAGCCTTTCATTCGTAAAGCCCGAAGTAATTTTCCGAATGCTGCTAATCCAACTGAATTCTTTTTTTGGCTTCCGTCTCGAAATTGATAGATTACTAGATTATAATTCTAAATATTTCTTAATTCAATGTCATTTGTGTATTGCAAATTTTTTGTAACCTGGTGGAAATCCTCATAATCGCCTGGGCTTCCGTTAGGTGGCTCCAGTGTGTTAGACTAAAAGTAGCAGTGTTCCTCCGATTGCTCAATACTCCTGTTTCGGGAATTGGCATAGAGCACTATTGCGCCCGGCGATTGAAAATCCCTACGATGTCCCATCCTACTAAATGTAGGAGATGTGGGAGTGAAGAAAAGTCACCACCTACCCACAGCCAAGTAGTCATGGACTATCAGCACAGCGGTGTAGGCCGCCATCGTGGTGTGTTAGACTATTTTTGACTAAAACCACAGCTGTATCCACCGATTGCAGGATGCACCGGGCTACGGGAATATTAAAAGTGCGGTTCGGCGCGAAAAACGCCCTTAAGGGCGACGCTAAGGTGTCGGGAGAGATGGAGAGTGATCGCCACATCTCCTTCGCCAAGTGCTGCGCAGGAACACGCATATACTACTGGAGTATAACCTAAGCAGTCGCTCCCTCAGACGTACTGCCCAGAACTCCTTGCGTGGCCCTTAAAAGGGACGGAGGCCTCAGTGCTTTGTGTGTTACCCTTTCTCTCGCCTGTCCTGATGGGCTTCCTCGCGGCGGTTCAGATCTCCCTGATGGCTCTATGGCCCGCTGTAAGACCAGCCGCCGACTGTGCCCAGTGCATCTAACGGTAGCGCATATATCCCCATTATCAAATAACATTACTTAACAAGTTTTTTAATTTGCAAGTATGTCAGAAATTCTTTTAACCCGTGTGTTTTTCTTGTTTGGGTTTTAAGAATAATGACTACAAATAACTCCTAGAAACTTGCATCTGTAAAGCAATCTACGTATCATAAATGAAATGATAAAACTGATTACAGTAATCTTCCCTTCATTTCCTCATTCAACTTTATATTCTAACACTTGGATCTAAGGTTTAAAATTATCTGAATAAAAAGAGATAGTAATTTTTGATAATCAGATAAAGCTATCTTGTTATTGTGACGACAACCAATATAACTAAAGCTGTTAAAGATGAGGTTGTTGAAGGGATTTGATGAGATTATTGTAATGGCTCGGGTTTTTCGTATTTGGACTATTTTGATTAGTAAGAACAATATTTGTATAATGTAGAATCATGTGCTCAAGAGTTCGACTATCTAATTCCACCATCCTCTTTTCACAGTGACGTGCATACGGTATTTGAATAAGGTAGACAGTGTTCGCGTGATTATTTTGAATATTGTATTATTATAATAAGTATTATATTGCTCTCAAAGGAAAAAAAACGTCGAGTAAAAATATAATATTTTTGAATATGAATATTTCCTTTTATTTGCTTAAGTGAAGTAATTTATTCCGGACTTATTTATTGTAAGGGCATACATTGCTTTAATGTACCTATGGAAAGAACGCTACTGCTTTTTCACCACAAAACTACTAGAGGTTGGATACCACCAGTAGAACGTATACTTGCTGCGTCCGATCAGAAGCCGTGAAAATATGACTCTAAGTACAGTTTGTATGGTAGGTCATGCATTACATCCCTAATTCTTTTATCCGTTATTTGTTAATCTTAAACTCGGAACGGAATATTATCAGACCGAAATAGCTATAGTATTATTATACTTTACATATACTAGTGTACTGTGTTATAACTGAAACTAAATTATATACCATTCTCTTTTTCACCTACCTTTTAGACGAATAAACCTTGGCGTCAACAGTGCTTTGTGTAGATTATCTCGGGCCTACAATCTTCTTGGAGAATCAGTTGATTTTTTCGCGGACTCCATACCGAGCTTCAAGAGAAATGTCTTCGGGTTGTTAAGAGATGCACAGACTAATAATTTTGACTTTCATTAATATTAATGCAATATAAACAAGCCACTCTGTAAGAACAAGAACTGTACATTGTTGATTGTAATTGTGTGTGTATTGTTTGAATGAAGTATTCTATCGGGCAACTGGCAACCCTATAAAATAAACTGGTGGATTTTCACGGGACTGATTCAAAGACAGTGTAAAATGTAATATTTGAACTTGGTCCGAGTTTTCTAAAGTCCTGTTTTGAGAATTGTGTCGGTTATATAGTTTGTAATATAAACAGTACCCGATCCCCAAATAATTCTCACCGGGTCAAAAACTACTAACTGGCAAGCATTGCAGGTTTTTTTTGGTATCCTGGAGGAAAATTCTACATAGGACCATCAGGGCCACTGTGAGGGCAGTGACCCCGATGTGTCAGACTCCTACTGACTAAAAACCTCCGGGATGTCCCTCTAATCGCTCCACCCGGGCCTGGGAAACCAAATTCATCCAGACGCCCGGCGCAAAGCCTTGTTGAGGCTACCTCTCTGGGAGGGATAGGAGTAAAGAGCTCACACCTCCAAAACCTCTCCCTCAGGCGGCGCGCCGGACGCTGCGCACTGCCTCCCTCTCATCCGGGCTGGTAAACCTTGCGTAACTTAAGACGTGGTAACGATATCTTATGAGAATTTTGAGTTCACTTTTAAAACGTCATAACAAAGCCTTGCACAAATTCAGCCTGTTTCTATGGAGAAATTGGCCCTATTTTTATATGTTATTCAGTGGGTACTACTACCTGGGATGACAGACGGTGAGCTTATCTGTCATTTCAGGGGTTTTGTGCCCGAGGTGCGGGCCCAAGCCTTGCGCCTCCTCCTAGATCTGGACCTGAATGTAATTTGTCATATCATCGCATTAAGAAGATGGAGCTGGTATCCATATCATAGGTTCAAATGGGAAAGGCCTTTACAACTTCAAGGGCAAAGAAGGACGATAAGATGTTCAGCCAACAAGTCATGGGTTAGGTGAAAAAGCAAGGGCACCTCTGTGGATACGAACCTCGACTTAGACGGCTAGCCAGGGAACTGATCTAACGGTGATCTACTAGCGTTTCGGAAGCAACTACCTAGAGAAGAAACGCTGAAAGAAACTCAAGGTTCAAAAAGGAAGGTGCATCAGCTGGTCCCGAAACGGGTCAGGCCGAGGTGAGACACTATGACGGCCTTTGTACGACCTAGCACGAGAGTAACCACTGTATAATATATATGATATATCTGCGTCTCGAAATATTTAACCACTTCTCAAATACCAAGAATTGGTCAAATTAGACAAAAAAAATTAAGAACACGTAATGATTATGTTGCATGGACTTTTTCCCCATAATCATTGGTCGTTCGTCGGCCATGTTGGGTTCGTCAGTGCTAATTGCATTCGAAAAATATGCACGGGCATAATTTTTGACGTGGCTTGCGTGAATTGTAAAGTACCGACAGGAAAAAATTTCAAAACTAAAAATATTATTCGATACCTTTGACGCAAAAAGTAGTAAGCCACTTTTTGGAAACAAAAACGACATATTTTTTACCCATCATTTCAATTCAAATGTACGTAGTTTTAATGGTTTCACTCCGAAATAGATTTTTTCAAGAGATTCTTTAGAAACATCGTGAGGAAACCCGCGTGGCATCTAATAGAAACGCCATGTGTACTAGTGTGCTCTTAGAACGGCAATCAGTTGCGCTACTGGTCACGTTGGGTGCGACATATAAGCGCAAAGTGGATATAGCCACTAATGTACATATATCTGCTCAACCCAAAAGGGATAAAGCGTGACGATATATTATTATTATTCTTTGGAAAAAGTATCAAAAGAAATAATTAAAATACACAGAGAAACCAACATAAAAACACTCCCGTTTACCAGTTGTCTATTATTAATTAATTATAAAATCATAGTTTGCTATATTTTGTTACGCTATTTATGTAAATTATAACTTGCCATTGGTTTTATATCTTTTACAGGCGTTTATTTGTCATAATGCTATTATTACGAATCTTTATTCTATCTCTACAAAAACAGAACATGATGTAAATGAACGTAAAAGTGATTTAGTAACAATTGTCTCAAGACCTCAACGCATTTATTTTTTAGCGAACTTGACTTAATTACCCACCCAGCCTAGAGCGGTCTTACCCAATATGGAAGCAACCGAGTCACTGCAGTTCCCCTCCAATTAAAACTTAAAGACGGTAATTTAAAAATATTTCTACAATATTAACACTCGTGTAAAATGTCGGTATGCAGCTTGTTCGGTTGATTGGATGTTTTATAGTGTCCGAACGAAGGTTCGGTTTAAATACTTTTTGACAAGATGTGATGTAATCATTTCTAGACGTATTTGTAAAGATTTGTTGAAGCTTTTTTTTGTTAACTCGGTGGAAATCTCTTCAGACCGTCAGGGGAGTGGTGAGGGCAACTCCCCCGATGTGTCGGACTTGCACCGACTAAAACCACCGGGGTGCCAGCACTGCCTACTCTTCGCCTTGGCCGGGTCTGGGGATCCAGTTACTTCTGAAGCCTGACTACAGCTGCCAAATTTTAAGTAGTTTGATAAGTAATTGGATCAAATCATCGCAAAAACTTTATTTTAAAATTATCCCGCCAACGAAACCCTCGCTTTGCGCAACGGCATAAGTACATAAACTTATCCCGGCCCGAGTAGGATTATTAAATTGCTTCTACTAAGTATTCGATTATATATCGATATCAGACTTAAGTTAAACCTATTATTTATAATCATAAATATAATAATTATTAGTATTAATCGGCTATTGCCACAACATCACCAAAAGTCGAACCCAAAGGTTTTAAATTCATTTGTTTTTCGTTTTTGTTGACCCATTGAAAACTCACTATGGGCCATCAGGGTGACAGTGAGGGCTACTCCCTTTGTGTACCAGACTCTTACTGGCTAAAACTACCAGGGTATCCCTCCATACACAGGGTGCGCCGTGCTACGGGATAGAACAGGCTGAGCCCTTAGACCGCGGTCTGACGCGTGGTAGCCTCTGGAGAGGGCAACGCCATACAGAGTAGGGGGTGGGAGAGGCTTTAGCTATGCCCATTAAAAAGTTTTATCAAATGTGGTTTTTCGGCCCTAAGGCAACCGATGCCGAAGCTCGAAACATTTTGTCGAACTCTATATTTTATTAAGTATATTATTTTGAGTAATAGTTTTAATTCAATGGTATTTAACGTGTCATGTAAGAATGCTTGCTTGAGAAATAAGAACATATTTTCATTAATGATTTACTTGTGAACATAAACTTTATATATAGTAGACTTCGCACGGCATACAAAAATACAAATATTTTGAAGATCTCACTTGATACCAAGTGCAGTATTTGCTAACCAAGCTTACTTCCTATAGCTCGGACTAATTCTGAAAAACGGAATATCACTTTTGATGGAGCACAACTTTACGTCAGTTTACCCTCCGGCATAAGTAGTGTGGAATCACTTGGCATATACAAGATTAATCTTCTACAATATATTATAGAGTAAAAAAACATAGTTATTTTTAATCTTAAGCGAGCTCTTACTACTTTACTGTTCCAGTTACGTTTTAAAACAAAATATTTTCATGTACGTGATTTCAAGTAAGGAATTAGTTCTTTTTTTTATAAATAAAAATATGGGATACAATCTTTTTTAATATAGTGACAATATTATTCGTTCATTCAAAGTTTCATTTTAACATTCATTGAATTATCAATAGCAAGTCTCAATGGAGTTCCCAGGCGAGAAATATTTACGACGCCCATCTCATACTCATCTTAATATAATTAACACTTCTATTGAAAAGAAGAAAGACGTACGAACATGTGGACACCGTTTTGTATTCCAACATTAATGTGGTGTACATTTACATTGATATGATTGAATATAACTCTACAGTTAATCAAAATTACTTTAGTTTTTTTTTGTATATAATATTTGATACTTAGAAAAGTTTATTAAAAAAAATCGAATCATAACGGGATGCTCCGAAATTTGCATAAGAATTTTAAAAACGACTAATAAATGTCTTTCTTTTAAGGTCTAATTAAGTTTTTCTTGATATTTTTACTGCAATGGTCCCATCATGTTTTGTTATACTGTCATGAGATATTGACTTCATTACAGATGACAGAAAATACATTGTAGTCGAAGAACGATAGCGACCGCCAATCGATGTAAATCTATTGACAATCGCCATCGCAATATCAGGCCTCGTAAATAATGACGTACAAAAGTTGATAATAATATAATTATATTTTAGTATCTGTCGACTCTATCTTCTCTCTTAATCTTTAGATATTCAATGCAGAGTTAAGGTTTCTTCTACCATCGCTATTTCTGGTAGTCGAGTATTTTTCCAAACAATTTTATCCATCCAATTTTGGTAAATCGTTTTCTCATCTAGCTAACCCCTTCTCCTCATTCTTACTACCTTTCTGTGATGTATACTCGCAAATTTTTCGTCTCTACTTCCACTTTCTTATTTTCATCACCTTGGTTTTATCTCTCAAATTGATCCTTTTCCCTACACAAAACTTCGGTGTTTCACATCCAACACCTTTAAAATAAACGGATCTAATATACCGACATCAACTGAACGACACAAATTATAGGCGCATTTATAAGCCTACCCTGAGGCTTGAATTTCTTATTAAATTGATGAATAGACTCGTGATGGTAACTTTGTTAACAGCGTCAAGGTTATTCATGTCTCCATTTCTTTTTACTGGAGCGATGAAATGACGGTATAACCAATTAAGTTGCTGGCATAGACTGCTTCTTGGATTTTGTTAACCGTAAGAGTAAATAATGCTTTTTTTTCTAAATTATTTTGTTATAGCTGCTATTATAACACAAGTAAAATAAACTAAATACTATTCTATTATAGCTCCACTTAATGCTTGCGTTATATTTCTCAATGCTGAGGGTCGAAAAACCCTCTAAGATATCGTCCGTTCTATGATGGTTTCGCCATATGACCTTACATCCTTCCTCTCTAATATTGGCATCGTAAACAGTATCGCGTATTTTTTTTTATGTCGCGGGCTTATATGGTTTATTTTAATGGGCTTCGATCCATTTGTTTTGGTAACCTATTGGATCTCCTCATGCACTATCAGGGCTGCTGTGAAGATCACGGTTCACATTTTAGTCGGTAAGAGTGAGGTAAACCGGGACTGCCCTAACCACTGCCTTCACGGTCCATGATGTTTCCCCTGGATTATAAAAAAAAAACTGTGCCAAAACAAAAGCAAATATCATGCCTTTTAATATAAGAATAAACTAGATGTTAACGGAACTGGATTTCTTCATAATTTGGTGACTTAACAGATCAAATACAAAACCATTTCTTGCACGCGAAAGAAATATACATTATTTTAATGAATATAATAACATACTACAACATAGGACTTACACTAGAATAAAAAGGTAACCGAAAGCCGTATGATATTTTTAGAAAATTAAATATTTTATAGTAATATTCTCAATAGTACAAAATATAGACTATAATATGGAAAATTACAAGAAATTCTAAAAAAATATAGAAGAGGATATCTTAAAAATAATGTTCCAGAGTTGTAAGTATATTTCTAAAAATGTTGGTCACCCTGGAATTTAATGTAAAAGAGAGTGTGATAGGACGCAATATCAAATTTGAACAAATATTCTTCGAAAATAAACATTTTCGATTTTCCTAAGTCTCACAATTTTCGTAAGTATCTAGTTATCTCCGACTTCTATTCGCAATTGGAATCTAAATTCGATCTCATTTAAAGTTTTATCTATTTTAATACAGAGTACAAATTTAACTTCTACAGTTTTTACTCTGTCTGATACGTTTCGTTATTTAATAGGAAGATCAAACGAAATGGCTACGCTTCGGAAGCCAAATCTAAAGCCGTGAGATAAATTTTCATATAGAAAATCCAAACTCTGAATCCGATATTATAAAAATTGTATTTTATGTCATTAATTTAAACAAAATAACAAAACCTTACAACAAACAGGAAATAACACAAATGGTAATGAATCTATTAAATTAGTAAATGATAAATAGTAAAATTAAACACAACAGTTTTAGGTTAAAACTTCATCTGTGGACGTTTTTTCAACACCTTGCGTCTGTAAACGGGTGACATTCGCGTCCTGCTTCTTTATAAAACCTTTAATGCAATCAATAAATTTAAAAAAAGGTATAATCTTGCTACTGTTAAAAATAATAATTTAAAAAAATCCTTCTCAAAGAGAGAGAAGAGAGCGCCCGCCGTTCCTCTATTTAGTAGGTACAAACAGAAGTTGATTTCGCTCGGACACAGATGACCCCTCTTTAAAGAGGATGTGTTTATAATTTAGCATATCTGAATACACACAATTCCAAAAGTAATTTGGTTAGATCTATTGAAACTAATATCAAAGAGTTTTTGTCTACTTTCTAGTATTTTATGCTTTTTGAGTCTAGCATCAAAATATTGTCTACGAAATGATTTTGTTGCTCTATCAATATTATCTCTGGTGTAGTTTTAATATTATTGGTTGTATTTTCTATGTTATTAGTTGTTATTTCAGTGTTATTATTTGTAATTTCTATATTATCAACATGTGTTGAATGTCGGGTCGTGGTCAACGCAGATGTTTTAGCTTGTGCAATTACACCAAGCACTTCGAATTTCAATATCAAATTATTTTTAAAAAAGGATTTTACTAACAAATTAACTAACTTAGTACTCAAGGATAATTACAGCAGAGTTACTGGATTTTCTGAAGTGTTACATCTCGTTTAAACTAGTCGCGGAATCAATCCACGGTACATACGGCAAGATTTCAATAAATCTTGACGGAGCAGCACAACTTGGGCCTTTCACGCTGAAGCCAATCTGTAATAATGAGACATTACAATGTAGAATTTATATTAATACTCTTCAGGTATAATTTTTTTGACATCAGACACCCGATGTATGTATCTGATGTAATACTCCACGCTGTGGGTCATCGGTACATCTAGTTAGCTAGATCTGGCGAGGTAGTAGCAGCGATCTGAAATTGGTGTGTTGAGGTCAGTGACGTGCATAGGTTATGACAGGGTAGGCAGATTCACATAATAGCTAGAACATTATATAATGATAATAAATATTATATTACTTTCATATAGAAAATAGATGGCATGAAAATAGTATAGATATGAATATAAAGGATTCCTTTTGTTTAAATTAAAGGAATTTATTCAAGACTTATTTGTCGTAGTGCATGCAATACTTTCATGCATTTATGTAATGAACGCTACTGGTTGAGGCCTAAATTGAGAAAACAAAACGTAGGACGTCCGGGTGCAAAGCAAGTGGACGATGTGGTTAAGTTTGCGGGCCGTAACTGGATGAACTTAGCACGGGGTCGAGATTGGCGGCATAACACAAGGAAAGCTTATACTCAGCAGTGCTCAGTATCAGGTTAATAATGAATATAATGATGAAGAATGATTAACTTAATGCATCATGCTCTTTGTGAGAAACCTCGCATGTCATCTAACAAAAACGTCATGTTCAATAAACTGCGATCAAATTCTTTAGTGAAGGCTTTAGTTACGACGAACAAGCATAGAGTGACTGCCATCTAATGTATTTCTGTTTACCAGGAAAGAGATAACGGATTGGATCAGAAATCTATAGCAAACATCAAAGAAGGTTTATTACCATTTCAAAGGTCATGTAAAGATGTATGACAAATTCATTATGATGTAAAAAATCTATAATAGAAAATATACCACAGGGACCTACATTTTATGATATAAATGAGGATCATAAGATGACTCTAATAATCATCGTCTTCCCAAGACAATCCGATAGTATAACAGTTTCTACTTTTGTACCACTATACTAATTCTTCAAGTTGTGCTAATTTTATTAATACTTTCTACTCTTAATATTCTCAGGATCTTAGAACTAACATGCCCCAAGAAGCCGAAGAAAATAATGTAAGTATTTTTCTACAAAAATGAAGCAAATGAGAAATAAATCTTACCAAATTCCATTTTTGAGTGGAATTAGAAGCAATAACCATTCCGTTCTCCCAAACGCAATTATCTTTGTTATTCTTAGAATAACCACATTGGTAGTGTGTTGGTGCTTGTTTACCTTGATTTAACTGGTAAATTAAAATATAAAGGTTAATTTAAAAAATACTAAAATACTGCTGTTTTTTAGAACTAATTGACTAGGTATTTATTGGTTTCTAAGTAACATCGGTAATGATTTTATTAATTTATGCAAGCTAATTAAAAATTAGTACTATTAATAAAGTTTTCACTCTTGTTACTATGAGAACGAGATCTTTAGCAGATAATAAAGGAATGGATATATGAAACAACATAATTATATAGGTCAATATTTAAAAAAAATACAAGAACCATACGAAGGCTCGGGTATTTGTAACATTTAAACTTTACAGTGTGTTTATATAAGAAATTACTTACATCTAATCTTTTATAAAATTCATCGCACAATTTCATGTCCACGTACTCCAATTTGTAGATTGTTTTTTCTAATAGTTGGTTGTCTAAAAGATGGTATAAATATGAAGTAAGAAACAACACACCAGTAAGCGCATATTTAAAAAAAAATAACTTTTACTAAAAAGATCCAGCTGACAAATTTATTAGGCGAATAGAATTTGGGTATACTGCACAAGCGAAATATAAAAAAAAATATCTATATTATCTTATTAATTGAGGAGACGTATGAAAGTGATGTCACAGTATAAATATAGTAGACAGTACGGAAACTAAGCCTAGTTGATGGAATAAATACCTACGCTGTGTTGAAGCAATAGGGTTGTAACTTTTAATGTTTCGTCTTCATTCAGTCCATCATTCTTATCTTTAAAAATCAGCAGGAAGTTTACAATACGATAGCTCCGGTTTTGAAGAAGCCGAGTTCGATCAGCCATATACAACGCAATCCGCTTGTGACATTTTTTAAACTATTGCGAAGCTAAACTTATACATGACCAATGGTCAGGACGCAGCACTCACTGCTGACAGCACCGCGACTACCGCTTAGGAGTCTCGTCGATGCGCTTGATTGTGTGAGTGTGCCGTTTTGTTAGTTTCCGTACTGTCTATAATATTGTTACTGGGGTGATGTATAGAAAGTATTACAAACAGTTCTATGTATCTTAAGACTGGCACGGTGCATTGATAAGCAGATACTATCAGGAAGCTTTACCGTCGGTGTAGCCAATTGCATAAAGATAGCTCGAAGCGTTGAACGAGTACTCAGGCAAGCATATCGGTCGCATCGGATCTGAAAGTAAACTTATCTAGCTTAAAATCACATAGTTAAAATTCTCTTTGTTAGAACGATTGATGCGTTGGACAGTGCCACATGTTGAAGTAATACACTATAGTTGAGGCTGCATCATATACTTATTACGCAATAATTGCTATGTTAAATTCAATATTAAATACTAACTGGACTTAGATTTTGAAGTGTAATTACAGAGTTAAAACCTTCAATCTCAGACATTTCCAAAAATAAAACAATTTTCACTATATGTGTTAATACTTTGATTAAAATGCAGCTTTAGATTGGACCAATATCACATGAAATTTGATTGGGTTAAAATGCTGGGTTAGATAGGACTGAGATCGTTATTTTGCTCATAGTTGTTTAGTTTTTAAGATACAGCGTGATTTCACAGTAGAATTTAAATGAAATCTTAATTTATTCATTAATATTGGATTACCCGTATGTAATTTTAATTTCATAAAATTGTGGGAAGTATTTCAAAAGACCTTTTAAATGAAATATAATATAAAGCTGATAAAATTTAAAAAGAACTGACATCTAGTGTCAAGGATACCCACAAAAGTTATCTGTAGACAGCTCGACAAGAGCTATTGTGTTTAAAGTTGCGAACTCATATTCTGGGTGTGTCATGTAGTCTATAGCTTTACAGAACCATGGCTTTTTATCCGTCGGTATGAACATAGCTTTGCTGTCCTCTCTGAAAATAATAGTACAGTTGAAATTAATTTCGATTATCGAATTCATTATTTAAATATATCTTAATCGCTTCTTTTTATCCTTTTTCTTGATTATATCGCTCAATTGAAACATAATAAAACTAAAAATGTATGTATTTGCAACACCACTTTTAAATTGACAATTAAACAAATTTCTAGTTCGGAAAATAGAATTTTTTGAAAAAAACATATAAGAAACACTTATAGTATTCCTTATCAAAATAGTAATATAACCGGTGGTCGTGGGTGTGGTTTTAGGAAGACACGAATTTGGCGTTTTACGGTTTATTTGCACTTTAAGGCACACCGAACTGCGACGTACATGCACGTACTCCCGCCTTGGGTCTCGGTAGTCGACCAACTTCCAAGCGTCCCGTGCGCGCGCGGGAACCCTTTACACCGCACGTCTCGTAACACCCTAACGACCCTTAGGACGACAACTGCGTATCGGGTTACGTCTACATGCTATAGTAATAAATTAATACAAATTTTTAATTTCCTCTAAATCAGCCATACCATAGATACATATAACCTACTAAATAGGTATCTTTGTCAACAATAACACTGAGGAACTTCTTTAACGGGAATAGTACCCAATTCTTTATATATGATATTTCTACAAATGGTAGCTCCAATGTGCTTTAATAACATGTAAAATATACCTGAAAATATGTATCGGTATTTTTATAATGTCATCTGCATTAGCTATTGCATATCCTACTTTGATATACACCAGGCCGGTAAGCGCTATTTTTAAATTTCTTCCCTCGTCTGTGGAAACAAACCGTTAATATATAACACAGCTCTACAAAAAAAAAATTTTTTTGTGTTTCCTTGGATATTTTTGCAAATTTTTATGTTTTCGAGTACCTAAATTACGAATATATTCATGAAAATACTGAATGTGCTCTTTTTTTTATGATTTTTACGTATCTTATATTTTGAACAATTATCAGCTTGTTAGTACTAAAATTTGTTTTCCCAGTCCTGATTAAGCTTCTGCGCAACTTTTTTGCGCATACAAACATCACTTGATCTCCACTCTCAGACTCCTTGCTCCGCAAAACAGCTGATAACTCAGTTATTTGATAATATTGAAGTACTTACACGTGAATCTGGATAAGTTGTCATATGTTAATATTTTGATTCAATTGCTGAGTGTTCATTCTAATATATTTGTCTTGTCTTTTTAAACATGAGTTCGTCACGAAGAAAGTGTAAATATAGTAGTGATTTATTTTGTTATATTTGTAGTATTTATATATTAAAAAAACAAAAACGAAATATCACAGACTTTGTTAAGGAGACTTATGCTGAATATTTCGGTTTTAAAATGGACAAATTAGATAAATCGTGGGTTCCGAATAAAGTTTGTAAGTCCTGTGTTGAGTCTTTGCGGTTGTGGAAAAAAGGAGAACGTTCTGGATTAGACTTTGGTATTCCTATGATCTGGATGGAGCCTAAGAATCATGTCGATGATTGTTACTTTTGCGTAGTAGATGCTAAAGGTTTTAATCGAAACCAAACGTGGAGATATCCAGACTAACAGTCTACAAAATGTCCTGTTTTACACAGTGAAACTCTCCCTCGGCCTGTTTACGTTTCAAAAGTGATTCGCATGCCCTCAGAAACAATGATGTTGCCGAATTCACAGAAATCGAAACAGTCTACCAGTGGAAGTGAATGGGAGGGTGAAACATCTACGCCAAAGTTATTTTCTCAAAATGAACTCAGTGATTTGATACGGGATCTAAATTTATCAAAACAGGAATCAGAACTGTTAGCCTCAAGATTGAAAGAAAAAAATTTATTGGCACCAACAGTAACAATTACAACATACAGAACGCGAGAAAGTGAGCTATTACAATTTTTTGATGAAAATGAAGGACTGGTATACTGTACTGATATTGCGAAGCTGCTTTTAGACATGGGCTTGAAAGAATACAAATCTACTGAGAGGCGTCTTTTTATTGACAGCTGTAAAAGAAGTTTAAAATGCGTCTTACTGCACAATGGAAATAAATTTGCATCAATTCCAATTGCCCATTCAACAAAACTCAAAGAAGAATATGAAAATGTAAATTTAGTTTTAGAAAAAATTAAATACTCGGAGCATCAATGGCCGATCTGTGTAGATTTGAAAATGGTTAATTTTTTACTTGGTCAACAAAGTGGATACACGAAATACCCTTGCTTCCTTTGTATGTGGGACAGTAGAGCAAAGCAACTTCATTGGGAACAAGATGTTTGGCCTGCAAGAAATTCTCTAACTGTCGGTAAAGCCAATGTAATAAGGGAACCGTTGGTGAACAGAGACAAAATCATACTTCCACCATTACATATTAAGTTAGGAATGATAAAGTAATTCGTTAAAGCTTTGGACAAGGAAGGGGATTGTTTTAAATACATTTGTCGAAAATTTCCGAAGCTTAGTATGGAAAAGTTGAAAGGTGGAATATTTGATGGTCCTCAAATACGGCAATTGATAAAAGACGCAGATTTTATTAAAGTTATGACTGTTCCGGAAAGTGAAGCTTGGGAAAGTTTTGTGTTGGTAGTCGAAAATTTCCTAGGTAACCATAAAGCACCAAATTATGAAGAAATTGTACAAAATATGCTGACAAACTTTCAGACTCTAGGAGCAAATATGAGTATCAAGTTACACTATCTCCGCAATCATTTGGATAAATTTCCAGATAATTTAGGAAATTATAGTGAGGAACAAGGAGAGCGGTTCCACCAGGATCTGAAAGTAATGGAAGAAAGATATCAGGGTCGATGGGACTGTCATATGATGGCAGATTACTGCTGGTCTTTAAAAAGAGATTGTCCCCGGAAAAATTATAAAAGAAAAGCTCTTAAAAGGCGTTTTATGGAAATATAACATGTTTTCCAAATTTTCCTCTCTATTTACTTCGATATATCATATTTTTATCCAAATAAAACTGACATTATAAATATATATGTTATTTTGTTTTTCGTTTTCCGATTTTTGTAATGTAAAATAAAAATAAGTATTTAAAAAAAACGAAAGCAAGTCTTACAAAATCATTCATAATTTCATGAATTGTGAGTATAAATATATCCAAAATCAATCTTATATCTAGGGCAACAAAACCACTGTAGACCAGTGTAATAGGGCCACAGAACATTGAGTAGTGAATTTTCAAACATCATCACTAACTAGGAAACGCGATTAGTAAATTATTTATTTTAAACAAATATATAAAACGAATATAATAGGCAAATCAGCTAAATTAATGATCTTGTAGTTTGAGGTCATGTACAAGGCTTTGAGCTTGGACGCGAGCAATACTAAGCACGAAGCACCAAAATTGCAAATCTCTTGTATTCCTCTTGTTTTATTTTTGTTGATAAAAATACTTGCGTATGTGTACTCGCAGCACTCCTAGCCATGGAAAGCTACCAACTTCCCCAATATTCCCTTCATTGAATCCTGAATCCTTAGCTTGGTCGCAAACCATTGTTTGGAGTGGTCTGCATGCATCTGCAAAAAAACGTTTATTACTACTGATGATGTAGACTGGTATGCCCAGGGTAAGAGGAAACGTAGCCGTCCCAGACAAAGTAGAAAAACATAGTCTTAGTGGAATTGACAAACATTGTTAAGACGTGGAACGAGCTGAAGTGTAATGCGCAAGACAGGTCAAAGTGAAGATGCCCTCTGTCCTAGAACATTAAATAATTTTATCTGGACATTTTATACTAACACATTCATTATCTTCCCTTAATATCATGTCGTGTGATGGAAAAATAACCTAGCGGGCCGGAGATTTGGCACAGTTGCACACCGCAAACCCAATGTGCAGACGCAGGCCGCGCCATGAGCGCCACAGCCGCTCTCCTCAGTCTCGATACTGCACTGACCGCGATACTGTGCATCACTCGCTTGCTTAATGTACCGCTTTAGACATTTTAAACTTTGGCGTTATTTCAATATAAATACTTTCAAGGGTCTAAGCACGAATTAGCTTATTTTTAATTATGACTTAACGTTTCGACCTGGTTACAGATGTCCTGGTCTCGAGCAGCCCTTCACATGTTTATTGAAGCATAAAACTGTTAAGCGGGATTATGTGTTTAAGTTACCATCAGCGTAAAAGAGCCCCTGCCATAATTTAGATTAAATACGCCTGGAAGCCCGAACCACTTAAAAGCGACAATAAAATTCTAGACAACTGCAAAGCTGTTACGAGCTCTTGAACTTTTAAAGTGTGGAGATGAGCTGATAGTCAACTGCGCAAAATGCACCATAGAAATAGAGCTGAGGGCACTAAATCAAAGATATTACAACAGAAAGTAATTCTGATATAATTTATTTATACCGAAAAAAATCAATAAAGCAAAGTACAACAGCACAACACTCACAAACATAATTAATCAAACAATTGGTTTGAATAAACATCAAATACAAATGTAATTAACCGTATAATTGGAATTATTAAGACACACGATGTTATGTTTAAAAAGCAGAGAGAAAATTCATTATTACTGTTGAAGTAATCATTTACCCGGTCTCACTTCATGTACACGTTCATTCTCTTTGTTAGAGCCATTTGGTATGTGTGCCAGACGCGTATTTGCGGTGGCAGCCCGCGACACTGAATTCTCCTAATGCGGGGACTACTATATTTTGTATTTAAAAAAAAGTTAATTTAATTCCTTTTGAGGAACGGAACCTTGAAAATAATTGCAAAACGCAACTGATCTCACAGTGCACTAAATTTACATTGTAAAACAGTCGTTTTTATTCGTGATTCCCTTAAATTGATGGCGACAAGCGACTCTCGAGTAACAAAGGAGGTAAGATTACAAGCGGTCGTACTGATAGGCAGGTAGACGACATGCTTTATTCCCCTTGCGACTATTTTGCGTATTGTTAAAATTTTATTATACCGGATGAAATTAATGTAGTTCTAAAAATAATTGATTCATAGCCAAAATGATAGTACGCAATGATACAATGATATTTCACGTGATAAACCATACTTGTGGTATAATTTTCCAGAAATATAAACACTAAGGAATTAGTAATGAAAGAGTAAAGAACCTAACGGTGATCTACCAGCGCTTTGGAAGCGACTACGAAGAAACGGCCGAAAGAAACTCAAGGCTGCGTCGGAGTGGGTATTTAATGCGATATAGCAGAACTAAAGTTTTTCGTTTACAAAATGACTATAATGTTATGGTGTAAAAAATATAAAATACACGTTTTGAAATCGAAATACTTCAATTATGGATCAGTAAATGGTATTAGAGTAGAAAGATTATACAGAAAATGATATATTTCAAAAAAGATGTATTTTTTTATAGTATTACCGATATAGAATCGAAGCCCTTCAGTTCCAGAACGACAAGAATATAAATTTAGATCCTAAGGCGGTAGACCATAGTGGAATAAATTTGAAGATTGTATTGGTATCAAACACAAAAGAACAAAGGAAAAATTTACTGGTTACGTAGTTTCTTTTCGAACATTTTGCTTAAAGTAAAAAGCTAGTTCTTAGGTTGTTACTATTTGTAAATGGCTATGTTTTGTTCAAGTTCTTTCAAAGGATAAAACGAGATTTCTTGTAACTTTACCTTCAGATTTAATCTCTTCTTAGCAATATAATAGATATTTGCGTGAAAAAGTAGCCATAATAACATTTATAAGGCTAAAGATACATCGAAGCGAAAAAAGAATCATAATTCCATTTACTATAAGAAGTATTCTTAATTGTTATCGTCAATCAGAGATGGGTAAATGTAATCTGATTAATGATTAACGATTACAAATCGTAGTCGTGATTTTGATTTTGTTGCTCTGTAATCACGATTAAATCCTTTCAAAACATTAAGGAGTCATAAATGTGTATGCAATCTGGAATTCCGTAGTGTTTAAAACATGGATGAGCTAAATGCAGTGATATTAATGGTAAACAACGCAAAATGTAATCGATTCTATTATTCTGATTACATTTTGCTCATCTATGTCGTCAATCACATGTATTATAGTTGAGGACAAGATACGTTCAGTTGGCAGTGCAACGCGAAACCCCTGGGCAAGGTAACGTTCTTTTATCTATAGCGCAAGCAGAAAAGTGCAAATGTATGGAATTGACATAATGTGATATCAATCTCATACATTTTGTACTTTTCTACAAGCATTATCGATTAATTAATGCTATTTTGTCCCGAGGCACTAGGCGGATAAAGTATCATGTGTGTAAAGAAAATTACACAAATATTCCACTGCGGTTTTCCGCTGATTTGCTCCCAGCTTTATAATAAGAGAAGTTGATAGGCTTTAGGTAATAAGAGAAAATAGTATCACTGGAATGCTTTGAGCTATTTGTGTGATGATAATGGAATGTCACAATGGATTCGCACAATGTGCAATTTAGTTAGTGATCTAGACCGCTCCACGAGATAGGCAAGTCGTGAGTCCTTGCTTAGGTTTCTCATATGATGCCTATCTGCTATTGTACTTGGATATGCTCAGTTGAGACGCTTACTAATATATCTTTCTTTTTTATATGTATGTAATTGTAAAAAAATTTCATCTGTACATTGAAGTTTTTTTGGCTGGACAATTTGCTGTAGTCCGGGATAGGCCTTTATAACTTCAAGCTTGCTCGCTTGCTCGCTCTCTTGTTCCTACGCTTGCTGACTTACTTGCTTGTTCGTTTGTTCCTACACTTACTCGCTTGCTTGCTCTCTTGTTCCTACACTTGCTCGCTTGCTTGCTCTCTGGTTCTTACGCTTGTTCGTTTGTTCCTACACTTACTCGCTTGCTTGCTCTCTTGTTCCTACACTTGCTCGCTTGCTTGCTCTCTGGTTCTTACGCTTGCTCTCTTGTTTCTACACTTGTTCTCTTGTTCCTATGCTATATCCATTTCAGGGTGAGCAGAGATATATTAGTGGCTGTAATCATTTTTCACTTATACGTCATTCCCAACGAGATCAGTAGGCCAACTGATTGTCGTTCTCATGGCACTTACAAATGGCATTTCTATTGGAATCCATGCGGATGTCCTCACGATGTTTTCTTCCACTGTTGAGTATGTGGTACCTAAGTACATACACAATCTGAAAAAACCTAAAGGTTTACCTAAAGGTGTTGGAATTCGAACTTACGAACAGTCGCGTTACCGCGCAAAGCGTTCCACATCCACAGAATAACAATCTATTGTCTATTACATAGCTATAGCTGCGGTGGTGCGGGTTTCGTCACTATGTTTTCTATCACGGATGAACTAATAGAATCAAATTCTTATTGAAAATAATTTATAATTGTTCTAAACAACAACACCGCGGTCACAAGCGAGCTGTTGAATAAAAAGTGAATAATGATGCTGTCAATCCAAAATCAAGTGAAAATAATCACAAATACGTACTACTCGGGGCAATATCCTATGGCGTTGACATTATAGTGTTTTTTCTAAATAAAACTTCGAAGATTATTTACATTTGGGGCGATGACTTAAGCGAACATAGTTTTTACAACGTATTTAATAGATCATTACAAATTGTAAGTTGTTGTGGTGGTACAGTGGGGATTGAGCCTGGGAGTCCACATATGTCTTTTGGCCTGGCGAGCGAAAGACCTATAGAGGCCTAATCTCTTGAAGGGGTGTCTACTATTCACATTGGTGGTTTACTCCACACTTCACTTCAACATTTTCTGGGCAAGACTCCCTCAAGTCTACTGCCCATATCTTATCCATCTGGAAAAATCTCAACACAAACACACACAACACACACATACAAACAACACACACACACACACACACGCACATAACACATAGAACATTTCGGCAGGCGTTTGACAGTTGTCATTTTGCCTGAATATCTCTGACACACGCAAACACGTTGAGACCATCACAGTGACTCGCTTTGGCCTGTCGCGTTTCGAAATCAGCTATGTATATCCAATAAATCATATACCTAGAGACCATAGATAGATGGCTGAAGAGTCATGATATATGTGGACCGACATCACAACGGCGAATGAATGGAATTTCGTCCTTTGACAATCGCTGCCATTCTTGGATTACACCGTACTTTCCGTTAGCTGCACTATAATCACTTTGTCGAGCCAGTACAAGCTGCCTGAATCGCAGTCTTTTACCGGTGGCGCAATGGAGAATGTTTACGGGAGCTAATTTATCTAATTCCACCAGCCCCGTTTCATTATAAAGCCACTAGACGCCGTGTCGGATATCATCCATATGTGGTGAACATCCCTTATATCCACACGAAGAGATTTGCGTCTACATTCATGATGCGAACAGCTAAGGAGTGGGCTATGCCAGCGAGCATAATTCCACGATCACATGGCTTAGGAGCTTTTAAGAGAAGAGTGAATAGGCATTTGTTGGGCGGAGGTGGTCTATTGTCGAACTCATCTTCACATTCCACGAGGTCAAATTTGCGCAAGTAAATAATAATTAAAAAAAAAAAATTAAGTAAGTTTGCTTATAGAACGTGATAACATGGAATATAAAAGTAAGATCAAAACAATATTGTTACAGAAGACAGTAGCACAGCAACATTTTGTTTACATTTTCATCTTTGTATGAATTATTTACAAACATGTAATTATTTTATTGAGAGAGAAAAACTTGGTATCCATAATAATTGTTTAGGTGCTCATTAAAGTGTTCATATAAGGTCTGACGGACGAGTAAGTGAATTGCTTGTTATGTGACACGAATCTGAATTCCCTAACGCTTAGTAAGCTCGTGGATCCGCTTAGTTTGAGATTTATAGACAGTATTTTAACTGCGCTTAGACTTTTCTTTAAAATTTTAAGCCATATTATTTAACTAGCTGATCCGGCAAACGTTGTTTTGCTATATAAGTTATTGTAATATCTTCTAAGATGTTCATTGAAATTAAGTGATGTCAAAGACAATTTGATCACAATTAAATACTCTTAATCAACAACACATTTATTTGGATAAAGATTAATATTATTACGTTGATACAACTCTTAACAAATAATGCATTAATTTCGACCAAATTTGATTACCATAAACGGTTCTAGTGAGTTAATCTTAAAAGATAGACATATACTGTCGTGGACATTTTTTTAGATCATTTTAAGAGGAATAACTCCGTCATACATATATTTTTGGTATCTTGAACCGTTTTCGCAGCGCACGCAATGGAAGCACTCAAGGATGAATAATTTTCCCCGTTTTTTTTTCACATTTTCCATTATTTCTTCGCTTCTAATAGTTGCATCGTGATGTTATATAGTCTAAAGCCTTCCTCGATAAATAGTCTATTCAACACAAAAAGAATTTTTCAATTCGAACCAGTAGTTCCTGAGATTAGCGCGTTCACACAAACAAACAAACAAACTCTTCAGCTTTATAATATTAGTATAGATTTACGTCAAAGTATAGGGGATATGACCGACTTCGCCAACTTAAACTTGGCGCTATGAATGCTTAGGTTGTACTTAAGTTCCTATTATGTATTAAATTTTTTGTCAAAGGAGATCTTATGATAGGACCAAATTAGCGTATTTAAATCTCCACCTTAGTTAGACCTTTGTATTTTTGAGATCTTTTTTGACATATTCGTTGACTAACGCGAATCTTTTGTGTTTGTCCCTGGTAAACAAGCGACATAAACTAAAGCGGGTAAACTTTTAAAATTCCTTTTTTAAGTACAACGAAAACTCCTATTAACTTTAACAAGTACAGCGTCATCCAGATTGTGTACACGTGTTCGATGTTGGCTGAGCGCTTTCAGTGCTCGCCCACTCAATCCCGGTATAGTTTTAAAGGCCCTACCCGGTCATTAACGAACGGCAGTTAAAAAAAGTTGTGTTCGTCTACCTTTCTTGAACTTGGCGACCGGGGCACGAGACCGGGCTTCGTTCGATCGTTTCTTGGTCTACACCATGCTTACTGACAGGCGCGATGAAGTCACTAAGCGATAAAAAAATCATTATCACACTTATTTATCAACAATATTCACAATAAAGATAACTAAATTGTAAGTTTTAATTTATACAACGATTCTGAGACTGAACTTCGTAAATATATAAAATAATTAAACGACATCAAAGTACAGACCGACCAACATCAAATAAATACTAACATATAAAATCAAGTACAATGACACAAAATTAAAATTCTAGAAAGAAAAAACACTCGTTCGACCGCTTGCGACATTTTCGTGATATCTTATAAAGCGATCTTCAAGTTTAAACTTAAAAAACTATTCTTTAAGTCCACAAACAATATATTATTTCCGAAAATTAATTAGTTAATTTATTCTTTATTTTGTTATAATATAAAGAAAAATAATGTGTGATACTTCCACGAATAAAAATAGAAAAAAATGTGAATTATCGTATAGATTATAAGTACATATTATTGCGTTAAAAGGCAATATTTTAATTATATTAATTTCTTATATATTTTGCGTTTTATTTTTATTTGATTATTCCCTCGAAATAGTAAAACATAATTTTCAAATAATAATATTTTAACACATATAAAATATATAGCTTTTATAAGAAATATTTTTTTTTACAAAATATTTCAGGTAAACTAAAAATTATCGTATTTATTTCGTACAAAGTCCTTGTAACCATACTAAATCAGTATTTCTCAAAACAAATAAATATAAAAATGAATAAAAGAATTTGTAAATTTAAAACCTGCATCAAAAACACTTGGAGAAACTAAAAAACTATTGTTCGAGTTAATTATGATATTATAGATCAACCCTTGAATGGGCGAGACTATTAAAATATCGTTAAATATCAGAGGCGGGTCCATCTGACCCCAAAAAAGCTGAGAATGAATAAATAAAATCGATAACTCAAACAAATGGGTCGTATTATTACCACATTATTCAAACTCTCAACCCTTAAAGGAAGTATTATGTGTCAAACATAATAGTTACGAGCTATGGAGAATGTTGTTGGTATCCATTTAACCACGACTTTTATTAATATTTCGAAATGATTACGTCACGAAAATGTTTTCACTAACATTTAATTTTTAGGTATTACATGTATAGTTAAGGTTTTATATTTTGTTACCATATTTTTTTTAAACTCTCTAAATTGCTGTTTTGTGTCGTGGGTGCGTTTACAAACATGAAATTCACAAATACAAACGCATAGACCCTGAAGAAATAATTATGGGCTTTAGAAATATTTATACCATGTGGGAATCGATTTCACGATTCGTAGCGTGGTAGTTACATATGATATAATAACATATGAAAATTTTCATATAAAAACATATTAGATATAAGATAGACATATAAATTTAAGTTTAAGATATGTGATCCAAATGATTGAAAATTGTTTAAGCAATGAGCAATTTTATATCACCCAAATTATAAGAAACTATTATTTTTATATTAATTGCTAACGTTACTACTTCCTTAATTATATCTAAAAAAGTATTTTTTTAAACGTAAACTTGTGAAGCAAGCTCAATCAAAGGTGCAGTCTTTAAACCAGATCATTATCAACCAATTATGTCACTATAACGATCAATTTAGTGTCCAATATTCTCGTTTCAGTTAACAGTAGAGCCTAAAATCAAGAAATAAAACTATAGAAATACGTAGACAAAGAACCAAAATCTAGTTCTTGTTGAAGATAAAAAACTGGTTAAAAAAGTAAGCCACAACTACGGTATTATGGAAACAAACTTTAACAACAATGGCCCATATAAATAAGTCCATCTTTGAGACCACATGCGTTATCCTTGGGGCTTCCCATTATTACATTCATTTCAAACATTCTGGACTATGAATTTTTATTAAAATATTTGGCCCAATTCAATTTTATAATTAAGCTACTGTGTTATGATTGTGGATATAAATTCGAATACTATATTATTTCGTGTATTTTACTTCATTTCATGTCCTATTACCTACATCTGGTGTGGTAAGAGTCCACGATGCATTTTAAATTTTGATCAATCTTAATTTAGCATCTATTTCTAGGTCATTCCAGCTGTTTGTCCAATGTTCTAAATTGTGCCAGTACCGCCCATTTTCAAAATTACAGATCACGCTTGTATAGTACATTTTGTTTTTATTTCTACTAATTACTTGGTGGTTCTTTATCTTCAAAAAGGCCCATAACTCTGTACTCAATAGTCATATATCCTATTTTGAAAGGTATCTATCACAAAATACAACATTTTTCATATCATAGAGAAGTTGTAATCTCCTGTCTATTATTTTACTATTTTCGCATAGTTTCGTCTTTTAAAATACTTGACATTTGAATGGATCAGTAGAATTAAGTCTTTTGTAATGGTTTCAACTCACACAGTATCATTCATTTTTTAGACAGAGCTTCATTGAACTTAAAATGCAAGGAAATAATTTTGCTGTGCTAGGAAAACAAAAATGACTGAACAAATCAGATCTCGCATTTGATTGAGATGAAAAAAAAAGATAAAATGAACTTTATAATTTTGTTTTTTTTTATGAGAAATTTAACTTTACAATCGTTGTGACTTGATGAAAGAAAAATCGACCATAAATGAGAAATATATTTATGGGTGTAAGCCTGTGAAAGAATGAAATAAAACACATTTACACTTTCACTTCTACCACGTGTGAACTACACACACTTTTTTATATTAATTTCAATTTTAATAAACAAAATTATCATATTAAATTAAGCAGGAAATTTAAATTAAGCAGAAGTTTGCCCAATATCGCTCCAGTTCATTAAGGTCAAAAGCCCCATGACACTTTTCTTGAATTAATGATTGCTTCCAAAACCATTATCATTTGTCGGAATTCCTAAATGTTCAACAGATGGGAAGAATAGTGGAATTTCTAAGAATTTAGTTTTATAACCCTGTAAAATATATATTTAAGCTACAAGTAATTGAAGTCGCTCCAATTTACTTTTTTCTAAACAAAGTGTCACTCTGCTCCATTTTAACACCTCTAATTCCGTCTTATCTTTTTTAAATTTAAATATAAAATGGTGCCATTATATTCGGGACGCGGTCAATAGTGCCCATAAACATGTCATCGGCCCGATTGTGTCCCGGTTATGTGCCAGTGGGTCGTTTTGCCCCGACACGAGCGTTGTAGGGTTAAGTCAATTGAGCGTTGTTTATTTTGATTTACGACTTCTTGCTTCTTTCATGTTATAGTATAATGTTTTATCAAAATGCAACTATTATTTGATACTAACATTATTTTAAAATATGTAATATGATAAGAAAAATATTATTTCTTGATTCACGCCTGATGGAGAACTGTTTAGACCATCTGCGATATGATCAGATTCTTACAAGAAGTTGGAAGATCATGGTAACCATCGTTCGGTTCATAAAGCATATGAACTTGTCATAGTGGACCGTGACGCTATGGTCACTGCACAGAACACTCGCAGTATCAGCATTTTTACACGGTGACATAACAGGAGGTCCTAGTTTTCTTATCACTGGTTTCCTTTAGTGCCACAGATAACTTAAATTCATCATCCCGATTGAAAGTTTTGTACCAGTCTTGTAGAAATATTGATACTGTGAATATTGAGTGCTATTTAAAGTATCAAGAACTAAAACAGCTAAGGGAAGTTCCTGTCTCCTACGTAATATCATCCCGATTGAATATTTTGTACCCGTCTTTTAGAAATATTGATACTGTGAATATTGAGTGCTATTTAAACTATCAAGAACTAAAACAGGTAGGGGAAGTTCCTGTAACCTACGTAATCTTCTCAGCGCTTCAGTTTGCTTGTGATTACGATCTGTGGAACCAGGATAAAACATCGAACCTTAATTAAGAGTAAGTTAATTGGCGCATAAGCCCGATTAAAGTATTTAGAATGCGAATGGATGTAAGTTTGACAAAGACCCGTGCGCTCCATACTCGCAACCATAGATAGGCTTTGTAACAAGGTCGAAACTTCGAACCATTTTTATTTATTTTTTTATCCATCAGGGGCTGTCAGCGGGCGATGAGGGCCACCCCCGGTGTGTTGGACTCGCACCGGCTAAAACCCCCAGGGTGTTCCTTCTCCCGTCTGCCAGAGCCAAAGGGCAAGGCTGTGCCAGCCTTCTCAGCATCCAGCTTCGTCTGGCCTGAAGGAAGGCCACAGCACAACTATAATTCTATAACTATAATTCTCCTTCGTTGTCTTGAAGTTGCTCTCGACTTGAGAATGTTAGGCGACGCACTCCATCAAGTGCGCCGCCCAGGTGTCAATCCGTTGAGGAGGGAAGTAACTGGAGTAGGTTTCCCTCCTGCGTCCAGTCCGGCGAGGGCGACGGAGGGGCGGGAAGGACAGGGAGGATGAAGCCTGCCAACTTCGACCAATAATTAAGTTTCTTCACCTTCCCGTTAAGATTATTTTAATTAATACTAAGCGTGAAAGTATGAAACGTGCTATAATTTACAATAATAGCAGTGACGTGCATAGAGTATTTGGATAGGGTAGGCAGATCCACATAATGAATTTGAATATTTTATAATGATAATAAATATTAAATTACTTTCATAAGGAAGACAGATGGCGTGTAAATAGAATAGATATGAATATAAAGGGTTCCTTTTTTTGTTTAAATTAAAGGAATTTATTCCAGACTTATTTATCGTTAGGGCATGCATTGCTTGCATGCATCTATAGAATGAACGCTACTGAGTAATAGTATATACTTTATAATAATATATCGTTACGCTATATCACTTACAGGCAGTGGCGTGCGTCCCATAGAAGCATAAAAAGCATTGCCTTGTTGTACTTGCACATTAAATACATATATTGGTTTAATGTTTGATCCAATTTGTCCTCTGAGACTCGTATTGAAGTGATTACAAGATTTTAAGTAACAAGTTAATGCTTTTTACGCTTCTATAGGACGCGCGCTACTGTTTACGGGGAGAGCACAGATACATTAGGGGCTGTATCCACTGTGCGCTTGTATGTCATGCTTTGATCAGTAGCGCAACTGATCACCGTTATCAAAGCACTTACACGTGCCATTTCTATTAGTTGCTATACGGGTTTCCTCATCATGTTTTACCTTTACCGGGGAACATGTGATGCCGGAATCCGTACATAATCTGGAAAACTCAAAGGTACGTGCCTGGATTCGAACCAACAACCGGTCCATTATCCACATGGTAACCAAAGCCTCTGAGGCTTTTAGAGCTTATTAAACTACTGTCAATAAGAAAATCAATTTATGTGTGAAGATTGGATCATGAAACGGAGGATAGTTATCTTGTACCGTGGGAGTTGAAGGAAATATTAATTTGATAATGACACCCATAAATCATTACAAGAAAATGATCCCATGGCGCTTTCTAGACAATGCTATGAGTTATGTGGGGGAATATTAAATTCTTAGGAATACCTTATTGTAATTATTTTTACATTGGCACGATAAAGGGTTTACAGTGCACTCGATGGTAAGTACAGTGTAGTCCAAAAACTACAGCGCCTATAAAAGGACGTAAATCATCAATAGTCTCCGTTGTTATGTCGGCCCACATATACCACGACTGAAGGTCTCTGGGTATATGAGTTACTAGATATACACAAGCTGATCCTGAAACGCGACAGGCCAAAGCAACTATAAGGGTCATGTTTATCACTTGTTCTGTGGTGACGATCTAGTTCGGACAATCTCACTACCACCTCAAAAATTTACTTTTTGCTCTACTAAAATCACGACGAATAGTTAATATTGTTTGTTGTATTTATAATAATAGATATTTTTATGACTGATGAAAAATTAGAACAGTTATTATTAACAGTTATTATCAAAAGACTGTTCTGACGAACAGTTTTTTGATATCTATTGTTAACTATAGGCTGACTATATATATAATTATTAAAGTTAAAATTGGAGCAACGCCGCGGATATACACTGCTTGTATTTGTAACATAATATGTGACATTTATAATACTGATACCCAATATACAAGTAGTTTGCGCGTCAGTTGACTGTAATGTACTGCTTTCTAATATTTTTTTATTTGAATGTAATTTATTTAAATATAATATATATAGTTTACATATATTTTATTAGAGTATGAAGAACGCTATCAGATTCCACAGTCGCAGTTTTCTTCGCAACAAAATGTTATGTGCCATTGCAGCGACAAGGTTCAATAGGATAGAAATAAGGTTTATCTATTGAATTAAATAGCACCCACATCAATGTACCATTCTCAATAGCCTGATGAAAGCTGTACTCGTATATTCTTGACACATTACACAATAGATTTTACTGTCAGTTTGAGTATTTACTGATATAATTTATGATACTAACCTTCCGTCTAAAATAATAATATTTACGGACAATGATATACATTGGCTTCGTCTCCGACTAAGCTTGCGCTTGAACTATGGGTACCAGACAAAGATATCCGTACTTAAAAACATACACACAAACGTAACACGTGAGAAAAACAACGTGAGGATACCCCCATGGCATCTAATAGACATTTCATGTATAAATGCCCTGAGAACTGAGATCTGCTGCTCTACTGGTCACGTTGAGCATTATATATATAAGCGCAAGGTGGGCACAACCAGTGGTGTCTATTCCATAAAAGCATAAATAAACATTACCTTGTTTTTCATGAATATTTTATAAATATATTGATTAAAAATCTACTCCAATTAGAATTCTGAGATTCCTATTCTGTTATTCACCAGATTTTAAGTTGATATATTTATTAAATACCCAAGGAATAACAAGGTAACGCTTCATGTACTTTTATAGAATGCACGCCTCTGGGTACAATCACTAATGTATCTGCTCACCCCGAAAAGGATATAGTGTAACCGATATTTTATTACTTTCACTTTTAGTTAATCATTCATATAGAAACGAAGTCACGATAATATGCTTGTATATTTAATTTGCAGGTGGTCCGTTATTTTGCACAAATCCGTGATAATTCTTGACAAACGACCCATAGTAATTGCGCCTAGCAATATTAATCAGAATTCAAGTTTTATAATCTGTGTTTACGGCAGAATTTCCACTCTCTTAAGGCACACTTCGGATTTCAGTATATCCGATCGCAATATGTCACCCTGTTTGCTTTTATATGGAAAGCTGTCTTATGTATGTGACTGCGCAGCGCTGCCAGGCGGCGTGACTCTCGATTGTGACAGTTGATAGCGCCGCGCAGTCACGTACATCATACGGCTTTAAATGCATAAAGAGCAGCAACTGCTAGAATCCGAAGCATACCTTTACATTATATGTTTGTATTGTTAAAATTATTGTAAGTCTTGTCAAGTTATTATTGGTGGATAGTAATTTAAAGGATTTTGTGTTATTTTGTAATAGTTTAATATTATAAGCTGATTTTATTGTGTTTTATAATTATTTATTTATAGGTTTTGTGATTTAGAATAAATTAGCATTTATGAAATAGCCTAATATTTATCTAGATGTCGTCAGCGAAAAGGGAAAATCTCTAGTTTCCATAAAACGCGATTTACACTATTCTGTTAATCCTTTTTAATGTAATAAAAAAAGTTAGTGTCCAATATCTTCAGACTATATGCCTTTCAGGGTGAGCAAAGATACTTTAGGGGTTGTATTTGCTGTGCGCATATATGTCGTGCCCAATGTAACCAGTAGCGCATCTGATCGCTGTTTTCACAGCACTAGTACACATGACATTCCTATTAGATGCCATGTGAGTTTCCTCACAACGTTTTCTTTCACATGTAAAAATGTTGTGCCTAAATCAGTACTTAATCTGGAAAAATCCAGATCTACGTGCGGGGTTGCGAATCTACGACCACTCGCGTTTACAGGCATTGATACTGGTACCTTGTTCACTAGGCCACTGCAGCCATTATCATACATGTATTTGCATTAATAATTAAATAAATAAAAAGTAATTTTAAGATTTGTATCTATGCTCACCCCGAATGGGAAATAGCGTGAAGATGAGTGCGTGTGTCTCCGTAGAGACAAGTTTCTGCAGGTCTCGAACGCATGCGTAGCAATAATGCGGCATAATGTTGTCCCACGATAAATTACAATAATCCCGGGCTGCAGGCTTGTTATTATCTACTTTATCGGACTATGGACGGACGTGGAACTCTGTACCGACAGCAAAACAAATCTAAAAAATAATAATAAAAGCATTATTTCGTACATAACATAAAACACATAAGGATCTATAAGGATAGGCTAATGAAGACAGAAAACAACAAAAGCATACTCTTTCTTGTGACGATGCGCTAAAGGGAAGTCAGCTCAGCAAACGCTAAGTGACCAGTTGAGCCACCCAGCAAAACCATACACACAAAACAATCTAAAACAATATTTTTATTTTTTATCATAATCATAATTACTTAATTTGATGAAGATGAATTGAGATGAAGTGTCAACATTTTCTGCTTGTGTGAATTAAGACCTGTCGAATCCATACATTTTCGTTGGAGTGTACTCCCTTTAGTAATATGACCGTACGGTACAGGTTTTAGGTCCAGTTATGTAAATATAATAGTTTCTTTGATTTGATTGAAACATTTATAAATATGTCAAAATAGATTTTTATTGACATTCATTTCAATATTTCAAATGAGTTTTCGTAATTACTACATCAACATATCTATAGCAAAACAATACTACAGTTATGTTTGTTTACACAGTTTAAAATGCATGTAAAACCTAAGCATACTATTTAATAATAAACAATTGTAACAGTAAAATTATGTATAAATAAAGTGCCTTTATTGTGCATTGGCTTTATTGTGTAAGGCAAGCAGCTGGCGCAACGATGTGGTCGTCTACCAGTTAACGCAAGTCCTTCACGGGGCATAGCAGCTTCGGATAATACCTGTGTCGCACGACTGGTAGAGAGCTCACATCGAGGTACTGCCACTGGGAATGATGCCTCGACGAGTCCGCGCTGCAAGTGGTAGAGGAGTGCCCAGCCTCGGCACCAGAGAGGGCTGGACTGGTCAGGATGGTGAATGGTCATCTGTTGCTGACGGCAATCGGTCACGCAATAGTCGGTAGCGATGGAGTATGGCAGGCAGCCCTCTACTTTTGTGAGAAGGTAATGGAGGTAAAAACGGCGGCAGAGAGGAATTACGAGGCAAAAGCCAACCTCAACAATCCTATCCCCCACCTCACCTGGACAAGACGACGGAGGAGTGCCTTCGCCAGAGGTCCTGTTCTATAACTGATAGATCCCGGGCGATGGACTTGAGGGAGTGCGTAGCTCAATATCAAGATATGAGCCGTGTACGATCTGTTCCCGCATACTCCTCCAATGAAAATTTATAGAGACGGTGGAGGGGCACATTACACCATTTGCTCCCCACACATATAAGCAAGGCTTGAAGAAGGCTGAACGTCGTGTCACCGGGAGAGAGTTGACAAGTAAATCCTAAGACAGAATATAGTATTTAATGTCTCATATGATTGGCAAAGTGGTTGAATTTTATACAGTCATAAAATAAATTATAAATGTATAAATACATAATAAAAAGTATGTCGATAAGTTAAATTACTTTCTTAGCCTCATTCTAAAAATATAAAACTGTCTTTGATTTTAAAGATTTTTATTCTAAATTGATGTGTCGAAGGAAGTGAGGAACAAACAGCAATTACAGAAGCTTAATTTGAGATATGAACACTTTCTTAGATTTCCTACATATCAAAAGTAGAAACTGTTTTATGTCTCGCTTACTTAATAAGATTTAGAGACGTTACTTTGATTTTGCTTAAAAAAACGGTAAGTTTTAACAAAAAATACTTTTTTGTTATGATAGATGCGGAGGTTTGGTCTCAACCTTCACCTGATGGAATGTCAAAGTTAAACAAAATTAGTCAAAGTTGTGTCAATAAATATTAGTCTCGTGGCAGATTGCAAGCTCGCGCCCACGGCCAGCGTCCATGCGGGTGAAGGAGTACCCAGGAGTTTTTTGGTCGGTGAGAGTCCGACACACCAGGGGGTGGCCCTCATCAGCCCCTGACGATCCACAATGTCCAGAAATTTTTCTCCTGGTAAAAAAAAAATATTAGTCAGAATCCCTGTATGAGTCTATATTGAAGTGAAACTTTTTAAGACGCGGTAAAATGATTTTTGTTGATAAACGATGACACTCCTTAAGTTTCTGCTACTTTTCTTTTTTATCGTTATTTATAATTTACGATAGAATATCCTACGAGCTTGGCTCGCTAGCTTAATATATAGGAGATAGGGAGAAAATACTATTTCGATACGCTCGTATTTTCTCTGTATTTTTGAGACGGTTATACTCATGTTTCAATCCTGATCAATAAAATTGTCATAGAAGAGTTTCTGAAAAACTAGATGACGCCCAAGGAAGAAAATTGACAAATAGTTTTTTATCCCTGACCCTTCAAATATAGCACTGAAAATAAAGGGCTAATGTAAGCCTTGAACCATAATTGCGAAAACATATAATAAATCGAAAATGGACCGGCTAAGACTTGCCTACACAAACTAAATAAGGAAAGTTCTGATCGAGAATAACCTTACCTCTATCAAAATTTAAAGGGTACACGGAAGCGGCGAATGTGCATGAAGAATTTAATGAATGTTAAGGAAACAGAAAAGGTTCGCAAAAACAGCGAGAAATTGCGATTCATTTTCTCCGCCTATGATGGGGAATCATCGTGATAATAGGGAGAAAAATCTGAAATAGAATATTATTTTTTCGTTATTTTGCCATCGGTGCATCTTAATGTCAGAGGTGCGTAACTCGATGTCTTTTTTTAAAGCCTGTTGATTTTTATACCTCTGGACAAGCGTGAAGCGGCTCAGTGTCACTGTTTCACTAGTATACGTCAACATTTCACCACGCCTGGGTACGAGCTATCGTATTTCGACTCGATTCGATTATTAGACTACTAGAATTTAGGAGAGCGGGGAGTAGTAGAAGAAGAGGAGAAATCTCTGTTATAAAATACTGTTGCTATCATAGGAACGGCTCCGCAATAATACTAGTTAGGGGCTCAGGACTCAATCGATCATAGGGCTCGCGGACTTTCTGGTGATGACTGAGGTGCAAATTCATACTGTCGAATGTCGACGTAATGCGAATCTATTTGATTTTTGGATACGTTTCTGATTGGGGTGACAGGAATATGGTAAGTTTCAAAATCTCCAAAACACCAGCGTGTCTTTTTTCGGCAAAGCAGAGTCCCTTCCCTCTGCCTTCTACTTTCCAGAGTATTTCATAACCGGTAAACGAAGACCTCGGGCTCCAGGGTAAATATCGAAAAATATCGTGCGGCTTAAAGAGAACTTACTTTCACCCCTCGATATGTAGGTTTAATTAATTGGAGCTCAGAAAGAGGCGGCTGATATTACAAGGTCTGGGGGGGTTAAGACCTCAAATCCGCCGCTGTCACTAGGTGTGATTGAGGTCAAACATGCACCTCTGAATCACATAAAAAGAATAAATAAATAAAATAATTTTCATAATTGTTAGCTCGTGCATCAATACAACGCGATCTGACACTTTAATAAAAAAAACAGTCCAGTTTCGAAGCGAATTAGTTTCGTTGTCGAGACAAAAACTATAAATATGTCAAAAACTCTATCTTACGCAATAAACTGGCTGACGGATTGCTACCGACGCTTGAACGCACCTTATTTGGGTTCCGTGCTCCATTCCATGTACATAAAATGTATTTTTTAAATAAATAAATCTTTTTTCACTAGCTCGGCTAAGTAACTACTTAGCTTAAGTATAGCATAGATCAAAACTTGGCAGTTATTATTGAGAAACTGAATACTGTTTGTTGACAGTTTTGGTCTCTTTACACTTCTTACGGACTCATATTATAAGATGAAAAGAACAACACTTCTTCATGAATTTTCATTATTTATCTTTCATCACGCCAATTCCCTATAAGGGTAAATAGAGAGAATGGAACGACAATATTCTTTATTCTTTCATACCTTTTTATATTCTCAGTAATTATTCACTTAATGAACTCCCGCCGATTCCACCTTGACTTGACCTTAACCCCCATCAGTATCCTTAACATTTGGTCTGTGTAGGCAAGTCTTGGTCGGCCTCGGCTCCTACTTCTACACACATTCATACTGTATATCTTTTTCGTCTTTCTTTCATCATAAATCTTCTCCACGTGTTCGAACCAGCGTCTTATTCCTTAGTGCAAGCTGTCGGTGACATGACCGTTATCTTTCAGTACTTAATATTGAAGATTGTTTTTATTTTAATTATAATTGTTATACAAACTTAAATAATCATATATTTAATGACTTTATAAAAGTATATGGTATAGCAAATTAATATTTTATTCATAAATTAATAATTAATTAATAATAAAACTATTAAACCACAATGTTAATATTCAGAATGTGCTATGTTGGACACATTCCTTCGATAAAATCTTAAAAATAAAATTTAAATATATATAATATTTGAAATTAAACTAAATTTTACATCTATAGATTTATTTATTTCAAGCTTGACATTTAAATGCTTAATAAAAATGACAACAACGTGCATCGTTTTAAATTATAACTTTTGATTGACCTTAACAAATTATTTTAACATATCTTATATTTGCAATCGATCATTTTGTTAGTAAATTAAAAGTTCCCAAACTAACACGTGGAATATTGTTTTATAAATTACCTACTTTTTTATATACAATTTACGAGAACGTGGCCCTTTAATTTGACATATCAGAATCATCGCTCAATATAAATGCTGTGAACGATATGAGGAAAACCGTTTCAACTGTACGTACTCCAGGATGGACTTGTCCATTTTATTTCTATCAGATACAATTAGAAATCTATTATATAAAAATAAGTCCGGTTTTCCTTCCTGACGCTATAACTTCAGAACGCAGAAACCGATTTCAACAGTTTTGCATTCGTTGGAAAGGTCTCGGGCTCCGTGAGGTTTATAGCTAACAAAATTCAGGAAAAAATCAACAGAAAAGCAGGAAAACGGGGAAAATAATTTTTCACATACAGCGCCATCTCTAATAAATAGCATGTACTACAAACCAATATGGTTTTGCATGGTGGTGGAACAGATCGCACCAGTATTTTAAGTAGATGGCGCCGATGTGTTGTTTGACATTGTTTGACAGCTACTCATTGTACTCTGCTCAGTTAATTTCATGTGCCATTTATTATGCGCATGTTCTTTCAAACGCTAACTAAAAACCAAAACGAAGCCATCTGGTGGCGAAACGAAGTTCGCCGGGATTGCTAGTATGATTTAAATATTTTCAGATATCCGATATCTTCTGTGATGGATCCAATAAAGCTAGCTAAGAGCTACTGACAATAAACATGTTAAATAAGATTTTGATAGATTACTAAACCGGATAATTTAGAAAACGAAAAGGCATTTAGTAAGTAATCTAATTAAGGTAATTGAATGCTGGAAGCAAAACGACATTTATATTTAAAAAATGCTAATATTTACACGAACGTTTGATTCAATTGCCGCTTTTTGTACGAAGTAGGCATGTTTTCCTGTTACATTGACGTTATTACATATCTTATCGCGCTCTGAGATGTGTTAAACTTGTTACATTTTATGTTTTTGGTATCCTTTCTCATATGGATAGCAACTTCCGCTTTCAAAGCAATCTTCTTTAAATCGTCTTTCAGCTCAATAAAAATGTCATAAAATAGGAAGTCACTGTCTCCTGTCAGTAGGAATGAGAGAAAACATGAAATGACTGGTTATTTAATAGTCATAAATGAAAGTCACACAAAGTAAGACCGAGATAGTAATATATCAACATTACGCGTGCGAATGAGATAAACATAACAAGCACGCCTCCTATTATTAATTTTTTTTTGGTGCCCGGGAGGAAATTCTACATAGGACCAACAGGGCCGCTGTGAGGGCAGCGACCACGGTGTGTCAGGCTCCTACTGACTAAAAACCCCCGGAGTGTCCCTCTAATCGCTCCACCCGAGCCTGAGAAACCAAATTCATCCAGACATTTATCTGGGGAGCGAAATGACTTGTTGAGGCTGCCTCTCTGGGAGGCAGTTATGCATCTCCGCTCACCTCAAAAGGGATATAGCGTGGTAATATATTATTATTATATTTTTTTATACCGAACCAAAGATATTAGAGAACACCTCGATCCGAAAGCGTTTAAAAGCGTTTTGTCACTGAGTAATTTTTTGTGCATCCTTTTGTTTTTACACTACATCAGTTTACGAATTAATTGGTACGACGATTGTGTTTTAGATCCATGATAGTACTAGTAGTGTGACAAATTCTTTGATGATATTAAAAGGTAGTTTAGAAGACAATGACTGTGCTTTTAAAAAAACTTAATTCAAATAGTTAGCTTATCGCTATTGTATTGATTAAAAATAACGATACTCAGTTATTAGGCAATATCTGAAGATTTGTTTAGAAAATGCATGAATTTTTTTTTATTGAATTGGTCCTACGAGAAATATCTAGTTAAGTTGATTATTACAAAGCTTAAAGACTGCAGAGACCGTGATGATTAGGTGAAAACTTACAATATATTAAAAGGCCATTATAACCTTGAAAGTTTTGGAAAAAATCTTTAAACTCAATAACAGTACTCATCTCAGATACCATGAGCTTAGCTGTATACCAGTCGATTAAACAAGGACCCACAAAAACACTTTCTAAGCAACAGAATCGTCAGAGCGTAGAATGATCTTTCTTTGATGATCTGTCTTTTACTGTCTATCATCCCACCCCCCTCAACAACTTTGTAAAAATGTAAATAATAGTTATCGAATAACAAACGAAAAATTCTCGAAATACAAACTTTGTAAAACTTAAGACATCGGTATCGATGTCTTAAGTCACTTTTGAGTTAACTATTAAATGTCAAAACAAAGGCTTGTATATGTACAAATTTTGAGTCTATTTCTGGAGAAGTCGCTTGCCTACTTTTTAAGATATTATTCAGGGCGATGTGCTCGTTTGTCGCACCAAAAAATTGGTGTCTGGTGCATGGGCTCCGGTTTGCTACATCTCCCCTAGATCCGGCCCTGACTCTTTTCTTTAAAAACACCCTGTATATTAAAAGTCATTAGATTAATTTAGAATTAGAAAGCAATTGTTGGATGTAGTTCTCTTTTCGGCACTACTCATTCAGTTATTGCTGGCAGCCATTCGTAAATGTGCAAACGTAGTCTGCCACAGTACGTTTGCCTATTCGCTATTTTCACGCCAGAACTCGCTTGCTTTAGTGATTATTATTTTTCAACATATGTGGAATTCCTACATAAACTCAATAGTAAATACGGTCTATATATAAAAATACTTGTCCTGCCTTATATGTCAATGTAAAGCCTAAGCCACGAATGCTAGAAACATGAAATTTTTACATTGGATTTTATAAATATCGCAAGCACTATGGGCTGACTTTTATATTCCACCCCTAAGACGGTATAATAAGAATTGAAAATATGTTAGAAAATCAATTTTGAAGCCAAACTCTTTAAAAACTGGTATTTAGCAATAAAGATATCAATTTCAATATTATTTTTATATTAAAACTAAAATATGTTATTTCTACCGGGCAGCGACGGGTAAATATGCCTAATATAGTATTATTTAGTTCATAAAGGTTTACGACTGTTAATTGTATTTTTTTTTTATTGTCGAAAATCTAAAAACTTGTCCCAAAAAACCTTAAATATGATTTTTTTTTTACACTGGCTCTACAAATTGACTACAGTGCACCTGATAATAAGTACAGTGTAGTCCAAAAATGACAGCGTCTATTAAGGGACGAAAATTCATTGACCGCCTCCTTCGTCATGTCGGCCCACATACACGACTGAAGGTCTATAAGTATGTGAGTTACTGGACGTAGACAAGCTAATCGCGAAACGTGACAGACCAAAGTAAGTCACTATGACGATCGTTACACATTAGTACTGCGGTCACGACCTAGTTGCGGCCATCGACCTACGACCTCAAAAACAAAAAAGACATTTATCTTTTAAGAGCTTTATTTTATTGATGAATTGATGACGTTTGAATTACTCAAGATTGATAGTCGAGTCCCTTTGTGGGTTAACCAGTTAATATATACACTACTGGTATAATTTACTAGCTGATCCGGTAAACGTTGTTTTGCTATATAAGTTATTGTAATATCTTCTAAGATGTTCATTGAAATTAAGTGATGTCAAAGACAATTTTATTCATAATTAAATACTCTTAATCAACAACACATTTATTTGGATAAAGATTAATATTATTACGTTGATACAACTCTTAACAAATAATGCATTAATTTCGGCCAAATTCGATTACCATAAAAAGGGATCAAGTGAGTTAATCTTAAAAGATAGACATATACTGTCGTGGATATTTATTTAGATCATTTCAAGAGGAATAATTCTTTCGTACATATATTTTTGGTATCTTGAACCGTTTTCGCAGCGCACGCAATGGAAGCATTCAAGGATGAATAATTTTCCCCGTTTTCTTCACATTTTCCATTATTTTTTCGCTCCTAATAGTCGCATCGTGATGTTATATAACCTAAAGCCTTCCTCAATAAAAAGTCTATTCAACACAAAAAGATTTTTTCAATTCAAACCAGTAGTTCCTGAGATTAGCGCGTTCAAACAAACAAACAAACTCTTCAGCTTTATAATATTAGTATAGATAAGCGATTGTTTAAAAATTAGTTGCAGGCATACAAATACATATAATACATCCATTCCTAAGCTACCTTAGTTATATTATCTAGATCGCTAATGGAAGTCTAGTCTACCCGACTATTCTGGCGAAGCAACAAGGTATTGGGAAAAGCCTAGTGCGCTGATAGAGGTCAGTTATCCGTACCCAGACACTACATTCTACCTCTCTTTGATTGTGTCGGTTCCCCGTCCACTTAGATTAAAAAGAGTTTGGAAGTGAGGGTACGTTTGTTCAAGCGCTAGTATTCACGCACCAAATATATCCTGCGCAATTGACTGTTTCAGAATATTTTCATCAGCGAGTTCACCTTCGCCGAATGGGGCTGCAGCCCGCGCCTATTTAATGTGATTTGGAAACGTCGCCAAGGTTGAAGTCAGACAGGATATCATAATTCATTCATCATCAATATCATCATCTATGTGAAACATTATTTAAGAGGTTCTATACATACCGCCTTACAAAAAATTTTTGCTTGCTCCTTGAAGGTTAGCCAAAAGATCTTTATGCGTTTGTGTTCGCTATACTCAGAAATGGCTTAACCAATTTTGATGCGGTTTTCACCAGTGTATTGTGGAAAACAGACTTTAACATTTAATGTTAATTTTATTATAAGTTCATACAGGAATAAATTATGTGACTTTAAAACAATACGTCGGTCTTTTAATGAAAAAAAAAGACGTAAAATAATTGTTCAGGTGATTTGGCTGAAATATATATAATATTATATTTTAAATATTTAGATCGCTGTCTGTACGTAGAATATAGATCAAAAAAAGATTTTAATAATTATTATAGTAACCCTAGTACTACTTTTCCGTGAACGTTATATATGGTTTCCTCACATTTCCTAATTCGATGGTTTTTGGCCAAGTTTAGGGGCCATAACTGGATAAACTTGGCACAGGATCAAAATGCATAGCATGAGAAAGGGCTATGTCCAGCATTGGACTGCAAATAAGGAATGACGAAGCACAATAACAAAGCAATTTATAATTCGTATATAAACGACAGAGGTATACGAAATGGCTCGATAATGGGTCTGTAATGAGGGTCGGTACATCGAACGAGTTCTGCCGCAGGGTATAACCATTTATTTCTCCGCTATTAGTCATGTTGGGTTTGTTAGGGGGAAATGTCAAATAGATGTTGATTTGAGAATCATTATTATCCTTAATAATATTATAAATTCGAAATTGTGTATGTCATTTTTTTTATTAACTCGGTGGAAATCCCTTCGGGTCATCGGGGGAGTGGTGATGGCCTCTCCCCGGTGTGTCGAACTTGAACCGACTAAAGCCACCGGGGTGTCTGCACTGCCCACTCTTCGCCTTCGCCGGGCCTGGGAATCCAAATACTTCTGAAGACCCGGCGTATGTCGTATGTTGCGGCTTTGGGTCAAAACAGCTGAAGCAATTTCGATGAATTTTAGCTTAGAAATAGATTAGATCTTGGAGACGAACATAAGCTATCATTCATAGTAAAAATTAAACTTGAAAAGGTTGAACTAGGGAATGCCATTTACATCTGAAAAATTATATTAAGTTAGAGATACAAATATAGGTTTCATAATTTTTTTTAATGTACAGGATAGTGTGAACAGGGTAAGAGAAGCGTGAGAGAAGGAAGTGTGAGTGGAGAAGTAATAACAATAATATTATATCGTCATGGCATATTGCTTTTGGGGTGAACAGAGATACATTAGTGGCTGTATCCACTTTACACTTATACGTTGTTCTCAACGTGACCTGTAGCGTAGCTGATCACCGTTCTTAAGGCACTTACACATGACAAATCATGACATTAAAATGACTCTTTAATTGATAAAAATGCGAAGTCTTAATTTATACAATTTCATGCATACGCACGGGACATTCATTCCTTTGTGTATTTTATATTTGTACCTCATTATGTGGAAATGAGCAACTGCTAGAGTTCCTCATAGGCTTTTCTCGGTAGATTCTGTTTTTAGACCGGTAGTAGATTCAGTTTCTTATTTTGACGATTCAAAAGTATTTATAAGTGAGACTACTTGTATTTTTTTTTTCATTCAGTAAACCATTTATAGTTGATTTAAAATAATGAACAAGAAAATAATCATAGGTACTTGAACCCTTACTGAATTCTATACTAGACGAAGTACTAGATCAAGTAGACAGAAAGATATTTCGTTTTAACCACAAACCGCAACTTTCCCTAATATTTAGACGAGTATCGTCAGAAAAATAATTAACTAATAATTACTTCCACCAATATAAATTTACACTGGCTCGACATAGGGACTATAGCACACCTGGTGGAAAGTGTAGTGCGTAACAGTTACCAGTAGCATAACTGATGGCCGTTCTCACAGCTTTAGTACACATGACATTTCTATTAGATGTCATGTGAGTTTTTTTCACGATGCTTTTCCTTATCGATGAGTATGTGGTGCCTAAAATCGTATTTAATCTTGAAAAACTTAGATATACGCGCTGGGATACGAATCTACGACCATTCGCCTCACCGTTCATGAATATCGGTCTCTTATATACTAGGCCATTACAGACACAATGTTTTATATAGCTATTAAATAAAAAATGGGTATGGTGGCATTTAAAGACATTATCAAAATATTGTTATCCAAAAAAATATAAAAAAACCGATTTTATGTCACAATGCTCGTCAATGCTTATAACGAAATTAATAGTTCTAATTGGAAATACATCTTTTCTACTGCATCGAATACTTTTGTACTCCGCAAACAGAAATTGTCTACTTGCATGAGTTTTTTGAATTGAAATCGAAGAACGTTCCCAAAGTCATTTCCTGTCCTTTAAAGCTGATAAGTTTTTTGCTCATCACAATAAAAATGGGTACAAAGTTTGTATACTGTTTTTGGATCACAGTTTATATACATTTTTTATACGACAGATACCATTATAATATTATTATATACCGTTGCATGACAATAACTAGGTTTTTTAATACGATAAAATTAGCCCGTTTTTTGCCGATCCTACCTAATAACATGTCAAATAATACGCTGTAACAGAATACGTGTGCTCGCGCCACTCACTTTGTCTCCGTTTGACGGAACCATAGTTTAAATACGCATGTCAGTGGGTTGATTTGTTTTACTAGTAATTGATCTTAAGGACCGAGTTTTTAGTTGTGTCTGAATTATGTGTTTGATTGTGTATGAAGCTACATATTTACCTAACATGTAGTATGTCAAATGTGATTTCCAAATTAAACACAAAAATATAAATATCGTTTAAATTCACGGATGTTTTAAACCTTATAATCGATAAAACAATAGCTAAAACAGTAATGTGTCTCTGTCTGTAGCAAGCAAAATGGCTGTTTTGTATAGATTTATACGGAGCAGTTTCCGATGCAGCGTCGTGGAGAAACCCGCATGGGATCTAATAGAAATGTCATGTGTAAGTGCCCTGAGAACGGCGATCAGCTGTGCTATTGGTAAAATTTGGCATGACATATACGCGTACAGTGGATGCAGCTACTAATGTATCTCTGCTAACCCCGAACGCGGTTTTGCGTAACAATATATTATAATATATACAGAAAGATCTCTCGAAACTTTTAATTTCCTTAAAACTAATTAATTATTTACGTATTGTGTTTTAATATTTCTGAATAAATACCAGTATATTTAGCTATTTACGTAAAAATGTGTATTGTAGTGATTGTATGATTGGTTTTTAAAATAGGTTAGTTATATTTGGCACAATTCTCGGAATTGGCCATTTAATAAAAAATAAGTTTATTTTGGAAAAGGTTAGAACATCTAATTTTAAATAATGAAGTTTAATTTGAGGTTTTCAATTTTATTTGAGAGAGATTGAATGGAAAAATAGAATAGGAAGGTTGATATTGTAAAAATTACAAGAATTATATATGTAAAACTTTACTTGAAATATATATGGGAATACAGAATTAAAAAAGTGTATTATTCCAAAGCGAGTGAGCAACCAAACCCATAGTAAAAATAGAAAAGATAGTACGCGAGTAAGTGCGCACTACAGTATAGTGTCATAGATGTAATATTTTTTTCTATGAACCGACGTTTTCGTTTCTATTTTTGTAACTAGGTCGCGGATTTTACTCACCGCTATATCATTACACTAAGCGTAGACCTCCATCCCGACACCGCATTCACCAAAAGCAACAATACAGTACGTATCGTATTTCAAATTGTATAATACTCAGTTATAATTACAAACTCTAACAGCCTATTTCAGGGGTCGGCAAACCGTGGCTCGTGAGCCACATGTAGCTCTTTGACTATTTCTATAAAATTCTTGCATAAATAAAGACCATTATCATATCAACCTTAGGAAGCCCACATAGGACATAGGCCTTCTCATTTTTTTTTCTTGAGACGGCACTTTAACGTCATATGTGATGGTAAGCATGGTGCAGAACAAAAACAACAACGAATATCAACAGTAAAAAAATCTATCGATAGTCGCAGAGATCATGCCGGCCTGCACAAATATCTTTTCACGATTCGCTTTAAGGACCCGATATTATAATAGGACGATGGAAATACACCCACCAGAAAACCATTCAACAGCCCAACGACTCGGCAATAGTAAGAATCAGAAAACTTTTTGTTTCTAGACGGGATGTCAGTTACCGTGTTGTTGTGATTTCGTAAATCCGAGTGAGTGGTTTAACAATCTCCGATTGAATTACCAGTCAAAACTGATTTACATCCAGCGTCATTCTATAGTCTAGATTAGGTAGTTTGTGCGCCCTGTCAATGAAGGTAACACATTGGGGTGACCAGTACGTGATCTTCACTTGATACCTTTTTGCCCCATCGACCATACTTTCTACGAGTTATGTGTCTTTCCCACTGCCACTTCAATTTGCTAAGCCGCTGGACTATGCTAATTTGATATGACCATGTAGGTAACAGATAGCATAATCGTTTCCATATCTCATTATGTGACAGTCTACCATAGGGATCTTTTTAATGTGGAGCCACTAATACCGCAAGTTAGACCGGCTTTTCAATAATGATGCGTCGCCACGCGCTTCTTTAAATGTATAATGTAATAGTAGACTAAAGCACCCTCTATCAGTTTATTACAGAACTTCTTTCACTCCGATATCCTAATTAGGTTGGTATATTTTTTAGTTTTCTTATTTTCGTAATTAACACAGTTAACAAATATCACTATATTAAATGGTATTTTAATTAATATAATTAAACTAGCGAACATAGGCTGCCTCAACACACGTGCGGGTGGATTATTTTTTATAAAATATTTATTTCAATGATAGCTTTGTTATATTATCGCGACATGCAGGACGTATGCCGCCAAGCTCCTAAATCCTTCACTAATATAAAACAATATTATTGTAAACTAGATCGTCATGATTATATATTATAAGAACGCTATACAATTGACTTAAGCTAATCGTATCAACTTTATTAATCAAGTAATCTTCTATTTTTGTAAAATTGTTTGCTTGAACTCACTGGCTGCTCATAAGCCTGACATATGGCTTCACAGTCTTTATATTGCGAGATTGCTTTATATTATTCTTGTAATTTAAAACTAATAAATAAAAATAAAAAAAATAAAAAAATCAGACTTTTGTAATTGCTAAATATCATGCGACGACGTTCTGATCAAAAATTATTGTTATAAAAAATTAGACATTATGAGGCAAAAAATCAGTCTAGTACGTACTGCTAAGAAATCTAATACTGTATATAAAATACTGTAAATAGTCCCCGTTTTAAATTACTTCCAAAATCGTCATTAGAAAAAAATCCCTCTTTAAAATTTTTCTTTTTCAGTAATATTTGACATTTTAAGAAACGTTTGCTGTCCTCTGGTCTATTCTAACACGGAGGTATCTATTAAGTTTATTACGTGTACCTGACTATCGCAACAGGCAATTTTACCATAATTCAATCATTACTATAATTCCAAGACACAAGCGTATAGCTGCATTATGCTACCTCCATGTGATAAATATACATAGTTCAATCAATTGTCCTTCGACATCAAAACCAGCTTTTTAAAATTATCAGCATAATCAACGGCTACCATCATCTTTCCCGTTTACTTAAGAATAAAACAATAGAATTTGTGTCTTTTATTTCCGGACTTAAGATCTTGTGGCTATCTAGTTTTCTTTGAATAACAATCTTTAATACATAGGAACCATGAAAAAGGAGAACAGTTCCTTCTTTCATTTTATCTCTGTAAAAATTCAAGTTTTATATTATTTTGGTGCCTCGGAATGTTAATATTTTTGCTACGTCTATTCTTAAGAATAATAAATATTAGTTAAGATACAGTAATATACTTAAATAACAGTAAGAAAACTTAAGCAAAGTATGTTTGTAAAATTACAATAGACTAACCTACTCCAGAAAGCTTAGTTCATGGAATCGCAAACAAAACTAGTTTGCAATATTTCCCTTCGCCGCAACATCGTAAATAACACAATATCTGTCATAATTTAATAAATTTCTTCAAGTTTCGCTCTCAAACATAATTTGAATATTACTCATTCATAACTTAACAGCTTTACGTTTAAGTTAAAGTAACTTAAAGGGTGAAACTAGTTTCCATAGAAAAGACATCAACGCGCTCACAGAAGTAATTTTCAAGTGTGAGAATAAATTGTGACGATAATTTTTGATGTAAATTTTAATCTATGGGAAGTTTGTATGTAAGCTTTACTTTATGTACTTACATTACATTACTTAGTTATGTTGTTATTAATGAGTACATTGACATGTATAGACGTCAAGAAAGCGCGGAAGTTGACTATGATGCGTTTACTAACTTTTAATAAAAATATTTCTGCACTATTTGTGTTTTGAAATACTTACGCTAATCGGGTGAGATACGTCAAACTGACATCACTTGAAGATAAAAGGAATTGTTTGATACAATTTTTCTGTTCAAAGTTATCAATGTTATTTTTGTTCCTGACCTGATAAATAGTATAAATTTGCTTGTTCCCAAGATTATACGTCGTTTTCCTATTAAAAGAAAATTTAGTAAAAGGTTGCTTAAGACGAATGTCTGTTCTCCTTTTGATCGAATGTAAAAGACATACAACAAAGTTAGAGATATTGACATCTTTCACTGCTCCCTGCCAAGGCTTCGGTCGTATTTGATAAAATTGTCCGCATCTGGATCCTCTGGAGATCACAAAATTAACTGTTTTTTTTTAAATACTTACAGTGGAAAAAGCTAAGTATATTTATAAAGATAAAGCACGCTATCTTAGAATCTATGTGTATTATTAATTTAATGTCTTTACGTGTATAGATCGTGGGTATAAAATAAATAAATAATAAAATAAATAGGCATGGTTTCTAATAATCGAGTTTATCATTGTATTATGTGGAATCTTCTGAACTGATTTGGGCAATACATTCACAGTTTTAATATTTGCAACTTCATACTATCGACCTGTTGATCAGAATTGATTGGATAGAAGAATGAAGAGGAAGGACGAAGCATAAAGAGATATTTATGCAAGCCGGCGTGATCACTGCACCTATCTATTGCTTTTCTTTACTGTTGATAGTTGCAGTCGCTTTTTGGACTGCACGATGCTTACTATCAGGTGTACTCGGGCCACTATGTAGGACCAGAATTAAAAAAAAAGGAAAAGAAGAAAAACCGCAGTTTCTACACGTCTACACTTCTATTTCTACTGATAAACTTTTTATTTTTTACAAAAAGTGGTAAATAAACTTGTAAAATAAGAGATTGTTGCTGTCCAAAAAAAAAACAAAATAAAGATTATACACAAGCTGATCTCGAAACGCAACAAGCTGAAATGAGGCACTATGACGGTCTCTACACTTAACATATCGAGGGGTGAAAGGCCATTTGTTTTAAGTGACATTTTTTGATGATATAGTAATATATATTTTCGAAAACAGCGTTTTTTACCGTTTTCAAATATATATATATATTACTACATCACCAAAAATGTCGCTTAAACCAAATAGCCTTTCACCCCTCGATATGTACTTTGGACAAAAAAACCGTTACCGGTCGATTTAAATTGTAACAAAAATCACGAAAACAATGTCTTTGAACTTGGCCCACGTGATTTTATGGGCATAACAAACGATTATATCACTTTAAAGATATAAAAACCAGTCTTCGGCATTAAGAAGTCGTTTAACAACAAAAAAGTACTAACCTAATGTCACAATTGCATTTATATTGTTAGAACGGAGAGTTTGAGTACAGCTGTATAGAGAGTTACATCTAGGGTTGCCAATAATATTGTTTTTATATATATATAAAAACACATATATATTACACTATATATTACAATTATCATCCCAGCTAGGACTAACATGTTTTCTGACTTTTAATTTTGCCGAGTCGTTGAGCTATGGAATTATCTTCCATCGAGTGCGCCTTTTAAGCGTTGCTTGCAGAGGTATTTGTGCAGGTCGGCATGATCGTACCGACTACCGATGAGTTTTTCTTAACTGTTAAGAAAAACTCATCGTTGTCGTTTTAAGGACTCTACTACGCTTACCATCAAGTGTAATGTAGTAACTGTGTCGAATCAGGATTAAATAATATATAATAATTAATATTGTATTAAAAGTTGCCAACCCTAGTCATATCAGACACAACTCTACAAATATTACTTATGATAAAATGACCTTTCTAGCAACGATTTATTCAATTTGAAAAAATTGCAATCATTGTTGACGCTGTGAACTTTTTAATAGATGAACATGAGTTTATAAGGGTATTTACACATTGTATCCGAAACGAATTTGAGAAAAAACGGCTCACATTAACCGTAAAACTATTCGTATAGTACGTACGTACGTACGTATTTGTTTGTAGCTTACGCACTATATCCGTCATCCGTTTATTTGTTTATTTGTTTTTTGGTTTTTGGGAGTCGAAGTTGCTCGCGTCCGTAGGCTTTACCCTAGTTTCCCTACACGTGACTCCTGGGTGGTGCTAAACGAGCAGCAGCGAGGTGGTAGGGCGTCGGTGCCCGTCTGGATCGCGACCACAGTACATGGGTGTAAAGCCCGTCATAGTGACCAGTTTCGGCTTGTCGCGTTTCGGGATCAGCTTGTGTATATCCACTAGCTCATATACCTAGAGACCTTCAGTCGTGGTATACGAGGGCCGACATGACGATGTAGACTATCAATGGATTTTCATCCTTTGATAGTCGCTTTCGTTTTTGGGCTACACTGTACTTACCATCAGGTACTCTGTAGACACTATGTCGAGCCAGTGTAAAAAAAAAATCTCTGATTCTGGTGAGAGTATTGACGGACCGAAGTAGGCAGAAAACTGTTCGTAACAATTCCGAACCGAACCTGAGATAACATATACATGTAAAAATATAAAAACATGTAGACCTACGGGGGTGAGGCGTAAGACCCATGCCCTGGTAGTTAGGATCTCAGAGTGAGGAACCTAACAATGCATGCCGTGACGAGTAGTGCTGCCTTCTGTATCTGACCCTTGATCTATCAATCTTTTTTACAAGTATTATTTTTAGTTAAAGAATAATTTATTTTCTGAGCAAAGACTAAGTAATATCAAAGTACCGTCATAGTTCTAAGACTAAGTTGATTCTGAGAAGCTGGTCGGACAGTGGGGTGCGAAATAGTAATGTTTCTCATATTACATTTAAGATTTTTTTTATGATTTCAATAATATATACACTCAAATTACATGTTTTTTCAAACTAATATTGTTTTTTGTTATATTTGTTTTTCTTTATATAATTATATTGTTTTATCTTATTTTATTATTTTATGTTACTTAGTTTGGCTTTAGTTACTTTTTTGCGGAAACTTTGTTTACTTATGTATTCATTATCGTGTATTTTTATTGTTTATATTAGGTCCTTACATATGAAATTGGCGTTTTGTATGGCAGGAACAAAAAGTCGAATATTTTTTAATATAATATATTTAATTAATCAAAGTATGAACCATTATTTTCTATGCACTTTTGCCATCTCATAGGTAGTTCATTGATCCCTTTACTAAAAAAACCAGTCGGACGGGAATCAATAAAATCTTTGAAGGCGATTTGGACTGCCCCATCGGAGTTGAATTTTTTCCCTTGCAAGAAGTTATCCAAATTTCGAAAAAAATGGTAATCTGTTGGAGCAATGTCCGGGGAGTACGGAGGATGTCTTAGACTTTCCAATTGAAGCTCTTCTAATTTAGTAGCCGTCTGTTGCGCAGTGTGTGGTCTAGCGTTGTCGTGAAGCAGCAGTGGCGTGGAGCGATTGACCAGCCTAGGTTGTTTAGCCGCTAGCTTTTCCATCATGGTTTGCAATTGCTGACAATAGACATCAGCCGTAATAGTCTGGCCAGATTTGAGAAAACTGTAATGAACAATACCGGCACTAGTCCACCAAACGCTTACAAGTAACTTTTTTGGGGTTAATTTTCGCTTGGGGCAGGATTTGGCTGGCTGGCCAGGATCCAACCATTGCGCTGAGCGCTTCCGATTATCGTAAAGAACCCATTTTTCATCACAGGTAATGATTCGGTTTAAAATACCTTCATTATTGTGCCGGTTTAGTAATGTAACGCAGCAGTCGACGCGCGTTTGCTGGTTTGCTTCAGTCAATTCGTGAGGTACCCACCTTTCAAGCTTTTTAATCTTCCCAATTTGCTTCAAGTGAATTAAAACAGTTTTATCACTAACATCGCAGCCTGGAGCTAACTCGGACGTGGTTTGCGATGGATCCGCTTCCACAATAGCCTTCAACTCTTCATTATCAACTTGAGTCTCAGGCCGTCCACGGGGCTTGTTCTGCAGGTCGAAATTTCCAGAACGAAAACGTTGGAACCAAAAACGAACTGTGTTTTCTTTTGCAACACGACCCCCATACACATCATTCACCCTTCGAGTTGTTTCCGCAGCACTAGTGCCACGGCGGAACTCGTACTCGTAAATAATGCGATATTTTAAGTTTTCCATTTTGTAAAATGAGTGACGCAGACAGAAAAAAACAGAAGAAAAAAACAAATGAATGACGATCATCGAAGCACAAATACATGAGTCTATAGCTGTACAAATTTGAATTTGGGATTCCTTACCAAAGAGGAGAAATTTGTGATTAAAGTGGCCAGTACGAAAAACGCCAATTTCATATGTAAGGACCTAATATATTCCTTTATGTTTCCCTGAAAATATAAAAAATGAAAAAATATAAATATATTTCTTTTTTTTGTTGTTACTGAATTGCGTGGTTTTCTAGATTCGTTTTTTTGACGGATTGTGATCGAAAGCAATGCATAAAGCAACACTCGAATTCAATCCGAGTTTTCTACATCCGTATTTTCACAGAATCGGATAGGTTGCCGTGCGTATCTGCCCTAATAGGTAAAGTATTGTGAATCATTGTACAGAGGCGATCGGACGCAGGTCAGTATTGAAGTCGAAATCAACCGGCCAATTCGAGTCAGTGGATGCTGTGATCTCGCATTGTGCGGACGTGTAACCATTTTCTAATTATTCCGCGGATATTTCTACGTGAATTGTGTTGTGACTTGTGTCGTGTACCAGTGTATTATTAAATTAATAAAATAAAAACAAATAATATTTAATTATTATCGAGCAGAATAAATAGGTATGTATGTTTTTATTCAGTTTATTTTTATCTATTACAAGTTTCAATCGATTTAATTAATTTAATAGATATTTTTTATAAAACATGTTTGTCGATACATTTTAAAGGTTCTACGATCCTGTACGCATTGCTTACGACAATAATTGTCCTCGTTATTTCTATATTTAGGCTTTTAGATTCCATTAAGGCTCTGTATCTTTAGATATAGCCATTTCTAGACAAGTAAAGACGGAGATTAATGTGAAATGATCTTAGAATAATATAAAAAATTAACTAATGTGTAGAATTAATGTGTACGCTGTTATAACAAAATGCTAACACATATCCAAAATTTACCCTTAAATAAGTTTAAATTGTAATTAAGCAAAAAAATATGTAGAAAATAATATTATGCTGGTCTAGATTATATAACTGATAAAACCCCATGTGATTGAACTGATCCATTTATCCTGATAGGATACTCTATTATAATATATAAAATAATAAATTATTACTCTTTTCTTTGAAAAATCACTCTGAAGGTTTATCTTGTACGATATTCTCTGAAGAACACCGTCTTATATGAGAGTACGTTACAAATGTAATATTGACTTATTTTGAGTGTAGTATTAGCTACAAACAAAATAGAGATATTTTTGATTTTGATAACCGTTTTTTTTTATATTGATCGACAATGCATATTTATTGCGTTTCTGCAGTTCACGGGATGGAAAGTACAATATAACCTAAGTTCAGCAGAGATCTGAAAGGGGCAAATACCTATTCTGTCATCGTCATATCGGTTTCCATTTACAACGATTGAAGGTCTCTAAATATATGAACAACTGGAGGTCCATACGCTGATATAGAGACACGACAGACTGAACTGACTCAATATCATAGTATTTAACCATTTAAGGTTTCTATACTATTATAAATTTAATTAAGTTCCATTAAATCGAAATAAATATCTATGTGACTTACCTCTCCGTACTAGTGACCATCTTACAGAGAGGGCAAGTAAAATTATACTATTAAAAAATAGTAACAACATAATATTATCACTCTAAATAACTTTTGAGGTGAGCAGGGTACATTAGTGGCTTCTACTCTGCGTTTATATGTCGTGCCTAACATGACCAGCAGCGCGGCTGATCGCCATTCTCATAAAATTAAATCAGTTCGTTCGCCTGGTAGATAAGGCGCCTGTATTCACACACGTGAACGCAAATGGTCGAGGGTTCGAATCCTCGCACAAATCTCTGGGCTTCTAATGATTACATTCGGATTTGGGCAACATATGATCACCGGTGAAGGAACACCGTGAAGAAACCTTCATCTAATAGAAATTTCGCGTGTAAGTGTTTTGCGTGAAATTATTACTAAATGTACATTAGCGATGTAATTTAAATTGCCCTGGAGTTCCATTATTTCTAGAATTTGGAAATACAAAAAAACACACACGCACATACAGACGCGGCAATAATGACCTCAAAAAATGTTTTTAAATAAAACTAAATGAAATTTCAACGAATAAAATCGCGTTGCGGTCGTTATCTCCTGAATTTAATTACATTACGCTATTTCTGTGTCGTACTTGTATCAGGGTATTACAGAGTTAAAGAAAAGGAACCGTGCAGTAGACTTGAGAGAATTTCCTGCTCGGAGGAAAGAGAGACCTACCAAAGGTTTAGAGAGGTAATCTTTACACGCACCCCTCTTAAAGATGAAGCCGGAATAAGGCTATTCTCTTCCCGAGCGACTTAACGAAATTGGTTTCCCACGCTTGTGTCGAGTGATTAGAGGGACACCCTGGGGGTTCTTAGTCAGTAGGAGTCTAACAGATCGGGGTCGCTGCCCTCACAGCGTTCCTGATGGTCTTATGCAGGATTTTCCGCGGATTATAAAAAATAAAACTTAAAGAAAAGCACGATAGAACAGAAAATGAGCATACGAAAATAGAAAATATGTTGCACGTTTTGTACTATACTATCTCTCGATGAATTTTTACTTTCATTGGTGGCCGACAGAAGATATAAAAAATATTTTCGTTAAAACATTTAAAGTTTAGCTAAAGCCTAAGGTTTTTATTAACCCCTTTGTTACCAGTGCATTCATTTTCCGTTCGCCGGCTTTAGCTGGCATTCATTTTCCATCTTGTGTGTACCAACACCGAATTTTGCCGGCATCCATTTGCCGTTCCTTATATTGTAGTGTTATTGAATTAATTCCTCTTGTAGAGCAATCAATTCTGTTATATACGCCTTTAGAAAACAATTCTTTTAAAGTGAATTTCGTATTTGGAAACTAACATAGCAAAGTAAAAAAAATATTATAAGAAATCATATATCATATCAAATACTCACTTAAATGGGAAAATTCCAACATCAACTTGCCATTATCCACTTCGCACCACTTCGGCGGAATGGACTGCGGTAACGAAAGGGTTAAGCGTCAATCTAAAACTGATTGATCTGATTGTAACTGCTCAATTATTTTAATTAATATCTAATTATATGGATGGATGAATATATACTGGGTGTAGTGTCCTAGTGGATAACGGACCGGTATCCAAGCGCGGCAACGCGAATTATCGTAGGATCGTATCCCGGCACGTGGGTTTCCCCAGATTAACTAAGGATTTAGGCGCCACATGCTCCCCGGTAACGGAAAACTTTGTAACTAATAGTACGTTATGTGGAAATACACTGAGAAGGGCGATCAGCTGTGCTACTGACCATATTGGTCACAACAAGTGTAAAGTTGATACAAACACTATTATTCAGCTCAGCCCGAAAGGGATATAGAGTGAAGATACATTACTGTTATTTCTAATGCAGTCCAAGTCGCGGGCAGCGGTTAGTAAAAAGATGAAGTGAATAAAAACTTTTTCAACTTTGACAAAACGACTGCAGCTCAACAGTTACAATTGAAGATTCCTTATCTATTCAAATGTATTAATTCACATTTAAATAAACGAGTTGTTATCAAAACACTCTTGAATATTAATGAAATAAATTCAACAAAATATACATATATGTATATAAATTCATAAAATATTGTGATCTTATAATCTGTCTAGCTTAGACCGTAATGTTGTATATCTAAACGCAAAATGATAAAAAATATTATATATAATAATAATATCCCTTTCAGGGTGAATAGAGATACATTTGTGGCTGTATTTTTGCACTTATATGTCGTGGCTAACGTGAGCAGTACCACAACTGATCGCCGTTCTCAAAGCTCTAGTACACATGACATTTTTATAATATGCCATGCGGGTTTCCTCACGATGTTTTCCTTCACCGATAAGCATGTGATTCCTAAATCCGTACTCAATCTGTAAAACACAGATGTACGAACCAGGATTTCAACCTACGACCATTCTCGGTTTCGCACATGGTTACCGGTTTCTAATCCACTAGGCCACCACAGACATTACGATGCTAATACATTTTATATATAAAAAAAAATTAACATTAAAAGTAAACAATAATCCTTACACCGCACTGCAGAATTTTATCGCACGGCAAATATAAAGGGAATTTATTCGCGAACGAAGATTCAAATAACTTGCTCTGCAAAACTAATTTCGCGCTGCTTTTCTAATCACAGAGTTGGCATAACTGGCAGATTTTCGTCCGGCGCGCCGCCTGTGAGATAGGTATTGGAAGGGTGGGCTCTTTACCCCAACTCCTCCCAGAGAGGCAGCCTCGACAAGGCATTTCGCTCTCCGGGCGTCTGGATGAATTTGGTTTCCCTTGCTCGGGTGGAGCGATTAGAGGGACACCCCGGGGGTTTTTAGTCAGTAGGAGTCTGACACACCTGGGTTGACCCTCACAGCGGCCCTGATGGTCCTATACAGGATTTTCCCAGGAAACACCAAAAAAAACTGGCAGATTTTCAAACAAAATTGAATCCCTTACATAACCCACTTGGGAGTTGGATATCAAAAACCCATAATGGGTGCCTACGTCAGCCTAGCTTCAGTAGTTTAGGCTGTACGATCATTCCAGGCGTGGGCAGTGCGTGTTGTGTTCCCACGTACCACTCCAAAGCCAATGAGGTTATCGAGGGGTGGCCTTTTACCCCACCCCTCGAAAAGATAGAACAGGTAGGCTTGAAGAAGGCTCGATGTTGCCGTGTGCTGAGGAAGCTGGTACAGTGATACCTTTGTCCCCGGAAAACGGATCGGAGGAACACTCAGGTGTTTTTAGTCAGTAAGAATCTGAAACATCTGAGCCGCTGCCCTCACAGCGACTCTGATGGTCCATGACAATTATCACTGGGCTACCAAAAGAAAGGCTCTACAGGCTTATAGGAGTATATATATATATATATATATATATTCAAATTATTATAAATTTATGTAGTAACATTTTTTTCTAATTTGTAATTTCGGATTTAGTTTTAAAAACATGAAGGTCCTTTTATTAAAAGAAATATGGAAATCAAAAGATTCAAAGAAAGGGATAAAAGAAAGATCGAGTGTGATATAAAATTGATTTAAATAGCTAACACAATAAATATTTAATATTCCATAACAAGCTTAGACAATTATAATTTTACGCTTATTAACAATTTCCGACCATTACTTAACGTTTGACGTGTCACTCAAGCTATGGTTCCGAGTTTATTTATACAGATCGAGGGGTGAAAGGCTTTTTGGTTTAAGCGACATTTTTTGGTGATATAGTAATACATATATATATATATATATTTGGAATCGATAAAAAATGCTGTTTCCAAAATATATATAACTATATCAACAAAAATGTCGCTTAAACCATATAGCCTTTCACTCCTCGGTATATACTCTAATATATGGCCTCAACTTGGTTAACTATTACATGGTATACTTGAAGAAAAGTACAAAATGAATAGAATTGACATAACTTGTCGCCGTCGCCGTTTTTTCTCAAGGTAGTCGTCGATTCTTCTTAAGTTAGTTGCTTCCGAAATGATGATGGATCACCGTTAGAATAGGTTAGGTGACTGTTTGCCAAAGTTAAGGTTCGCACCCACAGGAGCTCCCTTGCGTTTTCATATATTATAAGTTAAGCAAAGATAGTTTTTCGCGAATATTTCTCTTTTTTACAATAAATGAGATGATATTTGCATTTTCACAAAGAAGTTGAGGGCAAAATCTCTAAAAATACTTTTGTAAACTTTTTGTGATTGATTAATCCAAATAACTGAGAAATAAAGGTAAAATTTTCACAGGTAGAGTGGTGGCAGAGAGTAATTTTTAACCCGCGTCAAAAAATTCAATACAGCTACCAAGTATCAACGCACCTCTGTCTATGCCAAAAGAGATATACCGTGACGATTTATTATTATTATTTAGACGTAAATGACGAGATAAACGTCCGAAAATATCTAAAATAAACAAGAGAGGTATAATCACGCCGTTACGCTCGTTATAAAAATCATATTAAAACCGTTCAACATAGTTTTACGGTCGATAAAACATCACGATTCAATTTATGACACGTTTTTATAACGAACTTGACTTTTAAAACGGATATAGGCGATCAGTTTTTGTACGCAATGTATATAGAACTAGCAAACCTGGTCCATTAACGCAGGATTTCCCTAATATTTTTAAATGTAATACAAATGTATTGTATGGATAAACAATCTAGAATCAATTTATTATAAATACTTTAACGGTTCTTATGCGCGAATTATTGTAATTTACTTTTTATTATGTTTCGACGGGTCGGCCTGGCTACATAGGTCATGATCATGAGCAAAATCGCACGGAGTTTTCGTCGGGGGCGGGAATTTATTTTCTCTACCCTCTTTTGTTCTTGATAATTTGAATAGTCTTAACGCACAACGTCAACGAACCTTGTCATACGCATATAAGGAACGTCCACCACATACGGATGGTATTTGACACGACGTCTGATGCTGTCATGATGAAATGGAACTGGTGGAATTAAAAAATGTAGCTCTTGAGGACACTTTCGATTATATTAAATGATTGTGAGCCAATACACTTACTTTTTATGAAACCTTGTAAATAATATTTTTTTTTTTTTTTTTACACTGGCTTGACATAGTGACTACAGAGTACCTGATGGTAAGTACAGTGTAGTCTAAAAACGAAAGCGACTATCAAAGGATGAAAATCCATTGATAGTCTACATCGTCATGTCGGCCCACATATACCACGACTGGAGGTCTCTAGGTATATGAGCTACTGATATACACAAGCTGATCCCAAAACGCGACAAGCCGAAACTAGTCACTATGACGGGCTTTACACCCATGTACTATGGTCGCGATCCAGACGGGCACCGACGCCCTACCACCTCGCTGCTGCTCGTTTAGCACCACCCAGGAGTTACGTGTAGGAAAACTAGGGTAAAGCCTATGGACGCGAGCAGCTTCGACACCCAAAAAAATTATATAATAATAAATATTATAATATAATATATTATGATATAATAATTAAATAGCTCGATGATCGATTATACACTGAACTTGACGTTAAGTACAGCGGAGTTCAAAAATCGACTAAACCAACCGACCCTTCCTGTGATCGTGTTCCCGCCGAACTATAATATTGGGACCTTTAAACGAAGCGTGAAGGGTTCATATGCGCTGCGACTGTCGATAGGTTTTTCTTTAGTGTTATTTATTAGTCGTTGCCGTTTTTAGGACTGCGTTAAACTTACTACCTAGCGTGGTACGGTCACTATGACAAGTTAGAATAAAAAAGGCATATAGACGATAATTGTGGATTCCTTTCTCATTTGCTATATTAAAAAGAATATGATAAAGAAGTATAAAATACGGTGAGTTGGAACAATTCAATGTCGCTAGCCAGGTCACGTACGAATAGACATGTTTCCGCAATTTAATATTAAGAAAAAAGATTATCCGAGATGAGTCACGTGCGTTATTGTGCGTAATGCCACTACAGGCATGTACAGTTTCATCACAGCTAGAATACTCATTGGCTTATTTCGTAAAAACCGAGTTTGGCCGAGTGAAATGTATTTTAGACGATAAAGAAAGACGTAACGTCAAAGCGTTTAGATTCACGATTCATGATTTAAATTTATTAGTTATGGACTGAAGCTAACAGTTTATAATAGGAAACAAAAAAAATATATATATATATTTGGCACATAATTACAAAAATGCGTGATCCTTTACGAGGCAAGCAGAGATACATTAGTGGCTATATCCAATTTGCGATTATATATAGTGGCTAACATGTCCGGAAACGCAGCTGATTGGCGTTCTCACAATATTAGTGTACACGGCATTTCTATTAGATGCCATGCGGGTTAATTCGCGATGTTTCCCTTTACCAGTGAGCACGTGGTGCCTATATCTGAAAAAATACAGAGATACGTGCCGGTATACGAACCTACGACCATTCGCGTTGCCGCGCTGTTTTTTGTTATATATTTTATTTTGAAAGCGTATTTTGCATGGGATAGCAAAAAGTTTTGTCCGTTGACCTCCAAACTTTATAATGAAGATTGTATTATACGAGTATAATGATGATTTGCAACTTTCTAACGTGGTACTACTGTACTTTAGTTTATGAACGAGGATTCGTGGCGCTACTGGTCATGTTAACCACAACGCAAAAGCGAAAAATATCTGCATTTTTTTTGTAACCCTGAGTAATGTTCGCGTATGTCCAACAAGGCCATTGTGGGGGCAGGGACTCCGGTGTTTCATACCCCGACTGACTAAAAACCCCCGAGGCTTTATTCATTCCACCCAAGCTTGGGAAAATAAATTCATCCAGTCGCCCGGGGAGCGAATAGCTTTATTCAGGCTTCTTCTCTAAGAGGGGTGGCTGTAAAGTGCCCACGGCTCCAAAACTTTCTCACAGGCGGCGCACCAGACACTGCGTCCTACCTCCTTCTCTTACCACGTATATCCTCTTGTACTAATGTATACCTATTTATCCTCAGAGTTAACTATAAAACATATGATATGAAACCCCCATGACATCTAATAGAAATGTCATGTATACTAATGCTGTGAGAACGGTGATCAGTTGCGCTACTGCTCACGTAGGAAACTACATATAAGAGCAAAGTGGATACAGCTACTAATGTGTCTCTGCTCGCCCCTTAAGCGATATAGCATGACGATTTACGACGATTACGATCACAAATGCATTGTAACAATAAATTAATTGTAATAGATTTGATAAATTATAGTGGAAACAGCATTTAAATCTGTTGCGTATTTTAGAAGATATCAGTGAAAATATTAAAAGACAAACGGAGAAACACAACATTGAGAGGATTTAATTTATACTATGTAAGGATATAACTAACAAACGATGATTAAAGCTTCTGATTTGCAAATTATTACGACCTCCAAAGCATCCCAGTGGGAGACTCCATTTTAATTTAAAATAGCCAATAAAAGAACGCCTATTATGACAAGAGATTACGCAAGAGTTACCTAAAATATTTTATAAGACATTAAATTTATAGTTAGTTAAGTTTCAGATATTTCAATTAATTTTACGATCAATTTAAATGGTTGATAGGCATTTAATTGCGACCTTATTTAGAATTGATGTATCTTTCGAGAATCTCCAGCCAATGTCCGAGGAGCACAGTTTTGTCAAGTTACGTGGGATGTTTGAATTACAAAACTGATGAGTCGAGACTAAAATTAAGTTGAAAACAGAATTTTTACACGGAGCCAACTAATTGACTCTATTACATTATCTAATAGCACAAAATTACTTGAGGCAATATTTTGTTTGGGCAGTAGACTTGAGGAAGTCTGCTGCCAGGATCAGAGGCAGACGGTACGCAGTGTCCGGCGCGCTGCATATGAGATAGCTTCGGAGCTTCGTTAGGCTTTTAGCACCCACCCCTCCCAGAGATGAAGCCTAACCACGCTGTTCGCTGTGCGGGCGTCTGGAAAAACGAGCAGAGATACATTAGTGGCTGTATCCACTTTGCACTTATATGCCGTGCCCAACGTGACCAGTAGCGCAGCTGATCGCTGTTTTCAGGACACTCACACATGATATTTCTATTAGATGCGATGCACGTTTCCTTACCATATTTCCTTCACTGGTGAACATGCGGTGCTTAAATCCGTACGTAATATGGAAAAACCCAGAGAGACGAGTCGGATTCGAAACTATATCCATTCGCAACTAAATATTTGGCATGTTCTTATATACATTAAATCATTATTAAAATACATTCCCTCGCTTCACTGATATCTGGTTTTCGCCAAAAACACTTAAAACCATTAATCATCCATTAATTACTTCTAGAAAAAACCACCAGAAATCTAGAACAGCTGTTATGCTAACCGGTCGTAAGAAAACAAACGGAAATGCCGAAATGTTTCTTTTTATATATTTACCTGTACCTAAAGTTAAGTGTTAATTAATCTTGTCGTAGTTAATCTGAGAAAACGGGTTTTTGTGGAAATGTCTAATCATTTTTTTAACTTATCCAACGCCTTCCGTTGTCTGGTAGACAATTTTTTTTAAATACGAATTTGTCAAGTTCATTAACCGTTAGAATACATTTTTTTGAGGTGAACGGATCCCTCAGTTGCCAGTGACCCTGCCTGCGAAACTAAAGGTCTAGGGTTCAAGCTCTATAAACATATTTGATACACATATATGAACATATAGTAAAATAAAGTCTAATAACGATATCGAGTAATGCCTTCACGGGTCGAACAAGATTTTTCACAGGACATAACATCCTGTATTAGAGCAAAGTTGATACAGCCGCTAATGTATCTCTGCTCACCCCGAAAGGGATATAGTGTGTCGATACATTATTTTTAAATATTAAAAATATTACCTTGACAGCTGTCGCAGGTATAAATCTATATTATATAAGGAATAGTAGAGTGACCGCAACATAGACTCTATTTTAATACAAGAATCGAGACAAATCGCGTTTTTGCCGCAACTAGCGGTGATGCAACGGTACTATTTGTTAGCACTCCTTTATTTCTAACCACAGATATAAATTCATTTGTATATTTACAATAGTTTCCGACCGAAGATTCATTTCTAGTCGAAGCCGAAAGTTTTAATAAAAAATAAAATATTATATGATTCCGATGTTCGTTGGATCTGATGGGTTCTTGAATAGAGACCATGAATGGCAGACATAGCGTTATGTGCCCCCCGCCACGGTGAAGTGACGACCTGCGGAATGTGGTCAGAAAGGACTAGACGAGAAGAGCCGAAGACCGGGCCCAATGGCGCTTGTTAGGAGATGCCTATGTTGTGGACTACTTCTGGACTAGGGAGGTTTATTTATTTTTTTATTTATAAGTACACTTACATAGACTACATTAACACATAAAAACTATATAAGAACATGAAGAGGATACATTATAAATGCGACTATATATATATAATAGTGTCCGACCGAAACTGGTTTTCCGGCCGAAACCGAAACCGAAACCGAAATTTCGGCCGTGGCTTCAGTTTCGGCCGAAACCGAAACCGAAACCGAAACCGAAACTCACGTGGTCAAGTATAAAAGTCAACGTGGTCAAGTAAAAAAATGAAACAAAAACTTACATGTAATCAGTACCATCAAAGCATAACTTCTAAAGAATGTTTACGTCGGGTGATAACGCACTGACTAAGTTGTGTTGCTATAGAGCAATGCGAATTAGATCCGTCAACTGTCGTCTAAACGACGCAGTTACACTCCGACGCAGCCTTGAGTTTCTTTCGGCGTTTCTTCTCAAGGTAGTCACTTCCGAAACGCTAGTAGATCACCGTTAGGTTTCGTATTTCTGGCTGGCGGTCCAAGTCGAGGTTCGTACCCACAGGGGTGCCCTTGCATTGCCACCCAACCCATAAATTGCCGGCTGAGCACCCTCAGTGTTCGCCCACCCGCCCGGTTAAGTTGTGAAGACCTTTCCCTGTCAACAAACACGCGTAAATTCGAAAAAAAAAAGCGATGCGAACGGCGCACGAATCCCGAACAGGGCCGCCAGCGTCCGTCAAAGCGTTGCCGCGAGAAACGAAGCTAGGCAAGCATGTACGACAACTACCGAAATCAGTTTCGGTTTCGGCAAAAGTTTCGGCCAAGTTTGGCCGAAACCGAAACTGCCGCCGAAACTTGATTTTTGGCCGAAACTCGGCCGAAACCGAAACCGAAACCGAACTTTCGGTCGGACACTAATATATAAGTGTAGACTACATACACAGAAGAAAAGAAAAATAAAAATACGAGTAACACAAAAAGATATAAACTACTGTAATCAGAAAATTTTTATAACAGAAATCAAAAAAAAAATCAATAATCTATGGAACAATCTTCTCAAATAACATCCTTTTTTTTAATTTGTATATAGTTTCGTTAAATATGTATAACTTTGTCATTCTGCATAGGGGTGCATTTTGACCTAAGTTTGTAGAATAATTTTGAACACGGAACAAGTTAAAATTAGATGCTCTGGATAATAGTTCTAGTAGGAGCAGAAAATTCTATAGATGGTAAGATGCTAGGAGCTTTAGGTTTGATGAAAATATAATATAACGTCAGGCCATATCCCTCTCAGGTTGAGCAGCTACTTTGCGTTCATATGTCGTGTCGAACCTAATCAGTAGCGCAATTGATCGCCATTCTCACAGCACTAGTATACATGACATTTCTATTAGCTGCCGTGCGAGTTTCCTCACGATATTTTCATTCACTGGTGAGCATGTAATGGCTTAGTCCTAAATTATTTTAATTAAATTAGTTTCTATTTAAAGTAGCAAATACAAAAGAGAGTAGAGGAAGTAAATTCATGCTCCCGATGAAAATTTCGCAGTGCGTCGGGCTGCTCGTGACCATGAACTGTGTATCCAGGTCGAGATATAATTAAAAGTATGTTAATTCGCCTATAAGACCCGTTAAAGTAATAATGAGTACAAAACGCGAAATTTTAAAATATGTATTCTTCTTTCATCAATGAGCATGCAGTACTTGCTTAGGACCTAATTACGACTAAATTACGTAAAACACTTATTTTGATTACTTTTTATTTCCAGTTAGAAAAAATCATATAATAATACAATTTACTCGAATTTGAAGACTTTTTATACATAATATAAATGCATTTATAATATTTTTCCTAATTGTATCAATCTTCCCCCTTTTTATTTGTTCAGTGTGTTATATATAGAAGTGCTAAAAGCTAGATCAAAATATGTTAAAAAAATTCGCATTCAGTTTCAGAAACACTTTTAAACACTAATTATTTTGGGAAACTGGACGTTTGTCATTCTACTTTTAATCTGAAAAAAATCAGCATCTAGTTTTATTATGTATATGATTTGCTATGTTTTTACCGTCGGTGCCAACCTTTGAAAAGCATAAGCAGTACCGTGATGATACCCAATAATTATCTAATTTTAATATTGAATGACAATAAAACTATTAACCTTGATTAATCAAGTGGTATATCTCCAAAAAGCTATTTAATGACCAAATGACGAATCTAAAATGATTTGATAGACGTCTGAAAGTCACTCAAAGTCAAAAGATTTATTTTATTTTTACGTGATCAACACAAGCTTAGTCAGATTTACTTGCGATATTTTCCTTTGTATCCCCAAATAATAAAGTAATAAAAACCATTAAAAAAATATTATTTGGCAGTGGTGACTTCGTGCTTAAGGGTCCGGTATCCATGCGCGGCGATGCGAATAGTCTTCGGTTCGAATCGCAGCACGTACATCTGATTTTTTTAGATTTAGTACGGATTTAGGCACAACATGCTTTTAGGTGAAGGAAAACCTCGTGAGGAAACGCACATGGCGTTTAATAGAAATGTCATGAGTAAATGTCCTGACAACTGCGACCAGCATCGCTATTTGACACATTGGGCACACCATATCAGTGCAAAGTGGATACAGACACTAATGTTTCTCTGCTTACCCCGAAAACGATATTGTGTGAGGATATATTAATATATATAATAAAATCCTGCGGGTTTTAGCCTGTACAAGTCTGGCCAGTACGAATAGGTGGCAGTGCCCTCACGACAGCTCTGACAGTCCTGTGTAGAGTTTCCCCCAAATTATCAATGAAATATTTCGTCTTTGGTATCATAATATTATCAGATAAGCAGATAAGATAGTAGCAGACATTTATAAGTACCGAGCGTACATTTCACACTGCATATCAATGGAGGCGGTCCCCGAAACAATAAATATTTGTTAGTTTTACGATACCTCGTTATGTAAGACACTGTAAATCGATGCGGTAGGGTGACCGCGATTCCATTTCAGCAATGGATCGCCTGATCATTTTAGCGGTCAAAGTATCGGATTTAATTAAACTTGTAATCGATATCCCTATCTCCGTTTGATATAAATTCATCGGATAATATCGGATTTCTTCTTTCATCTCAAATATTTGATTTATACTACTGTGTCAACTATCATATTTATCCGTAACATTTAATGTATTCAATAAATAAAATTTATTATTTGTCGAGCTGGCAGTGCATGTTGTAGTAACCCTATCTGTGTCGCTAAAGGTCCCGGGTTCAGGTCTCGATACCGACAAACTACACAGTGATTTATAGGTTAGTTTATTGCAAGTTATGAATATATTTGTCTTCTCCGTGAGATTAACCGGCAGAATAGAATAGTGCTTTCTTCTTTATCATAATGAGATCCTAAATATTATTAAAAAAATACATGAAAATTCTGGGTTGAAATCCAGTAACAGTCTGCATTGTAAATTACAAGTTCGTAATCAAACACTTTGGTCAATAAGCCACGAGCTGGTTCTAAGTTTGAGATCTGTCCAATCCTGCTTTACTGGTTGGTTAATACGATCAGGGATTAACAGATTGGTCAACTATTGGTCAATCGAAGACCAGATAATATGCTAATATCTGCCGAACTTGTATGATGTACATATGTATGCATCCCATATTGTAGGGTGTAGCACTGAATATATGTAACTTGTATAGTGTTCTTTTTTATCCTCATTCGACATAAATAGGCTTTATATTAATACAGGCGTGACGTGTTCATAGTGACCAGATCACGCCTGATGGTAAGCATGGTGCAGTCCAAAAAACCACTGCAACTATCAACAATAAAGATAAACTATCAATCTTTTTTTTTACACTGTCTCGACATAGTGACTACAGAGTACCTAATGGTAAGTACAGGGTAGTCCAAAAACGAAAGCGACTATCAAAGGATGAAAATCCATTGATAGTCTACATCGTCATGTCGGCCTACATATACCACGACTGAAGGTCTCTAGGTATATGAGCTACTGGATATGCACAAGCTGATCCCGAAACGCGACAAGCCGAAACTGGTCACTATGACGGGCTTTACACCCATGTACTGTGGTCGCAATCCAGACGGGCACCGGCGCCTTACCACCTCGCTGCTGCTCGTTTAGCACCACCCAGGAGTCACGTGTAGGGAAACTAGGGTAAAGCCTACGGACGCGAGCAACTACGACTCCCAAAATAGAAAATTTATATCTGCTCACTCGGTAAGGATATTGCGTGACGATATATTATTGTTATTAGAAAGTAAACTTTACTCTCTCTCTCTCCCGGTGCCGTTAAGTTCCATCTCTTGCTTTGGCATCTTTTTAGAAATTAAGGAATGTTTCCTTTGAACATAATTGGTTATCATCAGCATTTTAGATTCTAGAGTTGATGCTTTGCCTCTAGGAACGATTCCGAATTTCACCTTGTAAGTGGTTCTAAGTAAATACAAATAACTCTATGCAATAGTTTGTGAGGTCGCGCAAATGTAAATAAAAAATAAACTTTATTTATAACTAGCTGATCCGGCAAACGTTGTTTTGCTATATAAGTTATTGTAATATCTTCTAAGATGTTCATTGAAATTAAGTGATGTCAAACACACACATTGTTCACAATTAAATACTCTTAATCAGCAACACTTTTATTTGGATAAAGATTAATATTATTACGTTAATACAATTCTTAACAAATAATTCATTAATTTCGACCAAATTTGATTACCATAAAAACTGTTCGAGTGAGTTAATCTTAAAAGATAGACATATACTGTCTTGGACATTTTTTTAGATCATTTCAAGAGGAATAATTCTTTCCTACATATATTTTTGGTATCTTGAACCGTTTTCGCAGCGCACGCAATGGAAGCCCTCAAGGATGGATAATTTTCCCCGTTTTCTTCACATTCTCCATTATTTCTTAGCTCCTAATAGTTGCATCGTGATATTATATAGCCTAAAGCCTTCCTCGATAAATGGTCTATTCAACACAAAAATATTTTTTCAATTCGAACCAGCAGTTCCTGAGATTAGCGCGTTCAAACAAACAAACAAACAAACAAACAAACAAACTCTTCAGCTTTATAATATTAGTATAGATGTGTTTAGTTATCAAGTAGTTCAAACAATATGTAGAGTATAAAATATAGTAAAGGCACCCATAAATTTTTCGCTAATCTGTTACCTGTAGATTGTCTTGATGTTTAATTACTTATTTTGACACTTGGACATAAATATCCATGGACGATTACGTCACTATTCACTTAACAACAGTATCAGCAAACGAAATAAAGGCTATATCACATAGAGATTAGCTATACTATGCGATTATAATAATTTAAAGGAATAATTATAAAGTACTGATATTAACTTTGATAATTTGTTTGGATGGTCAGAATTTAATGATGAAGAATATGTGAAAGACAAAGAACATAAATATTGCAACTCCGCAACGCTGTTTCTCCAGAACGGCGCTATTCAGTGCAGTCTATTATTAAAAATATATCAGCAAAGACATCGAAGCGGTACAGCTCCGGCATCACAATGCTTGCACCCCCTCCGTGTCGCTCACCTCGCGTAGCGTAAATCCGTTGCACGTGCAGCGAAGCGCCGGAACGCATTATGAGCACATTATAGATATTTATATGTAAAACGTCGAAGCGATATGGTATTTTCCGATATTAACACTCAGAAAATAAATTGAAGTCTGTAACAGCATATAGGCACTTTTTTACCCAGAAAATATAATAGGTTCCTATGGGTACCTGGATGTGACTACGAAATAAGCTAACCTCGAAACACTATACGACTTTGACACATTTATACTCATTATATATACTTTAACGGGTCTTATGCACGAAATAAGTTTCAATTAAAGCTCGCCGTTTCGACCCGAATACTCCTCGGGCACTTCAGTCCTCTCATGACCATGGCATGTGTAACCCAGGTCAAAACATCGAATCCTAATTAAAAGTAGTTTAATTCGCGCGTAAGACCCGTTATCGTATTTATACGATTAAACAAACCTATCTACCCGGATAACGTCTATTAATCCACGTATTTTGGAAAACATTCCATTTTTCACTGCCAGAAAATTCAACTAATGTAATTACAAATATGTTATAATTTAATTATTTAGGGGTTAAATCGATGTTCAAAAGCGATACTCGCGTTTATCGCATCGCATAACTCGGTATGAACAACGCTGATATAGCGGTATTTCTGACCAAGAATCCAGTATTCGCGTGTCGAATAATCAATATCAGCTTTTGCAGTAAAATATTGCAACTTGTCATACACTGGCGAGACGTGGATACGACTTTTAGAACTGGATCGACCTGTATACCGGGATGTTTTTGTTGTATACAGAGATATGCGGATCCAATTATGTACTTCCTTTTGCTGCGATTTTATACGATGTTTCAATCGTTAGTGACTTTTATTTTTCTAATAGTGGCTTATGTTTTTCTTTTATTAATAAAAATAAGTCAGTAGCTTTTTTCAAATAACAATGTAATCACAAACAACTAACTAGTTGTTTATTACTAATTTAATGTACTAAAATGTTAAGTATCCATAACTAAGAAATAAAGTTAATTAACTTTCCTTAGTGTCTATTAAGGGTAAGCATTTTGTTCGTTTGTTTATTTTGTTATTTTTAAAATTAATGTTTTATGTAAGTGGCTGCTGGCTAGTTAAGCGTCGCCACGGGCTCGCATTTTATATACATATCTATACTAATATTGTAAAGCTGAAGAGTTTGTTTGTTTGTTTGTTTGTTTGTTTGAACGCGCTAATCTCAGGAACTACTGGTTCGAATTGAAAAATTCTTTTTGAGTTGAATAGACCATTTATCGAGGAAGGCTTTAGGCTATATAACATCACGATGCAATTATTAGGAGCGAAGAAATAATGGAAAATGTGAAAAAAACGGGGAAAATTATTCATCCTTGAGGGCTTCCATTGCGTGCGCTGCAAAAACGGTTCAAGATACCAAAAATATATGTAAGAAGGAGTTATTTCTCTTGAAATGATCTAAAAAAATGTCCGCGACAGTATATGTCTATCTTTTAAGATTAATTCACTAGAACCGTTTTTATGGTAAACAAATTTGGTCGAAATTAATGCATTATTTGTTAAGAGTTGTATCAACGTAATAATATTAATCTTTATCCAAACAAATGTGTTGTTGATTAAGTTATTTAATTGTGAACAAAATTGTCTTTGACATCACTTAATTTCAATGAACATCTTAGAAGATATTACAAAACCTTATATAGCAAAACAACGTTTGCCGGATCAGCTAGTATAGTAATAAAATACTAAAGTGCCTTCTATTAGTTTATTACAGTACTACTTCCCTTCCGATACCATAATGAATTTAGTATATTTTTCAGTCGTTATTTACATGGTCTATTAATGTTTTCATATTGTGGCTGTGATAGCCTAGTGGATAAGAGACCGCTATTCCTGAGCAGCAGTGTAGATGGTCATAGTTTCGGATACTAGCAAGGGTCTCTGTTTTTCTTTTTTCAGAATTAAGGATGCATTTAGACACCTCATGTTCACCGGTGAAGGTAGACATCATGAGGAAACTCGCATGGCATCTAATAAAAATGTCATGTGTAAGTGTCCTGAGCACGGCGATCAGCTGCGGTACTGGTCACGTTGGGCATGACACAAAAGCGCAAAGTGCACACAGCCTCTAATGCATCTCTGCTAATCCCGAAAGAGATACAACGTGACGATATATTATTATTCAATTCTATATTATTAAACTACTATGAAACGTTTATTAAATACTAGCTGATCCGGCAAACGTTGTTCTGCCATATAAATTATTCATAAATATATTTTTGGTATCTTGAACCCTTTTCGCAGCGCACGCAATGGAAGCCCTCAAGGATGAATAATTTTCCCCGTTTTTTTCACATTTTCCATTATTTCTTTGCTCCTAATAGTTGCATCGTGATGTTATATAGCCTAAAGCCTTCCTCGATAAATGGTCTATTCAACACAAAAAGAATTTTTAAATTCGAACCAGTAGTTCCTGAGATTATCGCGTTCAAACAAACAAACAAACTCTTCAGCTTTATAATATTAGTAAAGATTAACGCAGTCTTTAAATACAAGTATACATTCTCCTTTTGATAAACTGTAGCTAAGTCCTGTACCATCAGGGTCGCCGTGAAGTCAGGGTGGTGACCCCTTGCAACACCCTTGTACCGTTGCAGACCTACTGACTACGAACTTGTTGTTCTGCCTGTCGGTGCATCCTGGACCTGTGGATTTGTATTCCCCCTACGACTCCGTCATAAATACATTGCAATCATCCAACCTTCGCCTATTTACCTCTGTATGTCCTGTTGTCCCCTTTCTGCTGCTCTCAATCTGGAACCTATACTGTCAGTAACAAAACCGATTTATCTTATTTGCTCGTTCTTTACAGAGCTGTCATGTTCAGGCATGTCATTTGTAAACGAGCAGCACTACACTTCTCCATTGATACGTTATTATTAATGGACACATTGGTCAGGGTTTTAATCTAGTTAGTCTTGACTAACTCCAGAGCTACTGGGACTGGGCGACAAAGACAGAATTTTACTGTGATTTACATCCTGACCGAAGCGAAAAGTTATCCAACTTTTGGTTTTGCCTGTATTTTTTAAACTAGAGGGACCTAGCTGACTTTTACACAATTTCGCTTTGTCTTTTAAAAGTGCTATTAAATACATATTTGATATCAGAAATAGAGTGGAGGTAAATACATTTATTTAAAAAAATATATATATCACGCTAGTATATAGTACTATGCTGATCAAATCTACTCTTGGTAAAGGAGATCTCTCCTGGGACCTGATTCCATCCACTTTGCCCTGCACAATAAGCCATTCCATAGCATACCTCCAACATGTAACATGATAATAAATATAAAGCGTAATCTGACTGTGGTAGTTTGACGTGCATAATAGCAAATAACCTTCACCCACTGACAAATATCTTGACCTGACAAGTATATACAATGAATTATCAACCTATTTTATATACACGCTGTAGGCGAATTTGTTACCGACATAAATTATATCTAATTTATATAATTATGTCAATAAAAAGCTAATCAAGTATTCTGACAGTTCGATTAACTAAACACAGGGTTTTGTTTGTATAAATATCACACGCAAATGCCATTTTTTATACCTTTTGATCTTTTAGTATTATACACATACTGCATTTAAATGTTATATGGTCTAATCAACATAATATAGCGATTTAAGTCTGTAGTTTGGTATTAAATCAGCCAATGCATAATTTTGTTAAATAATTCTTAGTTTTTTTATTTTATTTTATTTTCTTGTCGCATTTTAGTGCAAGAGTATAATACTAATTGAATTTAAAATTGTTTATTTTAGAAACAAAGATTTTTTTAAATCCTTTTCTTACATAATACTCCTATTAGACAACAACATCCAAATAGGTCGTAATAATTTAGCGGACATTCTACTTCGCCTAAGTACGAATTACACAAAATGGCAGATTTTCATACAAACTTACATTCCATATTTTGCCATTTATGACAATGTAATTGCACAGATCCTGAACTAACAATGCAGTGTTCTAATGAAAAGGCGTTATACCTAAAATACAAATGAAATTCATATTTGTTTAGATTATTTATTGTGTAAAAATGTTTAATATTTTATATTTCTCTGCGATTAGCTGTTCATCAATGATTTTAATATAAAAGTACTATCTTTACGTAATTTGCTACATGACAAACAAACTGCTATTCGTTGAATCACTAGTTACATTTAAAGGCACTTTTAAACTATAACGAATAGAAACAATGAAAATATTGATAAAAAAAGATAAAAGGGAAACATAACAAACATGTTTTAAACTAAAATAGTAATATATATCAATCCTGTGAGTTGAAAACAGCTTACAACTCCAATATTCCTTAAATTTAACGTTACTTTCAGTGGAATTTTTGAGTAGTGAGACAACAGTGCAAACTGTTCGTGGCCATAGAATACAAGTGAAAAGCGCAGTAAAGTGACTCGTTTCGCTGTGTCACGTTTCAGTAAAAGCTTGTGTACGTCCAGTGGTTCATGTACTTAAAGATCTATCATGGTATATAAGGCCAGATAAGGTGGCGGCAACAGTCAAAGGATTCTTGTCTCCCGGCGGTCGTTATCGTTCATTCACTTCACAGTATTTTCCATCACTATGCAGTCAATTTGTCGAGAAACCGAAACACGCATCGGTTTTCATGTCCTATAGCCAGCTCCAGCTTGGAGCAGAGGATGTCCACTGTGTGTCTATGTAGAGATCGATATATCCTCATTTTCTACAATATTTCCCTCGATTCCGCAAGGGACGTACGTCTCTAGATTTTTTCGTAACCAGAGCATTTCCATTTTGAGCTTGTTTGGATACGTGGGTGTCGTCTTCAGAGTATGTGTCCAATGCAGGTCCATTTCCAGTAATGAAAAGATCGATCATTACTTTTCCACAATGATCGCACAGATCTTCGATGGATATCTTCTCGCGCCAGAAGATACTGAGGATACTGCTGTGGCAGCTATTCATGAAAACTAAAAGTCAATTCGTTAGGATTGAATTGATTTTCAATTCTAGTTATCTTGATTAAACTAAATATGAAAATATACGATTCGTTTATATCAAATTTTGATTTCCAAAATATCATTATTTTTTATAACTCGCTCACCGCTTGTGAATCAAGCCACAAATCTAGATAAACTAGACCATATGATTACCTATAACAAGATAATGACACCAGAAGTTTTTAATTCGATAATTATTACTCAGAACCGACGATTATCGACTTAAGTTGTTCGTACTAATAGGTCCTTGGTATTAAACTGTCAGAGCTTCGTCTAGACGGAAAATTTTAATGCAATTCTGTTGCAATTTTAAACTTTAAGATTAATATTACTTTGATTTTGTAAATTTTTTTGGCAAAATGACCAGATTTTATTTCATTCTGACTTGGCACAGTGATTGCAATGTACCTGTAACAAAGTACAGTGCAAATTAAAAATCGAGTACGATTATCTAGAGACAACCATCTGCCTATAGTCACCGCTATCTTGCCGCCCTACACAGATATCTCTTCTCGCTTAGTTTAGAGAACTCAATATCGTATGACGATCCCTTGATCATGCTCGTTGGAAGTCTATTCCACAATACAATGACCCGGTAAAGGTGAAATTTAAAGAACTTCATGGTCCTAGCTGGAAAAGAAGTCACTGTAAAACTGTGGCTTTGCAATCCAGCGCGCGTGGTTCCTTTGTAAAAGGAAGAGGGCACATTGCACTAGCTTGTAAGTACAGTATATTTCAAAGATGTGAAAATAACTTTTTATACTGTTTCGAAAATGTGAATACAATGCACTTTTTAGAAAGCGAAGTATAAAGCGCCTTGGCGGTCATCGCCAAGGGACTTGAATATAATACATGGACAGTCACCGTCGTCATGCCAGCCCACCTACACCACGATTAAAATTCTATAGGTATATTAACAACTGATTGTACACGTGCTCATCCCCAAACTCCTCAAGTTGAAGCGAGTAACCATTACGATCTTTACACTTGTGTACTAATAAAAACATTATCAGTAAATACCCTGAGAACGGCGATCAGCTCTACGCAACTGCTAACATTGGACACGCCATATAAGCGCAAAGTGGATATACTAATTTACTAAGGTATCTTTTCTCACCCCAAATAGGATATAGCATGACGATATACTATTTATATCGTTTGATTTAACTTGCGGAACTGCCGCAGATATGTAAGCGCGCAAACTCGCTCACATACACTGTTTATAGCAACTTCGTAAATCTTTAGACGCGAGCTACAAATAGAGTTTTGGCAAATACCTTAGGTTTCCTGCTCTATATTCCGCAAATACAATTGGAACTCGACTCGATTCTAGATCACTGGTAATATTTCGAAAGCTGAACTATATCGGAAATCTTAACTAATTCTTAATGAAATTATAATCGAAATTGCGACAGTTTTTTATGTAAAAAAAGGGAACAGGAGTAGAAAGCAATTGATCATCGTTATCATTATATTCGCCACAGGTAGTCTACTGCAAGGCATAGGTTTCCCTTAATTTCTTCCAGAACGACCGCTTGGAAGAGGTTTACATCCAGCAGCGCCCTGCGATCTAGATTAAGTCGTTGGTGCACGTCGTACGTTTGTAGGCGGACGTCCCACACTGCGCTTGCCAGTACTTGATCTCCACTCGAGAACTCTCCTGCCCCATCAGTCATCAGCTCTACGAGTTGTATCCTGCCCATTCACACTTCAATTTACTAATTCGATGGGCAAACAATCAGGCCTGGATCTAGAGTATGGCCGTGCCTCGGGGTGCATAAATTTTGGGGCGGCAGACGAGCACGTAATCCAGCGTACCCATTGAGTAATGTATCTAAAAAAAAGAGGGCCAACTTGTCCATAAAAAATAGACTGGGAATTTGTCAAAATCTCAAAAATTTTCACTGTAAGCTTTCTTTCACTGAATTTATCCACATAATTGAGAAACATAGGTAAAAACACTACCCTGGCTGGCACTAGTTTTTGCCCCACCTCTAAAAATGTCAAGGCAGGTATTATAAATAGTTATTGTTATCCATTAATATATACATCCACTGCGACGTAGCCTTGAGTTTATTTCATTTCGTCTCAAGGTAGTCGCTTCTGAAATGCTGGTAGATCACCGTTAGTTTCTGTCCACTGGCGGGCAGCCCAAGTCGAGGTCCGTAACCACAGGGGTGTCCTTGATTTGCCTCCCAACCTATAAACTCGCTGGCTGAGTACTTTCAGTGCTCGCTCCCTATGCACGGTGAATTCTTAAAGGAAAAGTACTGACTAATTTGTCCTGTCCAAAATAAAAAAAAGATATACACAACACTAAATTTGTCATAATTATGATAGTATCAGTTCGAATTTATTGTTTTAAGTAACAAATATATCCTTATTGAGGGCGCCTTGTCGGAAAAACTTAAATGTCCTGTGAATGAATGAATACAGAATTAATAAGATGTTACAAAAGTCTAATTCTTACGTAGAATTAAATTGCATTTGTTAATTTGTATCAAGTGCCTAGAGGCGTTATATTTCAATTATACAATTTACTTCATCTAAAGTTGCGGGAACGGTTGCAGTTAATTGTTTTAATAGCCCTCCCTAAAATTGAACAGATGTACCGCAAGATAATACTGAACTATATTTAGAATTACATGAGTTTTCCAAACATGTAGTATCTGCTATTGCATAAAAACTTTTTATAGAAATAAGTTGTTGTCAAAGATTATTATTTTTTAAATGTTTCAAAATCTCAAATTCAAACTCAATACAATTTTATAGGCCTTATAGAGCAGTTCATGTTGGCGAGCTAAAAACTCATTTTTGAACTTATATCGAAAACATATTTTTAAAAGATACAAAAGATAAATAAATTAAATATTATTAGAAAAACAGAAAGCGATACATTACAATCAGCTGATACCCAAGCTAGAACTACTTGTGTCTTCGGTGTCAGTATAATACGTGTCACACAATATGTTACTTTCATTTTATTTCCACTGCGTAGCTCCAATCTTACTTAGAATTAATATATATAGTTAGACTATAGTTAACAATAGATATCAAAAGAAAACTTTATAATTACTCATCGGACTCAAAAATATCTACTATAATAAATACAATAAACAATATTAACAATCCCAGGCAATTTATCAGAAACAAACACATTCTGCATTCATCATACAATAATGTTAAACTTTGAGTACAATTATTCCTGGAACAGTTCCTCAGTATCATTATATTTCAGATTCAACAACCAATCCATCAGCTTCACTTTGCATTCGTATTTAGAGAGATTTAAAATATTTAATATATACAGATAATAATTATATATGTAGATGTACAGAATACAAGAAATACTATAAAGAACATATATGAAACATTTATAATATACATATCTCCCACATGATACTGAAAACCGCATCAAGATCAGTTGTGTATTTTCAAAGATATTTCGTATAAATAAACGTTTATTTCTCCGGTTTGCATTCCTTAATCGGTCACCCCATTTAGTGAAACTATGTTGAGTTGTAGTTGGTATTCTCGTTAAGATTTACAAATATTTAAAAAAATCAAATACAACGATATTAAAGGCACACTTGCTATATTTATTTTAAACTATAGCTACCAAGTAAGGAATAGTAAAAAAATAAAATATAATTGTTTCTTTATACGACCATAAAGTAATTCGCACTAATAAATATACAATTTCAGATGAAATGGCTAGAAATCAGCCAGACTGAGTGGGAAGTCCTTATTTACAACGCAACTTAACTAAGTTATAACTTGACCAAGACACTAATCAGCTGTAGTTCAGTTTTACTCGTTAACTGATATCGACTATGTTATAAAAGTCACAGTAAAAGACACGCGACACGCGACATACGTAGCATCGACTATATCCGTGGCTGAAATAAATGTATTTCATTAATTTCTTTAGATAGTGCTTTTCATGAGGTGAAATTAGAATAATAAAATAATCAGCGTGCCAAATTGCACGGCAACATTTCTGCACATCCACCACCCCACCATTGGCCAAACGAGAAAGGTTAAACTTTCAAAATCCTTCCTATGGATTTTACAAATATAGTGGAAAAAGGGAAGGGACGCCTTTGCCCTGCAGTGGGACTACACTGTCTAATAATATATTATGACGCCATATTCCCTCGAGGTAAGCAGAGAATAAACATAAATTGCAGTATCCATGTGTCATGGTTCTCGTCATTCATAGAATTCATTGTATTTACAACAAGGTGCAGTTGTTTGGAAAACCATTCTAAAATAAAGTCTAAGGTTATGTTTTCCAACCTAGGTTCGCGGACTCTTGCAAATCAGGGATCCTATCTAAAATAATTCAGGAATAAAACAAAATGTTTTAATTAATATGCTAACGCATGACCACGATCATACCTGATGGTAAGCAAAGAGCTGATGATGGTCTGTGTTCTACTTACAAATGTCTGATCACCATTTTTAAATATAATTTAAATATACTTTACGTCTAATTAACTTACCAACTTTATAGCCATTTAACTAAAGCAAGGTTTATATTTAACGTTTATCAATTTTTAGAGGTAGAATAATGTGACACGTGGTTATGAGTGATTACGACCCATAAAAACACTATATTATTGTATATATTATTGGAATTTTGGGAATAAAATAAACTTTTATGAGTATTAAAAAGAAAGGTTTTTTCTGGGGTCTGTGTATCATATTAGTGTGATGTTGATGGGCCCTTGAGAAAGTTTGAGAAAGGCTGATTTATGATACATGCATCCCATGGGCTGGCGAAAACGCTGCTGAAAAAGTACCCAGGAGTTTTTTAGTCGGTAGGAGCGAACTCCTACTGATGTGTTGGAACACATCCCAGGTGTTCCCTCACGTATCCGGGAAGTCCTATGTAAGAGTTTTCTCCTAGTAAAAAAAGATGCATGCATACGCCACTATAATAGAAAGATTGTATACCGCAAACAGTACGACAGTGCCCTGTAACAGCAATGCAATTTCGATAATTTACGCACGCTCGTTACGTGCCTCCCAGACATCGTAAATCGGAGTGCGGATCAATCAACGGCAACGCGTCTCGGTTTGGTGTAATTTTACACTGTCTTCTTCAAGCCATTGTGAAATCTGACTCATACGCTGATTGCTTCGCTTACTGTATTGGCACTTAATTCTTGATTTATTATTTTATTTGTTTACAGATCTTGTTGTGGTTGTGATGGACTAGTGGATAAGGACCGGTGTCAATGCGCGACAACGCGAGTGTTTGTATACCTGCGCGTACCTCTGGGTTATTCCAGATTAAGTATAGACTTAGGCACCACATGCTCACCAGTGAAAAAAACACCGAGAGGAAGCCAGTCTGGCATCTAATAGAAATATCATACGTAATAGTGCTGTGAAAACAGCGATCAACTGCGTTACTGGTAACGATAGGCACAAGATATAAGCGCAAATTCGAAACAGTTACTAAGGTATCTCTGTTCGCCCAGAAAGCGATATAACGTAACGGTATATTGTTATTAGAACTTACAGGCGTACTACTATACCATACAGTAGTATATTTCACACCTTTCGCAAAAAAAAAATAACATGGAAATATCACTTTTCCTCAACCTCAGAAAGCAATAGCAGAATTTTATATTTAAATAAAAAGTATCTTTAGCTGAAAATAGCTGCAAGTGCGTTTATTTGACGTTGAGTACTTTATGAGAATGTAGTATATGAATGTAATAATAATATACCGTCAAGCTATATCTCTTTCGAGGTGAGCAGAAATACATTAGAGGCTGTATCCTCTTTGCGCTTGTATGTCATACCTAACGTGATCAGTAGCACAGCAATTCACCGTTCTCACAGCACTAGTACACATTACATTAGACGCCATGCGGGTTTCCTCGTGATATTTTCCTTCACCAGTGAACGTATGGGCCCTAAATTAGTACTATACCTGAAAAAACCCAGAGGTGTATATCGGGATTCGATTCAACAACCATACAAGTCCTTTATCCATTAAAACCCTGACAACAAGACCTTTCATAAAAATAGAAACCATATTAAGCCCTCTTTAACCAAGTTTGTAAGCAATATTCAAGGTAAACCCAGTTCAAAATGTCATTCGTGTACAAAGTTTTTATGTCACATTACCCTAATAAATGATCAAGTCAACGCACATTACAGGGCTTTACAAGAAAATGCTGTTAAGCTAGATTTATACCAAGGCATTCGCGATTACGAGTCGATTTTATGGATTGTCTCGATTTTCAAATCTCTCGATAACATTCTACTATTTCAATCGATTGCGATTTCAACGAGTGCATTGTTGCCGATGTATTGTGGCATCAGCATAGGTGAGATGTTTAATCATAGCTTACGTTACAATTTCGTCATAGTGACTCGCTTCGACCTGTCAAGTTTCGGAATCTGTTTGTGTATATACAATTAGAACTTTATAAACCTAGAGACCCTCCATCGTAGTATGTTTGGGCCAATATAATAACAGCGACTTTTAATGAATTTTTAGCCCTTGGCAGTCGTTTTCGTTCTTGGAGTACACTGTAAATTCTATCAGGTGCAATTTAGTTAATTAGTGCAATCAGTATATAAAAAATTCAACCAACCAGCAACCGCAATTCAACCACGTGTTCAAAGAAGGAAAATTCGACCAAACCTGCAACCCGCTCCCTCCCGATCGTACTGGTTCTCCATTCCATCGGGCCCCAGGGAGCTCGGACGAGAGAGTGCTTTTCTGGCAGCGCGTCCAGTTATGCACTTAAATATCTCTCGCGCAATTGGCTGTTTCCGAAAACTGGACCTCGATTTTCTTAATCGGTGTTGAAACAGTCGCCGTGGCCGAACCCGGCTAGGACATCATCATCATATAAAAAATTCGCCGAGTCAGCCATTAACTGCAGTCTATATGTAATCATTTGTTCACGATTGAATGATGACGCCAATTTTAAAAAGTTTCACCTCTAAAAGGGATGTTAATTGCAGATTCAAAACCAAATTTGTATAAATATGTACGATTTTGTATATATTCATCGTATTTTTCCTCAATTGGAAACAATCAAAGATTAGTTGATTTATTTAATATAGAGCCAGGTTCGATCCAAATAATAAAAATTATGACAATAGAGAAATTGTTGCTGATTCTATTGTTGACTTGATTACAAATCTAATCGAATGTAATTATCTCGATTACTGAAACATTTCACAATCGCCCATCGTTATTATAAACCCATCGCAAGCATTATTCGCCTTAAATTCCATTTATCTTGAATATATTGTCTTTGTTGTCATTTCCAATGGGTACTTTACATATTGTAATGGATTCTTGCTTGTAGTCATTGATTAAATGAGCATACATTTTATAATAATCTTTAACTTATTAGCATGACTGAGTCAATATTATCACGCTTTAACTATTACAGCATGAGCAGAAATAGATTACCGCTGTAAATTACATACATTTTAACGGATATTAGTCACTTCGCAGTTGTTGCTGTTTTTGGATTACACTATGCTTTTAATCCAGTGCAATGTAGTCACTATGTCGAGCCCGTATAAAAAATAAATTCCTTTATCTACTGCTCACCCCGAAATGGATATAGTGTGATGATGTGTTATAATTTTGACTATATTTATTACACGAACAACACTATAACAAAATGAAATCGTAAATTAATGACTATAATTACACTCTTTTATAAAAAAAAATCTTTAAATATATCAATGAGATTATTTCTAATCCATATCGCTATACAAGTTACATTAGTACTAATGCAATTACTTGTGTAACTCGCTTTCACATACGAAATATTGACAGACTTCTGTGAAATATTACATAAGTATTTTTATACTGACCCGAAAAAGTGGCTACATTGCTCCTGATGGTAAGTAGTGAGGACATTCCTCTAGTAAAAAACGCATCATATCAAGGTTTTGTTTATTACAGACAGGCTTGTTCATGACTTCAATCTCATGGAAAGTAATGATGAGGCCCATGACGGAGCGCGCTCACACAGCAAAACCGATTCATTCGCCGTTTAAAGATTTCCAAGTTATAAGGAGCTGGAAAAACAGACTCAGGAAGCGAATTCCGCTCTTTGGCGGTTCGCAACAGAGGCAAATTAACTTGTGCGAGCAGCTGAAAATGATTACGTACGTTATGGTTGCTACATTATTGTAAAACTATTTATTTATATATTAGAACACTTACATATCAACATTAACACATGCATAAAATAATATTTCAAATATGAACAAGATATATAACAAAAGAGACTGTATTTAAAAGTGTAGACAACTTCCACAGAAGGAAAAAAAATCATAAATGATGATGATGACTTCCTAGCCAGATTCGGCCACGGTGACTGTTTCAACACCGATTAAGAAAATCAAGGTCCAGTTTTCAGAAACAGTTTATTGCGCAGGAGATATTTCAGTGCATAACTGGACGCGCTGCCAGAAAAGCACTCTCTCGTCCGAACTCCCTCAGACCCGATGGAATGGAGAACCAGTACGATCGGGAGGGAGCAGGATGCAGGTTTGGTCGAATTTTCCTTCTCTGAACACCTGGTTGAAATGCGATGTTAAAGAGATACCTCAGTCGCCTTTTACGACACCTAAGCAAGAAGAGGCGGGTGCTATTCTATTCTGCCGGCAGCCATCACGGCATAACTCATAAATATAGATATATTAAAGCAACGAGATACGACAGAGATCTTGATTCGTTGTATATGAGAGCCGACATGACGGCGGCTGTCAATAAATGTTCATCTCTTGATGGTTATTGTTGTACTTGGGCACTGTACTTTCCATCAGATGCGGTGTAGTTACTTTGTCGAGACAGATTTGAACAAAGGCACAGATAAACACAAAATGAAAACTCGATTATACGTCATTTTTATATTTAATATATGAGTTTGGTTTTCTATGATTCATGACTGTTCATTCAATAACGAATGCGAACTTTAAAACACAAGCGAAATCACAGGCGAAACTATATTATTCATCGTTCCGTGCCAAAATACAGTTCATTTAAATTGTGTACTTCATTAAATAATAATCTTTGAATGTAGACCAAGCTTTATCGTTTTCTATTTGTCTATTTCACGTATGTGAGACGTATAATCATTTTCTGTCTGCAAGTCTAGTATCTAGCGTCTGTCTAGCATAAACCCACTGCTCGGTGACTCCATTGGCTTCATTATTCATAGTCCACACAGTATGTGAGGATAAAGACGGAGACTAAAATGTAGCACATCGAGCATCGACGTAAAAGCGCCTGCTTCGCGGTCTTTTGCCGGTTGCACAGTGGAAAGTGTTCTCAGGAGCTAAATTCTCTAATTCCGCCAGCCCCATTACATTATAAAGCCACTAGACATCGTATCAGATACCATCCATATGTGGTAGAGGTTCCTTATATCCACACGAAGAGATTCGCTTCTACAATGATCATGCGAACAGCTAAGGAGTGGAATATACTTTAAGTGAGCAAATTACCACGATCTTACAACTTGGAAGTCTTTGAGAGAAGAATGATCAGGCATTTGTTTGGCGGACGCGATTCACCGTCGGACTCATCTTCACCTTCCACCAGGTGTAATTGAGGTCAAGCATACCGCATGTAAATCATAAAAAAAACAATGTAATATACATAAACTGTTTCCGAAACACGATAGACCGAAGCGAGTGTCTATGATGGTTAGACATTTGTGTATTGTGTTCAGAGATGGGCAAAATGTAATCTGATTAATGATTAACGATTCCAAAATGCTTATTACGTTATTCTAATTTTGTTGCTCTGTAACCATGATTAAATCCATTCAAAACATTAAGGAGTCATAAATGTGTATACAATTGAGGATTTCGTAGTGTTTAAAACAGAGATAATCAAAATGCTGTTATATTTATGTTGAAAAACGCAAAATGTAATCGTAATATTTACATACATTTAATCTGATTATATTTACATACATTTACATCGGGTTGAACAGGGTTTTCAGAGTGATGTATAATTCCTTACTTTACTTACTTTATTTATTACTTTTTTTTATTACTTTAGGAAAAATAGTAGTGGAAGATTAGAAGTAGCTTCACTTGAGCTTGTTCAAGAATATACATACCTGGGGCAGTCACTGCAGTTAGGCAGAAACAACTTCGAGGGGAAGTCAAAAGAAGAATTCTGTTGGGTAAGAATTTGGAAAATTACGTCGGGTCTTTTCGGCTTTTATTCCATAACTAGCTGTCCCGGCAGACCTTGTTCTGCCCTATTTCTCTAAAACAAAGTCACATTGTTTTTTTTAATGTTAATAGCTTGCCCGTCAGATTTTTTTGAAAATTGTTTGAAGAAACTTGGCCTTAATGCTATATGTATAAAAATTGACAAATATTGACATTAATATGTATACGTCACTCAATAATTGTTTTGCCTTCCCGGAACCCGTCCACTGACATTTAAACTTTATGGTATGGTGTTAAAGTTCAAATTGACTTTTAAATATTATTACGAATTTTTTGTATGAGAATATAGAAAAGTGTTGTTTCTAGACATTTCCAGATTTTTTTTAATTTTTCTCTTCGTAATAACTATCCCCAGACTTCAACAAACACAACAAAAAAGAAATCAGCCAAATCGGTTCAGCCGTTCTCGAGTTTCGCGCTTATCAAGACATTTAGCGATTCATTTTTATATATAAGAAGAAATGCTTGAAAACTAAAGTTTTCAATCAATGCGCCCTACCAGTTATGATGTACGGAGTGGAGACGTGGACACTAACGGTTGGGCTAGTCCACCAGCTTAAGGTAGTTCAGCGAGCGCTGGAGCTGGCTACGTTGGGCATCTCTTTGAAGGATAATGTCCGACATGAAGCTATCCGACAGAGAACCAATATTGTCGACGTAGTCCTCCATTTTAGCAAACTGAAGAGGCAGTGGGCAGCCCCTGTAAGGCGATGAACCGATAGTCGTTGGAGCAGACGGGTTGTTGAGTGGAGACAGCGTATCGGTGGAAGTAGCGTGGGGCCTCCTCCAGCAAGGTGGAGCGACGACCTGTGGACGATGGCCGGAAAGGATTGCAAGGAATCGATGACCGGCCCAAAGGCACTTTTTAGGAGAGGTCTATATTCACTAGTGGACTAGGATTGGCTGATGATGACACTCGATTTTATCACTTTTGGCGCAGGTTAAATCGAACGATAAAGCTAGTATTACAATGAGATCAAGTCAGTATTGCATAACGGACAGTGAATATATAAATTACAATCCAAACAAACTATTACAAGACCACTCTGTGACAATTCGCTCGCGGCAAACAAACAAACGAACACGCCAGACGCTGTTATGTCATAACGTCATCGTTCTATTGAAGATATTGCTAGCCAGCGTTTCTCAAACTTAAAACATACGATAATCTGTTTTAGGGCGACTTGTATCAATAAATCAAATCTAATTTAGGCTTGTATAAAACCCTATATAATTGATGCGATTTAATTTAAAATATGTTAAAATTGAATAATTATTCCTTGTAAGATAATAAGTACAGTTTAACACTAAATATCGTATTATATAAGTCTAAACTAGATTTAATTTGCTGGTGCAATCTGCCTTTAATGTTTGATCCCGTGCTCAAATCTACCTAACATCACACCGTGTTCTTATTGGAGTAAGCAGAAAAAATAAAACAATTTTAATCTTTTTAATATTTATTAATCCTTTATGTACCTTACCTGTTCTTGTACTTAGACTACACTTCTTACTGACCAATAACTCAAAGAATAATATAGTTCGAAAATGAAGGCGACCATCTTTTAATTAATCATGCATTATTATAATAAACTATAGTTTATTATGTGAATTAATTTAATGACAAGTTAAAAGGCTTTCCCCGGGTGCCGAGGAAGCTGGCATGGCCTTGCCCTTGGCCCTGGCACACAGGTAGGAGGAACACCCTGAGGGTTTTAGTCGGTACGAGTCCGACACACAGAGGGGCGGCACTTATCGCACCCTTACGGCCCAGAACGGGATACCTGGGTTACAAAAAAAAATCAAATTTAAAAGCTGATTACTCAGGTTTTCTGCCCAAATTATAAGAGATACATAAAAAATATATTTTAAAATTTCCAATTGCTATTTCGTATTTTTTTTTTCGCTATATTGCTTTATTGCTTTTATTTGTTCATTATACTTTATGATTTTTTTTCCATTGAAATAATTATAAATTATCGAAATTTAAACTTTTATTCATTAATATGAATTCTATACGTTTTCTAGTATTTACTGAGTATCTAGAAAGCTTTCAAAATTGTCTTTCCAAAATTAAAAAGAATTTTCTTTTTCAGGTACTCGTCACCAGAGCAATATAATGTCAGAAGATTGGCAAAAAGTGGCTGTGAATTTATTTTTACAAACCATTATTAAATAATATCGAATTATCTTCACTGAGTTGAAGTTTTCATATTAATAATTGCATAATAAACCGAGTACTGTAGAAAAAACACTTAGAGAAACATTGTCAGTAAGTGCTAAACAGTGGATTTCAGTCTGCGTGTCCCTATTCGAACTGCCCGGGTGACTAACATGAACTAAAATAACTGTTGCATAGTTTAAAAACATTGAGTGTCCGAACAGTATGCAATATTTTTGTAAAATGTTTAAAAATATTTATTTAATTAATAAATAATTATTTTTTAAATATGCATTCAAACGTAAGGTGTATACCACGAAATTAATTATTATATTTACTATAAAACAATATTAGCGAAAATATTAACACTTTTGTCAAAAAAAAATGTAAACCGTGACGATTGCGATAAAAATCGATGTAAATGCGATGTACAATGATTACTGAACTGAACGTATAGGGAGTAACAGCGCGAGTGTCAGTGAAAATGCATTTAAGAAGATAAAAATCTTAAAATCTAAAGTAGGATGTGAAGCCATGTTGGAATGCGAGCGTCGCGCCGATAAAGTGGAACGTGCGCTGACGACTCCTGGACTAAGGACAGCGAGAACATACTCGGGGAGCTTGTTGCTGGTGCTGCTGTTCGTGATACTGTGTGTGAGGTGAGTTTGCATAAATTTTTGCAGAAGTGGATACAGCCACTGAGGTGTATCTGCTCACCCTGACTGAGCCTGTGGTGCCTAAAATCGTACGTAATCTGAAAAAACCAAGACGTACGTACCGGGATTCGAACCTACGACCATTTTGTTAACTAATCTAATTCTTAATAATACAATAATACATACATATATATATATATATATATATATATATATATATATATATATATATATAATGTTAGACTATTATTTGACAAGAATAAAAAAACAGTTCCATATTGTTTGTTATCAAACAAGGTATATAATATAATATTATATTGCAGAAAACTTTACCCTTTTACCTTACCTTTTTTTATTTTTATTTTTTTTGTTTTTTTTTATTCCTTGTTAAATAATAGTCTAAAATTTTCGAACTCATATCAGTGTCCTGGTAATAATTTAAAAAGGTTATCAAAAAATATACTTCTTTTTTTATTAATCGTTATTTACTTCAATATTGACTATTCAATTTATAAAATAAAAGTTAATTATGTACAACAGTTTTTTACTTCAAAGTTACACAACCCGTCTTTTGCAAAAATTACGTAAAAACGCCAATTACTCAGAAACTACTAACTTTCGCCGATCCTCGTTTGCAGCTAAATGATTAATCTATAATCTCTTAAAAGGATCATAACAAGTAACAAATAGTCCTGGATATATAGTGATTTAAAAATGTTTAAATTAATTGTTTTACTCTATAACATAAAAAACTTTTTTCTTCAACTTTTTTGAGAGTCGAAGCTGCTCGCGTCCTTAGGCTTTACCCTAGTTTCCCTACACGTGACTCCTGGGTGGTGCTAAACGAGCAGCAGCGAGGTGGTAGGGCGTCGGTGTCCGTCTGGATCGCGACCACAGTACACGGGTGTAAAGGCCGTCATAGTGACCAGTTTCGGCTTGTCGCGTTTCGGCATCAGCTTGTGTATATCCAGTCACTTATATACCTAGAGACCTTCAGTCGTGGTATGTGTGGGCCGACATGGCGATGGAGACTACCAATGGATTTTCATCCTTTGATAGTCGCTCTCGTTTTTGGACTACACTGTACTTACCATCAGGAACTCTGTAGTCACTATGTCGAGCATGTGTAAAAAAAAAACTTCTACACATGATTTAAATGACCTTAAAAGTTTTCAAAAATAATGTCGCAAAAACATTTTCATGAGGGCCACAGTTAAAGGTTTTGACAAAGGTTTTTTCTGCCGAAGGTACTCGAAGCCAAACCTTCTGCTCGGTATTAGTTATTACTCAAATATGTTTTATAGGTACGTAATTTTCTTGTATATCATCAAGCACCCATAAAAATATTCCAGTCATAAAACTTCAACCAATATTTACGAAAAACCATATAAATTACGAAGCAATTTTCGAAGTAAAACCATTTAAAATCACCAATAACAACCCAGAACGTTTCGGGTCGTAAAGATTTGAGAACTTTGAATTATGCAAACATTTATCTTGATTAGGCACGAGACCGGTATAACAAAACGTAACTCATAACTGTTATTAGCTGAAGCGTTTACCGTTATGCGATTTAGGTATTTTAACAGTGTTATTTCAACTCCTCGTTCAGCTGGTATCAAACTGAGTGAACAATTTTATCAAAATGTTCTTGTGAACTATCATGAAAGTAACCTTATTTTTGGGTCATAGTAAAAAATATTAAAGTAAGTTTGAAATAATACTGTTAGAGAGAGTACTGTTGTTAGTACGGTTACTGATATCAGTAAACTATGGTAAATTACTTTCAGCCTTTAAAGGAATACATTGGATATGATTAAATATTAATTAATTTTATTATCGAATATTCATATTATGGCCAAGGTAATAAAATAGCTGTTGTACTCATACATATCAAAAAGCACACGTGACCGTAATTTTTGACTTCGGACACGTGTTCCTATGGATTTTTTAGATGGCGTATGGTTGTAAATACCGTATGTTCTCCGGTGATGAAAAATATCGTAAAGAAACCGTCATGTTATTTAACACAAATGCTAGGTAACGACGACCAGCTGCGCTAGTGGGCATGTTAGGCACAACATAAAAGCGAAAATTAGGTATAGATACGTCTACTCACATACCTATTTTTGTCCACTCTAAAAAAATATACAGTATTAAAATATATTTATTGCCAAAGTTGTAACTGTTATATGCACAATGACTCTTAAACGGATATCAAGACCAATATGAAGATGAAATAACCGTTAAATAATGAATAAAAATGTTGTCATCAAATATTGGGTATACATTCTTTAGTTAAAAATAGTTTTCAATAACAATATCGATGTAAAATACCGGTTAAATAACGTTATTACTGAAGATTGGACTGTCACACTTGGTTTGCTTCAAAAAAAGTTTTCAATATCGATATGAAATGGAAATACCAGTTATGATAACAACGAATAAAAATTGTCATGTCTAACGCTGATGAAACCTTGATGTGAAATGTCAGACAAAACTATATATAAAGGTAATTGTGTGGCACCCAGTTATTACGCTCAATAAATTGCGATGGACACCGGATGAGGCCAATTTTCGATAACACAAAACAAACAAAACATGACGGCAGATCGATGGGGAAAAGACAACATGCATAAATTATATTAACGTGTGTGTCATGCCTACTTGATCGAATAAACTTTTTTTTTTAAACTGTTGTACTCTTTTTTGATAACCCCGGGGAAAATCCTTCATAGGACTATTAAGACCACTATGACGGCAGCGACTCCGTTGTGTCATACTCCTACTGGCTAACCTCTGGGGCGTCCTCCCAATCACTCCACCCGGGTCGAGAAATCAAGATTCTTGCAGACGCCTAGGGAGCGCACAGCCTGTTTAGGTTTCATCTCTGGGATGGTGGGTGTGAAGAGTCTACCCCTCTAAACCTTTCTCCCGGATAGCGCGCCGGACACTGCACACTGCCTCCCTTTCATCCGGGCAACAGTCTCCCTCAATTCCGATCTTTTGTACCCTTTTTTTTTACTTGGGGAAAATCCTCATAGGACTGTCCCAGCCGCGAAGGGGGTGGTAGCCGGGGTGCTCCGGACTTTTACCAGCTGAAAACCCCAAGGTGACTACTTCTGTGAATTAGTAGGGACTGCGGGTCCTGTAATCAATTCGCCGCAGCCCCACTACGATCTTTTGTACCCAGCAATATGCCGGCTACATCGTAATCAAAATAAATATTACGGAAATAGATTTGGGAAATGTATCTTCAAGTTTTTTATTGATTTATAAGCACGACATTTAAACGCAAAGTGGATACAGCCACTAATGTATCACTGCTCACCTCGGAGGTGATACAGCTTAACGATATATTATTATTATGATTTTTCGCGCACAGGAACGAATAAGGTATTTATAATGCGATCGATTACGGATATTTAAAGACGGTCTTACGCCTCCACGCCCAACAAAAACCTTTCAAAACCAAACATGAGCTTCCACGTCTTAAGGCGTAAGCGGAACCGTGGGCGAGTAGGCGGGGTTGCTATTCGAAATTCCCAAATGATCTACTGTCATTACTAATTTTAAATATACTAAATTAAACTTTATCAACTGAAAAATAGCGGTTAAAATAGAATGTAGGGAAGTCGAAGGTAACTTCAAACCGTTTCCTGATGGGGCTAGTTGAAAGGATTGACAGTAATCACTGGTTAGGAACGCATCACGTTACGTGTTCAATACTGTGAATGACGGTTTGAGTTATTGTGGTGAGAAATTGTCTATAAATTTATTTTTAAGCTGTGGTGCCAAGTGAATAATGTACAGGTTTCCATGCGTAGCAACGTTAATCATCATAGGTTCGAATCCCGGCATATGACTCTGGTTTTTTTTTTATAATGTATGGATTTAGGAAACCCGCATGGTATCTAATAGAAATTTCATGTGCAAACTAACGCTCTGAGAACGGCGATCAGCTGCGCTATTGGTCCCGTTGGGCATGAGATTTAAACACAAAATGAATATAGACACTAATTTATCTCTGCTCGCCCTAAAAGGGATATGAGTTTTTTAAGGAAATACATTTATTATATTGCCTCACAAAAAATTACAGAAACATTAACAACATAGAGAAAATACAAAAGACAAAAACTTGTAAATATGGCGAAATACAGCGTGACGATTACTGTTCTTAGACTACACTGCATTTACCATCAGGTGGAATCTAGGCACGTTATCAAGCCATCAAGCCACTTTAAAAAAATATCGAATACGCATTTTCATACACCTTCACCACGTAATAACTACTTACTATCAGATATATTGTCAGCCCGTTTACCTATAAAAGTTTAAAAAAAACATGGTACTGCGGCGGTTTCAGAGGGCTACCTTCCTTCAGAGGGCCATTCCCTCTGTGGCATTAAGCTGACTGAGGGCCCATTTCACCATGTTTATATGGTGTTTTTATTTTGTTTATGTTTTAGAATTTTTAATTGTTGTTTGAGGCAAAATAAATGATTTCATTTCATTTCACATCATACCGTACTTTTACTCCTGACGATCATGTAGACTCCCTGAGATCACATGTATATGTAGGGTTAAGGGCTTACAAAGTAAATTAATCATGAAATAATTGAGGTCATAGTGAAACTGCTCGAACTGGTTCGTGACCACACTGCACAGGTCCAAAGACCGTCATAGAGACGCACTTTGGCATGTCGGGTTTCGGGTTCAGATTGTGTACATATCTGAAGAACTTCTATCGTTGTATATGCAGGTTGGAATGACGACGGCGATCAACAATAGATTCTCGCCTCTTGGCGGTAGCTTTCTTTGACTACACTAGATTTTCCATCAGATGATATGTAGTAACGATGTCCAGCCAGGATTAAAAAAAGTACTGGTTTCTACGCTGTCGAATGGTGATATTCATATAAACTGAACTGAAGAGTTTCATCAATTTATCACATGCAGTTAAATTCCAAAAATTTTAATTTTCATATATCATTATACAAATCACAGTGGACACGTAACTTGAAACATTTACGATCCATTCGACCGAAATTAAACTTAGATGTCTTTGACGTGAATTTGACTGTTCCGTCACTGTCAAGTACGGTCAAAGCTTGTAGAGATCAGATTGTTCACTGTACATGCTATTAAAGAAAAACAAATAAAGAATGTCGCTTGACGTCTTCTACGATTGTATCATGGTGAGTGCACTTTTGAGTTATTTAATCTGATCCCACCTTCTCCCTTCCAATATATAACAACATGGACTTTTTTGCGAGGTCACAATATTACCTCTATTCTGATACATACTAAAGAGTCTTCTTATTTTTACCTCTGTCTTGTCATCACGCTGAGGAATGATCTTCCAGCATGTGTTTGCCTTTCCTCCTATAGGTTAATCAAAAGAAGTATGTAGATACTTTTGCGCATTTGGTGACAATGTTGTGAAATGTTATTTAAATTTAAACACACTAATGAATGCGATGCACTGCGATATCTAAATCACGCCAATAAAACGCATGCCAAATTAATAATAAATACAATTCAAGCTAGGACTGCCTTTTGATTAACATGCCTCTCACAAGCGGTAGAAGCCTCACCACAACTAGCGGCTAGTCATTATGACTTAACGCCATAATAATGAATTATTTTTTTTTAGAAAAATGTTTTATACGGGTGCTTAAATTCTTTTTCGAATATTATAAACAGCTTTTTATCCAAATATATCGAAATAAAAAAAAAAAAATTTACGCAGTGTAATTTCAAATTTCAAATTTCACACCACTCACATTCTACTGCCTTTCATACTTCATTCTTTCATCCGTCCGCTGAAAAGGGTTGAGTGGTGTCGTTTATTTCTTAAAATTTACAATATATACTTAATCCTAACTTAAGCCTACATTATAAATTTACAAAAAACAAAACTAAACATACTAAGCCTTAACTAACGTACGGACGAAACTAACTTAAGCCTTAATTAAAAATAAAAACAACAGCAGAGGAAGATCTTATTTAACAATTAAAACTTAACCTAGTACAAAATATGAAGGGGGACTATGAGCGGGAAGCCGTTTCGAGGCGAACCTCCTGACGGCGGCGTTCTTCTCCGTCTGCGGCAACAGACGGGTCACTGGTCGAAGGTAGCTCGCGCGTCCTTCTTGGTGGAAGTCTACGGAGTCCGTCTGGGTGTTTCTTCTGTGGGATCGGGATGATGAGGGTGTGCGAATCTGTCACACATCCGCCTAGTACTCTCCAGCGCGCCCTCTCCGGATCGGGCGCAGTCTAGGTAAGGACTAGATCGCGGGCTTTAGGCTTCTTCTTTTTAGGATATCTATCTCTTTGTGTCTCGAAGCGTTCACCTGCGTCTGGAGGTCTTGCGTGTAGCGGCGCAATATTCTGGAGGTGAACGTGCGCCGACGAGTCCGCTCTATTGAACATCCTAGTAGCTAGGCTGCTCACAAAAGCTTCCAGGCTTTCGACTTTTAAGTCGCGGGCTATGGTCGCATTGCTCACATACCACGGCGCGCCCAACACCGCGCGTAGGGAGAGGTTCTGTTGAGCTTGAAGCCGCTTCTTCGTCCTTGTAGACAGGTACGAGTACCATGCCGGGGCCGCGTACGTGAGCCGCGACCGGATGTAGGTCTTGTAAAGCCCTAACTTCGTACGAAGTGGGAGCCTCGAGGTAAGCACTGGATGCAGCATTCTCCTTGCTACTTTGGCCCTCGCGATCACACCCTCAGCGTGCTTCTTGAAAGTTACGCCTCGATCGATGGTGACACCCAGGTATTTGACTCTTTCCAACCAAGGAATTGTCTGCCCCTGGAGCGTCAGTGGCGGCGGTGCTTTTGTCCGCACTCGAGTGACAAAAGCTTGTGTCTTCCCGACGTTGACTGTCAACCTCCATTTCGCCAGCCATTCAGGAAGAGCATCTAGTTGTATTTGCAGTTTTGAGGCGGCACTTTTAGCTTTATACGCGGAAGCATAGAATGCCGTGTCGTCTGCGTACAACGCGAGCTCCGCTTGACCAACCAACGGAATGTCATCGGTGTACAGTGCGTATAACAACGGCGAGAGACAACTGCCCTGAGGGACTCCTGCCCGCACAGGAATGACCCTGGAGGAAATCCCCTCCACCGCTACCACGACGCGGCGGTTTTCCAGGAAGGATCTAATTATATGAACTATCTTTTTGGGGGCCGACGACGTCGACAGCTTGTATAGCAGCCCCTCGTGCCATACTCTGTCGAACGCCTTCTCCATATCTAGTAGCACTGCAGCGAAGTGCTGATCGTCGTCATGTGTTCGGGCAACGGTGTCGATGACTTTAGTGAGCTGGAGGACAGTTGAGTGACCTTCCCTGAAACCAAACTGTTCGACTCTCGGGGTGATATGCGGTCGTAAAAAATCGAGCAAGATCTTTTCGAACAGTTTAGACATCGTAGAAAGCAACGTGATAGGCCTATAACTCTCAGGTTTTTGCAGTGGTTTGCCCTGTTTAGGTATCATTACGGCTTTTCCTAGTTTCCAGTCTTGTGGGAAATAGCCGCTTCGCAGGATTCCATTAAATAAACGTGTAATTGCCGCAACGGTTTTAAACGGCAATTTACGAAGCATTGTATTTGTTATTCGATCTAATCCAGGGGCTTTTCGAGGCTTTAATTTTCTGATAGTCCGCAGAACCTGGTGCGGACTAACGTATAGAGCGGTGCCTTCGTTGCTGCTACCGGCTATAGGCTCTAAAAAGAAGCGATCTAGATGTCTTTTGACATCGATATCGTGCTGGAGGTCCGATACCGGGTTCGGGGAAAACTGTCTCTCCAGACACTCGGCAAATATCTCCGCCCGATCGTTTGCCGTGAATCGTGGGTGACCGTTTCTATCCAGTAGAGGCCTAACCGGCGATGAAACCGCTGACAGATTTCGGCACAGGCGGTGTATAGAGGGCAGGCGTGCGCTGCAATCCCCTAAATATTCTATGAAGCTATCCCACGATTCCGCTGCGTCGTCATCGAGGGCCGCTTTAACTCGCTCTACCATCGAGTTAAGTCTAGATTTCGTGAAAGGGCAACGGGTTTGTTGCCATGCACGTCGCAACGCTCTCTTCTCGTCGATTAGTGCCTGGATCCGTCGGGGAAGTGGCTTGAGCCGACCTCCGACCGGAACCGTGTGACTAGATCTACGGAGAGCGCTTTGTATGTGTCGTGTGATGGCACCCGTCATCCACTCTACGTCTTCACGAGAGGACATCGGTCTCGTGATGTTTGTGTTTTCAAGCTCTTTCACGAATGCGGTCCAATCTACCCTGAGACGTGATGTTGGAACGTTGATTCGTGTTGGTAAAGAATCAGAAAACTCGAGAAGGACTGGTCGGTGGTCCGACGGCAGGTCCGGGAGAACCGTCTGCCTCGGTGGTGCTCGTAGGCCTCTGTAAACTACGATGTCCAGTACATCCTGCGAATTATAACCGTACCGGGTCGGCGCGTCCGGTCCGATTATCTCGTAATTATTGTCCACAGAGTGACAATAAAACGCTCTGCCCATCGGTGTATCCATACTCGAGCCCCAGTACGTACTCTTCACGTTGAGATCACCGGCTATCACTGTCGGAGTTGAGTCTTGCAGCAATATATCCCCAATGTCAGCACAGAAAGACTGGAAATTCTGCCAACCCGGTGGCTTATATGCCGCATAGAGCTTGAAGTGATGCCCTCTAACGTTCAGAAGTATTCCCAGGGCGTAGAGTGATGGGTATTCTTTATAAGGTATCTCCTGGTGTATGATATTCCTTTTGACGAGCACCACAAGTCCGCGATATGGGGCGCCGTCGTGCCTCTTCTCGTTTTTCCTGTACGTGTAATAGTTCGGCACTCTAAAGGTGTCGACATCACGCAGGTAGGATTCTGATATCAACATCACGTCGACGTTTTGCTCACGGAGAAAGTGCGCCAGCAACTTTTTCTTCCTCCGGAGCGACTGGGCGTTCCAATGCACGACCCTAAGGGACTTACTGTCCATTGTTCAAGAGCTTGAACAGTCCCTTAAGGGCGGCGTTTTGACCTCGCTCGCCCTCCCGCACGGCCTCTAGGATCTAAGCTACGGTTAAGAGTTAAATGTATTCAAAATTATTATGTGAATGGCATCGTTAAACTTCACCTCTGTATTTTGGGTTCAACAATACTTTCGTTCATTAGTTGACAGCAAAGTTTCAATAAAACTGCCTTTAAATATGGAAAAAGGGCTTAATATCTAAAATATTTTAAGATATATTTGTAGTCACTATCAGTGTTGAGGCTGGTGTAGTTTTTTTTTGCACAGCCAATCAAGACCAAATTAAAATAATTTTATATTAAAAAATATTTATTGAAACTAGGAACGGTCCAGTCAAAATCGGATCTATTTGAGACTTCTAAAAAAAATATCGTACATATCATATAAACACCTTATCTCTTACGGGGTGAGCAGTGAGTGATACATTAATGACTCTATCCACTCTATGCTTACATCACATTTCTGTTAGATGCCATGCGGGTTTTCCTACAAAACGAAAATTACCTAGTAAGAATACAGTCGACACACAGTCGAATAAAGAAGTTTTTGGGAGTCGAAGCTGCTCGCGTCCATAGGCTTTATCCTAGTTTCCACACACGTGACTCCTGGGTGGTGCTAAACGAGCATCAGCGAGGTGGTAGGGTGTCGGTGCCCGTCTGGAACGCGACCACAGTACATGGGTGTAAAGCCCAATATAGTGACCAGTTTTGGCTTGTCGCGTTTCGGGATCAGCCTATGTATATCCAGTAACTCATCTACCTAGAGACCTTCAGTCGTGGTATATGTGGGCCGACATGACGACGGAGACTATCAATGGAATTTCATCCTTTGATGGTCGCTTTCGTTTTTGGACTACACTGTGCTTACCATCAGGTACTCTGTAGTCACTATGTCGGGCCAGTGTAAAAAATAAAAAACAGTCGTATCCATTATTCAGCAGTTTATATAAAAATATTTGATCCTTTTCTCGTCACCTCAACATAAATAAGGCGAACTCATTATATTAATCAGGGTGTATCTGCTTCTGCATATCACATTTATACTTTAAATGGTTAATATTTTTTCCTAATAATTTAAATATTGGAAATATGAATATTATAGAAAAGTAGCTTGAATAAATAAACGATGTAACTTATTCCCCATTCTAAAGTGAATAATCAATGCCAAGATCGTAAAATGATAGCTTGACATACATTTAACATAAAATTAACTTAAGACGAGGTTTGCAATATACGAACACAATCGAAGCATATCTATCCTTATCTAACTTATTCATTTTACTGTACGTGTGACAAAACAACATAACTACTGTAGTTCAACATTATCATAGTGTATTAAGCATCTAAACAGTGGGTAAAAATTAAATACAGTTATAATATTTAATTGAATTTATATATAACCGAACTTTGTTTTTTATTTATAGTATATGTTTTTGTGTATGCCCGCCTTACTGTAACGTTTCATCCGAACATCTTTGATGGAATTCTTCTACATATGATTTCGGTTTTGTCTAAGTTTAAAATTTCACTTTTGTCGTATATTTTTAGGTACATAAAAATACATATAACTCTTGCTGTTAGTTAGGAATCATATTTTTTAAATGGCAATATATCATTTATTTATTTATTCATTGTTTTAAGCAATGTCGACAGATACACTGACTAGATTTCAGTATTTTAATCGTAAATCTCAATCTCCTGTAGGCTCATAGACTATAAGTAAAAGAGTCACAGGCAACCGAAGCACGAGGGAGTATAAAAAACATTTCAAATCTGAATACATTATGGCTTACACGGTAAAAATTCATTATTGACATATTGCTAATAATACAAAGAAATTCTAATAAAACTATGATTAAACTCATTTAAACGAAAACATAATAACACGGGTAATCATATTGTGTACATATAAAATACGCTGTCTGTGGTGGCTTAGTGACCGGGCAGTAGACTTGAGGGAGTCTGCTGCCCGGATGAGAGGGAGGCGGTGCATTGTATCCGGCGCATCGCCTGGGAGAGAGGTTTTGGAGAGGTGGGGCTTACTCCTTCCCCTCCCAGAGAGGTAACCTCAACAAGGCTTCTTGTTCCCTGGGCGTCTGGATGAATTTGGCTTCCCAGGCCCAGGTGGTGCAATCAGAGGGACACCCCGGGGGTTTTTAATCAGTAGGAGTCTGACACACCGGAGTCACTGCCCTCACAACGTCCCTGAGGGTCCTGTGAAGGATTTTACCCCGGGATACAAAAAAAAGTGGTGGCCTAGTGAATAAAGGATCGATATCGATGCGCGGCAATGCGAATGGTCATAGGTTCGTATCCCGGCACGTACCTCTAGGTTTTTCCATATTAAGCACAAATTTAAGCATCATATGCTCACCAGTGAAGGAAAACTTCGTGAGGGAACTCGCATGGTGTTTATTATAAATGTCCTGTGTAAACACCCTGTGAACGGCGATCAGCTGCGCAACTAGACACTTTTGGGCACGCCATGTAAGCGCAAAGTGGATATACAGCCAATGTATCTCTGCTGACCCCGTAAGGAATATAGCGTGACGATTTATTATTATTATTTTAATATTCGCTACGATAATATCTTCCTTGCGTCCTTCAAACAAAGTTGATAGACTATTAAAGGCATTTACTGTGGCAAATGTAATGGGCAGTTCCTAAGCGACAACTATTTCACTAATGCAGTAAATGCATAAAGCTCAAATAAAATCTATCTGTATGTTAATTTAATAACTTAAAGATTATTTTGAATTATGAAGGTTTATATTAGATTGAAATGAACATACGAGTCCTTGAGATTAAACGCGAATCATTTACATCTCTGGTTTAGCGGATGAAGGTATGTTTCTTAGGCTGAGTTTGAGGCTACTTAGTTAATAAATACTACTTCGTAAATAGTTGCTACTTTGCTTAGCCTTTACTCAAACATTACAAATTATATTATTTAATTACTATCACAGTATTTATAAGTTACAGACTTTCTCAACTTGAACTTGAATTTCTGAATACTTAAGTGATACTCAAGTTTCTATAATATATTCAGTTTTTTATCAAAGATGAACTCTTATCCTGAGCAAAGTTTGAGCAAAGTTAAAGTTGCGTATATAAAGGCTAGTCTTAGTTTTTTAAAACGAAATACATACATATATTTAAGATAAATGAGCTTGTGAGAGTTGAGGGGGCTTAGCTGGCCAGTAGACTTGAGGAAGTTTGTTGCCTGGATGAGAGTGAGGAGTCGCGCATTGTCCGGCGCGCCGCTTGAGAGAATTTTCGTAGGAGTGAATCCTTTTACCCACCTCATCTTAGCGAGTAAGCCTTAATAAGGCTATCCGGTCCCCGAGCTTCTGGATGAATTCGGATTCTAAAGCCCAGGTGGGGCGATTAGAAGGACATCCCGGGGGTTTTTAGTCAGTAGGAGTCTGACACTGAGGTCGCTGCCCTCACAGTGGCCCTGTTAGGTAGGGCATTTGCCTGAGTTCGTCATGACCATAGTAAACAGGTATAAATTACGTCCGATTATCAATTAAGCTGTGTATATTCATCCTATTTTTTTTCTTCTCCAAGTGGACATCATAATTGCAACACTTTTGGTATTGTATTCATATATAAACAACAGTCGCCACATTCCATCACAAATCAAAAAAAATTCAAAGATCTTCTGCCACCGTTTATTAAAAATAAATAATGCTTATATAATTAATACATCCATCAAGCGATTATGAAAATTAATGACCACTTAAGTCAGTTTAAGTTGTATAAGTTACAATAAATAACTTGAAACGACCACAATCCCTCCTAATCCGTAGGACAAAGTAACTACTTTGTAACCTGTTAATTCTATAATATATGTCTCTATACATATGTTCGTTTTTAATCTTATAATAGAATAATTGAAGATTTTTTGTATATTTTTTACTATTTTCACGTAGTGTCTGACCGAAGGCTTTCATTTTGGCTTCGGCGAAAAAAAAGTACATTTGATGAAATCTTCACATTGGCTGAAATTTTAGCTAAAGCCTAAAGGACACCTTGGATTCTAAAAGTCGCTGCGCGTTAGCGATAATAACACTTTATATATTTACGAATATATAAAAAGCCTTTCGATGTACGTTACTACGCAGCGCTATCAGGCGGCGTGGCAAACTCGCGATCGTAACAGTTGACAGCGTTGCGCAGTCATGTACATCGGACGGCTTCCCGTATAAATGCATACAGCCACTGCCGCTTCCGCGGAGCGACTGCAAGGATCCGATGTGCGCTTTAAGGTTTCTTAAAAAGCGTTAAACTAAGACTAATTTGATAGTGATTGTCAAATTGCTGTTATTCCATTTATAGCCAATTAATCGAGTATTATCACATCCTATCGCTAAAGCCAAAAGTTTTAAAACCCGTAATAATTCAGTTCAAAGTTGATTGAAAGTGATAATATAATGATTTTTTAAAAAAATTAAATGCAAAGTCTATGTTGATGTATATAAACAACTACTAGAGATTAATAAAATGACGTCACAACTTGTCAAAAGGAGGTGAACGCCGAAACCACGGCCGAAGTTTTGGTTAGACACTATTTACACTCAAAAAGTGCATAGTGTAGTCAAAGAATGAAATTGACCACCAAGAAATGAAAATCAGTTGACAGTCACCGTAGCTATGTCGCCCACAGCACGATGGCACCGAACTGGTTCCGAAACACGACTAACCGAAGCAAGTCAATATGAAGGTCTTTACACTTGTGTACTGTAATCCCGTCCGGTTCGGGAAATCGCCCTATCAAATGAGGATATTATATGATTTTTACTGTAAACATAAGTCAGAGTCTGTACAAAATACGAACGCACTAGTGGGTTATATAATTGAAACATAATATGGCCAACTAGTATGTAATTACCAAAGCAATGAGTAGCCACAGGATGTTCAACAATGGGGACACGCTCTGACTAGCTTATACTGTTGTTCTCGTTCTAATTGTGTGGATGCCCTTCTAAAAAATAATAATATATCGTTAGGCTATGCTTCTTTAAGGGTGATCAGAGATACCACAGCCTTGAGTTTCTTTCGGCGTATCTTCTCAATGTACTCTCTTCCCAAACGCTAATAGATCACTATTAGGTTCTTTCCCAGAAGGGTCTTTGTGGTCCTGCACTAACCCCAATGCTATTATTGATGAAAATGAAACTAAATAATGAATTCGGTACAAGTTGTATTGCACGGTGTACAAGGCGGTCTGACGCGTACGATCTCTTAGTTAGTGTATACGACACTGTCGGCGCGAGCGCTGAAACTGTAGGCAGCCGCGTGGATGGTTGCCACACACCCCTCTCGTCGCAGCCCCGCGTGCCTTACAGGATTCGTGCAGTTGCTACAGGTCGCCCAGGTCGAGGTCCCTACCCATAGAGGTGCCCTTGCATTGCCTCCCAACTCACAAATCACTGACTGAGCAACTAAAGTGCTCGCTCTCTAAGCTCGGTTTAGTTGTGGAGGTCCTCACAGCCGACAGCGAATTGTCTTGTCAAAAAAAAAATAGTGGATGCATCCACTTTGTGCTTATATGTTGTGTCCATCAGAGTCGCGTTTGTCCTACTTTATAATGTTACCGTTACATCTTATGCACTTCTCTATTAAAGGCTCTCAGATCGTAAGACTGTGGAAAACCGACCAAACGAGCCTATTCCACTCCTTTAGCATACGCAGTACTTTTATGTTTTTGGAATTGGAGTTTGGGAGGGCGCAAATGAAAATACTGGATTCGCTACTGATAATGATCCATTTATAATAGCAATAATATATCTTCCCGGTCCATTATAACAAGAACAGAGATACTTACACTACTGTCTTTTACTCCGAGGCGCAGTTCTCTCCGACGAAGCCTTGAGTTTCTTTCGGCGTTTCTTCTCAAGGTAGTCACTTCCGAAACGCTAGTAGATCACCCGTAGGGATAGTATTTTTATTTGGCTGGCGGTCCAAGTCGAGGTCCGTACTCACAGGGGTGCCCTTGCATTGCCACCCAACCCATAAACTCGCTGGCTGAGCACCTTCTGTGTTCGCCCCCTAAGCTCGGTTGAGTTGTAAATGCCTTTCCCGACCCTCAGTAGTTAGTCCGTACACAAAAAAAAAACAGCCACTGTATCTGTGCTCACCTCGAAAATGATATAGCGTGACGATATATTATTATTATTGATCATTAATAATCTTAATACGAGTTGTAAGCTGTTGTAAGTTCTAACTTCTTTCCATAGTCCTTTTTTTAACTACTAAATGATAAATAATTCTTAGGTACTCATTATTTATTCCAGGTCGTGACAAACATATTGAAATACTCTAAATAAAAACTATATACCATGATCATTGACCCTCCCGACACTTGACAGCTTCGCGCCTGGGGTTGCCATCGCGAGTACCTTCACTTCGTGTTGCTAGCGCAGTATATCATGATGGGTTTTCAGCCCACGTACTTCGGGCTCAGTAGGTTACATATACCCTACCACCTCAATTAATCTCCAATGTAACGCAGATAAAGCAATTGAGTTATCACTGTTATCAGTAACATACATTTACAGGGAAATTTCTTATACGCTTTCGTTAGCCCACATAAATCTATTCCGGGCATTTTAATGAGTTCGGATTATTTCTAATATATCGTTCTAATATATCTTGAGTTGTAATATGTTACTGTCGCAAACGACACTCTGACTTTCTTTAAAATTACTAGACTACTAGATGCATGTACTCGGTTTTTCCTGATACCATATAACAGTGACATCTGTCAATAAATTGCTGAACAAAGCTCAGTTTATCTAGTGATGTTCCACAAGTAATAAACTTAATTTAATCTTATTTTATTTTAGATATTTGGGTACCCAATATGGGTGACATTGAGTAACAAAACAAAAGAACAATTAATGATATACAAAATATAATATATTAAAGCCCGCACAATTATAGGACACCACAGCATGCACAATAGTTAATATATAATGGTAATTTACAGAAAAGTGAAGAATACCGTTCTAAAATTCCAAACAAAAGATTATTCATAGACACAATATAAAACTATAACATTGTATAATACATAAATATTAACAATAAATGAAATTCTGATTAACTATTATTTTAATAATTTATTTAGTTTTGCTAGGACCAAGTAGTTCTCTAACTCCTTCTTTTGCCGTGTCGTTGGGCTGTGGAACGGTCTTCCGGCGAGCGTGTTCCCACCATCCTATGATATATTATTTTTTATTCTATTTATTTAGGGACTTTTACGTGTGAAGGTATGTCAGCCCCATCGTACCCTAATACAGAAATACCTAACATATTACATATGGTGATCCTATGATATGGGATCTTTTAAACGTAGTATAAAGAGATATTTGTGCAGGCCGGCATGATCGCTGCGCCTACCGATGGGTTTTTTCTTACCTTTCGATAGTCGTTGGAGTTTTTTGGACTGCACCATGCTTACCATCAGGTATGGTGCAGTCACAGTGCCAAGCCAGTTTAAAAAAAAAAGAACAAACTCTTTCTTCCGTAATTAATTACTTGACAATCCAGAGTTAACAGTGCTTCTCTGCGCTAACATACTGAATATATAATAGATTGACATTTGGCATAATCGATGAATTTAGATAATGATTGCTACATAATAATTCTAACCTATCTGACGTAACATTTAATATGAATAGCGTTTAAGTGGTCACGTCGGCCCACCTGGTTAGTCCTTTGTCGCTCAAAACCGCTCCTAACCACCGCATGCCCAAAATTCTTCCGTGAATTCATTTGCCGTACATTCTTTGTTTTACCTATATTAATTCTGCGGAATCTATCAATGTTATTTTGAGGAACGACGCAATAAAAATATTTGTTGAAAAGGATTCTTCGTTCTTTTTAAAGTTTTATTTTTATCAATCCAGGACCGGAATACAGTGCATGGGGCTCGTAAAAAATAATATCGAGGAGTCTCCAGTTTCTACCAAGTTCTTAACTTGGCAAAAATTGAAAAGTAAGAAAAGGTTTTACTGTTTTGTAACAATCAGTAATTTTTGTTGTTATAATCATAAAAAATACCTTTAACTACAAAGACACGTCGGCGTCATAAATATATATTTAATAATGTATAATACATCGTCTCGCTATATCCCTTTCGGAGTGAGCAGAGCTATAACAATGGCTGTAGTATCCACTTTGCGCTTACGTGTCGTACCCAACGTGACCATTAACGCAGCTGATCGCCGTTTGCAGATGGAGAAACCCGCATGAGATCTAATAGAAATGTCATGTGTACTAGTGCTGTGAGAAGAGATATCAGCTGCGCTGCTGGTCACGGTATGCACGAAATGTAAATGCGGAGTGGATACAGCCACTAATGTTTATTTGCTCACCCCAAAAGGAATATAGCGTGATAGGAAATTATTACATTAAAAAACGACACATAAACATGTGATATACACACTTACTATAAATTATCTATCTATAATCGAGAATAACCTTTAACGGAAAAGCAAATCGTTCCAACTAATCGTACAATGTTCAGAATCTAGTATAATGAATGAACTCACCGACGCAGTGCATTACACTCGTAAACCACCCGCGGTACTGATTATCAGGACACCGTTTGTTTTATTGAAGCAATCTATTAGCGCGACACACGGCCCTTACCTTCACACGACGTGCCCTTTTTTTTTACACTGGCTCGACATAGTGACTACAGAGTACTTGATGATAAGTACAGTGTAGTCCAAAAAAAAGACCTACTCCAACCATCCTCTCCCTTATAATAGGACCACGCGCGCAAGTTTACGGAGTCACAGCTATACTGTAGCTCACATCGGGGCTAGGATTAAGAAGTTCTTTAATTCTTTTGCCGTGTCGTTAGGCTGTGGAATGGTCTTCCGGCGAGCGTATTGCGACCGTACTGATATGGTGTCCTTTAAACGGTGCGTGAAGAAATATTAGTGCCTGACGGCATGATCGCTGCGACTATCGATAGGTTTTTTTTAATAGTCGTTGTCATTTTTTGGACTGTATCATGCTTACCATTAGGCGTGTTATAGGCACATTGCTTAGTCAGTATAAAAATAAAGATATTTAATTTATTATTTTCAATTATTATTTATCATTATATGCAGTAAACACATACTTTAGCGCCAAGTGCGTGAACCGTATAAGTTTCATTTAAAAAGAACGAGCTTTTGCTTGATAATTTCTAAGACCGTGTAGCCGTAATCACTTTGTACCTCAATTTGGAACCAAAGCGATGCTTTTTAAGTTTAATATGTAATTAAAAATTTATCTGAAATTGGAACTTAAAACATATTTACGAACAACAAATGGGTGTTTATTGTTATAACGTTTATTTGGATACGGTTATATATGTTTTTTTATCTTTTTAATATAGATGTAAAGTCATTTATTTATTAAAACATCACATCCATTAAACCTAACCTATTTTTAAAAGAGTGCATAGTATATAAAGCCGTTTCTTATAATAGTTTTATATTAAACAATTAGAGAAGATCAAGAAATTATATACGGCCCAAGAGAGAAGTTAAAAATTTGTTCAATATAAAACAATATTTATTTTCTAAGTTTTGTCTTGATCTCTTCCAAACATGCCAAAATTAAAATGCAGAGCATCAAGCACCGACGTAGAGTTGCCTGCCTCGCGGTCTATTACATTCTTTGATTCCACCAGTCCCATTCCATTACAAAACCACAAGACTTCGTGTCGAATACCATTCCTATGTGGTGGATGTTCCTTATATCCGCACGAGAAAATTCGCTTCTACATTCATCATGCGAACAGCTAGGGAGTGGAATATGCTTCCAGCGGCCATATTTCCGTGATCTTTTGACCTAGGAGTCTTTAAAAGAAGAGTGAATAGGCATTTGTTAGGCGGACGCGGTTCATCATCGGACTCATCTTCACCTTCCACCAGGTGTGATTGAGGTCAAGCGTTCGCCTATAAGTAATAAAAAAAATGCACGGCTGTACTAATGGGAGTCCATTGCCCATGCATGAGGAAGGCAGGGCGTCGTTCTGACACACTGTCTACTCTATTAAGACGGTTTTCTTTTGGTGGTCAACTCCAACTACCCTCTATAATTTTATGAAGCCTGAGAAGGCGGTCCGCGTGCCGATACTGAATCACTGAGCCGAGGCAGTATCAAAAATCATAAATTGATTTACGACGCTGATAAATTATCGAAGCGTTGAATGCTCGATCAAGCAAGCTTTCTATCAAGCAAGATTGACAAGCTTCATGACGATTAGGAAACAGATTGAGAGGGATCATTCACCTGACAGTAACAGGGCTAAATCGATGTTCACGAATGAAAATAAAAAGGTCATAACTGACAAAAGTGAAATGGTCCGCTCATCGTCACTTTTCATATGGTAAGATGGAATACTATGAAATTGTTGGTGGACATGGTAGCACTGACTCATCAGCGACTCTCTCAGGACTGAGGTGTATTTCACCGTATTGGGTACAATAGGGCTGATATGCCAAAATGGCAAAAGCCCTTATAGATAAAAAAATATGGTAAGATTAATATAGTCAAGCGTAAATTTGTATCTATAGTAATAATATATTATATATAGGTAAAGATAGGTGTTGTTGTTGTGGTCTAGTGGATAAAGGGCCGGTAAACATGCCCGGCGACACGAGTGTTCGTAGGTTTGAGGTTAAATTAAGTATGGATTGAAGTACTACATGGTCACTGGTGAAAGAAATTATCATGAGAAATCCGTATGGCATCTAACAAAAAAGTCGTGTCTACTAGTGCTGTCCCGCCCGGTTAAGTTGTAAAGACCTTTCCCGGTCAACAAACACGCGTAAATTCGAAAAAAAAATACTAGTGCTGTGAGAACGACGATTAGTTGCGCTTCTGGTCACGTTGTGCACGACATATAAACGCAAAGTGGGTACAGATACAAATATATCTCTGCTCACCCCGAAATGGATATAGTGCAACGAAATATTATTAATATTATATTGTTGTCATCTATGTGTAGACGCGGAGAAGTACTAATCACCAGTTTTTTTTATCATATAGCGCTGTTTGTAGTGAATAGGATTCTAGTAAGTACTATAGCATGTAGACGTAACCCGATACGCAGTTGTCGCCCTAAGGGTTGTTAGGGTGTTACGAGACGTGCGGGGTAAGAGGATGCGCGCGCGCACGGGACGCTTGGAAGTCAGTCGACTACCGAGACCCAAGGCGGCAGTACGTGCGTGTACGTCGCAGTTCGGTGTGCCTTAAAGTGCAAATAAACTGTAAAACGCCAAATTCGTGTCTTCCTAAAACCACACCCACGACCACCGGTCATAGTACTTAACTTAAGGTCCTTGGTTCGAATCGGTATCTGTAAACTTTTCTGTGATTAGCAGATTAGTTTTTCGTGACATCGCGAGCCTTGATCGTATATATGTCTTTAAATATGCATATATTTGTCTAGTACTTATAGTATAAGTGTAACCTTAGTTTGGGACTAGGTCAATGTGTGTAAATTTATGAATAAATGTATATTGCGAGCATTTTATTTTTATTTTTATACAGGCTCAACAAAGTCACTACAGTTCATCTGGTTGAAAGTGCAGCGTAGCCCAAGAACGATAGCGACTAACAAAGGACGAAACTCCATTGACATTCACCGTCGTCATGTCGGCCCATATACAGGGTTATAGGTAACTAACGCACAGCCTCTTAAGGGTGGCTTTGATTTATCAAGACAGACATCTTTTGTTGTACGACTTTTTCTAATTCAATTACTTTTTTTCCCATACAAAAAAAATAAAAATCAGATTTGCAGTTCTGAACTTTTTAACTCTTCGTAAGGCGACGATCGCGCCACGCTGACAAAGGCGACCGAAGACAGACTTACGTAGTACGCGGCGTCTTGTGTCGCTACTAACGAAGAAAGGGGTCTGCGGCGCGGTGAGCGGGCGTGGCAACATGTGCTTGACTACTGTGTAACACGGGTCATGTCAGTCGCAAATTTGCTTGCGTGTGCGCCCAGCATGTGTTAGTTGTCCCAGTGACGCGTTCGTTTCATAAATCACAATGTCAAATCGATACACTAACATTGAATATACCGAAATGGTGCGTGTTTATGCTCGGTGCGGTGACAATCTGTCTGAAGCTTGCCGTGAGTCCGCGAGACTATTTCCGAATGTGTTGACACCGAGTAAATAGATTTGTGAGTATTTTTGTAAATAGTTTAATTATTGTAAATAGAGTGATTCCACTTTTTAAATACGCCTACATTAAAAAATAGTTTGCAATTATCTATCTTCAAACAGACCGCGCGCCTCTTTTGGTGCGATGAATTGCTTGATTACGTATCAATGTTCGTGTTTTTCTATTTACTTTTTTATTTTTTAGTGTAGCCAGTTCTAAGCCTGGATAAGTATGAAGGGATTGTGGATTCAGTGTATAAATATGTACAACCTTTGAAACATTAACTTACGTAGAGGCCTTTACCTTGTTCATTTTACGATGTTCCCTATGGCAGACAAATAATAGGTTGGTTTTGTTTGTGAAACAATTATTTAATGTTTTATTTTGATTCTAGTTTGTTTTAATAGTGTATTAGTACGTCAATCAATAAACATTTATTTTTACTATTTAACTAAATATGGAAATTTACGTTCAAATAATTGTTATAAGCGACTTTGTAAAATAAACAAGGTATAGGGTTAATAAACTTTCTGCTACACGATCCTTAACGCTGCGTAGCAACTTTGCGCACGACTCCATAGCACCAGCTGATTGGATACCTACGCCAGATCGAATGAAAGTTGGAATATAGAGCTAACGATGACTAGATATTCACACTAAAACTAAAAAAAAAAAAATCTAACGATGTATTAGGTTTTGGCAAAAGTCGTACAACAAAAGTTGTCAGTCTTGATAAATCAAAGCCACCCTTAAGAGGCCGTGCGTTAGTTACCTATAACCCTGTATATCATAACTTGAGGCCTCTATTTATATGAGTTACTGGACATACACAAGCTAATCCCGAAACGCAATAGGCCAAAACGAGCCACTATGACGGTCCTTACACTTGTGTACTGTGGTTACGACCCAGTTCGGGCAGTCGCTCTATAACCTCAAAAAACGAATTAATCTTTTCATTTGTAACACAGGCAATGTTGCGGGCAGACGCCGGTAATAATATATTATTGGAATAATTCCGGCGTCCCACGCCGCGACAGCCGTAATTAATCCGTGATTTATTTACTGAAAACAGCAGAGGGAGCGCTGTTTGTTTATCATGATTAATAAACGAAGCGTTGCATGATTTATAGCCGCAAATACCAGCCATATTTGTAACCGCCTCTGTCTATTTTGTCAATATTAAATCAAAAATTAATTAGAAACCAATTCTTATATGTCTTGGTATTTATACTAGCTTGATACTTACTACGCGGCGTCTGTTTGAAAATACCGTAGTTCAAGATCAGCAGCGGCTGTCAAAGGATGATAATCCATTGACCGTCCTTTTTCTATTTATTATGTTTTATTTCGGAGTATAAAAATTAAAAATACATTGGCCTTGTAAGTGGATACAATAGTGTCCCTCTAATCGCTCCACCCGGGCCTGGGAAACCAAATTCATCCAACCGCCCGGGGAGCGAAGAGCGTTGTTCAGGCTACCTCTCCGCGTGGAGTAGGAGTAAAGAGCCCACTCCTCCAAAATCTCTCTCTCAGGCGGAGCGCCGGACACTGCGCACCGCTTCCCATTCATCCGGATTTCTATTTGTCTAACCCAGTACTCAATTCAGTACTCAGAAGTCTTGTGCCAAAATTCACACGATACGGATCGGTTCGCGCTTAGCTCCCCAGTTAAAAATTCACAACTTTGGAAATACGTTATCTACATTCTCGGAAGTGGTATCGACAGATCGGGCTCGACGAGGCGCGTCTGCCAAAATTACTCCCACTCAAATCCGACAAGAGACCGAGGAGTTATAGTGGAAATAGTGAAGTTTTTTGTGAATACAGAAGAAAAAGTGAAATAGTGACCGAAGTAGGAGGAGCTCGGAGACGTGCGAACACTCGGCGTGCAGCTCTTCGTTGGAAGAGTAAGCTGAGACACGGGCAGTTGCTGGGGCTCAAGAAACGCGAAATTTCGGTTCACTTTTTTGCGTTGGGTAGAATATCAAAACCCAAACTACGCACTTTTCGGAGGAAATAACATCGCTGCAGATTTGTCCTCATCGTACCCTGCTATCCCAAACTTTTCCTGTGTTCGCATCATTTGTAACAACTGAGATACAAGTCACCAAAGTTCAGAAAACTGTGTTAATCAGCTCGTTTTATCTTGGGCTGGTGAACCAACGGTCTGCGGGCCTGGCGGAGATTTCCATCGGGAGCGTCGTCCTCTTGTGCATGTACCCTGTGGGTGGCGTCAACATCCGCCAAGACCACGAAGTAGGAGACGCGGTCTAAATTGACCACTGGGGTCCAGATAAACTTGTTACTGCAGTCCTACTTCAGGGTATTGACACAGGGTCGATCTGTCATTTTTCCCTGACTGGCGGAGACCTGCCGGACCTGATCCCGGTGCTGGAGGCGCAAGATTCTCAAGAATTAAAGACTTATGACTGTTTTTCTGTTTTTATAATTTTTGCATAAGTGTTTTTATTGTATAACTTGTTCGTGTTTAGTTGTAAGTTAAATCTAGAAGGTCAGTTGACCTCCTCTCAACGAGACGCACCTGTACAGTCCAAACTCGGCGGTCCTGCGACCGATAGCGCCGGAGTTACGGTAAATCCGTTGGACATAGACTTTTTGTCGGCCATTTTGTGAAATTTTGTTTGCGTATATCTCCGGCGTTACTGGTCGCAGCGAGTTGCGGTTTTCGGCGGGAGAGCCGGCGTCCCAGGGGCCACCCAAGGGGCCAACAAAAGGTGATCGCCTTTTTTCTGAAATTTCTTATATCTTGTGTGCTCGGCGCCCGTTTCACTTGCTCGGCCCGGGGTCGCGGTTTTGGGGGATAGTAGGGCTTAAGGGATCTCCCCCCACCATAAAAATTTTTACCACGGAAACGTGTTCCCCGCGACGAGGCGAGTGCAACGAGCCCAAACTCGGCTGAATTCGGCCGGTAATCAGCTTGGTAATAATTTTTTAAAGTTTCGGCCTAGAAATTTTTTGAAAAGTCCTGGATTTAAGATTCGATTTATCTCGGTCGGGTTTTGTCTGATTGAGACGGGATTTCCGCTGGAGGTATCTACGGATCCAGGGCTTTAATTATCTGAGGTCCGCACCTGCATAACGCGAACTCGAATTTTCGAGATTTTTGTCTTTTGATTGTACTTTGCACCGTTTTCGATCTGGTGACTGGGGGTTGAACTTTTGGTGGTGTGGGGTGCTCTGGGCGGCTTCTAGGCTCGTGTCCATTTTTATTAGTCCAACGCATCCGCCTTCAGAGGGCGATACCAACGAACCCAAACTCGAGGTGCCTACGACGGATATTCGAGGAGCTATCACGGTTTTACCTAAAAAATTTGGGCCCCAATTGGCCATACCTAAAACTTTACATAGGCATAACTCCGCCGTCTTTGGGCCTAGAGCCTCGGGGTTTTCGGGATAGAGACTAGCTCAGCTGCGATTGTAGGATTCCCGGGAAAAAATTGACCAAAATTTTTTGGGATTTTTGAGAAATTTTTGGGAAACTTCAAAAGGGCACAGCATTCTTGCTTCTCGGGATTGAGGCCTGGGGAAAGATTTTGGGGGGTTGCCTTGGACTTGGGCGCCATTCTAGGGGGTGGGAATTTTTATTACGCAATCGTGTTCCTCTTGGATTGCCGACTCTATTGAGTCCAAAAACGGATATCCTAACTTGTGTATCTCCCGAGACATCGCGTTTAATTGATTTCAAACTAAAAATTATATGGTTTCATTGAAAGTTTAGTTGTCTGATAACTTCTGTATCTTTAACGCTACAAGCGTGGGATTTTCTGTGCTGTCCTTCTTTTTTGATGGCCTATTGTTTGGCACACTAGAATTTGTAAAATTATTTTGAAAAATCTTTGGAAAAATTTTGAAAAAATTTAAAAAGTCATTATATTATTTTATACATCATTTTATTTATTTATACACAGAATTAAGGGTGTTGGGAACACTTTTCGTGGGTTATTTTCGCAGTTTTCTTCTTGGTCTTGACATCTTCTGTTCCTCACCTCTTCCTGCTTCCTCCGGGCGTGCTGCTCGTTCCTGCTGTCTCCTTTCTCCGTGCCGCTCCTTCTCTGTCTTGCTCCACCTGAAACAAGAAACAAAATTAATACACATTTAAGTCCTAACCTACCTTAAACCTTTACTTACCTTTCATTACACCTTACAACTGAAAATGTCTTCTCGGTCAACAAGATCGGCCGCATCAGGGACTGTTAAGTCTAAGGACTCATCTTCTGTACCTGCAAAAAGGACAATCAAGCCTACCTTACCGGCATTAAAACCAGCTGTGGCACAAGAGGAGCCAGTACCAGTTTCCAGCTTGGTGGTGGCGTCGCCTGCGCCGGATGATATTTCTCTGCGCGTAATGTCGGCATCACCACCAATCAGCTCTGCAGATCCGGCGGAAACACAAGAACAGGCGAAGCTCTGCCCTCCGACCGTACCATCTGATGATGCGTGGTCGGACGTCAGTAGCGTGGCAAGTCGCCGGTCGAGTTTCCTTCCGGGAACGCTGAAAAAGAGGATCGGCGCTGTGATGGATTTCGCGTCAGCTAGGGCCAATGAGCTGCTCCTTGAGAGCAAGGAGGCCCTGGAGAGCGCGGGAAACATCAAGCGAGAGGTCAAGGCATCAGTTCTCTCGGCCCTTCAGGAGATGTATGAGATCGTCCTGTCCGTCTCCGACTCGAGGTCACGACACAAGGTCAGCCTGGAGGAGGAGAAGGCCAGGGCGGCTCGTGAGCTCGTGAGGGTCGAGAGGGCCCATGCCGTTCGTTTGGCGGAGATACACCGACAGCAAGAGAGGGTACGAGAGTTGCTGGACTCCTCAAAGAACATTAGCAAAGCGGTCAAGGGTGTCCGCGATTGGCTCGGTCACGAGATGACCGAGCCAATTGAGGATATAAAACAAATGAGGAAGGAGCTAGGTAAATTGGGGGGGGATATTTTGGCGGGGGAAAAAGGGGGAGCTGTGGGGGGGGATCTTGGTGCGTTGGAGGGCGCTATGTCTATACTTTCCTCTCGCTCCGAGGAACTCGAGGAGATGCTGAGGTTGATCCGGACCGACGTGGCGAACATCTCCCTGATGCTGGAGGGACCTCTGCGATCTGTCTGCGACCCTCCGCTTCCGGCTCGGGACCCGATGGCTGCTCTTGCGCTGGACCCTGAAACAGAGATGTTGCTTACGCAAATCAGGGACGGGGTTGAGGGCTTGAGGGAGTCGGGCTTGGGCGGGGCGGGGGGCGCGGATGGGTCGGGAGTGAGGGAGCGAGAGGCTGCTGACGCAGCCCTTGCTTCCTGCCTGGCGGGCATCGGGGGGGAGTTGGCCGCGCTGAGGGCGGAGACGGCCTCGGCTACCGCGGCGACTCGGGCGGTCGGCGAACAGGTTACCGAAATTCGTCAGGAACTGCGGGAATCTGTCGACACCGTAGTCCAGGCGATCGGGCCCGTTCGTACGGCCGTTGAGTCGCTCCGACAGGAGGAGAGGGGTAGGATGACGTCCGAGGGCGTAACCAGGGAGGAGGGGGCTTTGGTGGCTGAGGAAGGGGCGAGGGGACGGGGTGCTGCGGGTTGGATGACTCGACCAGAAAAGTCCTACAGCAGTGTGGTGGCTACGCCGCGGCACACGCTGCTGGTCGAGTCAATCGACCCGCTGCACTCTGCCGACCAAGTTCTGGCGGCAGTAACCAAAGGAGTTGACGTCATAGGGATGGGGATCGGTGTACAAAGCATCAGGAAATGCCGGAACAGCCGAGTCGCCATCTCTTTGGCGTCAACGGAGGAGAGGGATCGAGTGCGGGAAGCCATCAAAGGAGTGGGGAAACTCATTGCCTTGGCCCCGCAGGCCAAGAGGCCACTGCTTCGCTTGGTTGGTGTGTCTGACGGATGCCAGGATAGGGGAGGCACTAGCAAACCAGAACAGGAAGCTCATCGAGGGTGTTCCCGAAAAGGATCGTGAGATAAGGGTGCTCAGGAGAACTAAGGGGCGGCATTCAATGGTGCAGAATGTGATATTGGAGACTGGCCCGGCGATGTGGGGCTGTCTGGTGGGTCAAAGGCTACGCCTTGGCTTCCAGATAGTGCCGGCGCTGGACCAGTCCCCAATTTTACAATGTTTTAAATGTCTAGGGTTCGGCCATCGGATTGGGGACTGCCGGGCGGAGCGGGAGAGCTGCGGTTACTGCAGCGAATCCCACGACACCCGGCAGTGCCCGAACCGGCAGAAGACACCCAAGTGTGTCAACTGCAGCCGGGCGGACCCTAACAATAAGAGTCCCAGAGACAACCGTCATCCTGCCTACAGCTCGGATTGTTCCGAGTGGCGCAGGTGGGATGCCATAGCTAGACGGGCGGTTGCGTATAGCTGCTAAGGGCGTCCTGGAGAATACTGGAGCACTTAGAGTCCTCCAGTACAACCTTGGGCGCGGCCTAGCAGCAATGCAGGAGTGTCTGGACGAAGCGCTTAGGCGCCGAGTCTCAGTCTTGCTCCTGCAGAAACCGTATGTGGGCAGTGCGGGACGGATCACTGCCGCGTCCAACTTCAGGGTCTTTCAGGATGGCTCTGCCGACGCTTCGAACCCAGTTCGAGCGGCGGTGGTCATCCTGGACCCGGGGGTTGTGGCGGTGGCAAATCCGGCGCACCTACAGCGGGATCGTGTCGCGGTCAGGGTTGTAGTGGGGGGGAAACGAGTGTGCTTCGTAAGCCTGTACATGGACAAAACTTTTAATATTGATACCGACATTGTCGAACTTGGTAAGATAGTCACAGATGCTGGCACACCCCACATTGTTATGGGAGGTGACGTCAATGCTCGGAGCCAGTGGTGGGGTTGTGACAGAGAGGACTCCCGGGGTTCGTCGATGGTCGACTTCCTGACCTCAATCGGCGGGGGGGTTCTAAACGTCGGGGACGAACCCACTTTTAGCGTCTACAGGGCGGGCGTACATTGTCACAGCATCGTGGACGTCACTGCTTCCACCTCGTCAATGCTTGGCTCTGTGGTGGGATGGCGGGTCGATAAGAGTTTCGGGACTCTGTCGGACCACCATCCTATCACGTTCCGGCTTGAGCTGGGAGCGGGGGTGTCCAACGGTGAGGTGACAACTACAACCTGGGTGTACAATGCGGCTAGAGCAGACTGGGTCGGTTTCGACGCGGCCCTGCGTCGGCTGCTAGAGGAAAAGGGACTCACCGGCTGCCACATAGAAACTCTACGTTCCGTTGAGGAGATCGAGGAGCTGGTGAAGTCTTACGTTGGCTGCGTGCAGTCTGCGTGCGATGAATCCATCCCTCGGTTGGCGGCTCGGGGGGGTAGGTCCTCTGCCTGCTGGTGGACGAAGGAAATGGCTGAAAAGAAAAGAGAGGTTAATAGACTGCGTAGAAAAATTGGAAAAGCGAATGAAAGAAGAAGAGATCATGTTCTGAGGGAGTATTTAGAAAGAAAGGAGGAGTATAAGGAACTCATACAGAAAGGAATGACTGACAGCTGGAAAGATTTCTGTGAAGGACAAGAGTTGAAAGACTTATGGCAGAGGGCTTATCGAGTTATTAGGGGAAGTAAAGGAGGGAAAACGGATACTTTGTTGAGAGGAGAGGATGGCCTCGTACGGGACGAGCAAGGTTCTGCAACATTGTTGTTAGATACCTTCTTTACGGATGACAGAAGAGAGGATGACACGCAGGAACACAGAAATATAAGGGACAGGGTCGAACGGGACAAAAGGTCTCTACTTGAAGGACAACAGATGGGCGAAATGCTAGACTTCACGACGGTCGAGATGGGAACCGTCCTGAAGGGCATAAACCCAAAAAAGTCACCAGGCAGGGACGGACTTACCGCGGACATCTGTGCAAGAGCGATAGGTGCTGACAGAGGATTGTTCCTTGCGCTATGTAATCTTTGCCTTCGGGTTGGGCATTTCCCGGAACCTTGGAAAATGGCTCAGGTCAGGATAGTCCCGAAACCGGGTAAGGCGGACTATGCGCCGGTACGATCGTACCGTCCCATAGGACTCCTCTCGGTTTACGGGAAGATCCTGGAAAAGCTCTTTTCCCGTAGGCTGCAGTGGCAGCTTGGTAACGAGGAAATGCTTAACCCAAGGCAGTATGGATTTACGGCGCAACGGAGCACTGAGGATGCCCTATATGACGCGCTAGGAGTGATTCGCGAGGGCCTAATGGAAAAGAAGATAGTAGTCACGGTATCCCTGGACATCAGGGGCGCTTTTGATAGCGCCTGGTGGCCGGGGATCCTGGATGAATTGAGGAGGCTCGGTATAGAGCCACATGTTCGTCGACTCCTACATAGTTACTTGAGTGACAGACGGGTGTTCCTGCAATATGCAGGACACACCGTCCAGAAACCGAATTCCATCGGGTGTGTGCAGGGTTCAGTCTGCGGCCCGATTCTTTGGAACGTATTGCTAAACCCTTTGTTAGATAAGATGAATCACAGAGAAGTTCACGTACAGGCGTTCGCGGATGACATCCTTGTGGTGGCGTCTGCGGGGTCTGGGCGTGAGCTGGAAAGAAAGTTAAATCCGATCCTGAACGAGATCTTTGAGTGGGGCAAGGCGGCCAGGGTCGCATTTGCACCCGAAAAAACTCAGGTTCTGCTAAATACTAGAAAGCTTAAATTCGATCATCCAAAATTAGAAATGGGAGGGATTAATCTAGAATACTCTAAAGAGATCAAAGTATTGGGACTTACCATAGATAAAAACTTAAATTTTTCTTCACATCTTGCGCAGGTTGCAAAAAAGGCAACGGCAATTTATCAGGCTGTCACGAGGATGGCTAGGGCACAGTGGGGTCTAAACTCCGAGATACGCAAACGTGTGTATCTCGCGGTTGTGGAGCCCACTGTTCTCTACGCAGCAGGCGCCTGGGGGCAGGTAGCCGAGAGGCGGTACATTGCCTCAAGGTTGGAGGCTCTCACCAGGCAATTCTCCATTCTCATATCCAGAGCGCATCGTACAACCTCGAGCACTTCGGCGATCCTTCTAGCCGGAGTGCTCCCACTTGACCTACGTTTGTCCGAGAATTTAAAGATTTATGAAATTAAGAGGGGAAGGCCTGTGCCCCAGTTACCTGGCAGGTTCTACCAGAAGAAAATTAGTCCGTTTGATCTTCCGCATCCGGCGCTGAGGAGAGAGATCCTATTCGAGTTGGTAGAGACCGAAGAGGAGATCCTCAGTTTGCCGTTCTCTGAAGCTGATCTCTACACTGATGGCAGTAAGATGGAGGGTAGGGTGGGGGGGGGCAGTAACCTTAAGGCGCAATGGGGTGGAGGTTGCCAGGGCGAGCTTTCGCCTTGAGAACTTTTGTACCGTCTACCAAGCCGAGCTGGTAGCCATCCAAAGGGCGTTGCAATTGGCAGCGTCCAAAAAATTATCATCTATTAAGGTTCTGAGCGACAGTCGCTCGAGCCTCGCCGCATTATCCAACCCCGAAACACTACACCCCATCGTGCACAACATACGAGGCACACTCGAGGGGCTTAGGGTAAATGGCGTCCAGGTCTTTTTTGTGTGGGTGAGAGCACACACATTGATCGTCGGGAACGAGAGGGCCGACGAACTGGCAAAGGGGGCGGCGCTGAACAACAAGCGTCCCCCAGCATTCGATAAATTCCCGCTCTCATTTGCAAACAGGCTCGTCCGGGGTGATACGCTCCTCGAATATCAGCGTAGGTACTCCGGGGCTAGCACAGGCGCGGTTACGCGGGCATTTTTCCCAGATGTGCGCAGTGCGCATAAAACGCTGAAAAAAATAGGGCAAGAGAATTTACTAGCGCAATTGTTCACGGGTCACGGGGGCTTCCTAGAGTACCTCCACCGGTTCAAGCTGGCCGACTCTCCAAACTGTAACTGCGGTGCCGATCGGGAGCAGACTGTACTGCATCTCCTTTTGGAGTGCAGTAGATTCTGTGCTGGTCGGCACGACTGCGAGTGCAAGATGGGGTGTCGACTGGCGGAAGACGCGCTGCCGGAGATCCTCGCTTGCGAGGATACCCGACAGCCGTTTATGGACTTCGCCCGGGGGACAGCCCGCATCGTGGCTCGGGAGAACGGTGCAAAGATATAAAGAGCTAAATAATATTGTAAGACTTGGGCGCTCTAGTGCAACTTTGTCAAGTTGCAAAGTTAAGGAATGTAAGTTATATAAGTTAGTAATAAGAGAATAAACTGTAAAACTAGATTAAGATTTTTTGTAAAAACAGAAACAGAAATTAAGGAAGAACTGCGTAGATATAAGAAAATAGTAAATAGATATAGGGAATATAGAAATATGTTAGAAATAGTGAATAGATTGTAGAAATAGGATATTGTAAAAATAAGAAGTTGTAAAACAGAAAAATAAACAAAGCAAATGTGTAAATAATAAATAGGGAAAAAATGTCGTTGCATTATCAAAAAGCAACGGATTATTGAGTTAAAAAAAAAAAAAAAAAAACCAGTACTCATTACCTATTCTTTTCACATCAGAATTAATATAATATTATAATGCATACTATAAATTTCCACCTAAAATAATTGAAATTTTATTCTCATCATACCCAAAGAAGTTACTCTTATGTCAAATGTAACCTATAATAACCATTTGATACATAAAAACAAACACGAAAATTCCCAATTTATTATTAAAGGCATTTAGAAAGTATTCAATTGAATCCGTAATTACGCTCGGTCGCTGCGGGCTGGATTGTTAATTATGATATATGTGCATAATATAATACATATAAACAAGCATTTTATATTGTCCAAGTTTAACTATTCACGTTTCGCATCGACGTGGCCATAACGCTACATTTTAAAAGCTGTTTAACTCGGCGTCTTTTTAAAAATAACTTCATAGGGGGCGACAAAAACAAAAACAAGTTGAAAGAATAATCAGAAGTTCCGTGTTTAAAGTACTTATGAACGTTTTGAGCTATGTTGTATTTGATACGCCTTTTTTCGGTTACACACAAGGAGTTTCTAAAGAGACGCTTTAATAGTAACATTGTTAGTAATCAAGACAAGTGTATGAAAGAGGATCCCGTGAATTTAATATACTGATTATAAGCGGAAGATATACGGAACTAAACAAATATAAAAAATAAATATGCAGTTGTTATTTGTAATGTCAATATTTTAATTGTTTAACACGTTCACGCCAGCGCGTACCACCGGTGGCTTTTTTTTTACTTGGGGAAAATCCTCATGGGACCGTCTCAGCCGCACAAGGGGGTTGCGCGACCGAGGTGTGTCGGACTTATACCGACTAAAAACCCCAAGGTGACTATTTCTGCGCATTGGCGGGGACTGTGGGTCCTGTAATCAATTCGCCACAGCACCACCGGTGGCTAGCACAAGTATGCCTCATCGAGCGGCGCGTACGATCGGAAGCTTGTATCTTATTGTGATACTAGGCTGTGCGTACTAACAAACATTTAGGACAAATATTTAGTATATTAATTTGAAAACATCCCTTTTTAATAACGACACAGCGAGAAGCTCAACTGTCTGTGACCGAAAACCATGAATTACAGCGCCGCCGTTAATGTGTTCAATTATCTTTTCTTTCTTCCAACTTTTCTTTAGCATATTTTTGTATTTAATAAAAATAACTATTACAGATTTGCATAAACACATACCATAGTTTTTGTTTTATTTAAATCAATATCTTAGGCCATATTCGTAGATCGTCAGAAAATATATTAATATATACCGACTTCAAACAATCTATTTATTTATTTATTTATTTATTTTATTCATTCACAAATCTACAGTATATAATTTTATAATTTAAAACAAAAAAAAAATTGTATACAAGAATAACTTTTTTATATTGCTTCGCCAAAATTATAACAACGCAGACGATGTTATCATTGTCACAGTGTAATTCACGACCGATAACGGCTACCAAGGAATTAGAGTTCATTAACAATAACCATCGTTATGCTGGCTTAAATATATCAAGGCGGAAGGCAGATGCAAGGCGGAGAACATATATAAAATTGAAAATATGCACGCTATGGTTTAGACTAACTTGATATTAGCTGTCAAGATTTGTTCTACACATTGCAGGGGTAACTTAGTGGTTTGAGACGTCTTTTTAAGTATCACGCGTATTTAAAGCGTCAGTGTGAAAGAGTTATGTTTAGACCCTCCCACGTGTTTTCAATTCGTGACGACATTATATTGGTGAAAGCAAACTAATGAATTGTAATTAAGATCTTGACCAATCAAAGAGGTATTTTGTAATATGCGTGGACGCAAATTGCATATTGTCAACACATTATAAAGTGACTCTATTGACGGAGACCTCTTTAACGGTTAAAATGTTTTTAATAACACTTGTATAAAAAATGGCTAGAGCAGCGTTTACCATTTGCCGGGTCGCGGTCAACAAACAGTACAGTGCCATCTAAAATTTATGACGTTTACTGTTAATAAATGTATATTCTTTTATCTAATGAAACCAGCTTGAGTTTTAAAAGTATTAAGTGGATCACCAAGGGGCAACGTGAAAATTACCGGCCCATGGCAGAACAATGTTTGTGAAACACTGGCCAAGAACTGGCACTGATAAGGCACTAGTGTCCATTCGTGGCTTTGTGAACACAAAACGTAAATAGAGTGGGACATTGTGTCCTGGCAGTCGCCGTAGGGTCGCCGCTGTTGAACTGCGTCTGTCAGAATCCGATTCGTATCTTTAGACAACATTTTTAGTCCTTTTTTGAAAAGCCTCATGTCATAATCATGTCCACTGTCATACTATTGTGATCCCATAAAAAGAGGAAGAAGAAACCAAATTGTGCAATTCCACGCACGCTCCAGTGTAGCTATAGTATGAGTCAATGTGAATATAAAATAATAATATTATCGCCACGCTATATCTCTTACGGAGTGAGCAGAGATACATTAGTGGCTGTATTCATTTTGCAATTGTCTGTCGTGGCCAATGTAACCAGTAGCGCAGCAGATCGCCGTTCTAAGGGCACCTACGCATGACATTACTATTAGATGCCTGTGGGTTTTCTTACGATGTTTTTCTTCACCAGTGAACATGTGGTGCTTAAATCCGTACGCAATTTGGAAAAACTCGCGTTACCGAGTATGGCAACCAATCCATTATCCACTTGGCTACCACACCGACAGCAACAGTTATAAAAGTAAACTTGAAAAAAAAAGTGAGTTCCACTTTCGAGCACGATTACCCCTCACTAAGTCAGGCGGCCTTTAAGAAGGTACAAATGATGCATAAGACGCACGTTTGATTAATACGTTGACGTTAATGAACAAAGACAATTATCAGTGCACTGCGAGTCGACAGCAATTCACATGTCACCCACACACTCGCTGAAACCGAACTTATTCGCTTTCAACATTACACAAGCGCCTAGTCATCACACAGCTCAGATTACATAGAAGATAAACGATTTTTGCAAGAAAAATTCAGAGTCGTTGTAGCCTCTAGGGTTTCTAGACGACTTTAAGAGACTAAAGAAGTTTTATTTATTTATTAAAAGGAAAACAAATAATTATGTTACATTTAAAACAATACATACACTTAGAGCAATAAAGTATTTATAGTACGCTGTAATACAACTGAAGAAAACAGATAAGATAAAATAAGAAGACCATAAATAAAAAAAAGTAGTGTTTGATGTGTTGACGGGCAATGCCGGCAACACATGCCATACAATTCAAAGTGCCGATATCAGTTTATTATGACCGAATTGTGAGCTATTCTCACTTGTCCCTTGAAACCCGCAAAATTGCAATTACAAATATCAATATGTGAGTAAAATATATTATAACTGTCACCTAGTCTGAAGACAGATCTATAGCTAACAAGCCGAATTTTGAAAGTGGTACATCAAAAAAGACAAGATTGAAGAGTTAGACAAACTCTCAACATATAGCAACCAGCGCCACAGACTTCCTCTAGCACTAAGCTGTCGGAGTCCATTTCGCCACGTTTTTTTGTATCTCTTGTAATTTTCCTTTTTTTTTGTTTTACTTGCTCTAGCGATAACGTTAGTATACAAATGTAAAATGTATAAGATTGCTATAAGTTTTCGATATAAATATAACGTACACATGTTATATCAACTCGATAGATTTTACACTTTTCTACCATCGTTAATGCTAATCGAATGGTAATTAGTTCAAATTATAATGATTAAAAAAGGGTGGAGGAAGTAACTTCCCGTCTCCGATGAAAAGTGTGGGTGGGCGGCTCGTAACTATGACATGTGTAAGTGGATCAAAACGTCGAGCTGTAAATAAAAATAAGTCAATTCGAACAAAGGACCCGTTAAAATATTTATAACGAGTGTAAAACGCGAAAGTGTAAAATGTGTGAAATAGTAAAATTTGTAAATATTGAGCATTTCTTTTCTATAAAAATTTTCATCGTTACCGGACAAGGTATAACAATATAATTATACTAAAAATATCTATTTTATTTAAACAAAGTCGTTAAGAAATTTTGTTTCATAGGTCGTCGAACGGATGCAGACGACATGATTGCTCTAAATTACATTCTCAACATCATGTACAGCTTGGCACACCTTGGAAATCAGCCATCCGTCAAAGCGTTCGTTCAAATCGCATTGATTTTCTGATTACATATTGTCATCTTCGTTCGATGAAGTAATTTAACACAGTACAGAATATGATCTTTCGAAACAAATGTGTGAAATAGGCTATCTACGATCATTTATAATAATAAGTACAAGTTTTTACACAATATTAATGCACAACATAAATACCCGAGTAGATGAGCTTCTTTACCCAAAACTGCATAAAAGGGCTATCACTTTCTCAGCCAAATGCTCTGGATGCCATCGAAACTGCCTCTCGACTAGTGAACCATCGAGGCAGATCTCCGATGCATGATTGCATGAAAATCGTGCAATCTTGATTTGGCAAACGTACCTGATGCGGTACAAAACTGGGGCAGCCCCAACAACACTCTAAACCACTTTCGTTCGTTAATCCACATTCTTTTTGTTTTGGGGCCTTTGAGAGAAGGGACATCATTTCCCCATAGTAAACTACATCCCCTATTTTAATCCCTTCAAGTTTTAATTTCACGTCGAAAGCTATGTTTGTTTCCAAGGTCTAATCTTGTTGCATGTTAAAATTCGTGAAAATCGGTTCAGCCGTTGTGAACCGGAACATACAAGCATACACACTTTTGAATTTATTAGTAAGGATGAGTGTTCTATAATATATTGTTATGCATTTTAATCACGGTAATGGAGTATTCATCCAAACAGACCGTGTTTCCGTAATTTGTCATGGTGCTAATCACAATGTAGAACGAATTCCATTCTGTTGACATATCCGCACCCGTTTGATTCAGAAACCCATCCAATTTGTGATGTGCTAATAAAGATTGTTTCTACATATGTGACAAACCGTACCTACTGTTTTATCATCAGATACAATATCGTGTATTAAGTGTTCCATAACTGAAGGAATAAGCTAACAAGGATTTTAACTAGCAAATAGCCGTTATCACTAGCCGAGTACTTTTCAACTTTTATGACAGCACACAGAATACATACATAAACACCTTGTTACGTTATCTATTCTTTTTATTGTTTTATATAAACATATATATTGTGTGTTATTTCTTTTTTTAATACATATCCTTTTTCTTATCTTTTTTCTATCAAACATCTATGCTTGATGCACATTTAGCGTTTGAAGAATCTTTCATGTGCCTATATTTCTATTTCCCACAAATGTTAAAGATGGAAAATGACTTGTGTCCTTATAAATCTCTTTCAGTATTTTCTGCATGAACTCTCGCTGATTTTGAGTATCTTATTTAAGAGTAACGAGTACTTATTATAAACAAGAACATACAAATGTTTTTAAGAGACATTCTCCAGCCTCGATTCTTAATATTTTTCAAGGCGGGGTAAAAACTGCTGTCCATCGCCGACCCTTCTCTACAATATTGTAAAAATTTAAATATAAATGGTTGCATAGCAAACAATATAATTAGGTAAAACTTTGACCGTATAACTTAAGGTAAACTTAAGGTAAACAGGTATAAATTAAGACGTGGTAACGATGTCTTATGACACTTTAGAGTTAACTTTTAAACCGTCAAATCATAGGCTTGTACAAATTGTTATGGAGAAGTTTGCCCACTATTTAAGATATATTATTTAGTGAGCAGAGATGGGCAAAATGTAATCAGATTAATGATTAACGATTACGATTAAATTTTGTAATCATTAATCATGATTAATGATTAACGAAATTAATCAAAAAAAGTAATCATTTTTCGATGATTAAGGATTATTAATCTTTAATCGGATTACAATTAATCATGATTACTTTTATGATTACTTTTCTGTTTGATACGTAAAATGTGCTGCCGACAGCAGAGCGGCGCTCGCCTTTTTTTTATTTATAGTATACGACTATTACTAGCTAAACTGGCGAACTGAGTACCACCACATAGTTAGGTGTTAGGGCGATTACCCGAACTGGGTCGTGACCGCATTACAATAGTGCAAAGACCGGCATAGTGACTCTCTTCGACCTGACTACTTTCAGGATCGGTTCGTGCTCGGTGGACATTAAGTAAATCCAACGAAATCTAGTTAATCATTGATGCTTTTACCATTGTTCTGAGTGATTCCTGGACTATTAGAACTGATTATCAAACTACTGCCCATATTTTACTGAAATACCGTCTCCAACCCGATAATCCACGCCCGCCTTCGAGATGGAGGTAGAGAGACAGAGCAAGATAGCGCAAAGTTTTAATTGATCAGAACAAGATATCATTTTCTCAAATTTACACAAGCTTCTATAGCGCAGAGCGCAACAACACCTTTCTTGGTCATCCGTCTCTCTCTACTGACTCGGTTTCGTCTTTGATGTAAACCGAACCGCCGCACACGTTCGTATCGTATTTTGAATTTTAACTCATAACTAAAGTTGAGATATCGATCTGTTTTTTTTTCCGGATAACTGACGTTCTACCTAATAACTTTGATTCTTACAAAAAATTATCGGGACACATACATAGTTTTTTTTCTCAGTTCGCTTAATTTTTTTTTAGCGTTTGATTTCCATATTCTTAAAGACGCACCATTTTTATCTCACTAAAAACGCTTTTTTGTTTACCAAAATATTTAAATTATTAAATTATTATATTTAATATACATATATATTTATTTATATATATATTTATTTATTTATATATATATTTATATATATATGTAAATATATATTTCATTTTTCTGTTTTAAAAATTTAACTTTAACTTAAAGGATTGCACACAAAGGCTTTGGCCATTATCAGAAGTATTCTCCATCTCGAATCCGGGCGTGGATTATCGGGTAGGAGTCGGTATTTCAGTAAAATATGGGCGGTACTTTGATAATCACTTCTAATAGTCCAGGAATCACTCAGAACAATAGCAAAAGCATCTATGATCAGCTAGATTTCGTTGGATTTACTTAATGGCCACCGAGCACGAACTGATCCTGAAAGTAGTCAGGTCGATGCAAGTCACTACGCCAGTTTTTTCACTATTGTACTATGGTCACGACCCAATTCCGGCAATTAACCTACCAACTCAAACGGCTGAAAGCAGAAAAAATGGTCCTGAGCGTAATCAGGTCGAAGCGAGTTACTATGAGTTGGTAGGCTTATTGGCCGAACAATGTCGTGACTCGTGACCACAGTACACAACTGCAAAGACCCTTATAATGATTATAATTCGCTCGACGAGACGGATATTCGGGGGCGGACTTGCACCGGCTAAAACCACCGGGTGCCAGCACTGCCTAATCTTCGACTTCGCCGGGCCTGGGAATCCAGATACTTCCTAGGGGCCCAGCGAGCGATTGGTTTTAGACAGGCCTCCTCCCTGGGAGAGGGTCGTAAAACTAACCAAACAATATCTCCCATTGGGGCGGCGTGTGAGCACACACACGACGACACCACCCTACCCTCCGCTGGACGCCACCCCCCCCACTCTCCGCTGGACGCCACCCCCCCTCTCTACTGGACGCCACCCCCCACTTTCTGCTGGACGACACCCCAACCCTCCGCTGGACGCCACCCCGCCACTCTCTGCTGGACGCCACCCCCCACTCTCCGCTGGATCCCCCCAATCTCCGCTAGACGCCACCCCCCACTCTCAGCTAGACCCCGCCCCCACTCTTCACTGGACGCCACCCCCCCACTCTCCGCTGGAAGCCACCCCCCACTCTCCCCTGGACACCCCCCCAATCTCCGCTGGACGCCACACCCCCACTCTCCGCTGGACGCCACCCCCCACTCTCTGCTGGACGCCACACCCCCTCTCTCCGCTGGACGCCACCCCCCACTCTGCGCTGGACACCACCCCACTATTAGACGGAAGTTTGGAGTCATATATAATTCGAAATAAAATAACTTGAAAAATTAAATAAACGAGTATTTAAATCGGTCTCTCTCTCAGTCAGAACTCAAAAGTAATCATTAAAATAATCATGATTAATTGAATGATTACTGTAATCAAGATTAATGATTACTCATGTAATCATGATTAAAAGTAATCAGATTACAAGTAATCTTGATTATATTTGTTATGATTACTTGTAATCTGATTATTAATCTGATTAAAAGTAATCATGATTACGCCCATCTATGTTAGTGAGTATGCTGGGTGATGTGTTTGTATGCCACCCCTAGAACATTGCACTTAGAACGTGGGCCTCAGATTATCCTCAATCCTTCCTAACCTGACATTCTCTATACTTCCTCTCGGTTATGGTCTATTGTTAGTTCTATTATTTCTTCATTTTAGATTAGAAAAGCTTCTGATAACATTAAAAAGAATTTATTTCTTTTATTTTTTCTGGATCTTTTTGATATATGGATTTGAGTACGTTATATAATAAAAGATATAAAATATAAATATTTTTTATTTATTTATATTTTTTCTGAATTATGTTTGCTGGAACTATAGCTAGATTATTGGTCGTTAGGTGATTAAATTAATAATATAAAATTAAAAACAATAACGAATGTGTTTGTTCCAGACGTAGTGCTTCCGGTGGGGTGTCTCTCGGTGCACATCTAGTCTGCGCGAAGGCTCCAGGGTTGACGGACAAGCAGCGAGCCATGTGTAGAGCTTCGCCAGCAGCCATTGCCGCCATCGGCGACGGTCTCAAGTACATTCCCTTCTTGTTTTAGGCATGTTAACGTTGTTACAGTCGAGGCACGTGGCGCATTTTGCAAGACGAGACTGAGAGGGATGCACGCGTTGCGATGCCGGAGCGGTACCGTTCTGTAGTCTTTTCCTATACATACTTCATAACGACGCAACAACTTTGCAATGGATCGTATGTATTTATACGCAAGTACGTCCGATGTAAGCTTTTCTTCGTGATTTACAGGTTAACCCTTGACCTCAATCATATCTGAAGGTAGGTGAAGATGAGGCTAATGATAGACCGCATACGCCTAACAAATGCCAATTCACTCTTCTTTTGAAAGCTTTTAAATCGTATGATTGTGATACATAAGACGCAGGGAGGGTATTCATATCAAACTGAAGTATTTTACCATAAATAAGAAGGAAAATTCGCAGTCTAAGTTCCAAGATTGTAGTAAAATGGATTATATTTCAGAATGGCGTATGAAGAATGCCGATCCCAGCTTAGTGGACATCGTTGGAACTGCTCTGGCGTGGGAGATGGAAACCATTTCGGGCACGTCATGCCCCTTGGTGGGTATTTTTAATAGTTATACTGCTCCTTGTGACAAATATTACTTATAATCAGAAATATATGCCTTACTCACTGCTTATAATCTTTCTTTCACGCCCTTTCCGTTAGATGGCGCTCGCTACAACGTGCACTAATACAATTATTTAATAATTTACAATTACGTTGTTAGAATATACCTCCATTTTTGACACATAAATCAATACATATTTTTTGTAAAAAAAGCTAGGTATATGTATAATAAAACCTTTTTAGTAATACTAAACTACTAACGTTTTTATTACATTTATTCCTATTTTGGCTAGTTTAATATTGACCAATTTATTGGGCTGGCGTTATCACATGTGTGATTAAAGCTCTAACTAAATTATTTATTAAAAAAAAATATTGACCAATAGGAGAATTCGTATTAGATGTGATAAAAATATTTTTTATGAATATTTGTTTATGTTTGATGTGGTGGCACAATGGACAAGGGACAGTATCCGTGCGTAGGATACACATGGCAGATACCTGTGGGTTTTTCCAGATAAAAGACTAATTTAAGCACCACAAGCTCACCGGTAAAGGAAAACATAGTGATGAAACCCTCATGATATCTTAAAGAAATACCAGGAGTATGTGCCCTTATAACAGTGATCGGCTGCGCTACATACACATATAGTATAAACGCAAAGTGGATACTCAGATCCAAAACCATTACCTGTACCAGACAAATATTGTTTCTAGTTGGAAACTTTATCAACTATCTGTTAAGCAGCTGATCCCTTAACAAATTGATGCTTACAACAATTAACTAACGATTAATTAATTAACTTGTCGCGTTCCAGGATCAGCTTGTGTATATCCAGTAACTCATATACCTAGAGACTATCAATGGATTTTCGTCCTTTGATAATCGCTTTCGTTTTTGGACTACACTGTACTGACCACTGGTATCACTCAGGTACATGTAATCATATTGTCGAAAATGTATAAAAAAAAACGAATTAATAGTATTTTTATCTATCTATTTTAAATATTGTATTATAGAATACAAATCAATATTATAATTATTGTAAAATAAATTCATCTCTCATTTATTTAGCGCGGAGGGCTGTCCCACACCCACATTGACGTGAGAGATTTATATGGTAGAGCTAATTGAGTACACGTTGGTTTAAAACCTTCGAAACTTGTCTCTTACACGTTACGACACGATATCTTCACGCGACAAAGCTATTTTGTGGTTTGAGTTTTTTTTTTGATAAAATCGTTCGTTACTTATTAATGATAACAATGTATAACCAAGCTATATCTCTTTCGAGATGAGCATAGATACTTTATTATTTGTATCTACTTTGCATAAGTCATGCCCATTGTGTCCAGTAGCGCAGATCGCCGTTTTCAGTGTATTGACACACTACATAGCTATTAGATAGCATACCGGCTTACTCACCGGTGAGCATGTATGCCTAAATTTTTCCATAATCTTTAAATACGTACAGAAGTACGTACCAGGATACGAACCTAGATTTCCAATACAAAAAACACCATAATAATGAATACATACATACATAAATAACTTTGTAATCTTATAGACTTAGAAACGAGACCAATAGTTAGCCATTTTCTATAGTAATTATCATTTAGTGAAGTGGTTATCGACAAAAGTTAAAACATATGTTTGAGTTTTTTTGTTCACAGAAATATGTAAAAGATGATTTTTTTTTACATTTACTTTGCTAAGTATTTAAATACAAAGTGTTTGAAGCTTATCTACTACTTTAACAACCCAGTGAAACGAACATAATATTTGTACATTTTGAAGTTTAAAAACATAAATGTCGAGAATTATATCTCGTAGAATTCGATAGTAGGGAATATATTCTAAAAATAATCTTATAAAACGTCTGTTTAGACAGATTCTACAATCGTTTAAAAATCGTAAGTTGTAAAAGGGATTCCGTCAAACGTCAGATTGTTTGTCCGTCCGGCAGTCGCGTCAATTAAACAATTCATGTTTATTTATCTTATTGCTGTGTTAATTGAGTGGAGACTCAGCGTCGAATGACGCTTGCTGAAGGCATATTCACGCCTTTATAAATCAGTTTGAGGTTATAAATTAGACATGGCGATTAAGACATCGTTTGACAATTGACACAATATAATGATTATTTACGATGTTTTTCTCGCCATTTTATTATGTTGATTCAAAGTTTGCTAATAATCCGGCTTTATTATGAATGTTATCACATTATTTACATACACTATTTTATTTATATTTATAGGCGGACGCTTGACCTCAATCACACCTGGTGGAAGCTGTACTACTACAACTATCAACAGTAAAGAAAAATTAATCGATAGTTGCATTTATCATGCCGGTCTGCTCAAATATCTCTTCACCCTTCGTTTAAAGGGCCCAATATCATAGGACGATGGAAAAACGCTCGCCGGAAGAGCATTCAACAGCTCCACCACGACTCGGCGAAAGTAAGAGTCAGGCAACTTCTTAGTCCTAGCCGGTATTTGAGTTACAGTATAGCCGTGACTACGCAAACTCACGCGCGTGGTCCTTTTATGGAAGAAACAGGGTGGAACAAATTTAAATAACATGTTAAATTAAATACTGATCTAAATATTATAATTTAACCTAAATCTCTGTCTTAGACTATGTAAATGTTTACAGCAACAAGAGAGGCAGCATTCACATATGCGATAACTTCAGCGGGAGTAACGCATGCTCTTAGCATGGCTTGCGCAAGGGGTGAACTGCCGTCTTGTGGATGCTCAGCAAATAGGTTAGGCCTTATCATTTATTTAATTATAACCTCCTAAAAGTGGGTCTCGTTGATTTAACTATAGCTGATGTAGATGTATCAATGATTTGGTTATATCTTTCTGCCAATCTTCATTAACGATTCAACTATATACATGTAACAGCTTGTATCAATGATTTGATTTTAGCCACCTAGCAGTTTACAGATTTCATTAATAATTGTAACAGTTTTTATCTTTAAAATAAATACAACTTATTAACTTCCTATATCATTGGTATGATAATAGCCATCTATCAATTTTTATGAATGACATAACTACACCTAACTTGCAGTATATATTAAAGACCTGATTTTAGCCATCTGTATCATTGATTTCACTACAACTAACTAGCAATATACATCATAGACCTGATTCTAGTCATCCATATCATTAATCTTATAGTCATCTTGTGGTCTATGTCGTTGATTTGCCTGTTGACTTGTCAGGAGACGAGTAGTGAACACGGTGGAACAGTTCCAGTGGGGTGGGTGCGGATCCGGCGCCTTCGGAGTGAGGGTGGCGCGAAGGTTCCTCGACGCAAGGGAGCTGGAGCGAGACGCGCGGACCCTCATGAATCTACACAACAACCGGGTCGGCAGGAAGGTGAGCGAGGTACAAGCCGTTCTAACATCACTCTTGCATGATACACCTATTTTAATAATACAATAATCTATCCGGTCTTATTTTTGCATGAATGCAATTGTATTTCCTATATTATTTTCATCATGTTAGCTGCAGGATGTCCACTGCTAGGTATAGATTTTTCCTAATGTTTTCCAGAGCGATCATCGCTCTGTGCTCTGGACAAAGTCAAGGTAGATATTCCACACTGCGCTTGCCAGTACGTGGTGTCCATTCGAGAACTTGCCTGTCCCTTCGGCCATCCTCTCTACGAGCTATGAGTCCTGCTCACTGCCAATCCAATTTGCTAATCCGCTGTTAATTTTTCCTAGTGATACATTCTCAGACATTTATTCATTGTTCCAGTATAAATAAAATAACTTTTAAGTTAAGCTTGCACCAAGCACTTTTCTAACAAAAATTATTTTATCACAGTTTGAATGTTAGACACGCCAGTCTGAACTGACCAATAGACTTTGACCGTGTTGTATGATCTATAGTTAAGCAGCTAACACATAAATATTAAAATATTTATGTGTGAATATTTTAATTTTTCAATTACCAATCAAATAATTTTGTTTTATTTTGTTAAGTATAGATACACAATCGGGTACATTTTCTTAACATTATACGACCAAGATAAATTAAATAATAATAATATATCGACACAGTATATCCCTTATGGGATGAACAGACATATATAATTGGCTGTATCCATTTTGCACTTATATAACTTGCCCAACGTGACCAGTAGCGCAGCTGATCGCCGTTCTCAAGGCACTTACACGTGACTATTCTATTGCATGCCATGCAACATTTTCCTTCACCGGTGAGAATGAGGATTCTAAGCTCATACTTGCTGAAAAAATTTAGAAGTATGTGCCGGGATTCGAACCAACGTACAATTGCGTTTCCTCTCAAGAATATCCTTATCCATTAGGCCACCACAGCTACAAATACGACAAATTTATATTTATTTCAAACGATTTAGAAAAACTAAAGCCTCTAGCAAATTACTATCAAAACCTCAATTCAATTTCTTGCTTAATTTCAGGTAATGAAGGTAAAACTGTATTATCAAAGTTACAATCATAAATTGTAGATTTCTAATGTATGGTTTGAGAATACTCCCGTGGGATCGATTACTGTATATGCTAAATTATTGGTTACGTTCAGAAGGCATCATTAGGACCAGCCCGAAGCTTTATGCAATGCGTTTTCGAACGCACTCTCGTTTAGGGTTCAGTGAATCTAATCATTTAGATGTACAAAACCATTTAATCCAGAACATACACTTGTTTTTAGAAGTATGCTAAATAAGAGGCTGTATAAGAGATTAAAACTGTAAATGCTTCATATATAGTGATTTTATAGACGTGGGAGATACTCAAGGAGGATATTTAGCATTCGATTCTAATTCCAAATATGTAAAAACAGTGATATTCTAATATTTCCTTTAAAACAAAGTAAATTACAGTCAACATATGTAAGCTGTACATAGTTGTATCGACTTTACGCTTTTATATTGTGCCCAACGTGACCAGTGGCGCAAACTGATCGCCGATTTCACAGCCCATATTTAGGGACAAATTAGATACATGAAATAAGGAATAAAAATTAATTATTAAGTAAGTATTTTGCCTGTTTTAAGTCAGGATAAAATGCAAAGGGAAAACGAGTTACAAAACAATACCTGTTTACCTAAAATTACTGGAAAGGAACTTTCTACTTACTAATCAATCGTGCGCCACACGCAGTCATTTATTCATCAATTTTTCTTTGTAATTTTTTAGGTAATATAGTTATTTATATTCTTATTAGTTCCAAGGAGTAATAAATTATTGTATCCAAAAATATCACCCACGTCTATAAAATCATCATATATATTTACATAAGTGCAATTTATTCCAGCTTTGGTCACTAAACGTCTAATTTTGCATTTTCTATTGTAGTGTTTATATCAAGTAGTTACGACCTGATGTATTATTAATATTATTAAAAATATAAACAAAAATGATATAAACGGAAAAGCGCGCGCGTTGTGTGACGTGTGTGTTTTTGTTTATAATAAATGTTTCTGATATATTAATTTATTTTCCATTTTAATTGATGGATTTTAGAAATAAAAATCTCGATAGTTTCTATTTAATATAATTTGTATGATATAAATAATATTTGTAAAACTATATTCTTTTTAATTATGATAGATCTTGTCTTTGATTTGAGTGATTTATAATTATGTTCTATTATAACATTTTGTAGTTTGTAGAACTAGGACAAGATATCACAAAGGGGCTACCTGTTATTAGTATTATCTCTTTCACACGCGTAGTGTTGTTATAGTGCTGTCTCAGTTTAGTTTTGAGTGATTTTCATTTACCACTGCTTATAAACATATAATTTCTCAATTTTACTCATCTCCCCAGTGGTCTGTGAAATTTTTATATCGGCTTAATTGTTGATCTGAATCAACAAAGTTTGATATAAATATCTTAAAAATAAAAATATTTATTTTATACGGAACCGTCGGACATATTTATTCAAAAATAATACAACATGTATAATTGAACTCGTGCGTAAATGCGAGGTGGTAGTTACGCGTTACATAAACGCCCATGCCATGAAAACCCATAAAAGCGTCTCATTATACCACATACGCCGACGCATTAGCGTTTTGTTTTACGATATCCAAATGACCATCATTTTTGTTAATATATTTTTAATTCATCCTTGAAACTGACGTTATTTTCGATATGTATAAATATTTTTTGTTTAATTATAATATCGTGGATATAATTACATCTCTCTCTGTTTTTACACAATAAATTTCTTTTTATATAAAAAAAGGGAATGCGAATGGTACATTAAAATCCCGAAGTACTTCTGGGTTTTTACAGATTAAATACGGATTTGAGCACCGCATGCACACAGGTGGAGGAAACCCGTATGGCATCTAATAGAAATGTCATGTGTAAGTGCTCTGAGAACGGCGATCAGCTGCACTATTGGTCACGACGTATAACCGCGAAGCGGATAAAACCACTAAAGTAACTCTGCCCACCACGTAAGGAATATAGTGTGAAGATATATTACTAATATTACAAAAAAAGGTTACGCTTGACTTTAATCTCACATACAAAATGTCATGTCAAATGGAAATCAGACGCTAAAGTTTAAGTTAAAAATATGTAGACAACTGCGCGTCGGTGTCAGCTGACACTTTCGCGAGTTTGCCGTGCCGCCTGACATTGCCGCGCAGTCGCCTACATCGGGCGTTTTGTTTTCGTCTGTTGTTTTTTGTTTGTTTTAAACTCCTGATTGTAATTACCTTATGCCGATTCTGCGACGTACTTGTTTTAAGAATTGCTACAAAGTTAAAGAAAAAACATAATAGAAAATGTTGAGCATGAATGAATTTAATAAAGCATAGAAAATTGTTAATTAACTTGTATTTCTTAATTTCGTTGCTCAAAATAACAATACAAACCAGTAATTTTTATACTAACTCGAAAACGTGACTACATTGCACCTGATGGAAATTATAGCTTAGGATAAGAACGTTAACGATCGCCAAGAGAGAAAAATCCATTGAAAGTCGCCATCGGCAGTAACCTTTAACCGTCATTTTTTTTTTATTGCCAGGTTGTAAAGGACTTAGTACACAAAGAGTGTAAGTGCCACGGAGTGTCAGGGTCGTGTGCAATGCGGACTTGTTGGCGCGCCTTGCCCCAATTCCGCGCAGCGGCTGCGGCATTGCGGGAGAAGTACAAGCGAGCGAAACTGGTAATGCCGCACCCGGCTACTAGTGCAAGGGACATCACTACACACACGCAGCTTGTCATACGACGGTGAGTCCTCAACTAGGCTTTATTAGACTTTGCCTGCAACGCGGTCTTAGGTTCGAGCCCTAGTAATGGCATTTTTGGTGATGAACGGATTAATTTCTTGTGACGCTTAGATGTATACAGATAGTTTTTTTCAACTAGGACGTTATCCTGGAAATATTAAACTATAAAAGACTACACAATTTTAAGAAGCTTTAAATATTTTTTGTTTCAAAATAAAATTGGAGTAGATAAATTTTCCGTCAAGCCTGAATATTTTACGAAAAGTTACAAAAATTTAAATGTTTTCTTTTCACATAAATGAACTCCGTTTCACCGAATCATTCAATTTTTTATAGTATGAAAATATATGAACATCATAAATGGATCAAGTTAATCAAAAAAGTGTTACACTAATAATTGTAATATATTATTAGTGTAACACTTTAATTGTAGCCTAGTTAATACTCTGATTTACATCTAATCGAAGTATTACAGTGGTGGTTGCTAATTTACATATCTAATCGAAATTTTACAATGAGGGGTGCTAATTTTCACATCTAATCGAAGTATTACAATGATAGTTCCGAATTTTTATGTCTAGTTAATGTATTACAATGATAATTGTTCTTTTTTATAATATATCTTGTAAGTATGAAGTATTACACTGGTGATTGCAAATGTTTATACCTAATTAAAATATAATAATAATAATAACTTTATTTCGTATTTCTTAAATTAAAAATACATAAAATTTTAAAACTTAATATTAATTTCTGATATATAGTATATATTATGATAGCTGCTAATTTTTTTGGTACTTAGCTTATTCGTATAAACTTTATTACACTGTTCTTAGCATCTTTTGCAAAGTGGTCACTTTGCAGTACACTACTAAAAAAACTTGAGTGATGAATAAACTAACACAATTACACAAATGCAAAGACCATCATTGCGACTCGCTTCTGCCTGTCACGTTTCAGGATCAGATTGTGAACGTCCAGTTTTTCATATACCTAGATACCTTCAATCGTAGTATATACGGGCCGGCATGACGACGGCAGCCGTCAATGGTTGTCTCTTTGCAGTCAATGCTGTTTTTAAACTATGCTACACTTTGCATTAGGTATGGAGCATCCATTATCTCGAGCCATTAAAAAAAATGTATAAAGTCTTTATGTTCCAGGCAGAAACAGGGCGCAGGCATAGGTCGAATGCCTCGAAAGTCTGAACTAGTGTATTTAACTCCTTCCCCGTCATACTGCGAGCCTGATCCTGCGGCAGGATCCTACGGGACTCATGGAAGGGCATGTAATAGAACTTCGAGAGGTACAAACACTATATTTTATTATTATTAAATGGCAAGAAAGTGAAGTGACTACATCGCATTTCCTAATTTTATACTCCTCGCGGATTAAGTATGAAGGTTGACTTACGTCGATTTATTTATTTCACCATTAAATTAAGGCTGAGCTGATACATACTTTACAGTTTTTTAATTTTACAATCCTCATAATACCGGCGACGTCTGGCCTTCTACAGGCCCCTTCTACTAGGCGAGGGGTGGTTAAATAGTTGTCATCCCCCCGCGTACTCCTAACACATTGGCGGGGATAGTGGTGTAAAGTGCCACACTCCCATCATCTCCGACCTTTGATAAACCCTTTTTTTGTAATTCGGGGGAAATCCCTAATGGACGTCAGGGGGCGGTGAGGGCCGACTGCCAGTGTGTCGGACTACACCGACTAAAACCCCCGGGGTGTTCCTTCTGCTCGTCTGCCGGGGCCAAGGGCACAACATTGCCCACTTCCTCGGCACCCGGCGACGTTTGGCCATAAGATAGGGTCTCCCTGTTGCAAAAAGCAGGGGATGGGTAGCATAAATGGCCACCCACCCCTCGCTCGCCTACTTGGATCTTGGAATCTTGGAGCAGTGTGCGGGAACACATCGCACACTGCTCTCGCCAACCTTTGATAAACCCTACATTTAATGTGTTTTTTTTTGTGATCTATTTAGTTGTCTACGTATTTTTTTAAATATATTTTTAAACTCATTCGCATTTTTTGCATATGCTCTCTAAATGTGTTCTGCACTCAAACATTTAATAACACCTATTGTACAGATTTCCCTTTACTGGGTCATGAGCGGGGAGATTGAATTGAAACCACTAGATACAGATGACCACTGGTTTAATTACTTCACATATATAGCACGTTAAACCGATACTTGATATCTCTTTTGTTTCTCTGTCTCTTCGTCACGATCTACAATATGGCAACTTTGCCTTATATGCAGCTGCTGTGAACGAAACTATAACGCGATGCAATTTTGCACAACGCCATCTACCGAACCGACATGCATCACGCCATAGTCTGCTCACAGCAGCTGACTCATCTTCTTTAACTCGAACACCTATTTACATTTTGACTTGATAAAACTCAAACTGTTTAGTTGGTTTACAGAACCAGAGCCTTTAGTTACCCAACTACGGCTGTGAGGTGGAGCGAAGATAATGCATTTCAGGGTTGAATAATATCTCGTAAATTCCAGGTGAAGATGGCTGCGAATCCCTGTGTTGTGGACGAGGGTACAGTACATCTCGACGAGTCGAGCATACCAAGTGTCGCTGCCGCTTCCACTGGTGCTGCAGCGTGACATGTGACACTTGCTCCAGCACCATAGAAACACATATCTGCAACTGATATGCGCTCAGTGATGTCAGTTGCGTTATTCAGTGTTTAATAAGACTTAAAACGGTGTAAGGTTATACGAACCCTGGTCTATCTTTAGTACGGCGTTAAAGTTTGCTATAAATACTTACACTAATGCTCGATAGTTATCACCTATCTTTAAATTATAACGAATACTATAAGTCCGATTGCCATAGTATCTTTTTTTTGGTAAACTGGGGAAAGTCCTACATAGCACCATCAAGGCCGATGTAAGGGCAGCGACCCAGGGTTATCCCTGAAATCACACAACCCTGGCCTAGGAATCATTATTCTTACAGTTACACGGGGAGCAACTTGCCTATTTAAGCTCCTCTTCTGGGAGAGGGGGTTGTAATAAGTCAACCACTCCAGACTTCTTCAACAGCCTTCACCTCATATGGGCAAAAGACTCCATCAAGTCTACTGCCCGGATATTATAGAGGGATGTGCGCTAATTCCGAGCGAATGCTTTAGCCAGGGTGTTTTGGCTGCCAAATAGCTAGGGTAGTTGATTTTACCCTGTCCTTTTCGGTGGCCATCTTCTGCACAGTTTAAAACATACGGTAGCCACCAGTTGCTCACAAATATTTATATTTTATAATTTATGTTGAATTTATTTGTAAGAAAAAATAATTCATTATTATTATGGTAATAATAAATATCATACGACCTTTAAAGGATAAGTTATGAATTTCGAGCGTAAGTGATAATTATCACTGTAATATTTAAGTAAAACCTCATTTTAAAGTCCTGCTAAAAATAGATTTCGTTTTGTACTAAGGCGATTAAATAACATTCTATGGCTACAAAACAAAAGTGACTGTATTTTAATCAAATAATGGAATTGTTTGAGAGTCAATACTTAATCAATATCTTCAAGGATTTGTTATGGACTAGGGGTGGCTTGCACCAATAAATTTAATCTAATTTAAGCTCGTATAAAACGCTATTTGATTGATCATTTAAATTTAACAGTTGGTAAAACTGAGTAATGTTTCCGAACAGGACAATAAGTCCAATTTAGCGCTAAATAACATTTTATACAAGTTTAAACAAAATTTAATTAGCTAATCCAAGCCGCCCTTAAATGTGTATTTAGTTATTTACTACATGCGTCAATACTTACATATCAAAAACAATAAGCGGAATCATTTAGAAGACAGGAAAAATATATTGTTTTAAAAGTTTACAGTACTTAAGTATATAACGATAAAATTTAAAATCAGCTATATTAATTTCGATGTAGCATGTTTCGTGGTTCTGTAATATTTATATGCCAGTTATATTTTTAAATTAAATATCCTTAAGTCAACACCTGTACTTAGATGTAAATGCATATTTGCAAAATTAAAAGTCGACAGTACTATTATTAAGAAGTAATAATAATTTTCTGTGAAAAATCGGCCGTACTTAAGATAGACAAAACTTATCATGTAATTTATATCTTAGTGCGACATACACTGGCCAGTTAAATCTAGTTTAGATTTGTATAAAACACTTTTAATTTAAGCGGTTTAATTGGTGATTTAAACAGTTGTTAAAACCGTAATAAGTACAGTTTATTGCTAAATAGATTTGTATACCAGTTTAAACTAGATTTAATTTGTTTGGGCTACTCGCCTTTAATGTATTATGTCATGACTACACAGTAACGATATTTAAGTGCATAATAAACATTAATATAGTGGATAAAATATGCTATTTAACATTTTTTTGTATATGTAACCACCGACTTATTATGAACAAATTTACATTCCTATAGCAAGTAATGATGTAACTAATATATTTATTGATAATAAAATGTCATTATAAATACTTTAACGGCATTTATGCGCGAATTAATTTACTTTTAATTATGGCTCGACGTTTGCCTACGTTTTTTGCTCGTTTATGGATTGTCCAGCTTGCTGTGAATGTCCTGTGTCGTAACTATTCAAATAATCAAGAACAAAAGAGGGTAGCGGAAGTAATTTCCCGCCTCCAACGAATACTCCGCGGCGCGTCAGTCTGCTTGTGACCGTGCCTCGTGTAACCAGATCGAAAAGATGAGCCATAATTAAAATAACTAATTCACGCAAAAGTCCCATTAAATTTTTTATATCGAGTATAAAACGCGAATGTTTAAAATGTGTTAATAAAATGTCACTTTAGCATTAACGTATTTATGAACATATCATATTATAATAATAAAATGTCTTATTGTGAAACTAAGTTTAGCTTTATTATCACTTAAATGGTGTCTAAAGATTTAGACCTCAGTTTAAACCTGTTCTAATATTAAGCTTGGTTTTAAAATAAAATCATGTGTATTTTATTTTACATATGTCTATTTGTATATAAAGATTGTTTTCTAATAACATTTTTAACCCTTAACCTGCAGAGGTTTTACTTTAAAATTCTGTAAAATGATTTTTTTTAAATTGATTAATGATTTCCGTTTTAGAATCGCGTTTTGTTTCTCTAAGGAAGGAATGCAATTTTTTTTAATGAAATGTAAATATATATAATTATAAATTTTAATATTGTACTTAATTTGTTTATGTCGATGAAAGGATGAAGACAATCACACTACTGACCTTAAATGTGAAATAATATAATGAAATCGAATTATATTTAAAAGAATCACAACAAATAAATAAATGTATGTAAAATTGTTTCCATTAAAAGCTTTTTCTTCCATCGACATATTTAATATACGGAACAATGGCTTTAAAAGTATTAACATGATGTATCATAATACGATTTCTTTATAAAATGCATTCCGTTTTGAAATAACACATTATTAATGCACTGATAAGTATGTAATAGGTGTTTAATAAAATTTTGCCATAATTTAAAATAGTTTGTCATTATTTTTAGGTTTAAGTTTGAAGAACTTTATACCCATTATGAATTATACAATTCCATAACGTATGTAATATACGTACGGCAACACAAAATTGCTTTTATGATTTTATTCTCAAACCAGCTGTGTCCGCGACTTCGTCCACGTGGAATAGTTATTTTGGGCATTTTAGTTAGTTATTTATTTTAAAATTGTAATATCTTCTAAGATGTTCATTGAAATTAAGTGATGTCAAAGACAATTTTGTTCACAATTAAATACTCTTAATCAACAACACATTTATTTGGATAAAGATTAATATTATTACGTTAATACAACTCTTAACAAATAATGCATTAATTTCGATTAATTACCATAAAAACGGTTCTAGTGAGTTAATCTTAATAGACAGACATATACTGTCCGGGACATTTTTTTAGAATATTTCAAGAGGAATAATTCTTTCATACATATATTTTCAGTATCTTGAACCGTTTTCGCAGGGCACGCAATGGAAGCCCTCAAGGATGAATAATTTTCCCCGTTTTTTTCACATTTTCCATTATTTCTTCGCTCCTAATAGTTGCATCGTGATGTTATATAGCCTAAAGCCTTCCTCGATAAATGGTCTATTCAACACAAAAAGAATTTTTCAATTCGAACCAGTAGTTCCTGAGATTAGCGCGTTCAAACAAACAAACAAACAAACTCTTCAGCTTTATAATATTAGTATAGATTTCAAATCACCACACATTTAAGACCGTAAATCATTCGCCAGTCTATATCTGTCTCCCTCACACATCGTCCTTCCCTCTCTCATTCGCCATGCGTTCCATTTCACACTCCACATATGTGAAGGCATTTTTGTAACGAACGTACGCAATATCATTACAATGCAATTGACGACAAAAGTGGTTATAAAATAAACTGTGTAACGTAGGCATACAAACATTTTACAAACTATATTAAAATAATTTACAAACTATAAGATAATAATAAATATTTATACTCTTATAAAGTGAAAGAGTTATAAAATATATTGATAGATTAACATACATATAAGATCTAGGCATTAATGTTTATTGCTACCACAGACCTAATAATATATCAAAACATATATTTTTTTTAATAAAAATATGTTCTGCCTGTGTTGGCCTAGTGGATAAGGTAAAGTAATACGCAAAAGCACGAATGGTCGTAGATTCGAATCCCGGCACGTACCTCTGCATTTTCCTAATTACGTACGAGCTTAGGTACCCACATTGTTCGCCAGTAAAGGAAAACGTCGTAAGGTTAGCCTTAATAGAAATGTCATGTGTACTAGTGCTGTGAAAATGCCGTTCAGCTGTTCTACTGGTCGCGTTGAGTACGAAATATAAGTGCAAAGTGGATACAGCAATTAATGAATCTCTGCATACTCTGAAAGGGGCATAGCATGACGATCTCCTATTATTGTTACTTAAAATATAATAAATAATTTATTCAAAGTTCGAAGTGGTTTTTTATCTGTATAACATGAAACTTTTTAAGCTGCGAGTGAATCGACATACTTTTTGTCAAAATATATTTAATCTGACAATACTTTAATGTAATGCTTGGAAGAATTTCGTTCGTTAAAAGTTTTTTTTTTGTATAGGGAAGTATTTATAATAAAACTCAAGTTTAATTGGATAGAATAAACTTTTAATTGGCTTAACTTGATCTATGACTACGAAAATAAAAAATTAGGGAAATTAAGGTTACAAAATTTCAATGTAGGGCTGCCTTAGCCACCTTAGCATAAATAATATAGTACCCTACTATATTCCCCTTAGGCATATTTTCTTTTTTATGATTTACAAGCTAACGCAATCATATCTTAATCACATCAGATGGATCCCCACCCCTCCCCCTGTCAGTGCTTTTACATTTGCTTCTCAACTATATGGATTAATTCAATAAAAAATATTTACAGTTCCATTTTTTAGAGATTTTGTACTAAACAATTTTGTGAAAATGTAAGTATAGTTTATCGCATAAGAATCGAAATATTCACACAAAATTATCTCTGATCTGGCATAACTTAAGACGAGGAATTGATATCTCAGGAGACTTTTGAGTTACCCTTCAGTCAATTTTTATTCATTCAATATTTTTATGAGAAGGACAACCGCGACAACAACAAGGAGACCTAAACAAAATAATATTCAATAAACAATAACGATAGTACAAAGTGAAAACTGTGTGGAATTGAAATAAAATTTCGGAATATCACGTCATCACTCTATGCCGGTTACAAACATTTTACGCGCCCGGATTTAGAGGGGGAAAGCTGGAACTCGCGTCACTCGGCGCCATATTCTAGGGCCGGTAGACGAGCACATCACTCAGGGTACCCACTGAATAATATACGAATATCTAAAAAAGTAAGTTAATCTCTCCCAAATAAAAATTGGCTGAATTTTTTTGTAAGGATTTATTTAATGTTTTAATAGTTACTCAAAAGGCTCATTAAAGATATTTTTTACCCCACCTCGAAAAATATCAAGATCCGTGACCACAAACGATGAAAAACGTTCAGCGAGGTAATATCTCTGCACATCTGAAGCATCTCAAGATGTATGAATAATTGTACGGAAATGCTGTTAATTATTAATGGTTGTTTTACAGTGACTATATTCAAATACTAAACGTATAATGGCACAATAGCTTTTATTGTCACTATTTATGGCTGCATTATTTCAGCTGGAACGGTAAAAGTAATTGGACGCTATCTGGTCACGTTTACAGTTAAAGGATTTAAAGACACATAAATTAACAAAACGCAATTTATGGTGAGCCTAGCAGACACATTACTCGAAATTGTTATCTATAAACCCTGATAACAGATACAAATGGGAATGAATTATACGGATGATTTTATTTCTGTGCCTTTTTGTCTGTAAACGTATTTGTTTTAGGATACCGTATTTCAAAAATTTTCTAGTAGGATCATTTTATTGTATGTCTGTATATCTGTACAGGCCTATTTTTGCAAGACCGAAAATAATTAAATTTGTAATGACCGAAATAAATAACCTATCTTAACCCCTATTTTTTGTTTTTTATTTTTTTATTTTTTGATTTGTTACTATAGCAACTATAGTACAACTCTTTTCGCAAACACAGGATTCGCAAAAGAGACAGGTATAGCTATCGATCTACGAATTAAAGAAAGGTAATTAATTTGGGCAGCCAATCAACGCAAGCAAAACATACAACCGCTCATGCCACGTATTTTGACACTAGCAAGTAAATAAAAACGTGTAGAATATTGTAGTGTAGGATAAGTGTATACAATGCCTTCCCCTAAGACAGTGCTTCAATGAACGCAGTGTTCGGCAGGGCTGTGAGGTAACTGATTGCAGGGCCTACAATTCTGTCTCAGTGCGGATGAGATCACTTTGGGGTTTTAGCCGTTAATAATTCGGCACACTCCGGTTATCACCCTCATGCGTGGTCGGTAGGGCCAATAAGGATTTTCCCCAAGTAAAAAAAAGGATATCTGACCAAGAACCATGAAATTGAATAAAAAGCAACGTCATATTATACAAGTACTATAAAATAAAACTTTCGAAAATTGTAATAGTGATATCACAAAAAAAATACAAGGTTTAATAATTTAAATATATACAAGTTTATGCGGAACTTTCGGTGCTGGTGACCGACTCCTATTAGATTAGTTTTCTATTTATAAATACGTTATATCTATTGCATATAGAATTTATTAATGTTTAGATAGAATTTGTGACTTTTTATCAGTACTTTTTTCTTATTTTAAATCAGGAAAATACTATCACTGTAATAAATTATGTAAAATGGAACGTAACCGGCGACAATTGACATTAGGGATGCCAATAACGTTTAATACGTGAGAAATAGTAATTATAACATATAATAACTATTAATCGATTCACCGATAATACTATGCATTGAAGTAAATCAATCTTTTAAACATTTCATTGTTTATATGAACCTAAAAATGAAAAAACATAATTATTTTCATCACTAAATTAATTTCCTACAGAAATACAAAAAATCACGCGTGATTACATTTTTTTTATAATTTCTTTCCTTTTATGCATAGTAATTTCGTTACATCGAATTAAAATAAGGAGCTAAATGCATCCTTTATCAAATCTGTAGGATTAACTATAATTGATATAAATACTCAAATATGAATAATTGACTTACATCACACATCCCTTGATAATTGACACTTGTGATTTGACATTTATTTCAAAATATTTTTGGTTTACTGACGCTAAAAATTAAAAGTTTAGTACCTGCCAATGACTTAGATTATAGCCAATGAATTATCCAATTTTAAAAAATATATTTTGAACAAAATGCCTAAACCAGTTTGCGTGCAGTGTAATACAAACGACTCATTGCTATGGAGAAGTGCGGAAAATGGGCAAATATGCAATGATTGCCATTTAGCGAACACAGTTGCTAAAGATACTAAAAGCGACGGCACAAAGACTGAATGTGAAGATATTAAGGAAGAGAATGACAAAAAAGAAGGCGAATCTACGCCAGCCAAGGCTACGGGGAAAGGAACTAGGAAAAGTACAAGGGCGACACGATATAAACTTAAAACCCCAGCGCCTGCGGTGCCAAAACCCGCTGCTCCTCGCGGTCGTGGCCGCAGGAGTATATTCAAAAGACAGCCTTTGAAGGCACCTACTGCAACGGCTACTGTCGTAACTAGTGAATCTGTATTTTATAAGGTTAATTTGTTGAAATGCCTTTTTAAGTAAGATATTTATTTAAACATTCTTAGGACGAGAACAACAATTATTCTGACTCGGGATATATTACAAATAAAGAATATAATTATGCTATGTTTAACTTTAATATACTTTTTAAAACAAGAGTTTACTGTACCACAGCAAAACTTCTTTATTATAAAATAATTTTATTTAAAGCTTATAAGATAAATAACGTTTGTAGTCAACACTTTAACTACAATTAAAGCTACACTTATGATACTTTGTTGTGTAAAAAGTTTTATTTGTTTGATTACAGTTTAAACATACAGTTAATTTGTAAAAAAAAAACTTTTATTCTTAATAGATTTACAGTAGATGACATAGCTAATATTAATAAAGGTTTACTCTATAATAAAGTATGATTTAAAAAAAAATCTAAACATCATGATAGACATGAAAACTAAACAAGTTGTCACATTTAATGCATGTTAGTGCTTCCATAATAAATTCTATTATATAAAAAGGTGTTTATATTAAACGTAATGTATGTAGACTATTACTAATAATTAGTTTAAAAAGATTTTGAATAAAATGCCACTTTAAGTTGTTTGTGTAAATTAACCAGTATGTTGCAATTTGTTTTCAGACATTGCTTAAGATGCTCTTATGTGTCTTGATTGCTATTATTTTGTTTTCCAGGGCTTTTACATGCAAGTAGGTGATATAGTTTCAATGACAGATATAGAGGGTGGTACTTACTATGCACAAATACGTGGATTCCTAACTGACCAATACTGTGATAAGAGTGCTGTTGTAACTTGGCTGCTCCCCACAAAAGCGAGTCCACCTCCTGAGAAATGTTTTGATCCTGCTACATACATTATAGGTAATTTTATATATGATATAGTACATTATTTCAAATACAGGGTGCTTAAAGAGTATTTTATGTCATATTATTTCCAAAATTTCTGAATGTGTTAAGTATTTCTATATTGAGGGGTGAATGACTATTTGGCTTAAGCAACATTTTTTGGTAATCTAGTAATATATATATTTTCAGAAACAGTAAAAGTTTTTGAAAATACATCTTACATAATATCAACAAACAATATCACTTAAAGTAAATAGCCTTTTTTACCCCTAGATATGAAACTCCCTCATTGACATAAAAATTGTGTTGTTTATAGGTTTATAGATTAATGTAATGTAAGGTTGTCTATAGATTAATGTACATTGTAGTCTAAAACAATTGGGTAGGTGTTTAAGAAAACACTTAGGTATAATGTTTAGGACCAGTGCATGCTATGCATTGCAAGAACTATGGGGTACCACACTGAATAGATTAGCTCATGCGTGATGTGGTGCCAATGCAACAAATCATGGACACTGATACTTAAATTGTACATACAGTGTCGATCAAATAGAATTCAAGACTTGACTCTTGAAAGTCAATGAAATATAAAACGTTGCTAATGTATTATGACATATTAAACTTTTAAAATAATGTTTATTTACTCTTTTTTTTAAGAACACTGTATCAAAGGAAATTATTGCCTGAAATATTATAGTAAAAATTAATTACTTAACATTAACATTTCTTTCACAGGTCCAGAGGAAGAATTGCCCCGTAAATTGGAAGTCATGGAATTTGTTATGCATGCTCCTGCAGATTATTATAAAGCAAGCAATAGTCCATACCCACTCACTGATAATGAAATAAATAATTATTCAGGGTACATATGGACATCTATGGAACCCAAAGAGAGGACTGACATAAAATTATAGTTAAATATTGTTTATTGTGTCAGTATTATAGTTCTTATTTTCTTTTATGGGAGCTCTGTTGTTACAAATTCTGTCCTTAAATTAGGGCCTGAATATATACAGAATTGATTGTTGGACTATGTTAAACTATATATAAGAACAGGTGGCAAATATATATTTTTTTTATTAATGTGGTGTTTATTTTGGCTTAAATAGATACAAGAATTTATATTGTAGCTATTGTGTACAACTATAATTGTGTATTTCATTTCAGTTTTAAGCATTATTTATCATTTTAATAACTAATGAATCAGTTTTCAGAAGCATTTTCACTTAGGCTGTATGATTCGTTTTCCTAGGCAAAACGAATGTTAAAAAATTTTTCAGACTACAGCTTTAATAACAAAGTTGCATAGAAATTGGTGGTTATTAATTTGTTAAATAATTAAACTTAGCAATAGTTTATATTGTTATAATTCGTGTTAGAATTAAATAGCTTAAAATGAGCCGCAAAGAAGCTTTGTCCTCGTTCATTCAACAAATCCACGGCCGCCCGGTTGTTGTAAAGTTAAACAGCGGAGTTGATTACAGAGGTACGTTAATAATGCTAAAACAAATATTTTTATCAAAGACAGCTTGTACTGTATTGAAGCGTTATTATATAGAGGTAAATAAGATATATTGGAATAAAATGTATTGCTGAATTCAGTTTTGAGGTTATGTTTTTAATTTATAAATAACATACAAATAAAGTTATTTGAGTTATAAATAAAATACTTTTCCAGGTGTGCTTGCTTGTCTAGACGGATACATGAACATAGCACTTGAACAGACTGAAGAATATGTCAATGGTCAACTCAAAAACAAATATGGTGATGCATTTATAAGAGGGAATAATGTTTTATACATCAGCACGCAAAAAAGAAGGATATAGGCTAGATTTAAGATAATAATATGCTAAAATAAATACATTTTACATATTATCTTCGTATAATTTAATAGATGAATCATAGTTGTACTAAACTAGTATATTTTCATGTATTACAGTGTTCAGAGTTACATTTTTATACTCGCTCCACAAAGTGACTACATCGCAACTGATGGTAGTCTAGTCCACGAACGGCAACAAACACCAAGGGTTGAAATTTCATTGACAGTCACCATTGCTATATCAGCCCACATATACCATGATGGAAGGTCCCTAGGTATATGAACAACTGGATATACTCAAACTGGTCCCAAAATGTGTTATTTGGAAGTGAGTGACTATGACGATCTTTACATTTATGTTGTTTATTCACAATCCATTTCAGGCAATCATCCTACCATCATCTTTTTTTTGTGAGAAAACTATTATGTGTGCTACTTAATAAAGGCCTTTTCCAATGCTTTCAGGGTACATATATTGACAGTTTCTTAGATCTATGTGGCATTTGCAACTGTTTTTATATTGTCTGCCCATATTTGGAATGGAACAGTAGATTTTGCATTTCTTGTGGCAAATAAGCCAGTGCATAATTGATGAACACTATTTGCTTTCATGCTTTTTAGAAAATAATAAAATAACAGACAATACAGTTCATTGAATATTCTTCCCATTAATGTCTCGAAAAAGAGCATTCAAAGTTGTTATTCCTTGTGGCTTTTCCACTGGTTCAAATTTGTTCATTCAAAGTTGTATACCTTTATTTTTGTTATTATTGAATTTCTTACACCTTTTATAATAATTGTCAAGTAATTATTGTTCAATGCATGGAATGATAAAATAACAGATCCTAAAATAAAACCAAATAATAAAAAATGAATTTTAAGGCCTTGCCACAATGATATACTGCATTTTTAATTACTTTGTCATTATATCAAATATTAGAAAAATCTTGTATTTTTGTGGGTGGATTGCACAATTAAATAGCGTTAATTGAAGCTGTTTAATTGGGCCTCAATAATAATTTAAACTTATCACTTATTTAAACTGTATAATGTTTCTGTACAATACAATAAGTACAGTTTAATGCTAAATAGAATTTTATACAAGTTTAAATTAGATTTAATTTCTTGGAGCAAGCCAGCTTTATTTTGAATAAACTAGATTATTTCTCTGTGTATTTAAAATTAATATTAGATTTTTTTATTCTGGTGCTCTGGGAGTGACAAGGTTATGTTTAATTGTATATAAAAGTTAAGTGAGTACTTCAGAAATGCTGTATTAATAATATGAATCTAGGCGTCAAAGGATAGATATATTAATAAATTAGTTTTAATTTTTATTAGCATCTTGATAAGTGTAATAAAATTTTACATCTCCATACACCTGAAAAATAGAATATTTATTTAATAATATAGCGTCATACTATATACTTAGGGTGAGCAGGCATGTATTAGTGGCTGTATTCACTATGAAATTATATGTCATGCCCAACGTGACTAGTAGCGCAGCTGATCGCTGTTCTCACAGCATTAGTACACATCACATTTCTATTAGATGCCTTGCGGGTTTTTTTTTTTTTTTACACTGGCTCGACATAGTGACAACAGAGTACCTGATGGTAAGTACAGTGCAGTCCAAAAACGAAAGCGACTATCAAAGGATGAAAATCCATTGATAGTCTCCATCGTCATGTCGGGCCACATATACCGCGACTGAAGGTCTCTAGGTATATGAGCTACTGGATATACACAAGCTGATCCCGAAACGCGACAAGCCGAAACCGGTCACTATGACGGGCTTTACACCCATGTACTGTGGTCGCGATCCAGACGGGCACCGACGCCCTACCACCTCGCTGCTGCTCGTTTAGCACCACCCAGGAGTCACGTGTAGGGAAGCTAGGGTAAAGCTTACGGACGCAAGCAGCTTCGACTCCCAAACGGTACCTCACGATGTTTCACTTCACCAGTAAGTATATACCTAAATCCGTATTTAACCTGGAAATACTTAGAAGTATGTGCTGGGAAGTATGAACCTACGACCATAGATGAGCAAAATGTAATCTGATTAATGAAAATGATTAACGATTACATTTTACGTTTTTTACCATTAATATGACTGCAGTTTTCTCATTTATGTTTTAATTACTACAAAATCCCAGATTGTATACTCATTTATGATTTCTTAATGTTTTAAATGGATTTAATCATGATTACAGAGCAAGAAAATCAAAAGTTGCGACTACATTTTGTAATCGTTCTTCATTAATCAGATTACATTTTGCTCATCTCTGCTTACGACCACTTACATTGCCGCGAATGGATACCGGCCACTAGGCCACCAAAGCGACATTCATTTAACATTACAAAACTAATCTGAAAAACCCTATTTTTACTCTACCAGAAAAACCCTATTAGAATACTAAAAAGAGAAAACAGAATTTTTCTCAAGAAGGTTTTTCTTATCAATATTTGGGAATAAGCTTCCAACTCATTTGATGATTTGCCCCTTCAACAAAATGCAACATCACACATGCAGCCATCTTGAAATTCATGTGGTCGATCCAAGACTCTATGATGGTCTTGCCTCCCATGTACCGTGGTCGGGATTCAATTAGGCAATGGAACCCTACTAAATTAATGTTATTTAATACTATCTGGTAGTCATGTGTGACGATAATGCTTATGGATGCTGGCAATAACCCAAAGATTTTATTTTTTTACAAACTCTTGACAAAGTAACTGCTTTGCACCTGATGGAAAGTAGTGTATAATCCGAAAAGAGCAAATACTGTTAAGAGATTAGAAGCTATTAACAGTCGCCGTCAGCACGCCGGCCCTGAAACCACTACTGAAGAACTCCCAAGTATATAAAAATTGAAGTTACACAAAATTATCTCGAAATGCGACAGGCTGAAGCGAGTCCTTATGACGGGTTTTGCATTTATGTAGTGGTCAAAAGGCTAAACAAATTACTTGCATAGTTTAAATAATTATCTACGAAATAAATAATATGTTATTTTAAAAAAGTGGGTACCTTGTTATCGCTTCCAAGGTCTTTGGGACCTTTTCCATTACCCAAATCAGCGATTAAATTTTGTCCCCGGTATCCATAGAGTTTATCATACTGTTCGCGTTCCCTGTAACCTGCTCCAGGGTCAAAATTAGCGTCAACTCTGTAATTCAATATTCTGGGATCGAATAATGGCGCCCAAAAACTTGAATATATATTCTCACATCCACAAAATATGAAAATAGACAGTAATATTAACGTTTTAAACATATTTAAAGACTTGATTCTCGGAAGCAGAAAAAAACACTGAATCAGACAAAAAGTTTGCTGTATTATGTTTATTCATACTTGTAAAATTGACAAGATAATTACTTGGTTTTGTTCGTACATACAATATTATATCATCGGTAACGTATGGTTAACGTATTAAAGATAATCCAGAACAGTTAGCAAGTATTCTACATCAGCAAAGTAAATTTTTGTATTGTCTTTTCATAAATTCTATTGACGAAAAACATGAACTACAGCGCCGTTTAGCGTGTTAAAAATCGTTATCCAAAATGATTGCAAGTTACCATCATTGTTGAAAATTAAATGAAAGTAATCAGACATACAAAACAATTGAGTTTTAGTTATGAAAAATACATATATGGACTTTTACAAACATTATTATTATACGTGCTAACTTATCAAGGTCTAATGAGATCCATTTGTTTAGATTAAGACTGGTCTTAGAATAAATATGTCATATATTTGTCATCATGCTTTAGGTGCATTAAGCTATGGGGGTTGACAGTATTGTTTTAGTGATAATTTAAAAAAATATCCATGCTCCAAAATATGCTTACGCTTGTACTATGGACATTAGACTAATATATACATATCCGTAACTCAAGACAAACTAATCTCCTCATCACAGTACAGTTTGCCGGTATCGTGACTCGAGATCTTCAACGATGTAGGGTCTCTATAATCTGCGCTATCAGGTCATCATTAGAATTGTAGGACAGTGTAGTTCGGGGAACTAACCACTTCGAGTTGAGCTCTGTGCTATAACTCACTTAAGGCTTGATTTCCTGCTACGCTGACGTCGGTCGCAGACCTCGGTCCATTTTTCTGATACGCTATAGGCACTTATAGCGCACTTGCTCATTCGAACGGTTATAGGCGTGCTTACTTTCAAATACAAAAATTAAATCAAAAATAATGAACTTCATCGATACAGAACGAGTGTCTGGTCAGGAACATCAGCACCAGGTATCGTTCCCATTAATATTCCAAATAAGGTATAAAATTCACCATATACCGTTTGTTAAGCAACAAGCTGCTGAATGTGGTTTGTTTTTCTAAGTTGGCATCGATTTCGGTTATACATGTATACCACAGGAAGTAAACAATTATTGAATTCATTATCAAAAAACACACAATGAAACTTGCAAACGGCTGTACTATGTAGAGATCAGTTTCACAGTGCCGGGCCTTTCTGTATTCATACGTAACCGAAGTTACGTGCAACCGACGTACACGACTTACAGCGTCGCATAAAATATCTCTATAGCCTGCAGTTCCTTACCTGGGTCTGGATGTTGTGTAATGAGATATATATAATTGAAAAACATTTTTTTGTTCAAATATTACTTTAATATTCAGGTATTTACAATTCAGCTTACACACAATCGTTTTGGGTCGACAAATATGAGTGATTCGAGACCATATTTCAAAGGTGTTCAAACTATCGCTCGCAAGAGTTTTTAGTCAATCTTAAGAAATACGGTCGATACCAGTCGACTCACAGTTTTCGCTTGATAACTAATGGCTGAATATAATAACCTTTTTTACTTGGGGAAGATCCTCAAAGGACCGTCCCGGCCGCACAAGGGGGCAGCAGCCGGGGTATGCCGGACTCGTACCAGCTAAAAACCCCAAGGTGACTACTTCTGCGAATTAGTGGGGACAGCGGTACCTGTAATCAATACTCCGCAGAATTTTATAACTTACCCTCTCTCGTATCTTAGATTTGTTACTATAGCAACCTACACACTTGAACTATTTGCTTCCACAAGCTAGAAAGGTGCAGGAATAGCGATCGAACTACGAATTAACGATGGACAGGTTATTAATTTGGGTCGTAAATGGTTCACAGTGAAGCCGGAGTGTCCTTTATTACTTTTTAACATCGGAATAACCCTGCTAGGGGTGAAAGACGGCTCTAGCACCTAAATATAATGCATGTTATAGCTACTTACTTACTTAACTTTACACTTTTCTAGAGCAGTAACCTACCTATGCTTTGATAAGCCATACCAACTTACGTTACAATCCTTTATCACACATACATGCGGCACCCAACATGGTTATACCTAAAGAATCTATACCGTGCAGCCTAATTTTTAGATTTATAGACGCTATTTTGGCTTTGCTAAGACTTTACTTAACTATTACAAATTATATTATTTGATTCATGTCGAAGTATTATATATGGTGAGTAACTGATTTCGTCGACTTGACACTGTCAATTGGTACTTGCTGTACTCAAGTTTCTATTATACCGCCTATTATATTACCGTCTATTAATTTTAGTCTAACAATCTTGAGGTAGTTCGCCAGAAGGTAAATTCCGAGCACCCCACCATATTTGATTGATTTTAGCGACCGATGTTATGTCCGATCCATTTTTGGTCTGATGTGCGACCACTTGCAGAAACTACAATCGATTTTGATTCTTAACAAGTCCGTATTTACTATAAAAATTGTATATTTTTTATACTAAAACCGATTTGTTTGTCATTCAAGGCACGCCACTATTTGTGGATCGTGTATATATGGAATTAATATGGATTACAATAATTACAGACACGATTAATAAATGACAGTATCCAACTTTCACCATACAACATTACCTAATTTTATAACAGTTTATCTTTAATTGCGGTTTATGTTCCATCTCTTTCCGATCTACTGCGTAAGTGATATGTAGAAAAGAGAGGAATAGACGTGTATCTAGTGTATTCCTTCCAGAGGTGAATACGATTTGTATTGATATAGTTCTGGACCTCCGTATCCATATAGAAGTTTGCCTTTGCCATTTTCGTCGTAGTATGGGTAGCGGTAGTTAGGCCTGGAAACAATAAAAAAGCGGTAATATTTTGACTAAATACTTATAACAGTATAGTAGAAGCCAAATTTTATGGTTGCTTTGTATATAGCCGCAATGTGTTACGTCTATCGCGAAAGCAGCCCTGGACATGTGGCTAGCCGAGGCCCACATTCCAGGGACCTAATTCTAGGGGCGGAAGACGAGTATATCACCCAGTGTACCCATATATCTAGAAAATTGTTTTAACTTCTCCATAAGAATTTAGCTGAAATATCTACAAGCCTTTGTTTTGACGTTTTAAAAGTTAATTCAAAAGTCTCATAAGATATCATAACTATGTTTTCAATTATTAAAAAATAGTTTTTCGTGAGTTTTTCGCTTCTTATGCAATAAATTGATATTTACATTTGTACGAAATTATTGAGCACTAATTATATAAAAATTATGCTGTAAACATTTTTTTATTGAATTAATCTATATAATTGACAAACAAAGGTAATAGGACTGAATGGACAGTCAGAACTAGTTTTTTACCCGCCTCATAGTAGTTCAAAATCCGGGGCTGTTTCAATGTCATATATTTTGAAACGTTCCTACTAGCGGTATCAGTGATTAAAAGTTATTATGTCTAACTTCTAAGGCTCTTCGTCGTTTTGTTTGCTGCCTGCCACGACAGCACGCTGCTTCTGCTTGCTTCGGCATACCACCTTAATAATATATCCAGCATGTCTCAGAAAACTATCGCAAGCGACATTTTATATTTCATACAGGACAAAAAATTTCTTGATTACTTCTCAAGTATTTTGTTCGTTTATGCTTCGTTGTTTCGACAGGTACCAGTCTAATCGTATTTTTATAGTCATTGAGTTTATTTTATACAAAATGTATTGGGTAAGGACCTCAGAAACCAAACCAAATTATAATTTTTGTATGTTTATCAATGCTTGTCAATTAATCAAGTTTAACTTTATGCTTAAACAGCCTTAGTTTTTCGTGAATGAACTTACAGTGCCATTCATTTATTTCAAAGAGAATACGTACTTAGTATGTAGAGTGTATAGTTCATTTTAATTTGGCAAAAGTAATGTAACAATTTAGAAAGTATGTATTTTGGCAAATATTACCTATATTGTACATAGCTGAAGTGAATTCAGCTAGCGATTCTAAACAAACAAGACTCAGAAACTTATTTAATTATTTTACACATTCTATATCATTATATTTTGTGCCAAATTAAATTTCACCTATTTTTTAAATATATTTATTTCGTATTACCTTTCAAAGTATTGGAAGTTAGGTGCCCTTGGTTGCGGTAGTACAGACTCGACTGTGATTACACACAGGCCCAGAAACATCTAGAAATAGCAATAATATTTACAAACTCCTACACACATTGACCTAATTCAAATTAAGCTTTCACTTGTATTATCGGTATTAGACGGACGCTAATTAGCACAGACTTTGGCACCACATGCTCACCGGAGCAGAAAAACATCGTCAGCAAACCCATATTGCGACTCACTGCGCTACCGGTCACGTTGAGTATAACATATAAGTACAACGTGAATACAACCACTAATGTATATCTGCTCATCCCGAAAGGAATATAGCGTAATGATATATTTATACACCTACCAACCAGTTTGCATGGAGCTCTTGGAACGCGAAATTAATTCGTACTTAGCCTGTATATATCAGGTTCTGTATCACTGCTCACCCCGAAAGGGATATAACGCAACATTATATTATTATTAATTTTATAACAACGGACTATTGCCTCAGTTTACCCTAGTAACATGTTTCGTTAACCAACCATGCTCTACGATCGGTAATCGGGAGTTGGAAAAAATTAGTGACATTTACTATAAACCTCTAATTGTTTGTCAAACGAGGTATTGCAAAAACGAAAGTCGTATATCCAACAATGACCCTATTATAATTTTTTGGTTACTTTTCCAATTTCTAGACAGCAGTGCAATCAGGGGTAACATCTACCGTTGTCCTACCGAACAATAAACGATGGTCTCAATAAAAGCCGTACCAGAAATATTACCAACAAATTGAATCTAGTTAAAATTTGTATAATACGCTATATGTCGTAAAACTACTAATTGTTTTGTTAAGCAACATTATTCAGTTTTAACAATTGTTCAATTTAAGTTGTCATTAAGGTCGAATTAACCCTCTTTACCAGGTAGATTTAATTTGTTGGTGTAGCCCTTAATGAAATCCCGTATTTTAAATTCTGATAAGGTCGAGTATGTTTACTATTTCGTGATTTAAAACTTACCATAGACAATATATATTTTAAACACTCCATGGCAATAAAATTTTGTTTAAAACTAAATAAAACTTTTCTCGAATATTTACAATAAAGAAATCTTTATGTCTACGTGCACTGCGCGTTGTAGGTTAAACAAAACTGGATGCAGCAAGGTGAAAGCTTGCGTAGAATTTTAATGACGCATTCACCTACTTATTGGCTAGGTTATACAACCTCTACATAAGCATTGAATATTGATGACACCGTTGTAACTATTAAAATATTATTAATTTGTTATTAATATTACGTTTTATTGTTCTGATTACAAGTTACTTTGAGCCCGTCTTTAACACTAGAACTACGAACCGGTCAAAATGACCGGATGCACCATTTCCTCTTTAAGTCTTACTTAATATTATACGATAATGTCATGATTTTTATTAAATTTGTGTATAGAATAATATTATAGATTATTTTGTTCTTACGCTTTTAATTTTCCGACCGGTTGGTTGAAATAGGTATATGGTAAATCTTCGTAGTTCTGGTGTTACATTCTTTACATAATATAAAAAGAAGTCGCTTCCGCTATCTGTTATTTTAGATCTTTAAAGCTATTCAACGGATTTAAATACAGTTTCAGCAATAGATAGAGTGGTTCATGAGGTAGTTTATATTAGAGATGCCACGAATATTCGGCAACTATTCGGTATTCGGCCGAAAAATACGTACTATTCGGCCGAATAACGAATACCAAATCATGTAAAAAAGACACGTTATATTACTCAAAGTTATATATTTATTTCCAAATTACAACACTTTAGTAATTAAAATTGATCAGTGGTAAGTTGTGATGGATAAAAATAAGCTTTTCAGCATTTTTTGATAGCATACGATTACGTTTTTCATCGTAAATATTACCAGCCTCAGAAAATAACCTCTCACACACACACACTCTCTCGCTCACACACATACTAATAAACTTATACCGTGAATATCCATATAAAAACACAAACACCCTTGAATAACCCAAACGGAAGTGCGAGTCTCACCAGAGACAAGATTTACTTAATTGGTGAGACTTATCACCCTGTGTATATGCATAAGTTTTGTGTCGAAATAAAGATTATTATTATTACTAAACACGCTACTTCCAGGAATATTCGGCGTTTCGGCCGACAGCGTTGCCGAATATTCGGTATTCGGCCAATTCACTATTCGTGGCATCACTAGTTTATAAGTATAATAAATATATATTATGTTTTAAAAGGATAAAATATTATAAACTCTAAATCTTATCTGCTAGTTGCTAACCTCGCCATTCGACCCCTCTTTATTTGTGTTCTAGGCTTCGTACTGGATCGATTGACACCTGTGAGGTCTATTGCATCAAACTCCGACCACATAATTATTTGTTATTCATTTACAGAACTCCAGCACAATATCACACGCCTTCCTTTTCGCCACTCAACTACTCAAACCGCCGCCATTAAAACTTTATGCTTGCCAACATAAAATATTTTTATTGTAAAGTATACGTTAATTGTTAATGGTGTTCACATTAATATTTAGCATTTAATAACTATTATTTATATTTATTTTTTATATATTATTTATATTTATTATATTTTATTTTTGCTGGATATAAATCCAGCCTAGCTCATCAGTGACATTTGCCGTTGTGCTCCTCTATTATTGTAACATATGGCATAGAAAAGTCGCAAAATTCAAATATTTGTAATATGATGTCGTGAAAAACATATTTTTGTGCGCTTAAGTATGGTCTAGTCATATTGAACTATTATCACGTCGATTCCATTTTTTTTTACTTGGGGAAAATCCTTATAGGACCGTCTCAGTCGCACAGGCGGATTGCGCGACCGAGGTGTGTCGGACTTATACCGACTAAAAACTCCAAGGTGACTACTTCTGCGCATTGGCGGGGACTGTGGGTTCTGTAATCAATTCGCCACAGCCCCGTCGCGCCGCGCCCATTGAGCACAAACTCGGGGGAAGATGATACCTTCCCCGATACCTCTCGTTGTATTTAGGCAGAGCACGTCACAATGCCCTGCCAACTTCTTGAGGGTCGCTAAAGTCGATTCCATATTAGGGTATGCAGAAATGTATAGAGCGACATTTCTCTGTGACAACCTGTCGGATAGAAATATGAATTTCGGAAAATGTTCTTGAGATAAAAATTGAAAATACTAAAGTAAATTTCACCTGCAAAGAAAAAAAACACATCTTTTTCAAATTCTATATTTAACTTCTTCCACATAAAATTACATAAAAATGCACATAATACAGTTAAAATTCGATTTTTTTAATACATAGCTAATATCCACATTTTTATACATGCTTTAAGCATTTCTACATATAGTTTTTTTTTTAACGGAGGATTTATTAAAGGGCTTTTAATAATCAGCTGTTTTAAGATAAATTAAAATATGCAATTTTCACTATTGAAAACATATTTTGTGGACACATACTGTGCGAGTGTGAAATCTGTATCAGCAGTCATAGCAAACCTGGTCATTGACCTTGTACAGCGTAATGATAGCGGCTTGACGCTACGACTTGATACATATCCGTATACCAGTGTACTTTTTTCCTTACGATTTCTTTAGCGAAGACTGAATACTGTTGTTTACCTCCTTTCATAAATTATATAGACGGAAATATATCCTTCATTAAAAATATCTTATGTATATTTGAGAACATATTTTATAACCATAAATTACAAATATTTTTTAAGTGTAAGGACGATTTGCGTCAACAAATTAAATCTATTTTAAAGTTCTATAAAATCTAGTTTAAAGTTCTATAAATTTACTGTTTAATTGTACTTATTGTGTTGTACGAAAACATTTTCCAGATTAATCAACGGTTAAATTGAAATCATCAGTGACATTGAATCAATCGGTTCTATCCACAGGGAGAAAGACAATAAAAAGTATCCTCGAGGGATGAGATATGTTTTGCCCTATGCCTAATCTAATTTTGCAGAGAGACAATTTTGGATTTAAAGTTCAAGGATATACAACAAAGTTACCAATACTTCAAACATTTTGAATCTGACTAATTACAAATGTAAGGTGAAACTGAGGGATTGATTGCTTGGTCTGGGATATAATGATACTGAGGAACTGTTACAGGAATCATTGCATCAAGTGTAATTGTAAATTGTATTGGTGAATGTAGAATGAACTTCTTTCTGTTGCCGTATCATCTAAAATTTTTGTTACTTTTTTGTTGTATTTATTATTGTAGATAGTTTTATGACTTATTTTGAAGAACTAAGGACAGTGATATATTTTGGTAATTGGTGTTAAATTTAGTCAATGTTTACGGTTTTTCCTTTTTTAAATTATTTCCTGGTCCATATATATTAATTAAAAGTTAAGATTGGAGCTACGCAGCGGATAAAAACTGCTTGTAACATATTGTGTGACATCAATAACTCTGACGACACCCAAGATATAGGTAGTCCTAGTTTTGGTGTCAGTTGACTGTAATGTACCGTTTCCAAACTGTTTTTTCAATAAATAATTTATTTATTAATTAAATAGGTTTTTATACAAACTTAAACTAGATTTAATTTGTTAGTGGAAGTCTACCTAAAATGATAAGTATGTGCCTCATTCAAGCATGATAATTGACTAGAAATAAAATTAAATATTTTTCTATTTACACAATAACCGTTTTAGAATCTTTAGTTTTCACAGGATATTCTACAATGATGCATATTGCTAGCATATAAGCTGCCGCATGTACCTCTACACATAGTGCTCACCCGCCCGCATTGGACCTTGTGTGCTGGGTTTATGTCAATACCCCTTCTTATCCTTCCATAAATATTGTGGAAAAAGGGAAGAGAGGTTTTTGCTTCGCAGTGGAACGAAGCTGGCTAATAATAATAAAATTTCAAAGTATAACAATACAATACACAATATTACATATGTAATGAACTTTCTTTACAACTAATATTTAAACAAATAACTTAACGACTATTAAATAAGTTACATTTTGAACTTTAGCCCTACGTAAAAACTTCTTTTTATTAGTTCCAAATACTAACAGTTTATTCCATAGAATAATAAAAAGTAAGATGCATCGACTATTAATGTAGACATACTAGCCATATATAGGCATATATTAATTAAATATCAATTAAAAAATTCAAAATAGACAAATGTTAAGAAAAAAAATGTTTGAATTTTATTTTATTTTTTCTATGACGAATTTGTTTAATAACTAATTATATATATTGGGTCTGGGAAAAAGTTCGTGGCGTTTTTTCCGATGAGTGGCGTTGGTCGCATACAACTAAAGAAACATAAATTATAGCAACACAATTGAGTGTACTAATAAAGGTGACCTTCCGAACGTTAGTTAAATGTAAGGAACATTGCAATCTGTGCAGTGGTTCGAAAGTATTTCGCACTCGAACATGGAGCTGAATAATGAAAAAATCCGGTGTACTCTACAATATCATTATTACAAAGGGAACTACGCTGAGCAGGCTTACGAAAAAAAAAATGCTATATGCGGTGAAGGTACTTTATCAAATTCTGCTGTATGGAAATGGTTCGCTCACTTTCATTTCGTTAACTTTAATGTGAAAGATGAGGCGCGCTGCGGTCGTCCAATCACTGCAAAAGCCGATGAAATACTTGAAAAAGTCCAACAAGATAGGCATGTCAGCAGTGTCAATATTGGTATGGAGCTAAGCATTGACCATAAAAATGTTTTGAATCATTTACACAAAGCTGGTTATAAAAAAAACTTGACGAATGGAGTCCTCGTGAGTTGAGCGCGAAAAACATGATGAACCGATTAAACATCTGCGATACGCTGCTGAAACGGAGTGAAATCAAGCCATTTCTAAAACGTCTAATAATCGGAGATGAAAAATGGATTACGTACGATAACTGGAAGCATAAAATATTGTGAATAAAGGACGATGAGCCTTCACAATAATTTGTTAAACTAACATCGACGCCGAAAGAAGTGATGTTGTGTGTGTGGTGGGACTGGATGGTTATCGTCCACCACGAGCTACTTGCGACTGGTGATACGATTGATTATCAACTCTACTGTGGTTGACTAGAAAGATTAGGCTTGGCAATTGAGACAAAAGGCCCGAATTGATAAATAAGAAAGGTATTGTCTATAATCATGACAACGCCCGACCACACACTTCTTTGATGGCCCGTCATAAATTTAGAGAGTTCGGTTGGGAAGTTTTGTTACATCCACCTTACAGTCCGGATATATCACCCTCTGATTATAATTTATTCCAATCTCTGCAGAGCTCTCTTCATGGAATTAACTTGGTTTCAAAAGAAGCCTGTGAAAACTACTCGATCCAGTTCTTTAACCAGAAACCACAGGTCTTCACCGGTGGGATCATGGATCTACCTAAAAAATGTCGAAACATTATCGATAATAATGGAACATATTTGGTTCAAATAAATTCATTCACACGCTTTAGGAGACTAGCCGGATTTTACTGAAAAAACGCCACGAACTTTTTTAAAATCTGTATGTTTCCCTGAAAATGTGAAAAATATAATAAAACAGTATACTACCCTATTCGAGTGTCAACGTTCAAATTGTAGACTTTTGTATACCGATTTTGACGATATCTACGATTCATTGATAGCAATTAACGTCAATATATGAGAATTTATTGTCAATAATTCTTAGCGCAATGGCCACAACCATAGCGATTCTATTATTACTTGCGTCATATTGTGCCGAGTGACATATTCTACTAAGTACACACTAATGTTCTTCCATCTCGATGAATATATTTTTTATACTTTTTTTTTTCATATTATTTAGTAATTTTTGAACATTCTATATATGGATTCTTAAAATTTAGTTATTGAAGACAAAATTCTCTAACTAGAAGTTCGCTTACTTTTGCCGTGCCGTTGAGCTGTGGAATGGTCTTCTGGCGACCGTGTGGTGTAATGTACGAAGAAGTGAATCTCTTCGTGCAGATATAAGGAAAAACTACCACATACGGATGGTATCCGACACGGCTTCAAGTGGTTTTATGATGAAATGAGGCCGGTGGAAATAGATAATATTGCTCCTCACACTCTCCATTGCCTAACCATTACAACCTCACTAGCACCCAGTAACACAGTCCAGTTATATCTGGAAAAACCAGTGCAGCTTTTACAATCATGCATTTTTTTTATCGTCTACAATACATTTAATTCAGCAAGACTCAACTTTTACGTAATAAACCACTTTAGCTGTGGTCAAATTGAACATATCTTTTCTGAACTCCTCACTTAGGGTCATTCTATCCTGCAAAACTCCAAGGCTCCGGAGGCAGGTAAGTGATTCGTCAGTTGTGCTGAACGAGTCCCATCACCAGGCCGCGGTGATGAACGTAGTCCATCACCCGCTGGTGAAGACTCCGTTTCCTCGTGAGCCTGTACGCGGCCTGCTCGAACTTGTGCTGGTTTCGTCTGTAAAATACAACAGTACTGAAAGCGGATACGCCCTGTATCTTTTAAGAATCCGGGAAAATACTAACCTAGAAATTTTGGATCGAAATCGGATGATGTATTACGTAATTCCTCCGATCTCAAAATGTAAACATAAAAAGATAAAATAAAAAAGAAAGAAATTAAATAAAATGAATGTAAAAGAATGTGGTGACCTAATGGATATGAGACCGGAATTCATGTAACCCGAATAGTCATAGGTTCCAATCTCAGAAAGTACCTCTGAGTTTTCCAGATTAAGTACAGATTTAGGCACCATATGCTCATCGGAGAAAGAAAACATCGTGAGGAAACCCGCATGGCATCTAACAGAAATGTCATGTGTACATTCCCTGGGGTGAGCGGTACCTAATGTGTGACAGGATGCAAGCAAGGGCTGGCTCTCTACACCCCACCCCCATAAAGAGGATGAGACCTGAAAATTACCCGCGTCGCCGAATTGAGTGAGGAAGCTGGTCCAGCCTTTACCTTAACACTCAGCAGACGGGAGGAGAAACACTCAGGTGGTTTAAGTCTATGAGGTCTTGGTAATAATAATATATCGTCACGCTATATCGCTTACGGGGTGAACAGAGGTACATTAGTTGCTGTATCCACTTTGCGCTTATATATCGTGCACAACGTGACCAGTAGCCCAGCTGATCGCCGTTCTCAGAGCACTAATATACATGACATTTCTATAAGATGCCTTGCGGATTTCTTCACGGATTTTTCCTTCACCGGTGAGCACGTGGTGCCTAAATACGCACACCAACCGATCCAATCCGGTTGAGGTATTAGTAATGTAATTATCACCGCAACAACTTGCACGATAAACATCGCGCAAGCCCCCTCAACCAGGTTTCGCCCACGAGCCAACGTTCATCTGTGCTCGATTCCTCTACCTACGTGGGTGGTATTCTGACATGTCTATTATGCATCAGGGCATTCCGCGCTAAAGTGGACTACGGAAGTCATCAGCGAGCTCACTTTTACCGATTGGGGCTGTAGCCCGCGCCTACTTGATATTATTTGGAAATGTCACAATACCGAAATCGGCCAGGATTTCATCATCATCAATTTAATAATAGCCCTCATAACGTTGTACTTGTCCCCAGACGATGAATTTACAATTAGATATACAGTCAGCGTGTTCGGCGATAAAAGTTAAAAAAAAAAAAAACCTGATATAAGCATTGGTGTCTGTTACGAGGCTGTCGAGTTTCTCAGCGTTGACTTCATCCATAGCACAGTCCTGCATCAGCGGGGGGTTGAACCGGTAATACGCACCAGATGGCAACAGCTCATTCACTACTAAATGCACCCCTACAAGACAATTTATTTATTCTCATTACGTCAACAGCAAGTCCATACATATCTTGAATAATAAATTACAAAAAATATCTCGAGTATGTGTGTGAAATGTATGTGAGTAGAGAGAGAGTATATGGTTTGTGTATGTAATAGAGAGAGTGTAAATGTGGGCTATGACAAGCTCTATACTTCTGCGTTGATGTGTCAAATAAAATGTTTCTATTATATTTCCAATTAGCTTTATCTCTTTCGCACATATAGTATAATTATATTGCTATCTTGGTTTCGGTTTGTGTGATTTTCTTTTTTTAAATAGTTTACATGCGGACGCTTGACCTCAATCATATTTGATGGAAGTTGAATATGAGAATAATAATGGATCTCGGCAGGCCAACAAATGGCTCTTCACTCATCTCTTAAAGACTGTCAAGTTATAAGATCGCTGAAATGTGGTCGCTGGAAGCATATTCCACTCCTTAGCTGTTCGCGTGATGAATGTACAACAATTTTTCGTGCGGATATAAGGATCGTCCACACAGACGGGTAGTATTTGATACGTGTCTAGTGGTTTTTATGATGAAATTGGGCTGGTGTAATTAGAGAATGTAGCCCCTGAGAACTCGTTCTGAGACCCGGTAAAAGACTGTGATTGGTGATTTACCACTGTTAAATCACAAGTGATTTTACTGTGCGGGTGTATATGTGGACCTTACCTTCAGTATCGGTGGCCGAGTCCAAAATCTTATTGAATTTATCCTTCCAGCTGGTCCCGGTGGCATCTTTACCGAGACCCTTGCTCAGCATGTTGTAGTCTGAATGCTTGTTGAGCGGTTTGCCCGTACCCACTGATATGACGGTGCCTTTCCTCAGGGAATCCGCTCCGAAGAGCAACTTAGCTTCGTGCAAACCAACCCCAGTGGGATTGTTCACCATTATACCGCCGTCCTGGGAACATTTTTTTTTCGGTTGAAAGCGAAACGGGAATATAACTTTGTAGAAGAAATCTAAATGTTATACAGTCGTCAAAACATCCCCAAAACGTTTGTTATACATATTACAGGCACAAAAATAAACGTATTATTAACATCATTTGACTTTACAAATGTCACTTTAAACAGCGAAAAGTATCTTGCATTGGAATGCGGACACCTGAAAGCAATTTTTTTTTAGCTTTTTTGCTTTTTATATCTTTGATTATGCTATTGCTACGGAGTGAGGTATTTAGCGACTTCTATTGTCCGTTTGTAATGTCATCTTGTGGCGAGTAGCATAACTACAGCCACTAGTGGTGTCATCTATTGGAGAATAGAAAGCGTTTTCTAGAAGTGTCGCAGCAGCCTCATGTGAGCGCTAAAATATACGAGATGACTGAAGAACTTCTATGCAATAGGTGGGACCTACAATTCCGATATAAATACGCGGAACCATAGTTGCTACGGAAAGCGAAATTAAGCGATCAAAGTGAAAGTGAAGTGTTTAGTGCGACATTTAGTATAGTGTTTTGTGAACTAATCAGCATTTTCATTTGTATTTGAGTAAATCAAGTTGAGTAATACCAGTGTGGTAATATTGAAGACCCCGAACTCGCAACACAATTAACGTTGTAATAAATAAAAAATGTATGACTTTTTATTGGCTTTTTGTTCACTACTACCTATATATTTCTTACCTATGGCCCACGACCTGATTAAGTTTTTTTTTTTACACTGGCTCGACATAGTGACTACAGAGTACCTGATGGTAAGTACAGTGTAGTCCAAAAACGAAAGCGACTATCAAAGGTGAAAATCCATTGATAGTCTATATCGTCATGTCGGCCCACATATATCACGACTGAAGGTCTCTAGGTATATGAGCTACTGGATATGCACAAGCTGATCCCGAAACGCGACAAGCCGAAACTGGTCACTATGACGGGCTATACACCCATGCACTGTGGTCGCGATCCAGACGGGCACCGGCGCCCTACCACCTCGCTGCTGCTCGTTTAGCACCACCCAAAATTAAGTCCAAAAATTATACCCTCGGCTAAGTAAATGTTGCTCATACTATGGTCTAACCAATAGCGACATTTGTAACGAGATTGAAGGTATTATTATTTTCTCTGACTCTACACTAACCTGGTGCAGTAGTCCATCTAGGTTGAACTCTTGGAAATAGGTAGGGGCGGCGGCCGAAGCACGCACCGCGTGCCACAGCCTGGCCCTGGAAGTCCCTGGTAGGGCGCTGCGGACCCTGAATCCGCTCTCATAGGATCTGAACATGAAGGGAGTCAGCCTCCAGCCGCTGTTCACTACGCACGACACCAACGCTATCTGGAACGTTTTGAGAATAAATTTATTTGAGGTCAGCGGTGGTTGCATCAAGCGAGTTCTGCCAAACCTTATGTGAATTGCCCTTGAATTTAGTTTCGCGCACGTTGGTCTTTATTTTGCTAATTCCTTATTGGCCCAGCAAATTTCGCACCATCATGAATGTCAGTTTAATTTATTCCCCTCTGCCTTCACTCCTTCCTTTGTTTATATTTTTTCAAAATTTTAATAAATAAGATTTTATTTCGGCATAACTATACGCTGTTGGCTTGGAAAGGCTTTTACAACTTCACCGAATGTAGAAGACGAGCATTTAAGGTGCTCAGCAAAAGATATGTAGTGACTAACAGCTCCCACGTGGCTTGACTTCATCCAATATTTTCAACAATTATCGCCATAATTTAACCGATTAACACAAAACCTTAACAAATTCACACTGATCCCCGGCATGATCATAGCAATTATCGATTGGTTTTTGCTGTTGATAGTTGCAGTCGTGTTTTTGGATTGCACCATGCTTACCATCAGGCGTGGTGTAAACATTATTCCGAGTCAGGAAAAAAAACACACTTTTTTTTTCATAAAACATACTGTCTTTTGGTTAAAACCGCATGAAAATTCGTTCAGTAATTTTTGAGTTTATCGCAAACATACAGACAGACGGGACGGGTCTCATTGTTTTATATGTAGTGATAAGGACAGCGCTAACCTTTGGCATGTTATATCGGTTGCATTGGGTGAGAGTGTAATCCTTAAGGTTTTCTTGAAGCATCTTCTCCCAAGCTTCAGTGTCGTAATAGGAATGCGTCCATACTAATCTAGAAGTACCTAGAATTCAAAATAACCTATGTTTATTTATTTAATTTTCTAAGGGAAACTTACAGCAATACATAAACGATAAAAATACACAAAAAAAGATACATAAGCTAGCAAAATTTCCACAAAACACCTATTTCATTAATAACATATTATACCTTAACACGTTAAGGACGGCGTGTACGACCGGTGGCTCAAAAGTCAAAAATTAATCGAAACAAGAAAAAATGGTCCGTCCTTAACGTGTTAAAGAACAATTCTCCAATATTAATAACCGTTTTTAAAAAATAGGAACTTCTGTACCTGTGTTTTTTTTAATGAAGATATTTGTTGACGAATGAGAGTTACTAAAATAGCCCAGCGGATTATTAAGTTGAAGTAACAAAGCGCAAGACATAGTAGAGAGGACGGCTGAACGGACTGAAAAGTTCTCGAATGGAGACCATGTACTGGCAAGGTGGATAGATGACCTAATAAAAAAACGTAGAATAACAATGGATGCAGGTTTTCGACTGGTCGCTCTGGATAATTTGGTGTGGGGGTGGTTATATCCAGCAGTGCACATCATAAGGCTTATATAATGATGGCAGAACCAATATTGATGAATTATGGCATATAAAAAGATTAGATACACATTGGAGAAGTTCATAAGCTATCTTTAGTTGTGAAAATAAAACTCGAAGAGTCTGAAAAAGTGGATAAATTGTTTGTCTAATGGATACAAAGATGTTTTTTTATACAATGATGTGTTATGTATGTATGTGATATATTATTGTATTATTGTATGTGGTGGCTGCCGGCAGAATAGAATAGCACCCCCCTCTTCTTGCTGAGGTGTCGTAAAAGGTGACTAAGGTATCTCTTTAACACTGCAATTCAACCAGGTGTTCAGAGAAGGAAAACTCGACCAAACCTGCATCCCGCTCCCTCCCGATCGTACTGGTTCTCCTTTCCATCGGGCCTGAGGGAGCTCGGACGAGAGAGTGCTTTTCTGGATGCGCGTCCTGTTATGCACTTAAATATCTCCTGCGCAATTGACTGTTTCCGAAAACTGGACCTCGAATTTCTTAATCGGTGTTGAAACAGTCGCCGTGGCCGAAACCGGCCAGGACATCATCAATCAATGTAAAGGCGCCAGTGGCGTCAAATAAAAAATGAAAAAGTTTAGTAAAAATGATAAATATACCTCCAATAAGCGACGTGTTCCCGAACATTTCTTTCGAGAGCGTATGGTACAGGCGATGTGCCGTGTCCAAGTTCCCCACACCGCTACCTGTGTATATATTTATTTATATAGTCATGTGCTCTGAAAACTACGATCAGCTGTACTACTAATATCTTCAGTTTAAATTTATAGCAGCTTTTTTTTGTATCCCGAGGGAAAATCCTGAATAGGACCACCAGGGACGCTGTGGCGGCAGCGACACCGGTGTGTCAGACTCTTAGTGACTAAAATCCCCAGGGGTGTCTCTCTGATTGCTCCACCTAGGGCTGGGAAACCAAATCCGTCCAGACGCCCAGCGAACAAAAGGCCTTGTTGAGGCTACCTCTCTGGGAGGGGTAGGAGTAAAAGCCCACCCCTCCAAAACCTCCTTTTCAGGCGGCGCGCCGGACACCGTGCACCGCCTCCCTCTCATCCGAGCAGCAGACTCCCTCAAGTCTACTGTCCGGTGAAATTTATAGCAGCTACTTTGACCTTGCTTAGGAAACAAGTTCGTTTTTGACAAGAAACTGTAAATACAGGTGATTTTGTAGAGTGAGATATTCCAGGAAACAATGATTTGTACCTTCTTATAACTAAGAAGAATGTAATCAACTATATTTCATAATAAATTATCAAGAAATATTGATGACCAAATGAGAGCATGTGGCGAAGAATTGATTGGTAAGTAGATAAAGATCCTTTCACATAACTTTTGTTAAATAGGTATTGACTCATTTTCCCTTCGTACTTTATCCTGGCTTAGGGCAGGCAAAATACTCACTTAATAATTAATTATGATTTATTCTCATTATGATTATTTCATCGTTATGAACCCTCGATACCCCTCGATAGTGGTGAAAGGCTATTTGGTTTAAGCGACATTTTTTGGTGATATTCTGTATGACAATAACTTTTTTAATATAATTCTCTGATGTATTTTGATAATGTTATCGTGACACCAATGTGCACCTTTCGGATCGAACAAGATGTTTAATACACACTGTAACATATCGATTTTATTTATTTACCTATGACAGCTGCTATAATTGCCCCGGTACTGACTCCAATGATGTAGTCGAAGAGTTCGTGGACCTTCCGGCCCGTGATCCGCTCCAAATGCCGCAATACCTCAATGGCGATGATACCCCGGATGCCGCCTCCGTCCAGCGAGAGGATATTCGGACCGGGCCCTTTGATAGGCCCCGTATAACCCACAAGCGATAGAGCCTGTTAGAAATTGGGATACAATATAACCCATAAATATATAAAACACCTATAAATGGGCAATAGGCGGCCTTACCAGTATAAATAACTATTGCATTAAAAATTTAAGCAAGCATTTTTTCACACAACTGTTTTAATGTAGATAATTACCTCATTAATAATACCACTTGCTTCTTTTACAACAGGCAAATCACCTTGCAACTTATCCTGTGCCCGTAGCAGAGCCCTCACTGCACCTTCCTGATAAAAAAAAACATTAACTTAAACAATGCAACCATTCTAATGAGCTCAAACGCGATATTCCAGCTATTAATAAAGAGGTGAGCATTTCGCTGATTCCAGACGATGCTCCAGCATCAGGACCATGTTACTAGGTTTTTATAATCACAGAATACAAAATATCGAATCGATTAAATGAGAACTGGTTTACATTTTTACAAGAACTAAAAAAGAGCTGATGGTCTTCAAACAGTTAATCAGGTATACTTCAAACATAGCTAGGAACCGTCTAAAACAAATCAACTTTCAAACAAAGGAAACTTATTCAAAATCTGTTCAGCCGTTTAGAGGCACAATCACATAGATCTACAGAAACACGGGTTAAACGTATAACACTCAAGTTTTTGCGTCGGAGTTTAAAAAATTGACTATATTGTATTTTCACATTTTGCTTCCTTACAATGCTGAGCCCTGTGATATTTAGAGATTACTTTCTGCGTGAAACAGCCCTCAATTTTTTCCATCTGGGAAATGCCCCGGCTTGCATTCCCGCGATCGGGTCATATATTAAGATGGAAATTTCGATAAAAAATTGACCTAGTCCTTCATAAAATAAGCCTGAAAAGTGCCACAGTAACCTTACCTTTATAGCATAATCCCTTGCTTCTGGATATTGTTTGAGATGGTCTATGAAGTGTTCAGCTCGCTTAATGAGGCATTCCGACGTCTCCGCTGTGACCACGGCCGATATCACATACGCCGTACGGGAATGGATTGAAGTCTGAAAAGAAATAACTAAAACTTAACGATTTATGTTGCTGTATTTTAAATCAACAGGACAATATGTTGGTAGCCGAGAAGACCTTCACAACTACACCGGGCAAAGGGTGGAACACTTATGGTGCTCAGCCAGCGATTTTTGGGTTGGTTAGCAACGTAAAGGCATTCCTGTGGGTACGGACCTCGACTTGGGCGGCCCGCTAGAAAAATGAACCTACGGTGATCTACTTGCGTTTCGGAAGCGACTACCTTGAGAATAAACTCAAGGCTGCGTCGGAGTTGAATGTTGCTGTATATTTCCTTAAATAAATAATAAGTATCCAGTTAGTTATGCGTGAGCGCGATTATGTGCGTAGCCGTGGTGGCTGCCGGCAGAATAGAATAGCACCCCCCTCTTCTTGCTGAGGTGTCGTAAGAGGCGACTAAGGTATTTCTTTAACACCGCAATTCAACCAAGTGTTCAGAGAAGGAAAACTCGACCAAACCTGCATCCCGCTCCCTCCCGATCGTACTGGTTCTCCATTCCATCGGGCCTGAGGGAGCTCGGACGAGAGAGTGCTTTTCTGGCAGCACGTCCAGTTATGCACTTAAATATCTCCTGCGCAATTGACTGTTTCCGAAAACTGGACCTCGAATTTCTTAATCGGTGTTGAAACAGTCGCCGTGGCCGAAACCGGCCAGGACATCATCATCATCATGTGCGTAGATATTACTATAGCATGCGCTGCCTTCGGTACTTCACGATAAACACAAGAACTAATTAACTGATTTTTACACCGTCTGGACTAATAAATAGAGTGATTTATAAGGAATGTTTTAGTGTATCATTTGTTAATGTTTTGTGTAAAGTGGTTGAAATATAACGATAATTGTTGACAATGTTGGAAAAGTCAAGCAACCCGAGAGCTTCATTGAAAACGCTGTCCAATTCCTTTGAGATATAACAAAATAATTGATGGAGAGATATTTCACTTCTATAGGCTTACAAGACAATGAGTAAAGAGAAGAAGATTTAGCTAAAAGTTAACACGACATTCATCGAGTATTAGGCAGTGCGAAGTTCGCCGGGTCAGCAAGTTATGAAATATAAAAAAGACACAACATGCGCCAATAAAATAAAATATCAAAGATGTCACGAGTTGACGCGTCATCATCACTTGATTTTAATTAAATTATGTCTTTTCTATGTCATATTTGTATCAAGAAAACCCACAAAGTTAAAGAAAAAACACGATAGAACAAGATGTGCATGGTCTTTGATGACCTTACGAAAACATAATATGTCGTTGCTTCAAGTTGAACCGCGCGTTTCTTATTTCTATACTTTGAGCATAGAAATGGACAGAGTTTTTTAAAATATAATAAAAAACCGGGGCCTCTAACAAGATAAAATAGCTTTACGATTGAGTACGGTCGCTCTTTTATCAAAATATTATTCAACGTAAATCTGGCAATTTCTCTTTTGTTTGTAAAACATTTCTATTATCGTGTTACTTTTTTATCAAACGACGATGTTTGACAGGTCGTGCTATATTCATGCTAGTAGGCCGTATTTTGTTTTGTTTTAATCTTTAATATAAAACGTGATAAGCACGTGCTGGTCATGTATTTTGTTTGTAATTTACATTGTTAGTTTTTATTACCTTCAAAAGATGTAGTAATAGAACTTTTTTATCATGTGAAAATCTACCTTAGGGATCCCTATCGCCACGATGGTGCCGACCGGGGCTGTGTCAGACTCCTGCTGACTAAACACCCCTGGATGTACGTATCGAGCCGGGGAAAACCGGCCGTGGGAGCGAACTACGCAATCTGCCCCAGTAGCGGCCCGCGGACGGCCTCCTAAAATCATGGAGGGTGAGTGGAGTGGGCCACTTCTAGAATATCATCGTAATAGGAAGTGAGTGAGAACAGTCACACTCTTCCTTCATCATGTATGAGCAGTGAAGCCTTGAAGTATTGCCCACGTACAGCGACGTGCTTAGGGTATCTGGACAGGGTCGGCAGAATTCGCGTAATTAATTTGAATATTATATTATGATAGTAAATATTATATTGCTTTCAAAGGAGAGTTAAATGACGTGAATATAGATTAGATATGAATATAAATGGTTCCTTTTTTTGTTTAACTTTAAGCAATGTATTCCAGACTTATTTATCATTGGGGCATGCAATACTTTCATACATCTATGGAATGAACGCTACTGCCCATGTAACTGTTTAGGTTAAGGAAAACCACTCGCCGTCAACCTGGTCGACGCTGTCGAGTAGCCAGTGGACGTGGTGTGTTTTATCGGTAGCGTCATACTCCAGACAACTTGAAATTTACAAATTTTTCACTTTGATTAAAGCTGTTTTGTTTTTTTAAATAAAGCTTATTAATATTATGTCAACAAAGTCTTATAGAATCATTAAAGAGATAACAATATTTACAAACAATATTTGATCGTTACTGATATGGAAAAATTTAGGCAATTAATTCCGTAAAGAAAAACAATGTATTTCTGGTGTTTAAATTGGTTTTAACCACAGTAGCAACTTTCCGCTAAATGAGCTCTCTGTTTGCATATTATCTTTTAGTAACAACAGTGTAAAATAAATATTATCCTCTAAGCTTCACCAGATTATAAAAATTACGTTTGTTGTCAAGGTCATCGAACTGCGCATTTAATATATAGACGGCCTTATAACGCCTACTTGATATTTTCTTTAGATAATCGCCTCTTCCTATTTGCGAATTTATCTTTATTAACGACTCTTTTAGATTTTATACTCCGATAGTTATCTATAAATATATAATAAATAAAGACTTATTTTGACTAACATCATCGTAGAGGCATTTTATATCCACGGCTAAGCATGGTGCAGTCCAAAAAGCGATAAAAACTAACAACAGTTAAGAAAAACCAATCGGTAGTCGCAGCGCTCATGCCGGCATGCACAAATATCTCTTCATGCTACGCTTAAAGGATCACATCATAAGACGGCGGGAAAACGCTCACTGGCAATGCAATGACTATTCCAATTTTTAAGATCAATAGATGATAGAGGAAATAATTTCCCGCCCCCGACAAAAACTTCGCGACACGTCAGTCTTCTCGTGACCATGACCTGTGTAACTACGTCGAGTCATAATAAAAAGTAAGTTTATTCGTGAATAATACCCGTTAAAGTATATGTAATGATTAAAAATGCGCAAGTTTAAAATGTGTTAATGTATTTGTTAAATTTAACTTAATATATTAATAGAGATGGAAGAAACAACGTGAAATAACCACAATAAATAAAAATCATATTGAACTAAACTGAGATAGCATTATATGTATATTATATTATTATATTATATTATAGCACTACATGTGCGAAAGAGATATAGCTAATAGCAACTACAGCTCTGTTATAATTTGTCCCATGTTTAATTATTTATAATTCCTAAAGCAACAAAAATCACTGATGGAGGCTAGCATTCTAAAATGTTCAAACTCACCTTAGTTACAATTGGTTTACTAGACTTCCAAGTTGGTTCTGATATCTTTCCAAAGTGCAAGTCCTTTTTCAACTTCAAACCTTGCAGGAATCCTTCCAGAGTTATCTCTTTTGCTTCAGAACCAACGCTTAATCCAACAGGAGTTGATTTCTCTTCCACTCTCTCTTGTATTTCTTCCTTTTTGACCAGTTTACTCTCTGTTTCTTCTACCGTGCTGGCTTTCGCATGGCTTTCTGTTTTCACTTCTGTTAATTTCGCTTCACTTGTTAGCCGGACTGACAAAGCCTTTTCAAATCTTGTTATTAGATCTGTAATGATGGTACCAAATATTTAATGAAAATGTTTAGTTTAATGATGTAGGAATGTCTCTAGATATATTTCCTCCTTCTTCTAGAGACTCCTCAGCTATATTTAAAAGAAAGGAATGAATGAAAAGGAATATGAATGTAAGGTTTGTGAGTTAGTATTTGTGTTTTTATTTAGTTTTAACTGTGGTTTATTGTTATTCTTATAGTTCTATACAAATCTGGTTTCTTTTATCATTATTGTTATTTAAGATTTCTTGTCTTATAATAGTTAGAATTTATTTTTTGTTTACTTTTGGTACCTACTGCAGTATCCCTCCACTACTAGCCGCCATTTGATGCCTTCAAAGATTGTTATGGGTGTTATAGTGTATTGCAACTGGCTGCCTTATAAATAAATTTAAAAAAAAACACATCACAATAATTTGACCATCTCAGAGAGATGAAATATAAAGGTAAAACTTTAAATAATTATTTGTTAATTTATTTATTTACTTGTCTGCTTGAAAAAAGGTGTTCTTTTTTTTTATAAAACACAATTTAATAGAAAAGTCTCATCTATTCTCCATCTCAGACACTAGTCTACCAATGAATTTGTTCATTATTTCTACCAAAATGAAAAGTGTGAGAAATTAAATAGATATTCATGTTTAAATTGATGAATTATAAATAAATAAAATATTAAGGTATTAAAAACTAAAGTTGTCAAAGTGTAAAGTCCAACCCTTTTTTTTTCAAACCATTGAGCCCAAGAGGACATTGTAAACATTTCCGTATGTTTCTTATAAGATATAAGCACTCACACTATTATGTCCTCCAATGTATGAGTAAATTAAGATAAAAAAATAATCAAAGACCTTTGTTAACATTTCTCATTATATCATTTTAAAATAACTAAATTAAATATTTGAACTGTTCTCTGAGCATAATTATGAAATGAACATAAAATGTAATTACTTTCACTTGAATTTTGTTTATGTAACTTTCAAATTGAGGCCATTGCAGTAAAGTTATTTATATTACAGTAACCAAAGTACTTTAGCTGTTATAAATATCTAAGTAGTGGCTTTTAACAGAACACAGAATGTTGAACACAGAAAACTTACTTTCCCATTGTTCTGGAGTCGCGGGCTTTATTTTCTGAACTAGTTTCTCCACTTCTGCATTCAAGTTAGTAATCGATAAATAATGTCTTATTACGCGCCACTGGCTTCCCATAGACGACATTTCACAACAAATTATAATATCTAATTGAGTGTAAAGATCAACAACAAGTAACAAGTTACGACAAAAAAATAAAAAAGAACAAAATTTTTACGATACGAGTTTTCACTATGAGATACAATTAACATGTAGTAAATAACTAGCGGCTAGTTTTATTCGAGTGTAGTGTGTGGTAGGTCCTTGAGATGTCTTCAACAAATTTCTGAGTTGAATGTGCGCATTATATTCGCGCGTTAGCGAAGTAAACATTCGCGAAAAATATAAATAAATCAATAACATATGACATCATAACAACGTCAAATCGTATGATCTGTTTTTTTAAAGTTAGATATAGGGTATTAGTCTTTTTGCCATACATAGAATAGATAATTAATATTGAAGTGAATATTCAATTGTTTATCCTAAATTGATTATTCGGATGAAACATATAAATTATGATACAGCTTTCATTAGTATTTCATCAATCTTTGTCCTATTTTTCATTACAGTACAATTAATTATTAGGTTTATTTATTCACCATCCATTACACACTGCAGTCTTTAGACTTTCAGTCCACTTTTGAATTTAGGCTTCTTTTAAGACTCGGTATTAGTCTCTTTTCAGAGCTCTGCGCATCATCCATATAGCCTACGGGTGTTCCACTCAAAGCTGGCTGATACGAGGTATTTATTAATAATTTATTTCAATCAATCGCTGAAGTCCTTCAAAATATCCAAACGAACCGAAATTATTACCTAGTATCTGAATTATTAAATGAAAACTCTAGTGATTTTCTCACTCGCCACATTATTATTGATTTACTATACTATTATATATATACTATACTACATACTATACCTACACTGTGACTATACTATTATAGTTAAATTGGAAATGTTAAACGACTGAATAAAAACACAGAAAAATAAAAAAATACATTTTATTTATTAATGTATACCTACATATAACATAGTAGTTACGCACCAGAGATGGGCAAAATGTAATCTGATTAATGATTAACAATTACAAAATGTAGTCGTAACTTTAATTTTGTTGCTCCGTAATCATGATTAAATCCTTTCAATACATTTATGAGTCATAAATGTGTATGCAATTGAGGATTCCGTAGTGTTTAAAACATAGATGAGCAAAATGCAGTCATGTTAATAGCAACGCAAAATATAACCTTAATCATTTTTATTAATCTGATTACATTTTGCCCATCTGTACTACGAACTATCTATACATTTATTTATGATGAAATTGGTAGATGTCAGATATGACCTATGTAGTTTAATAATATTAGCTCTCATATCTTATTTTGAAAAAGAATGTTTCACATTAAATAAAGATTCTATTTTACCTTATAAATTCAAAATTTTTAAAAGAAATATATGAGTTGAATAATAATTTAAGAAAATCTTTTTCTTTTTTATTGATCTCAAAATAAAATGATCGTATTTAGAGTATTATAACTTTTAACCGGTTAAACCAATCATATTATTTTATATATTATTATTTATAACCAGCATATTTATGTATATACTAATATAGTTTAAGTAAAATACTAACAATGTTTGGGACATGGTGACCAAACTTAAGATTATTTACTATTAATAGGTATAATAATATATTTTGTTTGTGATTAATACTTAATCTAAAATTTTGCGATAAACAATAATATCTAGTGTGCTGTTTTAAGTAACTATATAAAAAACTCGCTTGTCTGGGTTTATTCAATATATTACTTAATAATACAATTAAAACAGATTATTATTTGTGATATAATTTTCGTTACGCAATGTGACAAACTAAATAAAATTCAATGTACTTGTAAAGTGTAATGAATAATACTTTTAAATTATACAGCATTTCAAAAAAGATAAAAATATTGATGTTACTTCATAGTTATAATATGGAATTTTGATGAAATTAAAATTGATTTAATTACTAAGACTGTTTACTTCAATCCCTTTTGCCTAAATGTAAAAAAGTGCATATTATTAAACCGCTATTTTTAATATAACGTTTTAATTAAAAAAAATAGTAATGGAGTTTGTATTGACAAATTTATAATATGTAAACATTAACAGCATGCTTTTAAAAATACTAACATTAACAAGCAAAATATTATTGAAATTGTATGTTGTATAAAAAGTCTTATAAATTGAATAGATGCCAACTAAAAAGCGTGTACGTATAATGTGGCTCTCACGCATCAAAACAATCATCACAATTTCAACGACATAACAATTTAATTAGTCACCCAAATAATTTAATTATGAGGTCATAACATAACGAGCCAACTGCATTCGTTCATTACTTAAAAAATATCGTAAGTAAACCACTCCTTCGCACATTCGTTTGGGATCGACGAATTTGAATTCACTGTTTCAATTATTTCAAATGATACGACGCCGTATTTGTTTAAGCAGTGATCAGAAGCAGATATTTCGATCTGATCTAAAAAAAAAATGATAGTCTAGGTTGGTCAGATGTTCGAAGGTCTCTAGGTATATGAGTGAGACATTAACGAGCTGACCCCGAAACGCGACAGGCAAAAGCGAGTCACTATGATGGTTTTTACATTCGTGTACTGTGATCATCAATGGCCAATCCAATCATACCATCACAAAAATTGAACCATTTTCGAAGTTGCTCTTTTTTACGATATGATTTTTTTTCCAAGAGAGTAACATCCTAAGAATAAAATTAAGACTGGATATTTTACGAATTTTTGCTTAGACACGTTTGGTGTCTATTCATCCCGTGGACCCTATATCATTAATATAGCTGATTTGGCGGCAACTACGCCCATGCCCTTAACGAATATGAATAATTATGAGTGATTCGAAGGGTAAACAATGCTGATATTCGAAACAATCCGGCTTTGGATATATCTATTTTTATTTAATAATAAATAATTTTGGTAGTGCCTTAATTGCTCTAAGCTCTATTCTATCTCTCACTCCTACCCTGCTCTACAGGTTCCTGATTATAATAAGCTTAGCTCTTAGCCTCATATATACAATATATTAAAATAACAAGCGGTACTTAAATAAAGTTATCTTCTTATCTCTAGCACAATTAAATATAATTAATAGTGTCCGACCGAAGGCTCTAGCTTAAGCACTTTCGGCTAAAAAACATTCGATAAAACTTTAAATGGATTAAAATTTTAACTAAAGCCTAAGGTTTTACCAAGCAAGGTTGATTGATCTGACCGTGATTATTAAACCTTTAGCTAAAGCCGAAGTAATTCTATTCAATATTGATTGGAAGTAAATAACATGATTTTTAAAACGTTTAAATGTAAGAGTTATGTTGTTGTATAAAAAACGTCTAGAGACAATAAAATGATTTCACAACTTGTTAAAAGATGGTTGCAGCCGAAACCGTGGCCGAAGCTTCGGTCGGACTCTAGTAATGAAGTAAAATTAAATATTATGCGCCCATGATATTCGTATATGTTTGTTCGAAAGGCGCCAGAGCTACGAAGCAAATCATAGCTATTGTTAATATCACAACCAACGGAGAATACGCATACAGCATGAGCCGTCTAAAGCGAGACATCTGAAATAAAAAAATGTTAAAATAAGCATCAACGGTTCTCTAATGAGCAGTTTCATACCTTATCTATTCCCTCAAAGATTTTCTTTACTAAAGCGACCATTATTATTTGTCCTTCTTTAAACGCACATATGTGAGAGAGGAAGGTATAGCTATCTATTCAAATCAAATATATACAGGGTAATTTTATAGACTAAAGGGATATTCTGCAGTCAATTCTAATTCCAAATGTGTATAAATAGTCATATATTTTATATATGTATAAATAGTTATATTTCCTTTAAAACAAAGTAAGTAGATATTTTGCCTGTTCTAAGCCAGAATAAAGTACGAAGGTAAAACAAGTCAATACCTGTTTACCTAAAATTACGTAAAAATAACTTTATCTACTGACGAATCAAACAAGCATCAATCGCTCTCATTTCCCTTTCAATTTTTCTTTATGAAATGAAACGAAATGAAAAAGTATTTATTTCGCCACAAACATACAAAAAAAAACAGAAATTTAAATTTAGCAATACAAACAACACACAAAAACAAAAGAAAATACAGAACATATAAACAAAATAAAATACGACTTTTATGATTTGTTTGGAAATAAAATTAAATTTTTATTAGTTGCAATAAGGTACAATATTGTATCTTGAAACATCTCCGTCGACTCTAAAGCCAACCTGTATATATTTGAAACCGATCGTTAAATGGCACCCAGATTTTCCGATCTAATAGTAAATCGCATATTCGATATGTAGCCTAGCCAAGTCAGACTAAAAATATGTTTTTATAACTAAAATATTGGATATTCGGACGGTCTACTCTGATTTTATCATAAACTAGCTGATCCGGCAAACGTTGTTTTGCTATATAAGTTATTGTAATATCTTCTAAGATGTTCATTGAAATTAAGTGATGTCAAAGACGCTTTTGTTCACAATTAAATACTCTTTATCAACAACACATTTATTTGAATAAAGATTAATATTATTACGTTGATACAACTCTTAACAAATAATGCATTAATTTCGACCAAATTTTATTACCATAAAAACGGTTCTAGTGAGTTAATCTTAAAAGATAGACATATACTGTCGCGGACATTTTTTTAGATCATTTTAAGAGGAATAATTTTTTCATACATATATTTTTGGTATCATGAACCGTTTTCGCAGCGCACGCAATGGAAGCCCTCAAGGATGAATAATTTTCCCCGTTTTTTTTCACATTTTCCATTATTTCTTCGCTCCTAATAGTTGCATGGTGATGTTATATAGCCTATAGCCTTCCTCGATAAATGGTCTATTCAACACAAAAAGAATTTTTCAATTCGAACCAGTAGTTCCAGAGATTAGCGCGTTCAAACAAACAAACAAACAAACAAACAAACTCTTCAGCTTTATAATATTAGTATAGATGTAAATATCTAGAATACTGCTTTTAAAAAAACTGTTCTATTTACTTTCGCTTATTCATTGAGCATTACTGTTAGAAAGTATATCATATTAGATAAGTATGTTATGTATAAAAAAGGCGTATTAAATATACATATATGTATATGGAAACATTGAATATAACGTTCTGTGCTAATTGACATCACTAATTCGACAAATAAAATTGCTCGTAAATAGTCATTGGTTTTTTTTTTTTTGTTATCCCGTTGGTATTCCCTACGGACCGTCAGGGGAAGTGGTGAGGGCCACTTCCCCCGGTGTGTCGAACCTGCCCCGACTTAAACCACCGGGGTGCCAGCACTGCCCTCTCTTCGCCTTCGCCGAGCCTAGGAATCCGAATACTTCCGACGGCAAATAGTCATTGGTTATAACATTTTTCTAATTTTTTTATCTAGGATAGCTAATACGGAGATACGTCAAACCACAAATTCAAAAACAAAAATGTTTTTTTTTTTTTTTTCAATTTGACAGCTAACAGTAGTAGACTTTTTAATATTTCTGTAACATGGACCCACGATAAAACACTAATTATTATCTATTTTCGACTTTCAAAAGAAAAAAGTATATCTTGGTCGTTGGAAGAGCATAATCAATTTTTATTATAAACAAGTTTTATAATTTGAAATGAAGGGTTGTAATTGATAATTAGTGCTAGTTTTATACATTGTGATAGCTTTTTATTTCAGTTAGTGTAACTACAAGAAATAAAGAGTAAATGAGTTCAGTTACCGGAGCGTCTAGTGAATTATGACCGGAGGTGTTTCGATGCGGATGGACCAGTTCTTTCATGGGGAACGAAGAGACACGTGTTGAGCCGGTTCCATCATCTACCGTTATGCATGCTGTTCCCTGTAAAGATAATATAGAGCGGAAATCTTTAAATTCAAAGTGTATAGATATTAGAGGCAAAAAACATGAAATCACTGGTGGTTCAATATTCATCAGTCAAGAAAATCGCATTTTACCAGATTTATAATTGAGCGAACAATTGAACCGTTCTGTCAAGTTCGTATATTGTATATATTTATTCTAATTTTGTTTTAAATAATCAGATTTTAAAATTCTCACAAATCCCCCTGTCCGCAATACATACCAATTTAAAAAGTAAACCCCTTGAAGTTACCGTCACCATCAATCGTGACCAAGAAAATTAAGCAAAAAGTTCAGTCGAATGATTGACTCAGCGAATAGTGATGTTAGGCCCCGATTGAATATCTCGCCGATACTAATGCTGGTATCCTGATACCTTTATACATCGACAAATGAGCACTCGTTATAATCAACTGCAATTGACAATAATAGAATATCATCACGATATGAATAAACAGTTTAATCGAAAAAAAAGATATGAAATCGCCGATGTCTACTTATAAATGTTATCGGAACACCTGGCAAATGATTTACTAACAAGGTATCGTCATTTCTTTAGGATCTTCCTCCAACGATCTTGGGTGCGCCTAGACAGATGTCTTGCCCATCGCCAGTTAAGTGACGCAATTATTTTCACGATTTGCACTTAAAGGTAGGTGCGAGTAGTATCCTGGCAGTTGCAGCTCGACGATGCACAACTCTACATGCATTTATATGGAAAGTCTACCTATATAGACTGCACGGTCGCGAGCTAGGCACGCTGTCTGACAGCGTCGCGCAGTCTACTACATTGGATACTACATACATGTAGGATGGATGTTATTGTGTGAAATATTATTATGTATGAAGTAGTAAATGCGTAGAAGGGAACGTATTGAGTGAAAGGAAGGAAAGATAGAAAGAGAGAAAGGATAAAACGGTTTTTTTTCGATGCGAGTGCTCTGTAATTTTAAGACGACAAAAAAGTGTTAAGACGAAAAAGTATTTTTAAAAGTGCAATAAAGAAGTTTATAAAGTTTATTTTGCTATTTATTTGATCTGAAGATCCCCAAAACTACATACAAATGCATACAGAAGCTCCACACCGCAACCTGGCAGTACTAGGCAGGCGCATGGGTTAACAGTGCCAAGCCGAAATTATTAGAATCCGAAGCGTGCCTTTAGTTTTCCTAATTAGGTCTAAGCGAGCAATATTAATAAATATGTTTACTTACCGACAGTACAACATGCACTATCACGTGGAAAACAACAAACACGGCCAAAACGTATACACTCCACTGCGGTAGCTCAGCCTTCTGAAGGTACACAGCAAAGAATATCGTCACAACTGGAAATAGGAACATACAAATAAATCTACAAATAAATTTTATACCTGTATTTTAAAACTGACAACTATTTATGAATCGATTGCCAATCGTTATGTGTAAACAATTGCTATGAGTTTTGCCGCTAATGCAGCTGCGTGAACGCCGGCTGAGTTAGGCTCAAGCCGTAAAAAAACTGCTAGATAGTACGTTCCGGGCTTGTAACTTGTCCACACTGAACTTCACAAGTTCCATAGAATGGGACATCCATTCCGAACGATAAAATCACTCTTAAAATATATTTAGTTTTTTGTCAAAGACGAACTTATTTTATGAGAAAAGTCTAAGAAAGTCAATTTGATGGAAGCAACGTTGGGCGTTACTTCGGTCGTCAAAATCAAGGAAATGTGGCCTAGAATCATTTATACTACCTCGCTTTGGCCTGTTGCGATACCTAGAGGTCTGTGTAACCAAGGTGTTTCTATGAACATCTTTTAAGCCTTTGTCAGCAAAAAAGGAAGTAAAAAAACATCATAGTAGCTTTCTTCGGTGTACCGCGTTTCGCGATCAGTTTATCTGTAGTTATTTATACATCTAGAGACTTGCAATCATGATACATGTCACACACTTCATGAAAAATAGCAACAACATGAAAAAACCAACTTCTTCGAAGCATTAACAAAATGTATATTAAATCACGGTATCTAACTTTCGGGGTGAGCAGAGATACATTAGTGGTTGTACCCACTTTAAGCATATATGCATATATGATCACCGTTCCCAATGCATGTACACATGACATTTCTATTAGATGCCATGCGGGTTCTATTAAATGTCTGAATCCGTAATTTATAGGGAAAAGCTCAGAGGTATGTGCCGAGATTCGAACCCATGACCAGTATCCTTGTCGCGCAATGGATACCGGTCCATTACTAAGTAGGCCACCGCATACACAGAATGATTGTTTATTCTTAAAATAATCATCAACTCACTTCCAAGAATATGGGCTGCGTTGCCAAATAGCCAGTGAACCCAGTTGAAAATCGGACGATGTTTAGTTCCAGGGTGGGGTCTGAAGAATGCTCCTGCAAGGAAATTTACATTGTCATAAATTTTTCAATGAAGTTGATGGTTTTAGAACAAAATTATACAAAATTTCTAAGGATTTCTACATTAATTTTCTTTTTGTCTACGGGAAAACCTTAAGACATAGATACGCCAATTAAAAAATACCGTTTTAGCATTATCTGACTATAACATTTCCTTTTATTTTATTAAAGTTTTTATGGACCTAGTTCTAGACCACCGCAGATTATTTTCAATTCTGAAGGAACTGAGAACGAAGAATATACAACGTTTGTCTTCAGTCTGCGTTATGTATTTAGAGACACAAATAATAATAAAATTAATAATAATATAATATAATATAATATAATATAATATAATATAATATAATATAATATAATATAATATAATATAATATAATATAATATAATATAATATAATATAATATAATATAATATAATATAATATAATATAATATAATATAATATAATATAATATAATATAATATAATATAATATAATATAATATAATATAATATAATATAATATAATATAATATAATATAATATAATATAATATAATATAATATAATATAATATAATATAATATAATATAATATAATATAATATAATATAATATAATATAATATAATATGCGCCTAAAGCGCAGTGCAGTAGTTTGGTTACGTTACCTAACGTTCACGTAACCTGGAACAGCTCGTAATAGCTGAGAAGATAGATGAAAAGACCCTACAAGCCGGAGCCCAAGGTGGTGGTCAAACCAGGCCTTCGAACATCTGAAGCTAGTCAATAGAGCTGCGTTCTACCAGGCGACTGAACGAAACAAATGGAGGCAGCTCGTTTTCCATAGGAATATGAGTCACAATTCTCAGCAATCACGAAATGATGAGGAAGAATATCAAAATCTTACCGATAGGCTGTACGAAGCAGAGTATGACAGTCACAAGACCAGTGATAGCGTGAGGGTTGTCTCCCGTAGTCGACCAGCCTCCAACCTCAGCCAATATAAGGATGAATCCGATTATGGTCAGCAACCACGTGGTCCCCATGAATATTCTGTGATACTGTAACATAAAAATTTATAAATTCAAGTATAGACCACTCTGAAGACGTTGTTTATAATATAAACCTTTTTCGTAGCATAGATAGCAAATTTGATGGTCTCACTAAGGCTAAGAGTTTGGCTCAAGCAATGAAAGATCCTGCCAGCCACCTATTAGCTGATCATGACTTTAGCTATTATGTCTCAAGTCTCACCAGCATTTTAAGCTCAGATATTTTATTATTAAGCACACATTAATATGTTACATAAAGTGAGAGTTCGCTAAGATGTAAAACCGCTGCAACTATCTGCATACGTCACGACGCGATGTCGATATCATTAGTAATGACGTCTTATTTGACAAACCCTTAGAGCTGATGACAAATTAAAGACTGCCATCAGCTTTTGGCAGTAACTCGGCAGCAGTGACTTGCAGCTTATGCCGGGTTCTAATATATTGCCTTATTTTATTTAATGCATTAATATCGACACCTTTTTTTTGGTATCCAGGGGGAAAATCCTGCATAGGACCACCAGGCCCCTGTGAAGTAAGTGATCCCGGTGTTTCAGACTCCTACTAACTCAAAACCCCTGTGGTGTCCCTCTAATCACTCCACTCGGGCCTGGAAAACCAAATCCATGCAGACGACCAGGGAGTTATATCGACACATTGATTCAACAACATTATAACTCATTTTCGGTCATTTTTCAAGAGAGACATTAACAAGTTTGACATAAAATTTGTTCACATCATCAAATCAACGAAATTTTAAGAGATGAGTAAAATGATGGTCAGTTTTTAACTAGGTTATGCGACAATAAAATGGTCCTTTACATTTCAATGTTTATTAACGCTGAAAAAAATATTTTTTATGAGGAATAGTCTTTCACAAGTCAGGATATAATGTTTTTGGGTGTCAAACTTCGACTTTTTTTACTTATAATGCCTTTTTCACGTAAAAATTGTTCTATAATTCGTAGAAATATGAATCTTAGACGAAATTATAGCTCGTTTTGGAATTAAATTTATCATGATATAGATCCATATTATTGTAAAATAAGATACAATTTTGTTGAATTAAGGATACGTAAAGTTGGCTGATGTAGGTAACTATGCACTGCTGTCAGCTGTTACGATCGCGAGTTTCACACTACGCCTGACAGCACTGCGCAGTTACCTACATCGAACGCCTGTCCATATAATTGCACGCAGAGCGGTACTTCGCGACTTGTCAGCCGCATTACAAACATAGGAGCTGATAAATGTTTCAGAGTGTGTCGACATGAAAGTGACAGTAAAACTACTTTCATAAACAACCGCGTGGTTGTATTGTGAAAGAGAGAAAGTAAAATGAAGTGAATAATTTATTATTATGTAGATAATTAAATTAAAATTATTATGTAACTTACTGCAAACCACATGTCTTTTCCGCCGAGCTGTTTACCAACCCAAGTCTGTCTGAAGTATCTATAAAAACGAAAACAATTGAATAAATAACATATTACATTTTGTATTCATAAATATCTTGCAGATCGATCGTCTAATCTCATAGATGACTAATTTCTGAAATATACTACGAATCATCTTTAAATTTTATTGTGGTTTATGTGGCATTTTGTATAGGGGACCGGTTTACATACGCGGCAACGAGAATAGTCGTAGGTTCGAATCCCGGTATGTACATATGTATTTTTTCAGATAACGTACGCATTAAGGCACCATATGCTCACCGGTGAAGGATAATATCGTGAGGAAGCCCGCATGGCATCTGATAGAAGTGCCCTGATTAAATGATCACCTGCGCTACTGGTCAGGTAGGTCAAGACATATAAGCGCAAAATGGATACAAGCTCTAATGTATATCTTCTCACCTCGTAAGGGCAGCGTGACGATATATTATTATTTTTTAATTTAATGGATAAATGTGAGTACCAAAGAAATTTCTTCGAACGAACAATACACGGTTATAGGGAATATGTGTTAAAACGTATGAAGCTGACAAGTGGAAGGTCAAGTTTGACTTGCTTCACTAGTTAAGGTCACTCGGCTTACTATGGAACATGCTATGTTGGGTGTCTCCCTAAAAGATAAAATCCATAACATTGATAGACGTCAGAGAATAGTTATCGGCATAACTCTCCGAATTAGCAAACTGAAGTAACAGTGGGCTGTCATGTATTTCAAAGAACTGATGATCGCTGGAGCCAGCGTGTTCTTAAGTTAAGACTGTAATCCGGCAAATGTTATACAGAATGACAAATTTTGTAAGGCAATAGACTTGAAACTGGACAGTCGAAGGATAAGAAGGTAATCAGATAAAGGAGATCGTGGATAAGGTGAGCAGAAAATCAATCTCGATGCTATACCCCTTAAATTCCTACTTATGTTCACTAATGGACAAAATGGACTGATGATGATGAGGGCTAAACAACACATAACAAGAAAAATACGAAGCTATAAAGTTCTATCAGTATCTATCAAAATATAATATATAGATTCTCACCTAGCCAGCAGAATACCAAGAGAAGCCGTAGTTAACCAAGAGATTAGCATGAAACATCCGTGTAACTTGACCAGAACTCTGGAAGAACCTGCAGCGGAACCTACTGACGCTAAAGATAGCGGTTCACCAGTAGCCTCGTATGCATTTGTATGGAATCCCACTCGGTCTGGATCTAAAATTGTATATAACTCATATTTAACACAATTTGTCAAGCATATTGATCAAGTTAAATCAATTAAGAATAGGAGTAAAACAGCATTAGACAACAAGAAAATTAGATAAAGAAGACTGCAAGTAACTTCACAGCTTGGTCGCGTCCTCTAGCACCGTACAGTGACCGCATGTTGTAGTATCAACTTTAATTTCCTGAATATCGTTTCATTTATATGATTTTGTTTGTCGGCTTTGCTAACGTCCGTAGTCTCAATCTTACACGTTGCCCCGGTGGTGATGGTGATGCTAAACAAACAATAGAGAGTTGGTAGAGCGTCTCTACTAGACTTGATCACGACAACAGAACATAGTTTTGAAATCTACCATGGTGAGTTAAGTTGACGCGGTTAGTCGAGTTTCGAGTTCTGCCTGGTTGTATCAATATTCAGTTCTATTTTCCTCATGTTTTCTTTAAGGTCGGCAGCTTGATGTTTATGCTTTTGATTTTATAGTTGATTTAGGTAATTTACAACTAGATAAGCTCAACACTTCGATTGCCACTTTTTTATAAATTGCAAAATAATAATTAGCTAATTATAAATAAAAAACAAAATTACCTTTCATACTATCTCCTGCAACCACCATCAGATTATATTTATTCGATGCCAAATCAAAAGTAACTCCTTTCACTGTGGAAACTACGTCTCTTCTGAATTTGCAGTACAGCTTGCCATCAATGATCGAAGACTCTTGCAACTGTACTATTTCTTGAGGGGAATCGGCCCTTCGGACATACGGCTCCACTTTAGGATATGTCCAAGATGTGAAAAGACTGACTCTCCCGTTGTCATTCCTAACGCATTCCATTGCACTGTCGTCTCCCATCTTAGTGTCTAAGCTGAGAGCAGCAGCCACATATTTTGGATTTCCAATTCCTTGGATTTCAAAGGTGTATACGTCTCCAGAAACGAAGATTGCCACAATTGCAGTGCAATCCCCCTTTGCGACGCAATTTTGTGGCACTCCGAAACAAAGTTTTGTATCTGAACAACCTTGGTAGATGACGTCTAGAGGCGGTGGTGTTGTTTTTGGCTGGAAATTTATTATTTTCTATTTATATTTCGCAGATATATTACATCATCTTACAAAATAATAATATCAACAATCTTTGTAATAACCATAAAAGCTTTCAAAAGATACTTAATCTGATTTAAATAAGACTAACACTTTAACATTACACTGAAAATGAAAATATTAAGCAAACCAATTTCAAAATTCTTATATTAGTTACAAAATAGAACACGTATCGCACTTGAGGGAGTGCTTCGTCAGACTTTTCTAGGCGTGAACGGTGCGTGATGTGTTCACGCGGACCACTCTGAGATAATAAGGTGAGCAAGGGATAGTATTTTATACTATCCCCTTTCAACGTAGTAGAGAGGGGTCTGAAGTCTTGAACTAAGGTCAAACGTCGCCGTGAACTTAGGATGCTGGCCCTGCCTTTTCCCTTAGCGCTGGCAGACGAAAGGAGGAATAATCCGGGGGTTATTGGCGATATGAGACCGGTAAACCGAATGTCGTTGCCCTCACGGCGCCCAGACTGTTCATAAGGATTAAAAAAAAGAGATGGTCAACTACAGTAATTATTTGATCAAAGGATCAAATTAAAGGATCAAACGAAATACGTGATGAGAGCGAACGTTAGAATATTGATAGTTGAGGCCAATTCTGGGCTAGATATTGAGGTTATATTTCTGTAAGTAATGTTAGGAAAAGAGAATATAATTTATATGCGGATTTGAAAACTGTATGACACAGTATGTACAGATAATCAATTTTACAAACTAAAAATGATAATGTAGATATATTCAAAAGTATCTGCTACCAGAAGTCAGGTGATACCAGCCAAAACAGCACTAACCTGAGATGGCATAATAGCAGGAGGAGCAGGAGTTGATTGAGATGCTGGAGCGACAGTAGATGCAGGAGTGCTGATCACACTATCTGTAGTGACTACTTCTACCAACGGAGATTCAACTCCTTTCCAGAACGTTGCGTAACTTTGTGCTACCGTTGCTCTAGTGTAGAAAAACATAAACAAATAAAATATGTCAGTCCAGATTTCCGAGTATACACAGCAAAAGAGTTAAAGCAATTAACTAATTAAAATATTTGGATGTTTTTCACATTATAACGTTTGTTTTTTTTTATTGTTTAAATAGTGTCTCACTGATATAAAAATAACAAAAGTGTTTCTTTTTTATATTATATAAACATAAATTAGCAATATTAATTAACAATTAACATATAGTACAAATTAAAGGAACTTATCAACTTTTTTAAAACAAAATTAAATTGCTAAACGAAATTAATTAATTGTAAAAGAATTGAATAATTTAATACAAAGTGTCGCCTCGTCTGTTGTTCAAAACTTGTCGGCACCCATTATTCATAGAATACATGAGTTTGTTAATGTTATCCTGTGGCAATCACTCCCAATGGAATTTTATCAAATTCTTCAGTTGTCGGGTTGTTGTCACTCCGTTTAAATCATATAAACATTTCATATCCCATGCATTTTCTATAGGGATTGAGGCGATTGTGCAGGCCAGGATAATACCAGGATGCTTTTTCTATTGCCAAGTACTCACACAAAAATCAGATAAACTAATCTAAAAATCTTATAGCAAAATCATACCAATTAAGTTAATCAATAAAAGTACAAGGTAAAAATATAGATGTAAAATATATTTTTAATACAGACGTAGCACAATTTTAAGGCTGGTAAACCAAACTTGCCTTGAATTTTGCAATGAAAATCAATTTTCCTTAATGGTATAAAGTTATACCAATATTCAACCTTCTTAAGTTGTAAAAAATATTAACATGGTTGGATGGTTTTTCAAGGAATTCTGTAATCGATAGATACTAATTTCCGAAGTATTTAAAAAAACGCCTATTACACGCAATTTACTAGCTTTTTTTTACCGGAAAACCGTTTATTATTAATGAGGTATAAGCCTACACATTCTATCTTCCATTACTTATTAATATCCGTTTTATTTGTTTTTTACTGTTCCTGATATTGTTTTGATTTCTGCTTGGACTGTGTTTTCTTATTTCACCTGTAGTTTATACTGTGCATTATTAAAATTTCTTTACTGTTGTTGTTTGACTTTCTCTCATCTCTACACGCTTTACCTGTGCTATAGATCGAAGGTAATGCACCTTCTTCAACGTTTCTACATCCCTATAGATCAGAGTCTTAAGATAATTCTAAATCACATACTGGGGGTCTATAAAGACTTTAAAAGTACTACATGAGAATAGTTGAAAAAAGTACCTTGTTACCTGGGAGCATTCATTTGCCACGATTTTGATATAATATTAAACGTACTTATAGAATTAAATATAGCAGCAACCGTCTAATTAATTTTATAAATTTCTTTGATAATAAATAAAACTGCATTTTCTTTATCTAGTTTTCATTCCCTACACTTAAGTTTGTAAGGGCTCCATCAGATTGGTTAAATGTTGCAAATAGTTTTATTATAGAACCCATTAGAACAAGGTGGTTTTAAATCAAAATACTTGTATATCGTTCTATGTTGAGTTTGTGTAACACCTATTGGTTTACTTACTTGAATTCAACTCCTCCGAGGAAGTCAGTTGGCGCCTGCCATTGAAAGGTCATGGCTGGTTTTTGATCGGGGTTTGAATGGGTCGCTGTATCATTTTCTGTTGTACACGTGGTCGCTTTCGACATGGCATGCGGGACTTTAATGAATTTCCCCACTATCACGTCCGGATTCTACAAATTGAGAAGGTATATTAGAAGCGGTAATTTGGTCGATTACCTACGCGTTGGACAGACTTGACAAAAACTGCGACAAAAACGCCCATAGTTCAATGTTTCCGTGCCGCTGAACCGGAATAAATGGAAGCGCATTGCGAAGCTAGGATTTTCCAAAGTGAATGCACCATTATGAGATCACGACCAGTCTGCCCAGAGTGAACTACTGAGGAGAAGGATTAGAAGGTCTTATGTTCAGCATCCTCTAATTTTAAAATTTCAAGATCGATGTCACGATCTCACTACTTTTGAATATGTTAACTACTAGCAGATAGCCTATTCCATTATAACCTAGTTCCGATTTATTAGTTTAGCATAAAAAAACTACCTAAATATATATTAGTTAACTAAAATTTCAGACCAATGTACTGAATAATTAATTTATAGCTTTTTCCAATAACTGCTGGCGGTCATTCTGTTAATTGACATATATTAATATTTAATGGTCCTTATATTAATCATACATCATTGAGAATCACATCCAATTTGGTTAAGCCGTTTCTGAGGTTAGCACGTACAAACACTAATAAAAAAAAACTGTAACAATCATTTGTTTGGGTTCTATTGGGTTAATAAAGGCCTCCAGTAATAGTTTTTCTCATATATTCCATACGCTATCAAAATGTTTTCATCTTTTTTTATTCTAGCTTGGAATAGTAAACTTTATCTGATGGAAATTATATGCAGTTCAAAATCAAGAGGCACACTGCTAATATATACCGCTAATATACCGACCTAAAACCTTTTAAGGGAACGTAAGTCTGTGCCAGTAATTAATAAATAGATAATAGTTAATAAATAGGGGGTTTTGGAGTTGGTCGGGGATAGGTCCTGGGGGCGAACCAGTAGGTCTGCAAACTTCTAAATTAAATTAATAATTAAGAGGCAATAAGTAGTGAAATAGCATAATGAGATGGTGCAGCATCAATAGAAAGGGTAGCGGATAAGGAGGTCAAACACATGGATTATGGGATAATAGGATAAGAAAGGTGACAGTAGTATTTGATTTTAAGTAATAGTAATGAGATGGTGTAGCATAAATAAAAGGGTAGCGGATAATGAGGATAAACATATAGATTATAGGAAAATAGGATAAGAAATGTGACAATAGTATTTGATTTTGAGTAGGCTAAATGAACAATAAATAAATAGAATAAGGAAATAGAGTTTCATATAATAAAATTGTAAGTCTAGTGTAATTGTAATAGTGAGGAAGTTAACTTAAACACAAATATAAAGGATAAAACTGATATATTGTAAAGATAGCTAATATAAGGAGTAATATGTTAAGAGAAAAAGCAAATAAATTAAGGAAAAATGTATAGATTAAGGAAATTGAAACATAAGTAGGGAATAGAAAGTGCTATGAAAAGTTGTATAAGGTGTATGAAATAAAACTGCCACAAATAAGGAATTGTTAAATCAATAATAACAGATATACTGTTAAGATATAGCGAACATAAAGAATAAAATGTTAATGTGGGGAGAAGGGGGAAAAAATTAAGGAAATAAATGTATAGATGTTAAGGAGACCGGAAATAGAGATTAAGAAATAAATATGTTAGAAATAATTAAGTAAGTGTAATAATTAAGAAATTGTAAACGGGAAGAGCAAACAAATTAGGGAACAAATGTATCAAGGAATAGATATAGAGAAAGGGAGAACAGATTAAGGCAGAATTGTATAGAGTTAAGAAAATTGAAAACAGAGATAAGGGAACAAATATGTAAGAAATAATTAAGTAATTGTAAATGAGAAGAGCAAACAAATTAGGGAACAAATGTAATAAGGAATAGAAATTAATTGTAGAAATTAATTAAGTTAAGAAATAAAAGGAAATTGTTAAAAATAGGAAACAAATGATAAAAAAGGGAAAATGTAATAGAGGGAGACAATAACGTTGCATTATCACACAGCAACGGGATATTGAGGGGACTAGGAAAAAAAAAAAATATACCGACCTACAGAAATAAATAACTCTTCACGCTTTGTTTGAGTTAAAAACAATAGGCGTAATTAAAATGGTAATTTCTGGTATATCTAGTTTTTCTACATACATTTAGGTGGCAGGGCGATGCCCGACTGGGTATAGAGCACAGTATACAAGTGTAAAGAATATCATAGTGACTCGCTTGAACTCATGAAGTGTTTTCAGTATAAAGATTTATAAATATATCTTTAATTCCTAGATTGTCATCAATGTGAAACGAAACTTAAATTTAAAGATTTGGTTGTCTTTTAAAAACACTAGAATATCTTTTAGTATTTTTTGGCTCATCATATTTTTTATCGTTATAATAATTATATAACGTCACGCCATATCCCTTATAGGGTGGGCACAGATACATTAGTGATTGTACCCACTTTTTGCTTATAGGTTATGCCTAACATGACCAGTAGCGCAGCTGATCACCGTTCTCATGGCACCTACCTATGCCATTTCTATTAGATGCCATGCTGATTTCCTTACGATATTGTCCTTCAACGGCAAGAATGTGGTGCCTAAGTCCCTACTTAATCTGGATAAATCTGGAGGTACGTGCTGATATATGAATCTACGACCACTTGCGTTGCCGCGTATGGACACCGATCCCTTATCCACTAGACCATCACAGCCATAATCTGTTTCTTAATTACAGAAAAATCATTTAAAATTGTGGAATAGGAGGCGCTTATTAGTTGTTACTTCTACCTACCTGATAATAAATATATGAAGCAATAACTCACCTGAATCTCTCTCGCTTGTAATAAAAATCCACCGATAGGCACCGGAGCTCCAGCGGGACTGCCGATGGTGACGTTGAGGACATCCCCCTGACGTACTTGAGCTGCTGACGTCAATATCATGTACGGAGGCACTGATGTTTGCGGGAGAATAGACTCGTGGCGCGGGAGTTGATCTTCGCAAGCCTGAGTTAATAAGAAATATCACTTTTCTCGTTCTTTTCACAGTTTTTGAGAACAACGTTTCGGGACCAAAAGCATGGAAATAAAAAATATATGTGTATAAAAAAGTCTTGTTGATTTTTTTTATCCAGATTGGTCTACTCAGGATGGTTATATGGAGTGCCAGGTAGCTCATTGAAGAGGATGACTACTTAGGTGATACGCTTTTGTAGATGTGGTGACTCTTCCCTCTCACGTCTTCTAGACTGTATGCCGTTGCACTCTCCAAGGGGCACCACGCGTCAGGCCTCGGTAGAGCCACTCTTTACATTCCCGTAGCCCAGTGCATCTTCTAATTGGAGGAACATCCCCAGTGGTTTTAGCCGGTAAGAGTCCAACACACCGCCGGCCCTCACCACCCCGCTGACGGTCTATGAGGGCTCATTGCTTGACCGAATTACAATACATGGATGCAAAGCCCGTCATTGTGACTCGCTTGTGTCGCCAATGAATTCCCCCCTTTTAGCAATATTTACGATAATTAAACTGCAAAATACTTACTCCAAAAAAGGATAAAATCTCACCGGTTTTGGAGCTCCCGAGCCATATTGTTCCGTTGGCGTCACAAACAAGAATATCGAGATCATTACAACCGCACATTTTTTCCTCGGCAACATAATTCCGACCTGGTAACAAAAGTTCAATTTATATCTTTATCTAATAATTGGGAAATGTAAAATAAACACACTACGTTAGAACATATTAACTTAGTACCATAGTTAATAATGCCTCGTTAATATAATCGGTGTCGCGGTTAAAAAATCCAGTTAAATGCATATTATTGATGTTTTTTTAAATAACACGGAGTATACTCTTAGTACCAATTAGTTCAGTTTACATATGTACCTTTAAAAGAACAATTAAAGCCTTCCAGTTGAATGTGCAGCATATTGTGCAACAACTGGATGCTTCTTTTATTTAGTTGTTTAAAGTTATTTTTAATTCTATTTTCATTTATTTTTATACCTTTTAATAATAATAATGCATATGGAGTTACACCTTCCAGCTTGCTCCGTTCAAGCAGTGGCGAAGTGTTTCTGTCCCAACACGATAAACAGGATGTGCTGAGCTCGCACTAGAGAAGGCGATAACACTGGGATAGTAATGCTCTGAGATACATGGAGCTCGTAGTTTTTAAAATTAGTCTTAGATTAGCCTTTTTTACACTGTCTCGACATAGTGACTACAGAGTATCTGATGGTAAGTACAGTGCAGTCCAAAAACGAAAGCGACCATCAAAGAATGTAAATATATTGATAGTCTCCGTCGACATGTCAGCCCACATATACCACGACCGAAGGTCTCTATGTATATGAGTTACTGGATAATCACAAGCTGATCCCGAAACGTAGACCCGGCTTAAGAATTTCTCGAAATAAGTTGGAATTTTAAAAAGAACTGACAGGATTGATATATCATTGTAGTCTAAACGACTAAATCTAGAAACATGAGATGAATATTTTTGAGGTGATAGAGTGAATACCCGAACTGGATCGTGATCACAGCACACAAGTGTAAAGACCGTTATAGTGACCCGCCTAGGCCTGTCGAGATTAACTTACGTACGTCCAGTAAATCATATACCTAGAGACCTTCCGTCGTGGTATATGTGGGATGACAAGACGACGGAAGCTGTCCATGGATTTTCGACCTTTAATAGTTGCTGTCGTTTGTCGTTCTTGGGCTAAACTGTACTTACCATCATGTGCACTATACTCACTTTGTTGCGCCAGTGTAAAAAAAGGAAATTACATTAGGTTCTTTTCATGACGTAGACGCCCACTAAATGCCAATTTTTTTTGGAATTCCAACCTAATTTTCCTTTATCAATCTACCCTATCTCTATTATATTTTATTTAGTATTCTACATTTTTCTATGCTACTTAAAAGTATTCTATGTATTTATTGTCATACTTATTTGTTGTACGTTATAACTTATAAGGTATGTTTTTGTATATTTGGTCCTAATATTTAAATATGGCGCGTGCAGCGTCGCCCAGCATACGCTGAGCTGAGTGCTCTTTGAGATGGGTAGCAGCACACAGGATACATGATGTGATGTTATGTATTCTTTCATTGTTGTGTTTTTATATAAATATGTTTGTTGTGTGTTGTTATCTTTTGGCTCAATAAACTTTTTCTTTCTTTCTTTTTTTTTTCTTTAGGTGAAATATGAATTGAAAATTTATTTAAATATCCGATTATTATCTTTATTTATACCCTGGTAATGCCGAGACATTGAAACTACTCGCAAAAATGGCGCTAGAGCCTTTTAAATTTAAGAATTTATGTTCATTTGTCTTAAGGTGTCTTAGCTACTAAAATACATAAGGTAAAGAAATGCTACGAGGAGACTTCAATGTCACCTCATCTTCACCTTTCATAAGGGGTGATTGAGGTCATGCATCTGCTTGTACGCCTTGTAGATCATTAAAAACCGGCATAGTGTGAGTCAGACTCATGCAACGAGGGTTCCGTACTGTCGAATAAAGTTTATAATTGCAAAAAATATACTTGCGATATACAATTTTGGTTTTTGTTAAATCTTTTTGGTGAATCGGTACATTAAAATTGATTCCGTGCCTAAATTATACGCTGTTGATTAATAAAATATATAAATAAAATAAACGGACATATCTTATGATGGCTTTGGCTTAAGTTTGAATTTTATCAGAGCTGCAAAGAACTGTAGTTGAGTAATTTGAGTTGACATTAATTTCAACGTAATAGCTTAACGCGTTCCTAAGACAAAGGGTTTCGATTTTCGAACAGTCGGATGGACAACGAAATAATCTTATAATTTTTTTTTTTTTTCAAAAGCAGATTGTATAAATTCATAGATGACTAAAACTTATTACACTGATTATAACCATGTGTAAATTAACTTACTTTTAATTATGCCTCCACGTTACGACCTGGTTACATGGATCACGCATTGACTGACGCGCCGCGGAGCTTTCGTCGAGGGCGGGAACTTATGTACTTCCTCTACCCTCTTTTATTTTTAACAATTTAATAGCCACCACACAACGCTCTCAGTAGCACCATTTTATAAGGCGGCATAAAACGAGTTCCCAAGTTTCTTATTACTGGTTTAAAAGTAAGTTAAGTCGCGCATAAGACCGGTTAAAGTATTTATAACGGGTACAAAACACGAAAGTTTAAAATGTCTTACTACACTGGTTTATTGTGAAGTTTATTTTGTACGGTCTGCGACGGTAATTTTGAATAGAATTTGTGCCATAAAAAGCTTATAATCAACTGTCGAGGTCATAGTAACCATAAGTATGCAAGAAAGAGACACTATCGTGTGAAATGTATAAGTGAGAACAAGACAGAATATTGAGCAGGTGAGGTCAAAGAAGTGAACGGATTCAGTAACCACGTTTAACTCCCACAGATGTTTGCGTGTATAAAATATGTTTTACATGCCCAAGAAATACGTCACGAACTAAAATCCTTCCTACAACTAACCATGAAAGTGCGGTGACCAATTAAAATGAATACCGGCACAATCAAAAATATATACAAAGATAGCAAACAGTAATTCCTCGCTTCAGGTGAGGTATACGTTCTTATAGGTATGGTCGTGGGTTCAAATCCCTTCATATATCTTAAGATTTTTTTTTTGCACTACATGTTCCTCGGTGAAGGAAAAAATCGTGAGAAAACCCGCATGACATCTAACAAAAGATACCATTAAGTGTCCTGAGAACGGTGATCAGTTGTGCTACAGGTCACGTTGGGCACGATACAAACATAAAGCGCATAAAGCCACTAACGTATCTGTGTTCACTCCGATAGGGATATAGCGTGCCGATATATTATAATTACGTAATATAAATTATTATCGTAACTAGTTTGGATTGCGACCTTTATTGAGGAAAATAAGCAAAAACCTCGATTAGATTTAAATAAAAAACGTAAATATACATAATAATAATACAATAGATTGCATCGTTTTTGTTATTTATACTATTAATTCATTTAAATCGATTTATTTATTATCGATTCGTTAAAACAATGAAAAACCATAACAGCATATATCACTGATAAACTTAATAAATTATGCTGCATATAATATGTATAATAATTATTAATTATTATTGTGAATAATGTTTACAATGTACAATAATTCGTAATATTTTGAATCTCTAATAACGAATGTAAGATGAAGCTGAGGGATTGGTTATTGAATCTGGGATATAATGATACCGAGGTGCTGTTGCGGGAATAATTGCACCCTTTTTTTATGGTCCGGGGGAAAATCCTGCATAGGACCATCAGGGATGCTATGAGGGCAGCGACCCCGGTTTGTTAGACTCCTACTGACCAAAAACTCCCGGTGTGTCCCTCTTTTTGCTCCACCCGGGCCTGAGAAACCAAATACATCGCCCAGGGAGCAAAAAGCCTTGTTGAGAATACCTTTTTGAGGTGCAAGGGTAGAGGGATGGAAGGGAAGAGCCTACCCCTCTAAATCCTCTCTCTTGAGTAAGGCGAATGGATTACCTGATCATAAAGTATTGTTTGAAAGGTTCCAGATCAAATTAGTTGTAAAGGGTTTTATGTATACAATTGTGCATATACCTAGAGAACTTCCGTGGTAATATATGTGGACTGACACAGCGATGGCGACTGTCAATTGATCGATTTGTCGATTGATCGTAGAGCTCGTAGACTTATTGGCGACGACTCTTTGTCAAAAATTAAAATGCAAAGCATCGAGCATCGACGTAGAGTTGCCTGCCTCGCAGTCTTTTACCGGTTGCACGGTGGAGAGTGTTCTCAGGAACTACATTCTTTGATTCCCCCCCACCATCACAAAACCACAAGACATCGTGTCGGATACCATCCGTATGTGGTGGATGTTCCTTATATCCGCACGAGAAGATTCGCTTCTACATTCATCATGCGAACAGCTAAGGAGTGGAATATGCTACCAGCGGCCATATTTCCGCGATCTTATGACCTGGGAGTCTTTAAAAGAAGAGTGAATAGGCATTTGTTAGGCGGACGCGGTTCATCATCGGACTCATCTTCACCTTCCACCAGGTGTGATTGATGTCAAGCGTTCGCCTATACGTTATAAAAAAATAATAATAATAATAATTCTTATCCCTTGGTAGTCTTTGTCGTTCTTGGATTACACTGTACTTTCTATCAGGCGCAATGTAGTCACTTTTTCAAGCCAGTATAAAAATACAATATTATATTGAGTAAAACTATATTTATTTCCAAATATACAATGAACAAAAACAAGAAAAGCCCAGTGTAAGTGTTTTAGGAAGGCGATCAGCTCCGGTATTGGTCACATAGGGCACGACATATAAGCGTAAAGTGGATACAGCCATTAATGTATCTTTGTACACCCCAAAAAGGATATAGTGTGATTATACATGAAGAATAACTATGCGACATGACATGCATTAATCGTTGTGAAGTGTGCAGGACTGTTTAACTTTATCGATTGATGGGAATGACATGCATTATGTACGTACTAGCACTAGAATGACAAAAAATAAGTCACAAGCCACAAGACACAAGTAAGTCATAAGCCACAAGAAAGAAATAATAATAACAAAAGAAGTCATCATTGATTTTTGATATCTGACCGAAAAGAAAATAATATGATTTTTAAAACTTTTTCAAGGTTTATGTTGCAAACACCGTCCAGAGGTTATTGAAATTAGCTCACAACTTGTTAAAAGATGAATAAAACCGAAACTTCAGTCAGGCGTTATTGGTTTTAGAAACTAATTAACGTTCCAATTCATCTTACAGCCAGTTGATTATAGAGTATAGCATTAAAAAAATACAAAGTAACCATAAACAGGCGCCAAAATTAAAACTATTTTTTTTAGAACAAATTAATTTTAATTGACTGTGACAAGTTGATGCGTTGCTGTATCTTGGTGTTAATTAAATTATGCCGTTTCTGTCACATACTAAATCCCAGTGTGAGGTTTTAGAGATATAATTCTCAAATTAGTTAACTTATTAAGCTTTGAATTCCAGATAGTTTTAAAAACATTAACTATATGGAATTTTTATGTTTAAACATACATACACTCACACAATACTCACTCGTCTACTCGGATACAGGGAGCGAGCGACCCAAAACATGCTAACAAAATTTAATGTGTAAGCGTAACTTCGTTACTGGCACTGTAGCTTTTTATTTTATTTTCTATTTTGTATATAACTTTGTAATGTACAGTGAAGTTAGTATTAAAATAAATAAATAAATAAAAACATAATTAATTCGAAAAAACTTAAACTAACAAAAAAATGCGATAAAATAAGTTGAATATGAATGAGCATACGAGAAAACAAAAAATATGTTTTTTTTATGTTGATCTGCGAATTTTATACGAGATTACCTTTCCAAGTATTTCTAAATTCCATGGTCAAGACCAACAATTTAAATTTATCTATATAATCCGGTACTAAATATCTGTTACATAGCTCTATACTTCCTTCTTGACTAACGACCAGGAAATATTCAATGTCACACTGTTTAACTCCGTGATGTTAATAGAAACAGTATGCAAAAACAAGATATATTAGGCAAAGTCGTATTTATTATCTGTGATTTCCGAAACATGAAGGCAAATAACTAGAAAACAGTGTTTTTTAGAGTTCCGTACCTCACAAGAAAATATAAATCATTATCACCCTTATTTTTAAAATCACCTTGTTGTCTGTCTTTCTTTGTCGAGGCTAGTGCTTAACTGAAGCTTCTGTTCCGGCCAAAATGGGCCGACACATTGGCCGAAGGTTCTAGCAAGAGCCGAAAGTGAACGAGATTTTACAAATGCGGACATTACAGTAGACACCCGGTTATCCGACAAACGTTTTTAAAGACGATGTCAGAATATCGAATTTGTCGGATTATAGAGTGAGTACTGCTTTATACACTCTATAGGTCGAGGTGGTTTTAAAAAGAATACATTGTAATCCATCAAATTACACACACAATCTATTTGATGTTCAAATCATAATACAAAGATAGTTACTATACATACTTCTATAATATGTATGTGAAATTTTATGAACAATCTACCGTGTTAGGGTTATCCACTGTAATTCGAAATGTTGCTATTTTTGACAAGTTGCATGGTAACATTAATAAGCAAACAAAAATTGCTGTAGTTTTTGTGGCCTACTTGATAAGGAACCAATATCCATGTACTGTAGCCCAATTCCGACACATGCTTCTGGAATTTCCAGATTAAGTACGGGTGTAAGCACCACATGCTCACCGGTAAAGGAAAACATCGTGAAGAAACCCACATGGCTTCTAATAGAAATGTTGTGCAAGTGCTCTGAGAACGGCTATCAGCTTCGTTTCGATTTCTTCGGTACGACACAAGCGCAAAGCGTAAGCCTGACTTGAAGCTGCGCTTGAATACTGATATAAGTTACAATGTATTGCATCTGTTCTTTCTATTTACGTAAACCGGGTCAGTGTAATCAAGGCTTTAGCGTATCCACGCGTGGATAAAATGTATTAAGTCTTGCTAAAATATATATTTTTCTGTTAATTATAAAGACATTTTAATTACAGACTAGAGAGTTTTTTATTACAAAGAATCGTATTATTTTCCAAAAATGTATTTATTACTTGTATAAAAAAATGAACAATATAATTCCGCTATGATGTGTTATTTAATCTTTGGAAAGAGATTACAATTTTTTTTTGAGGCAAATATAATATTTTGTTGATAACTAAACGTTGAGTGTTAACGCTGGTCACCTAGCATTTGCTGAGCTGCCTTCCCTTGGTCGCATTTTCACATCACAGGGTATTTGCTTTTGTTGTTTTATGTCTTGATTAACCAATCCTTCTGTTTTGTATGTTATAAAATATGATAAATAAATGCATTTTCTTTTCTTTTATAAACGTTTCATGTCGATAACACAAAAATGTCTGTCAATCATGTCATAAACATCTCGATACAGTCATACAAAAGTTACTGTTTAAAGCAAGGCTTTTAATTGTATTTGGAAATGTAGTATATCATTAATAGCTCTTTAAAGGTAATGATCCGATTGTATCAATAAGAAAATCTATGCAATCTATTGTATTATTAAAAACTAGTCGAGGTTTTAGTTGATTTTCTTCAATAAAGGTCGCAATCTAAACTAGTTACAATAATAAAAGTTAAAATATAGTATTTGTTAGTTGTTGTTTGTTAGTTAGTATTTGTTTGTTTTTTTTTTCTTGTTCTCTCCACAATGAAGAAGAAATTATGCGAGGGTATTGGAAATAACCGTTATTACCATGTAGGCACCTTTATAATATTGAAAGAGTAATTGTATTTATAGAACGCGTCGTTTTGCTACAAAATCATATTTGTGTTTATTAGAATATTATATTTTGTATTTATTATATTTGATTTTTATTTATCACTAACTCAAGGAACAATGTCATTAATATTTTATAAATAAAATTAGTTCAAAAATATAATAAAGAAAAAATATATTTTAGAAATCCCATTTCGTTTTCGAAATATAAAACGTTATTGCAGAAATTTTAAGTAACGCAATCATGAATAATATTTAGCAATGAGATTATGATTGAATCTTAATTACAGTTAGTTATAATTAATTATTAATTTAAAAAGATGGCTAAGAAAGAGTAATAATCAAGAGTAAAAATAGTAATAAATAAATATATACTTTATGGTTTTTTGCAAATAAAACATACAAAAAAGAAATGAACTAAAAGGAAATGAAATAATTCAAGTAGAAAAATAACACGAAGGGTCACTAGTTGGCTTATAATTATTATTCGGTTACTGTCGACAAAACCTTTTGTTTCAGCCAAAATTGGCCCAAGTTTTGGCAGAAGCCAAGAATTTCCAGGAAAATCCCAAAAATTAACGAACAATTAGGTATGCGCAGATTATTTTGAAATGTTATTATTTTTAACAAGTTGCAAGCTAATTAAATCATCTCTAGAAGTTGTTTTATACAGTCAACATAAACCTTTAACTGATTGACGTCCTAGCTTGGAATGCGAGCGGTTGTGTTCTCTATTTCATTGATTGCTGATTTATCGTCGTTGTTGTGATCTTCTGAACGTGCACTTCTTTGTTTTTAAGTTGGTTTTGAATAGTGATACGATGCCCGGATGGCAAAATCCAGCGGGGAATTGTTGATTTTTATGAAGGCGTGGGACGGAGTGCGCGTCGCGTGAATCGAGACCGCTTAATATTAAAAATACTAATGACGGGCTCAAAAGGTTTGAATCCAGAGGCGTGAAACTTAATATTAATAAATTAAAAGTTTAAATAAATAAATACTTAAATAAGTTAAAATAATGTAGTATTTTCTATTGAAAATAAAATTAAGAATTTAAGCTAAATTCCTACAAGTAATTTGTTATAAACAAAATATTACAAATCAACAAACAAAGAAATTCCCACGATTATTGTTTTAGAATTTCATGGTCAAACGTGGCAGCTGTTACAAGTTGTAATTACATTCGCGTGAGTCATGACGGAAAAACAAATTATAATGAATTGTTTTTAGATATAATACAGTGACCTCTGTGGACAAAAGTTTGAGTCACCAAAGAATATCCTGAATGTCTAGCTGACTAAGGGATTTCAGGGAAAATTGTTAATAACAAATAGTTGACAGTAAACTTAAATTCTGAGAATATTTAACAGTTCTCACTGAAAATAATAATAATAAATTAATCATTTAAAAATTACCTATTAATGTATAATCTTCAAAACATTAAGACTTCACTCACAATGTGGGATATTCAACCATTATTGTCCCGATAGTCGTATCGACTACTGGGGATGATAAATAATATACTATTATTATATTAGGTAAAGGTATTCTTTCAACGGCCTCACCTCGGCTTTCCTTCTGCTATAATTAAGGTCATAATGTCTACTCGTATATATAATGTAAATTCTATTTAAAAAAACCGCAAATTAACGCACACTGACGTCGAGTAGCGAAAACAAGGCCGAGGTAATTTGAAACCTGTTATTTCATTATACATGTATAATAATAATAATAATAAATGCGGGGGAATACCCCACTAAAATTAAACAACCCAACACCCCTTTTACAAGGTACAGAAAACCTCTTACAAATATAACGACATCGAAAGTATAGTTACCTACATGTAAAACTTGAATCAATAAACGAGGGTGGCATTAGGGCTGTCTCATGTATTGAGGCCATAAGAACTGTTTGTGCCATTAAACATAGAAGAAAGAAAAAAAGCATTTATTTTGCTCATAATATCACAGAAGGATAGGTTAATGAAAATAGAAAACAACAAAAACAAATACACTGTTTCGTGATAGGGCGCCACAGGGAAGTCAGCTCAGCAAATGCCAAGTGACCAGTTAAGCCATGTAGCGCTGATTTTCAGCTGTCATGCATTTATTGTGTCAACGCACAGAAAACAGCATGGAAGGGATTAATAGAGTATATATACACAGATCTAGAGACTAGTTCAGAGTATTATAGATAATTATATATACATACAAGAGCACAGACACACACATCCTTTAGATATATAAGTGTATACTACATGACGTCCCATATACATTATTATTAATATACAGATATTAGGTCCTTACATATGAAATTGGCGTTTTTCGTACTGGCCACTTTAATCACAAATTTCTCCTCTTTGGTAAGGAATTCCAAATTCAAATTTGTACAGTTATAGACTCATGTATTTGTGCTTCGATGATCGTCATTCATTTGTTTTTTTCTTCTGTTTGCGTCACTCATTTTACAAAATGGAAAACTTAAAATATCGCATTATTTACGAGTACGAGTTCCGCCGTGGCACTAGTGCTGCGGAAACAACTCGAAGGGTGAATGATGTGTATGGCGGTCGTATTGCAAAAGAAAACACAGTTCGTTTTTGGTTCCAACGTTTTCGTTCTGGAAATTTCGACCTGCATAACAAGCCCCGTGGACGGCCTGAGACTCAAGTTGATAATGAAGAGTTGAAGGCTATTGTGGAAGCGGATCCATCGCAAACCACGTCCGAGTTAGCTGCAGGCTGCGATGTTAGTGATAAAACTGTTTTAATTCACTTGAAGCAAATTGGGAAGATTAAAAAGCTTGAAAGGTACCTCACGAATTGACTGAAGCAAACCGGCAAACGCGCGTCGACTGCTGCGTTACATCACTAAACCGGCACAATAATGAAGGTATTTTAAACCGAATCATTACCTGTGATGAAAAATGGGTTCTTTACGATAATCGGAAGCGCTCAGCGCAATGGTTGGATCCTGGCCAGCCAGCCAAATCCTGCCCCAAGCGAAAATTAACTCCAAAAAAGTTACTTGTAAGCGTTTGGTGGACTAGTGCCGGTATTGTTCATTACAGTTTTCTCAAATCTGGCCAGACTATTACGGCTGATGTCTATTGTTAGCAATTGCAAACCATGATGGAAAAGCTAGCGGCTAAACAACCTAGGCTGGTCAATCGCTCCACGCCACTGCTGCTTCACGACAACGCTAGACCACACACTGCGCAACAGACGGCTACTAAATTAGAAGAGCTTCAATTGGAAAGTCTAAGACATCCTCCGTACTCCCCGGACCTTGCTCCAACAATTACCATTTTTTTCGAAATTTGCAAAACTTCTTGCAAGGGAAAAAATTCAACTCCGATGGGGCAGTCCAAGTCGCCTTCAAAGATTTTATTGATTCCCGTCTGACTGGTTTTTTTAGTAAAGGGATCAATGAACTACCTATGAGATGGCAAAAGTGCATAGAAAATAATGGTTCATACTTTGATTAATTAAATATATTATATTAAAAAATATTCGACTTTTTGTTCCTCCCATACAAAACGCCAATTTCATATGTAAGGACCTAATACATACAAAAACAAATATATTTTTTTAAAGAAATGTCTCAAGAAATATGTAAAAAAATGTGGTCGAAATAATACGATTTTCTTTAAAATAATATATTTATTACTATAAGGTAGAATGTGTTACCTTGATATTAATAGCTACACGACTTGTATCACATTAAAACAGCACGACACAAGCTAAATATTATTAGAATAATATTTTTAACAATTGCTTTCCGTATTTTTTCCCCATTCATTGAATTATAATTTATGTTTTAGATAAGTAGCAACCCTACGTGACCTTTACCTATCAAGTCGACCCAAATCTTAAGAATTGTTAAACAGTAAAATTTGTCGTAACCACATTTACTTGTGTAGTTAAACGTATTTTAACTTCCTTTCGGTTGCACGGTCGAGAGTGTTCTCAGGAACTACTTTCTTTGATTCCACCAGCCCCATTCCATCACAAAACATCGTATCGGATACCATCCGTATGTGGTGGATGTTCCTTATATTCGCACGAAAAGATTCGCTTCTACATTTATCATGCGAACGGCTAAAGAGAGGAATATACTTCCAGCGGCCATATTTCCGCGATCTTATGACCTGGGAGTCTTTAAGAGAAGAGTGAATAGGCATTTGCTAGGCGATCGCGTTTCATCATCGAACTCATCTTCACCTTCTGCCAGATGTGATTGAGGTCAAGCGTTCGTCTATAAATTATAAAAAATATATATATAAAAAAAAACCCAGGCCCGGCGAAGGCGAAGAGTAGGCAGTGCTGGCACCCCGGTGGTTTTAGCCGATAAGAATGCGGCACACAGGGACAGCGGCCCTAACCACTGCACTGATGGTCGATGAAAATACTCGAATGCCTATTAGGGTAGGCAGATAAAAAAATGTAAAAGTATTTATTTCGCCACAAATATACAAAAAAACAGAAATTTAAATGTAGCATTACAAACAACACACAAAAACAAAAGAAAATACAGAACATATTAACATGGCGAAAATGGGCCCTTCATCAGCCTAAACGAACGAACGTAAGAATAATCGTAGAATGGAACGCTACTTCTCTCTATTCTTGCACTGTTCGTTCGCTTCCTTTAAATTCATTAGTCCTCCATGCACTATCCCCGATTCCGTGTACTTATGACATTACTCTCCATCAGAACTCTTTTAATTTGGTCTGCGTAGGTAAATCTCGGTCGGCCTCGGCTCGCACTTCCACTCACATTCATATTGTATATCGTTTTTGTCATCCTTTCATCATTCATGCTCTCCACGGGCCTGCACCATCGAAGCACGCTTTTGTGCACGCTGTCGATGACACAGTTGGGGAATTGGTGATTTTTCAGATGGCGTGGGATGGAGTGCGCGTCGCTTGATTCGTTGGTCTTGACGTCAATCAGAAACTACTAAATATTAAAAATATTAATAATGGGCTCAAAAAAATCTTGTATCTAGACCCATAGAACCTAATAATAACCAAAACAACTACACTAACTACATGTGTGGAATTATGTTCATATCTATTTAAGAAGTCAATTGATTTGTCAAATATAATACCATTTTTCCAGTTAGAGATAATCTATGAAAGGAGATCAATGACAACATTGCGTAAGGCGTTTGAAAAAAATCATTACAAGGCATTTAGGCGTTAATTGTTAGAGGCCAGTCCGAACCAGACCTTGCAACGTCGCGTCGCGATTCTGTCAAGTCCATATTAAAGTGACTGCACACGTTTAAATGACTTTTAACAATTGATTCATGTAATTTATGAAAATCGAGAGACGAATTAGAATATCTATCTCTCACAGATAAGTGCTTGAGAAAAAGAAGTAAATGCTATGGTAGTTGGGATTGCAAAAATAGAGATTGTATGTAATGAGGGCTAAACAATAGGTTCTATGTCTATGGCAGTAATATTAGAGTTGGCCGTGTAATAAAAAATAAGTTTTATGTAAAAAAGAACAAAAAGAAAGGAAGATCGACTTTTAAATTTAAAAGGAATGAATTTTGAATTATTATATAGGATTGTATCTTGAGCTTTGAAAGGGAATAGACATGAAGTAGAAATTAGAATATAAAAGTAAAAATAAACGTAATTACTTAAATAGTGAAACATAATAATTATATATTGAAAAAATATATCAGTGTTTTAATTCAAGCGAGTGAGTGCTCTACACACCGACCATAGCAACACACATGTAGGGAAGACATTCCCCATAATTACATACAAGTTGGTTATGTATTTCGCTATATAATATGTAAGTAACGAGCTTCGTAGGTCGATAATCAAATGGAGGAAATTGGTTCCCTCAGTACTCGGGAAAAGAAGGAGGAGGACATGTGGTCAAAAAAAAAAGTGCAGGCGAATCACATTGTGTGAGCATTTAATTTAACCAGTTTTTGAAATTTTAGCCGGTGTATAAATGAGTTATATGTAAACTTGAAGTTACGAAGTTGATTGAATCATTATAGTAGTTCCGAAGTGTTATCAAAGAATTAAGTTGATTGTTTTATATCACCCACTCGCATAGTGGAACGATCGTGTTTTCTTTTTATTTGAATTACAATTCGAAGTATATTAAAAAGTGATTAGTTTTTAAAAACTAATTATGTCTTAGTTGATTACTTTATACATAAGTGATAATTGGCTTATTTTTAAATTTGAACTTAACCTTACTTAAAATAGACTTTATTTTTATATTTAAACGTTGGACACTATGATAATACCCCATGATGGGGTGGAAATAAATACCCCAAATATATATATTATAATCAGAGATGGGCAAAATGTAATCTGTTTAATGATTAACAATAACAAAATGTAGTCGTAATTTTAATTTTCTTGTTCTCTAATCATGATTAAATCCATTTAAAACATTAAGAAATCATAAATGTGTATACAATCTGGGATTTTGTAGTGTTTAAAACATAGATGAGCAAAATGCAGTCATATTAATGGTACAAAAGTTAAAATGTAATCGTAATTATTTTTATTAATCTGATTACATATTGCCCATCTATGCTTATAATCATGAATGGTATAGACACAAAGTATTTAGATTTTGATTTTGACCATGGGTTTATCCAGATCATGTACGAATCCAGGCACCACATGCTCACCGGTGAAGGAAAATATCGTAATAATACCCGCATGGCGTCTAATAGACATGCCAAGTGTAAGTACCTCGCTTCATGCGAGGGATACTTTCCTACGCGCATGGTCGTGGGTTAGAATGCCTTCAAATATCGTAAGATTTTTTACATTAGATACAGATTTGCATCACATGCTCCTCGGTGAAGGAAAATATCGTGAAAAAAAGCCGCATGGCATTTAACAAAAAATGCCATTAAATATCCTGAGAATGGCGATCATCTGCGGTTCTATTCACGTTGGGCACGACATATAAGTGTATAGTGGATTCAGCCACTAATGTATTTCTGCCCACCTCGTAAGGGATATAGCATGATGGTGTCCTTTACTTAACCTAAGAACGAAGCCAAGCATTCTATATGCTTTCACAGTTCAGTTTTAATATGGTAAATTAAATGGTAATTTAAATGATAGTTAGTTATAATAAGTTACTCATACCAAGATATTCCGGTTTAAATGGCGGAAGTTTAACAAGTCGACAAAGAATTAACGAAAACCTTGAAAAGCGCGGTGAATCTAGTATCTTTTATTTGCAAATGGTTTATTTTTATATTTGTATTACTTATAACATTGGCTACAGTAAATTGATTATTTAAAAGTTTGTCATAGAAATTCGACTTGGCAAAAGTAAGTAAAATAGGAATAATTCTAAGCTTAATAAATTCATTGTTAATTGCATTTATATAGTAAAAACCCATCTAATATAAATGTTATTAAGTTCCCTTAGAATTACGATCAGCTGGGCTACTGTTCGTATTGGGCCCGACATATAACCGCAAAGTAGATACAGCCAGTAAGTAATGTATCTCTGCTCACCTCGTAAGGGATGTACCGTGACGATATTTCAATTAATATTATTACTATTCCTAAGCTATGGTCTAGTATTTCTAAGTCCCAAATAAGTAAATATGTTATTAAAGAGTACCGTCTGGTTTCGCAAGAGCGCGTACAAGTGAGCGATTAACCAATCGGCTGGCAAGAGAAAGTTGTGTTACAAACTGACATACAAACAGCACAACACGTATATAATCAGCTAAGCAATTGTTTTTGTTTCTTCCATTGATTAAATTTTATGGATTGTAACTGCTGGCGTCCATAGAGTACGACCGTTGCCCTTGGTCAGTGATTTCCAACCTGGGGTCAACAGATAAATCTTTAACTCTTGTTAAATTTACGAATTTATGGCGATTTTTTCTCAGTGTCTCCGCTTTATTCATGGCAGAAATTAAACTGGAGAGCCTACTATTTAAGTAAGTTAATTATGTCGTAAATAACAAGATAAATTGATTATGAATATTATTTGCGACATATTTTGCTATATACTAAAAAATAATGAATCGTAACACAAAAGTGATAAAAACAAAACTTCCATAGAATTAAATTTAGAGCATCTTTACCTCTTAATATTTAGAAAAATAATAAAACACCGGGGATATTGGCAAAAATCTTTAATACAAAATGGCGGCTAACACGCTAGCTGATTTTGGTCGCCATGTTAAATGTGAACTACTAATCCACTCACTTCAAAGTTAGTGTAATGTTCTGCTTGAAAAATGAGCTTTTTCACTAAATGTACTAGACTAAATATCATGACTGTACTACGATTTCGTTAAAGTGTCGATTAGTTATTCATTAGTATCACGTTTACGGCTACAAAACCAGTTGTCCTTGGTCCGACGCGCTGGTAGCCGCGGCTACGTAGTGGTTGGGAATTTTGGCTTTACCATAAATAATACGCGTTATGTAGAACAAGTTAATAATACGTTTTGTAAAACAAGTTTTAAGAATATGGTAAAACCCGCCATAGTACAGGTGACTCCTAATTTTGCGAATCACGTCATGGGATCGTTCACTGAATATTTTATTCAACTATATGATGAGATTAAAAACTTATAAAAGAAAAAGAAACAACACATGTACATATATTTAGATTAAAAAATAAATAAATAACTAGATATTCATATATACATCGTACCGGGATGCAAGCCTACGACCATTCGCGTTGCCGTGCCAAAAAACCGGTCCGTTATCCTGTTATATGACGCGTCACTGACAAAAGGATATAATAATCAATATATAATTATTTTAATTTAATTTAAGTGTCTTTGTTTCTTTTGTAAAAAATATTTATCCCTCCATTTGGGTCCCCTGACAAATTTTGATATAAGGTCTGTCTAAGGCACGCTCGCTATTGGTTTTCACTCAAAAACAACACTTAATAATAATACTCCAAGAATTATACAAACACAGCACAAACTGCAAAAATAATAGTATCCTCTTTTTCATAAAATATTTTTGTTTATTTGATTGTTGAGAAACATGAAATTGCGACCGATGATTAAATACATTGAGTTCTCCATTTCGGTAACACAATAGACAGAAATCATGTTTCCTGCACACTGGTTTTCCCACAGAATACAAAACATCGAAACAATCTCACGAAAAAGTAACGCACACGTAAAGAAGATATTTAAAGATTTCGGCTCATAATTTTTGTTTTGTTGCTACAAAATCTAAATCTTACATAAACAGCACAAAATTACATTTCGTTCACTTGTGAAATCATGTAAAACAATTCGATTCCCGGGTTTTAGAGACTCAACACTACGGGAAGAAAGCCCTAATGAATAAATACTGCGTATCAATCAAGCATTATTTTATATCACAGGTCCCCAAACCATTTCTCGTAAATCCCTTTAAAAAAATTATTGGTTTCCGTAAAACCCCTGGTGCACATTTTACCGTAAGCCTAAAACCTGTAAAAAAATATATGGAGCTCCAAAAAAATTTTTTAGAAAAATCTGAAAATTCAATGTTCGAAAGCTCAATATGCTTTATACGGCTCACAATACAACCATCTTCATCAAAATACATATAAACTGTCAAAACCCACAGAAGAAATTTGAATTTGGCCAGTTTAACGGAGATTCGGCGCACGGTCGCAGAACGTTAAAGCGTACACTCGCGCATGCAATGATTACATTAAAACTAGCGCGAGGAGAGGCAAATGCTATAGGCATCGTTGCCCGCACGCATTTTGTAATGTGTTTTTATTATCTATGCACGCTTAAAATATTTTTCTTGTACCCTCAGTTTTTTTTACGTAGTGTTTTATCTGCATACACTGATAAGTAAAGCCAAGCTAACATTTATCGTTCCTTACATACAACTTGTAACCTCAATTCCTGGACCACTTTAGGAAAAGGGCAAAAAGTACTGCCTGTCGCACAAATTGTCCTTTTACCCTTGGTTCTCAATTATACGGATGCAATCAATGTAAAAAAAAAATTACAGCTCAATTCTAAGGGGTTTTTGCTTTACAACTTCACATAAATGTAAATATTATTTCTCGATTAAGAAGCGAAAAAATTTATAAAAAGCAACCTTTGACCTTGCAAAACTTAAAAGGTGGCAACATATATCCTATGAGACTTTTAAATCGTCAAAACAACGTTTTATACAAACGTATAGACAATTATTAATGGCGATGTTAGCCCGCTTTAGTAGACATGTTAGCTGGGTGATGTGTACCTACGTCTGCCGCTCCTAGAATTTGATATATATAATAGAGTCCGACCGAACCTTCAGCCGCAGCTTCAGGTTTAGCCACCTTGGACAAGTTGTGAGGTCACTTTAATAATGTCTAGGTTTTTTATGTTTTACAGGTAGCATGTCGAGCTCAAAATTAACAGCCAATAGCGCGGCAAAGTCGCCTACATTGAACGCCTTTGCATATTAATGCATACAGAGCGACCTGGCCGACACTGTTCGGTCGTAGATGTCGAATAGCCACTATTTGATCCGATACGTACCATTAGAGTAAGTCTTACTAAATTGTAGATACATAAAGGTTTAAATTTATTGAAATATACTATACCACTTGTCTTGTATTATTTATTTTTCATGTATAACAACAATAGATAAGGCCAGGAATAAAAAAAATAACAATGAGCGAATTAAGTGGTGTCTGGCAAACCGTGTCTCGTGACAAGGTCAGATTCGTTATGTCCCTCTCAATTGAATGTCGACGACACAGATTCGTCACACACAAAACACTGGTTGAATACGGTCTGATAGCGTAGATCGTAGTGGCCGTACCTGCGATGTATGAGATCTTGGGTTCGAGACCCGGTACCAGCAAACAGTGCTCTGATGAGCAGATTAGATGCATTAAATCAAGTGTATGAAGTCTTTTAGAGAAGACGATCTGGACCGCCGTGAGAGTGTTGAACCCGATGTGTCAAGATTCCTACAGACTAAAACCCGTAGGGTATATCTTAAATTGCTGCTAGCCGAGCTTGGTGATTCATATTCCTCCAACGAACTGGCGAAAGAAAAGCCACCACCACCATTTTTTATCTAGATAATATTATGTAGGTGATTTAGGAACGGATTCATTATATGTATTGATTAATATCAAAGTCTACTAAGTCTCAACTTACAATTTTCTCTGTAAATACCTAGGCTTATATTTTAGTTCCTATTATATAATCAGCTTTTTTATTAAACTTATTTCCAGAGCAAAATCTAAGCAAAGTCAAAGTTGCGTCTATTAAACAGCCTTAGACTTATATAAAAGTAGATTCAATCTAAACTAACACATTGCAGTAATAAACAATAAAAATAGTCGTAACAGTAATTAATACCAAGCGTTATTATGATAATTAATTAGCTTTTGTTATTCTGTTCATGTTATCAACTAGATTTTACGTATTTTTAGGGTTCCGTGTTTCAAAAGGAAAAAAAACCTATTTTTTTTTTCATTTATTATCATTTATAAAAATCATTGTTACATTTTTTTTTTTAATATAGCATAAAGAAACCACTAAGGTTTGAACGCATGCTATTTACAAACAGTCCACATTTAGAGTCGCAATTAATGTATGGAACTACGTAAACACATTCCGATTAAGGTGGTCACTATTAATGAGGTCCAAAAAATGTTTTTTTAATCTTTGTTTCACATTTTAACTGAGATATTTTCTCGCAAATTTGAGGGTAATTCATTGAATAGTCGCGGGATCAAAAAGGAGGTAGTTCTTTCCCCATACACGTTTGTTGCACGAGTCGTGCACAACTGCTCACTTGAAACGGCACGGGTATATATCGGTGATTTATTTTATTAATCTCCAAATCGAAAATTTTTTCTTTTAACAACATATACCTTAACTCGATACCCGGGCGCCTTAGCAAACATACGCGTTGTGTGCGGATCGCGATCGTTATATAATTTTCTTCAAATACCCCCATAACTAATGTTAATTAAATATGAGTTCTGTGAACGGAGATGTGACTACTTCGGATAGTAGTGGAAGTGGTGTAGCAGCAGGTCGTATTGAAAGTGTTACGTGTGTTGTTGAAGCAAGAGTTGAGGAAGCAGAGTTGAATCAGTCTACTTGTGCTCAAAAAAGATGCCGGCAAGATGATGAAGAGATAATAGAAGATGATGAGAACTTTACGACGGTAAGACGCAATCCGAAGCGTAGAAATGCGAGGCATTCTAATTCTCCTGAAAAAGTTAAAGATGCAGATAAAATTACGGTTTGTATAACCTCAAAAGAAATATTGCCTAAGCAGTTTGGTATAGCAAAATTATTAAGATCTGAAAATATTGAGAACGTATTGAAAATTACCTACAAAAACCCTTATAAAATTTTGATAGAATTTGAAGACGAAAGTAATGCAAATAGATTATTGAACTGTAAAAAAATTGAAGAGCTGGGATACCGGTGCCAAAGATCAGATCAAATAAGTACTACTTATGGAATTTTGAGAAATATCGATCTTGATGCAGAAGATGAAGAGATTTTGATAAACTTAAAATGTGATTACAATATTATATCGGTGAAGAGATTGAACAGGATAAATGAAAACGGTAAATGGATAAAATCAGAGTCAGTCCGCTTGTGCTTTAAGAGTTCCTCTTTACCCCCATATGTATATGGATATGGGTGTCGGTTTAAAGTGGAACCGTATACATTCCTTGTAAGTCAGTGTTCAGGTTGTTGGAAATTCGGCCACACACTACGTATGTGTCCAAATAAAAAGAAACTATGTCCCAAATGTGGAGGCAAACATGACAACTGTGATACGGCAAGTTACAGGTGTATAAATTGCAAGGGAGCTCATATGGCTCTTGATAAAACATGTCCAATTTTTAAAAAAGAAAAAGATATAAGAAATATTATGACCTCAGAAAAATGTACATATAGAAAAGCTCTAGAGATATATGAAAGGGATTTTGTACCAAATCAACGTTTTGTCAGATTACAACCAGATAACAATGAGATACAAGTAGGCGAATTCGAAAATGCACAAAAAAGATGTTACCCAAGGTCATATTCAGAAGCCCTCACTAATAGAAACAACATCCAAGACAGTGCCAGCGATGAAGGTAATGAAATAGAGACAGAAATGATTGTAGAAAATAATAAACCATCGAGAAACAGAGAGAAAAAAAAAAAAAAAAAGAAGAAAACACGACAAAAATTCATTTCAGATAACAGGGATAGTAGTAATGAGGAAGAACACAGAACGGAACAAATACATAAGACAGCAGAGAGAAAAGAACGAGTTTCCTTTAAAAAAATTAATTTTCTAGAAATTTTAAATAAAATTAAAGACATATGTCTTTCGGAGAATAATTTAGATGTTAAGGTCCAATTAATATGCAATTATTTAATTGAAACAATAATCAAATGTGTACTGAAATCATTAAGAAGTGGTGAAATTATAAGCAACATAATGACGAACTTAAATAATGGATAACAATAGCAAAAAAATCTCTTTGAATGTAGCCCAATGGAATGCTCAAAGCTTAAAGCCTAAAATGCCTGATTTTGAAGCCTTACTTACACAAGAGAAAATTCACATAGCATTAATTAGTGAAACCCTGTTAAACCCTGAACTTAGAATAAATATTGGGGAATATAATATTTTTCGACAGGATAGAGAGGATTCTTACGGTGGTGTAATGATAGCAATCCATAAATCAATCAGAGCCCAACTTGTGCCAGTATCAATGAACAATATAGGTTTAGAGCTAATATGTGTTGAACTTTTTAATTGTAATGAGCTAAAGCATATAATTTCCCTATACTGTCCTTCATCGGTTTGCATGTCCCAAAGGGATTGGGTCAACTTATTTTCTATGTATTCTAGTAATTGCCTAATAGGAGGAGATTTTAATGCCCACCACACAAACTGGTCTTATAAAACCAATACCAGAGGTACACAAGTATATGACGCGGCGTTTGAAGCGGGTTATGTATCTATTAATGACGGTAACTACACTAGAATAAAACTTGTAGGTAATGATTTGCAAAAAACATCTCCAGACATAACATTTGTATCTTCAGATTTGACTTTCAGGCTCAAATGGCAAATTCTGAACGAAAACCTAATGAGCGATCACATGTTTATTAAGATTCAATTCAATTATCAGGAACCAGTAACTTTAACTAAAAAAAGAAATTTTAAACTAGCTGAATGGGATAAATACTCTTCTTTTATAGAAACACATTTAGAATATCCTTCCGATGAACAAAATGTACAAATATTATATAATAAGTTTATAAAAATTCTATACGAAGCTGTTGAAAAGCACATTCCTTTGATTAAAATCCCTAATAACCCATCTGTAAATTTTAAACCGAGACCATACTGGACTCCACAACTCTCTGAAATGATAGCACAGCGTAGGCTAGCCCTAAGTAGATTTAGAAAAAACCCTAGTCCTTACAACTTAAATAACTTTGAAGAAAAATCTTTAGTGGCAAAAAAAGCTATTGCAAAAGCAAAAAAACTTCATTGGCGAGAATATTGTGATAATATAAATGAATCTATAACTGCATCAGAAATGTGGAATCGCATGCGTTGGGTAAAGGGTGTTAAGAAAGCAAAATATAATGTAAATAATAAACAAAATGAAGAGTTGCTAGCTAAGATTGCTCCAGAATATGTACTTCCGAGCTCACCAGAATTTAAATCTTCTTCATCTCTAGATAATTTTCACTTTGCGAAATGTTGAACATTTTAAAAAAGACAGATACAGCACCTGGTAATGACGGAGTTACATATTCAATGATTTTTTATCTACCATCTAAAGGCAAAATGCTTTTGTTACGTATATTCAATCTCATATTTAATACTGGTATTATTCCGAAGCAATGGCGAGATATTTTGATTGTTCCTATACCAAAATTTAACGATAACCCCCATATTGCTACTAAACTAAGACCTATTTCCTTAGTATCTTGTGTGTGCAAAATCTTTCATGGCATGTTAGTAAAACGGATTGAATGGTTCGTTGAAAAAAACAATCTGCTTAATTCTTTTTCTACTGGTTTTAGAAAAGGGCAGTCTTGTCAAGACTGTTTAGTACGATTAGTGATGCAAATTCAAATAGGATTCTCTAAGAATATTACTACCTTAGCCTGTTTCTTAGACATTGAAGATGCATACAACAATGTACTGATAGAGAAGATGGTATCTGTATTAGATGATATCGGCATTGGAAAGACAGTATGTCGGTATTTGTGGAAATATTTGAGTGAAAGGCATCTTAAAGTAATCAGTAATGAAAATGACTGTATTACTCGATATACAAGCAAAGGTATTGCACAGGGTGACCCTTTATCCCCAATTTTATTCAACTTATTGACCTCTAAAATATTTTGTGACATCAATAATGTATGTATCGGCCAGTACGCCGATGACCTTGTCATTTACAACACAAATAAAAATATAATGCTTTCCACAAATAATATTCAAACAGCTATAAATCAAATTATTATTCGTCTAAGAGAATTAGGTTTAGAAATATCGAGCTCGAAGTCCAAACTATGTTTATTTAGTAGAGGTCACAAAAAACAGCAGGTACACCTAAAATTAAACAATGATCTAGTAGAAAATGTTAACAATTACAAATATTTGGGATTGTGGTTAGATCAATCACTTCGTTGGAATATGCATATAAATTATACAGTTAAAAAAACTCAAAACTATCTCAATATTTTAAAAATTCTCTCTGGCTCATCCTGGGGAGTACACCCCAAACATCTTAGGAAAATATATATATCTTTAATTAGAAGTAGATTTGATTACAGTTGTTTCTTTTATGACAATAGTGCTAGGTCACATATTTATAAGCTAGATAAAGTTCAAAATCAGGCATTGAGAACAATAGGTGGTTTTATTAAAACAACGCCAATTCATGTAATGGAGAGCGAACTTTGTTTGCCCCCATTATGGATTCGCAGAAGGTACCTAGCAATAAAGTTCTGTTTAAAAATTATGTCCTGGCATAACAATAAAATTGTAGATATGTTAAGTGATTTGTGTACTTTGTGTCAGAATTTTTATTGGGCTAAAAAAAGAAAACCACTTCTTGTTGAGGTATTTAATGATGTAAGAACAGAATGTATTACGAGTTCATCTCCATTAGAGATGTTTAAACTAAGCACATGGGTTACAAATATCAATACTTTAGATGTAATTAATACTAACTTAGAAGCTATAAAGAAAGGAAAAAAAACATATGAAATAAATAATTTAAAATGTAATGTCGTAAGAGAGCTGCAAGAAAAATATTCTGGTTGGAATGTGATCTACACTGATGCATCCAAGAGTACATCTAGATGTGGAGCTGCCATTTATATCCCAGAGCATTTGGGAATTGCAAGCTCATATGATTGTTTTAAGATAAATAATAATTGTCTTAGTATTATGACCCTGGAGCTCATTGCAATCTCACAATCACTTATATTTGCTCAAAGTGCCAATAGGAGGAAGACCGTTATTTTTAGTGACAGCAAAAGTGCACTACAACACATAGCACGATGCGCCTCTGGCAGCAGAGGTGTATCGACTGCTTATGTGGTTCTAAATCTAATACACCAACTTTCTACTAGTGGAATGATTGTGAGATTGCAGTGGGTTCCTGGGCATATTGGTATCCAGGGTAACGAGGAGGCTGATAGGCTTGCAAAGTTAGGTAGCTTAACCGGAAAAATTATTAATACATTACCAGATTTCTCAGAATTGTTACCAAAACATAAAAATAGATGTTATGAAATATGGAAAGCTTACTTTAATGAAATATCGAGAGAGAAAGGGATCTGGTACAAAACTTTGCAAAGCGAACCTCCCCGAATACCCTGGTTTTCTAGAACAACTTTGTGCAGGAAGTTGGTGTCAGTGGCACACAGACTAAGATCCGGACACATTCCATCTAACAAATTTAAACATCTTATGAAACTCAATAATTCTCCACTGTGTGTAAATTGTGGAATCATAGATGATATCCACCATTTGTTGATGGAATGTGTCCGATCTGAACCTGTGAGGGAGGCGTTTGTGAGTGCCTTTGGTCTGAACAGACTTGACATCGGGATGTTTAACAAAATCTTAACAGAACTATTATCTGATGAGGCGTCTGGCTTTTTCAGATCAATGGCACCATATGTAATATGTTAGGTATTTCTGTATTAGGGTACGATGGGGTTGACATACGTACACACGTAAAAGTCCCTTAAATAAATAGAATAAAAAAAAAAAAAAAAAAAACATATACCTTACTTTGGCGTGTACAGGTAGAAGTTTACAATAATTAAAGAGCCCATTATCGTCGGCTGTAAATTGAAGGTTAATATTGTGTGGTACTATGCTTTTTAGAATTTTTAACTGTAATTTGTATATTAAATTGAGATACGTTTTATATGTTCGACCATAACTGGTAAGACCATATTGCACGTAGGATTCAGCCAGCGAGTGATATAGCATTAGTCTCACTTTAAAGGGGACTTTAAACTTACTTACTTTTACTTTTCACTTTTTTTCACTTTTTTCTCTTCTTTAGTATTATTATATTGGCAAGAAAATGTCTTAACTTATTACACACATAGTCGATGTGCCTGCTCCAATTAAACTTGCTATCTATATGTAATCCTAAGTACCTTTGTGTACTTACTACTTCAACAGGTGGACAGAAACATGTATTATTTTTAGCAGTATGTAGGCAAGAGTGGCAATGTGCAACGATCTTGATTGTAGATGCCCGAGTTCGTGTAAGGTGTGGTGACTTAATAATTACTGACTTAGTTTTTTCAGAGTTTACACCCAAACTAAGTAGAGTTGAGTAGTACTAGCCCAGCATCATGGCACCATCTAACCAGCCGGTGCAAATCATATTGCAAGAGGTCACATGCTTTTTGTGGATCTTTATCAGCTAGAATCATGCATGTGTCATCTGCAAACTGATAGTATGTGGTATGTTTTAAGCAATTGCTCATGTCATTAACATAGGATAAGAAATGCAACGGTCCCAGCGCTGACCCTTGCGCAGTGCCAACCGTAGCATTTCGTGTTTCGCTATATACCTTATCTATCTTAACAGAGTAAGTTCGATTTAGTAAATAGTCTTCACACCAACTGAGTAGTGGGCCACGTACTCCACTATCCTGTAATTTATTGACTAATTGGCTATGTTCTAGAGTATCGAAAGCACGCGAAAAATCAATAAATAAAGCAAATACATGCCGTCTGTTGTCTAGATGTACATTAATTTCATCAGTAAATCTTGACAGTAGTTCCGGTGCGCCTTTACCCTTTTGGAATCCAAATTGATTTTGGCATATAACTGCATGTTTTTTATAAAAGTGCTGGATTTGTTCACTAATATATTTTTCAACTACTTTATCTATAGATGAGAGTAAGGTTATTGGTCGATAATTGGAATAATCATTCCGTTTACCTTTCTTATACACAGGCCTGACGCAACCTGCTTTTAACTCATCAGGATATATTCCTGAGCTAACACTACAGTTAATTAAATGTGCAATAGCCATTGCTGCATTTTTGCCACCCATTTTTATATCAGATACCTTAATACCGTCAGCTCCGGGTGCTTTTCTAGGATTTATTTTTTTTATAATTTTATGTATTTTATCCTGAAAAGCTCGCTTAAACAACATCTCGATTCCACTTGTTTACGAAATGTTTTCGGATCTAATAATTTTATTGTACATCTAGGAACAATGTCTGTCACCGTCCTTTCAAATGCAGTTACAAAATTATCACATATATTTTTGATCGTATTTGCTTGAGTATGAAAAGCTTTGAGCACCACTGTATCGACTGAAGGTGTCACTCGGCCCAGCATGTTATTCACAATTTGATATACGTCACAATTATATCACTTCGTTGTATGTCTGTCCCTCGAGGCCCTTTTACTCAGAAGCGCATGAAGGTATCAAGTTGAAATTACTTTACAATCCTTTAAAGGTGTCAAAAAATCCAATTTCTAATATCTAACTTTAATTGGTATATAGATCTCTAGAGAGACTATATCTCTCCTTCTCACTTATGTGCGGTTGTAGAGGGGAGTAGTACGGTTTCTATAACAAAGATCAGAGATAGGATAGGTTATTAATTTTGGCCTTAACCCTTTCGCCATGGCAGGCCTCACTGCAGTGTTTCGCAGGAAACGGAGCTCCGTTCTGAAAGTACGCACATCTAACGCACTCAGTCGCGCAACATGATCGGGCTCAAAGATTTGGTTCAAAACAATTTTCATTAGTTTTTAGAAGAAAAATAATACGTATGAATAAAATAATAAAATATAGTCACCCATCGTGTACAAGCAGCGTTTTTTAGCTGGTGACTATAGTCACCAATAGTAATGAAAAGGTTAAGTCAACGCAATCAAAGATATGACCGTTTATATCCCATATTTTGACAGTCGCAAGGGAATCAAAACTTATCGGATACTTCTCACTAATGTATATGTTTCGGAGGTCCAATGTAGATGGCGCTAGCAGTATGCGAAGGGTGTTGGCAACGCCGCGCTTGCGCCATATTGTAATTCAGTCATTAAAAAACTTACAAATATAATTAACATCTTTTATTTGCATTAAATGCCCATACATAATAGCCAATTACAAGTAATTAAGTAAGAATAATGTTTAACAGTATAATTAAAGAGAAACACAAGAGTGAAAGGGAAAAAATCGTAAAGGGAAGTAAGTTCCCGGCCCTCCACTCTAGTCAGCTCGTAATATCAAGTCCAACCATCGAACCATTTTTTTTTTCTCGTTAAAGTATTATATAAGTATAAAACACGAAAGTTTAAATGTGTTAAAGAAAAAAAATCCTAAAACCTACAAAGAATTGTACGAAACCCTCGGAACGTGAGTCTGTTTCAGACTTGGCCAGATTTTTTCCTCTTTATTTATATTCCGTTTATCATTCGAATGTTGTGCCGTCATGTGTCCTTCGGAATAAACTGGTCGCGCAACCGAGTAATTTTTGCAAAATTATTTCCCGATTCAGTTTACGATTGCAGTGAATTTACATTTAAGTAGCGCCACTTCTAGAATATTGTGAAGACAAAACTTTGCCATGATTTCCTTTAAGCTCGTATTATTACTAGCGACTCCCTCTATCAATACGTAACATTGGTTCCTAAACACTGGTTAAAAAATAGAATTAGTTTCAAAGATTGTGTCACTAATACATTTTGTAGTCAATTTGTTTATTGTAATTAATAGTTTATTTTAGGATTATTTATTTTTGAGTGGGTGTATTGTTATTATCTAAACTTATTATTATACTTATACTTAAAATTATTTAAGCTATATGTTGTCCTATTTCTTGTTTCTTATGTTTTTATTGCTTAATAAGATGTAACACGACTGGGGCCCTCCACGAAAATCAGCGCTGCAGACTTCCTCTGTGGCTTTAAGCTGATGGAGGTCCCATTTTCGCCATGTTAATATGTTTTTGTTTTTTCTTTTGTTTCTGTATGTTGTTGTCTTGTAACAGAAATGTTACTGCTTTTGAATTTCTAGTATTTTGTTAGTTTGTGGTGAAAATAAATATATTTCATTTCATTTCATTTCTTTCTACCAGGTCAGAATCTTTGGGTCAAGCCGGCAGACTAGTGGCAGACGAGCACATCGCTCAGCGTTCCCACTGAATAACGCATCGAGAATTGTGGGCCAACCTCTATATACAAAATTTGCTGAAAGTACAAGCCTTAGGCTTTAACGTTTTAAAGTTAACTCAAAAGTCTCATAAGATATCGTTACCATGTTTTAAGTTATGCAAGGTGAAATATCGTTTTTCGTCAATATTTCACTTCTTATGCGACAAAATATTAAAATTTTCACAATGTTGTTGACCACAGTATCTCTATAAATTGTGCTGTAAGCATTTTTTATTGAATTAATCCATATAATTGAGAAACAGAGGTAAAAGAATTGGCGAAATGTGGAGCGGAAGAGGGCAGTTTTTTCTCGCCTCGAAAAATTTCAAGATACGGAGTTACCTCCTACATAAAAACAATATATATTTTTTGCTTTAGTAATATTCTTGTAAATACGTTATAATTACAAGAAGATAATTAAGATATCTATTCTACAATTGTAGACCTGATGTTTGACTACTGGCTTCCTTTTTATATGGTTATCGCACATAACTATAACTAGCTAATTAGTTATATGTATTTACTTGGACGTACATGTATTTTAAACTAAAATTAAGCGAAACAAAATAAAATTGAAGCTTAAAGTACTATACAATTTATCAATAATAAAACTACCTTAATTATGAAATATCTTTGGCAAATTCATGTTACGACAGTTTACAAAACGCGTAAACATTGCCTCGGTGCATTGTTTTGCGTAAATAATCAAAATTTTACTCACCGGTTGTATAAAGTTGTTTTTAAAACGGTAAATGTGTAACTATACAAGGCTAGTACAAGTTTTGAGACACCAAACGTGGCTGGAATTGTTAATTTCTTCGAAATATTTTACGCATTCGCACTCCACTGAACAACGATCACTTCTTGCTAACTTTTAACAGTATTTTTAACAGTTGCCTTCATTTAAAAATAGTTATTAGACTCTAACACAATGATTACGCTTTATCTAATAAAAAATAGTCGATTAAATGCTTAAGTTCCAAAACTATTTTGTTCGAGTTTAACTTTAATAAATATTTAAACAACACGCAGACATTCACTTACGACCAATTTCTAGCGACTGATGAGTGAATGTATGAGCAGTGCTGCCCGTCTCGTTCAATATTTCCCCAAAATATATTTGAAAATATCCCATAAAGCTTAAATTATTTTATGGGTAGGTCTTTAGGAAGTAAAAAAATTATTATCCAAATCGTAAATCATAAAATAAAAAGTGTATTAAATTAGTGTCCTGTTAGAAAAAAAAACTGTAATTATTTTATGTAATGTCCTTGCAAATATGATGTTTTTCTGAAGTGTCTTATTACTATTTATTAAAATTTAATCAAACATAGTGTAAGACACTGTTTTTTTTTTATTTTCTAAGCATTCATATTAATTTGGATTAAAACGTTTAATTAAAAAATAATAGCCACCTGACTTGCAGATTTTACCGGCTGAATTCTCCAGAGTGTGCTCAAGAGCTTCTTTCTCGAATTTTATCATCTCCTTTTCACCGTAAAGTCACTAGATGTCGTGACTGATACCATCCTTACGAGGTGAATATTCCCTATACCCATATTAAAAAAATCACTGCATTATTTATAATACAAATTTATTTATATCATCAAAGGAGTGAAATATCCCCACAAAGACTAATGTCCCACAATCTTCCGATAGGAGCCTTTAAGATTGAATTGGCATTTGTTGGGCGAACGCTGTTCATTATTTACTAGTCTTCCCATGCCAACAGATGTGGTTGAGTTCAAGCGTCATCCTATAAAACATAAAATCCCTAAAATACCTGTCTTATCGAAAATTCCTGCATTCACATTCGAAACCCTTAAATAAAGGTAAAAATATCTAGTTAACAACACTAGTATATAAATATATGAAGTTGGATAAATTCGAAAGTGACTCCCGCCCGGTTAAGTTGTGAAGACCTTTCCCGGTCAACAAACACGCGTAAATTCGAAAAAAAAAAAACGAAAGTGACCGAATGAAATGACTCATTCTTGATTGACGGTAGGAATATGCCGGGTTTTCCGTCCGAATAAAGGCGGTATGTCGAAGCTGTAGTGGGTTGCAGCAGTTCCAATACGACTCGGTAGCTTCATAGATGTGTTCACAGCGCTAGACATTTTCACCTTTGGCGAGAATAATACAATTCACGAAAATTTATGACGTCATCGAACTTGAAAATTTTGGAAATAATTTTTATTTAAATTTTTTTCACAATGTTATCGCAAAGGTATCAACTGTTTACTATGATCAGAGGTGATCATGGCACTCGAACATTAAGAGGATTTTTTTCAGAAACATTCATTTACGCGGTATTTATTTTTTCAAAATGGCGGCAATAATTAAAAAAATTATAAAAATCTTAATCAATCGTTTTGAAACTTTAGAAAAAAATTCAAGAAACAAAATCGTCTTAAAATTAGTCAAAGAACTCTCTCTCATTTTAATTTTAAAGACACTTTTTGGCTTTCGAAAATTTAAAAAATCAAATTTTTCAAAAATACCTAAAAAATTTTTGTTATATAACAAACTGATTTGTAAAAAATTTTTGCCTAAATAGGCAGCACTGCTGCTTCAGCCGTATACGCTTAAATAAAATCTAAATAAGCCCGTCCTTTTGTTTGCTGTCGTGCAGCATTGATACTGAGAAGTCTGTTGTTTTAAAAGAAATTCTGCCTTTAAGCTCGTTATTTTAAGAAATCACGAGCTCTGGTAATTCCGTTCCGTAAGCGTTTAAAAATAGTCTTACAAATTATTCGTTTTGCTAATCAAAGTGACCTTTTTTACCGAAGATAATATGGGGAAATCATATACTATATAGTAAAATATACGATAATACGGTCGTAGGAAGCTTCAGCTTTATTTGTTTGAAAATAAATGTAACATGGTTCAAATATTGGTCAAGGTTTTTTGGTAACACTGGGGAAAATCTTATATAGGATCATCAGGACCGTTGTGAGGACAGCGACCCCGGTGTATCAGACTCCTACCGACTAAAAACTCCCGGGATGTCCCTTTAATCGCTCCACCTAGTCTGGGAAACGAAATTCGTTCCGTCGCAAGATTGATCTTAGTGTAACTATAATTATCTCATATATCAGTTACAAGTAGTTTATTATCTCTTATACTTTCGCTCTTGTTCTCGAGAACTTCCCTGCCCCATCTACCATCCGTTCAACGAGCTGTGTCCTGACCAATGCAGCTTCAACTTGCTAATCCACTGCGCTACGTCGATGACGGTGACTTTTTTAATTGTTAATACAATCATGTGACCATTTATTTCGTCACATCCTTACATATTAGTGTATAATATTTAGTTTGCTTATGCTAATTTCCTATTACATCATACAAATTAGTTTCAATTAAAATAACGCCATACTCTAAAAATTTACCTCTGCATTCTTTATTACTAATTAATTCTTCCAAATGTTCCTCTTTTATTTCCTTCCCCAAAGCTGCTCTATGTTATACCTTAACAAATTTTACTTATTGCACATCGTTAGTACATGCAGCAAGTTATGATTGCTGGTGATGTCGCATGAACATTTTGGATTTGTTAAAATTTTGTTTTTTTCCAGATATTCATTGAAACAACTATGACCTGTTAGTATTTGAGTTATTTTATTATTGCAATCAAATTCCTCTAATATTTTGTGGCTTTCTTTAATGTTTTTGAAGAAATATTTTGTAGTTTTCCCGTTTTTTGTGTTGTTGTACCTGGTCCGCATTATATGTATTGTGTCTTGCCCTATTTCCCCTTTTATGTCCGATAATGGTATTTTGTCGTACGTTTTCCTGACTTTCTTGTTTTTCGTGGCTAGCTTTGCTAAATCATCTGCTCTTTCGTTTTCTTTTATTCCAGCATGGGCCAAGCTATTTATATTTCTTGCTTCTTTTCTTTTGCCTGTCGTAGCTTTGTTTTAATTTTGTTAGCGATAGGGCGTCGGTTCTTTGAATAAAAATACCATTTTACATATTAATTTATTGATATAATTTTGTACAAATAACGGCGTATAATACATCGGACAGGTTTCACATACAAAACTAATTCTAGTTAAGCTAGTGTGTCTCAATTATTGATCTAAAAATGAATACAAAAAGGTTCACACATTGAAAGCGATTCGCTGTTATTCCTTATGTAAAAATGTCTTTGAAAGCTGATGAATGGACGGCAGTAGCATGCAAGGAACGCCAAAAAGGGAAACCAGTACAGTTAAACATAGGTACACTAGTGACCTCGATATAATGAACTATCTAGTATTCGACCGAAGTTTCTGTTGCAGTATCGTCTATAGCAACCTTTTGATAAGTTGTCAAATATTTATTAGTTCTAGCTGTTAGTCTCATCTTTTTTATTACAATAAGAGAAAAAAGAAAAGTACGACTATTATAAATTGGACCAGTTACTTATTTTGAACGCTTCTCTGACCACCTCCAGTTCACAAGCGACACCGAGTCGGCACAAATGTGTAGACGCTCCACAAAAACTTGCCACAAACCTTCTTTGATTTTACCAAAAAAACAGTAACCGATCGGAGCAGCTACAAGTGCTGGCAAGCTTATGCCAACCAAGCCAAACGCCCTGTCAACACTTTGAAATTGAGATTAGGTTTCACAACCTCACGGTCTTGTCAAGGTTTGACAAACGTGTGGATCCACCATTAAGCTTTAGCTAAAATTTCGGTTCACTTGATAATTTTATCGAATGTGGATTGTCCGGCCAAGGGTGACCAAATCCAAAGGTGAACCCTTCGGTCAAACACTAATTGTTTATTAAATTTATAAATATGTCTTTTATATGTGTATACATATAAACTTACGGGGTTAGCAGAGTTACCCAAATGGCAGTATCCAGTAACTGTCGCTCAAAATTGTACGTTCAAAATACTGACTTTCAAACGTAGACTACAAGTGCGAATAGGATTCCTTTTTAGACGTTGACTACACTCTACTATTTGTTAAGATTTCGAATATGTATATGCAAAAACAGAATTCCGGTTACGGTTACAGATTTTTCCGATAAGCGTTGACTATCGGATAAAGCGTTGCATTTAAGCTCTAATTTTTTAACATTCCCTAAGTATCTTCCAGTTACATCCAACATTTCATTTACTGGCCTCTTTTGATAAGATAATGGTAACTTTGAATTTTTTAAAATTAATATTACATAATAGTATAATGCTTGTACACGAGGTTTATTTCACAGCAATATGTGGCAATGCTGTTGCAGCAATATTGCCGGTTATATCTGTGATGTAATATAGATGTTGACGACAATTGTACTGATATAGCAATAAATATACAATAACATATAGCCATTATTATGAAAATAAACTCGAATACTGAAAATATAATCATTACATTGCGGCTTTATTTGATCTGATTAATAATTATTCGATTAAAAATCGTTTTTCGTATAGATATTAAAATTAGTAGTTGAACGCACCATGCTAATATCACCGCGCGAAATTAGTTATATTCGATGATTGTCGATTGTTAATCGAATGCATTCGAATAAACATGATACACAAACAATTCTTAGTAACAATTACCTATCGCTTGCTTTTGTAGCATTGCTCTGCAATATAACTAGATTTGTTTTATTTTTTTGTTGTTTGAGTGATATATATTTTAAAAGGATAAAATATTATAAACTCTAAATCTTATCTGCTAGTTGCTAAACTCGCCATTCGACCCCTCTTTATTTGTGTTCTAGGCTTCGTACTGGATCGATTGACACCTGTGAGGTCTATTGCATCAAACTCCGACCACATAATTATTTGTTATTCATTTACAGAACTCCAGCACAATATCACACGCCTTCCTTTTTCGCCACTCAACTACTCAAACCGCCGCCATTAAAACTTTATGCTTGCCAACATAAAATATATTTATTGTAAAGTATACGTTAATTGTTAATGGTGTTCACATTAATATTTAGCATTTAATAACTATTATTTATATTTATTTTTTATATATTATTTATATTTATTATATTTTATTTTTGCTGGATATAAATCCAGCCTAGCTCATCAGTGACATTTGCCGTTGTGCTCCTCTATTATTGTAACAATATATAACAGAAAAGCATTTAAATCACACTGTCACAGCTGTGTTACTGAGATACACAATTTTTGGCAATATTATAGATAAAATTACTACTGTTGCGACTGGGCTATATTTCAAAATATTGCAGCCACATATTGCAGTGAAAAAATTGCCTATGTAAAAGCACCCTATTATGAATAGATGAAATTAAAATATTTAAAATAAAAATGGGCACAACATAGATATGTCTCTATACAAATAATTGTTAAACCCTGTGGAATATTAATATAATTGACAAAATTATTGGTGTAAGCCCGTATTTTAATTTCTCGATACCGATATCTGTTTCAAGGTGAGAAAAAATAATTATTGTTGTTCAAATGAATTGACGATATACCCACGCGCTGCGATTACGCGTTATGTTGCACTACCCCCGTGTACCTATTTATAATCGACGAATACCGAGTGATGTCGATTATTAATCGAATAAAGAGATCTGTTGAATATTATAGTGTACAATAACAACTGCCTATCGTTTTCCTCTTCACTTGCTTGTGCTTCAATACTTTCGTCACATAAGAGTAAATTGTAGTAATTATGTGATATTTTATTTTACAAAAAAGAATCATAGAAGATGACTTGGTTTTTGATATCTTGAATATCGCAAAATTACTTTTATACCACAAACTCTGCAATAGAGTTAGGCTTCGAATAATGGATAATTAGCATTTAGTCATACCCAAGCAATAGGCTTCGAAGACTGTATAAAAGCATGTAAGACAATATTACGTCTAATTAACATAATCTAATAATTTATTTACGTATTTATATTCGATTTTAACAATCGGATAGAGATTTACGCAAATGTCCATCTCAGCACTTCACTACAAAATATATAGACACGTCAGCTGAAAGCAACAATTGGATATATACGCAAACTTTAAAATTGTAATGAGTATTTAATGACGTCAATAATATCTATCAAGACATACAAGGTGGCGATGTCTTAATTACCTTAAATCTTATAAAGTATACATTACAATGTTTTATGGTCATGTACCGAAAATCAATGAAATTGGGAGAGTACTTTAGCCACAGGAGACATTTTTTGTTTTCTTATGTAGTACACATACAATAGATATGAAACGACCTCAAGCAGCGATATTAAGATCATTCTTCCATAAGCAAATAATTATGTTATACTATAACAAAAAAAAAAAAATTCAGGTTTTATCTTGTCTTTTTAATTTTCCAAAAAATTTATAAACATATCTGTTACTTACATTTCTATATGATGTAATTTTTTGAGCGCAACTCTGTATGGGGTAAAAAAAATATGATTACGTACTGATCTTAATATATCATTTTAGATCAGTATGAAAGAATGATTAATTTTACTGTTATCAAAATGACTTTTTTTGTCCTGCTATAGCTTTAAGCTGACGATGCTATATCTAGGTATTCTATGATATATTAATCTTTTAATTTAGGATACACGCGATACAAATAAGTGGTATCTTAAAAAACTGAAGCTCGGTGATGAAAGATAATGTTCTCTGTTTTTACATTATTTTTCTTCAAAACTATGGTAACGGAAAATTACCCCTTATTTTTCCATCGTTAGTAAATTCCTCTAAACTCTTGTACACGACGAGACCTCGTGAAAATCGTATTATTTAAAAAAAAAACACTTTGTGAGATTGTTAATGCATTAAAATATTTCAATTTTTCGTTGTATGGGATGGTTATTCCGATTTTGTATACAGATAATTTAGAAATATAACTAAATGAGTGTTGTTTATTTCATAACAATATGTTCCCGAATATCATAAAATAAAGAGTTTATATTTGAAAATACATTTTGTTTAAATTATAGTGTATTCTCGATAATATCCTTTCTTTAATATAAAAAGATACTTTGGCCTGAGCTTTCAAGCATGACAATAATTCTTATAACATACCACGCCGTCTTAAGTGCCAACAAATGAACGTCTTGCTTATCCAAACAACATTTCGATACCTACTACGCAAAAGGTCACTCACTTGCGAAAGGTAAGTCACTTGTTTTGGAAAAATCGCATTTTTTAACCAAAATTTATTACAAAATTTGCATAATAATAAGTTTTAAAAATCAGAACTAAAAAGGGAATAATTAAAAAGATTCCTGTGCCAGAAATCAAATAAGTATAAAGCTTTCGAAAAAATGGATTGTAAAAATAATCCTTTTTGAAAAATTACAAATTTAGACATAAGACCTCATGTGTTGAAGGTGTCGATTTGGTGTTCGTATATTAATTTACACTTTAAAAATGCTATTCAAAGTCATATATGCTATTGTATCTACATAGGTACATCTTTCTAAAACACGCTTATATGAAAATTTTTCGTTATACAAACCCTATTGTATACTTAATTATATTATAAAATACACTCATGTTATAACAATACGTGATTGACTATTTAAATTAAATAAATCAAATAAATAATAGTGCACAACACTAGTACGACTATAATTTATTTAAAATTACAAATAGTTTTGTATTATTCTCGTATCTGCTAGTTTAAATGAATCAAAAACGGTCATGTTTTGTTCCATTTAAATTGAGATATTTTTGTTTCTACTAGATAGTAAAGCACTTTGAAAAGTTTTCCAATATTTCTTGGAGAAAACGAATGTAGAAGAATCATTAATTATTTTTAATAGTTTTTAAATTAAAGAACATTTTATGGTTCAGTTCATCTTAGCTAAATTGACTAGATATATAAAATTCCTTCAACTTTATAATATTTAAATTGCGATCTTTGCTTTTCTGAGCATACTCGAGATTGAAGAAATATAGATGATAATAAATATCTCGATTTAAAAACTGACAAAATTTCATCAAATATTTACTATGGTAGGATTAATACATTATTTACTCATTGCAAAAGAAAACAACAGTAGAACTTAGATTAAAAATAGTTTAGTTGCATACTGAGAAATCCCTTAAAATATCTTCGTATTTATTACATTCATCAGTCCTTTATTATAAAAAAAAAAACGATTATATGAAACGAAAATAAAATCGTTAAAAGGTAATTGAAATGAAAAAAAAAAATTAAAAATGAAATATTATTGGTATTGTAATTTATAGAACTTAGTTGAATTGTTAGAAACAACATTTACTTTGTTACAAACATATCCAATCTTTTTAAAAAAAGTTTAAAACACGCAAAAAGCTTATTTATGTCTTTTAGGACTACAATATTATGAGTTGAACCCCAAAAACAATTTAAAAATTAAAATGTATAAAATCTATTTTTCGGTCGACCACAAGGCTACGTATGCTCATAAATTGTGGTACTTGCATAATTTTTAATGCATATCGACATTATTGCCACCGATTATTTTCATTGATATGTAGGTACGGAATTACCGTTTGGTCGTTTGAAATTCATTAAATCAACCAAACTAATCAAGAACTAACATATTGTAGATGTTGACTTACAATCCGTTGAATTAATTAAAGCTACGTGGATCTTTAATTATATGTAATATAAGAGCTACAGAGCTATTAAACTATTATTTTTATTTAAATTTTTTTTCCATAATAGCAATTTATATATATATTCTATATAATTTATACGAGATACAAAAACCTTAAGATTTTGGGATATACCTTTTTCCCATAATTAACCGTTCTATGACACTTGCAGTAGACTTGCCATGGACTATTTAATTGGAATCCAGTAAAACATGATTAAAATTTGATTCATGTCAAAAGAAACAGGTGTTTCCTTTTGAGGATTTAAAAATAAAAATTCTATAAAGTACAATAATTCAATACTTATCATAGAAATTCTAAATATTGTAAATTATTTATTTAAATAAATCTTAAATTTCTAAATAAATATAATTAGGACTCACTTAGCTGTATTTAAATCACCAGACTGTAAGGATGAACAGTTGTATGAAGACCACGAATTATTAAAATTAATTGAATCACTTCATTTAAAAATGAACTGTATCATTTTATTTTAAAATGAACTCAATCAGCTCATTTATAAGAATCACCGTTTAAGCATGAGTTTACACGAGCGACTCAACCGCCGCGTGAATCTATTCGAGAGAGTCACATAGAGTCTAACTACACGGACTGCGATTTCCCGCTATATTTTGACTTTTGTTCATGTTAAAATGGATGGAAGTTATTTATGAAGAATAATGTTACAAAGAATTGTTTTTGACAATATAAGAATTTATTTTATGCAAAATATTAAACTGCTTTTGTTTGTGATAAATCAAAATTTCCCTTATCCATATTCAAAACCCACAATTGGTATTACTGCCAAGTTGAAACTTTTGCTTGTAACACTTGATCACAACGTTCCTTTATCGCGGAAAATCGTCGTCATGCAGCTTAAACGTGCGATTATTATCAGCGTTTTTACGCTGCCAGCTGTGGTTGTCTTTCCGCCACCATAGTGGTAAGCTGCACAGTGGCCTCTTTTATAATGGAGTCGGGAACGAGTGCTAGCGCGGAGGCGTATCGATTAAATATATTTAGACGCCGCTTGCTTCCACAGTGGTTGCGGGCGGTAGCGTCTGCAACGAGATAAGCTCAGGCGGATCTATTGGTTTAAACTACCTGAACAGTTCACAGTACCAAAGCGTTTCGTAGTCACAACAATTCAGAAAAAAAAATGTTTCCTGGTCCGACAAAGTAACTAAACCACACATGATGGAAAGTGCAATATAATCCAAAAATAGTAGCGACCGGCAAAAGACGAGAATCCATGATAGCCATTTGCTGTCATGCCAGCCCACATATAGCACAACAGAAGTTATTTAGATATGTATATGAATAATTAGTTATACAGGCTGATCCTTGAACGCGAATGTTCGCAATCAGTCACTTGACAGTCTTTGCACTTGTGTACTGTGGTCAGAACCCAGTTAGAGCAATTGCCCTACCAACTCAATTTTATTACTCGTAATTTCTTCGGCATTGTCAGTTTGAAAACGCCAATTATGACACGCTCGCAACCGCCCCTACATCCATTTGAGTCCTTTGATTGAGGCTAGTATACTATACACCATTTAAGTGTTTAACATTTTCCGCGGCAGTTTTCAAGTGGATTCCCGCAACGGTAGAACCGCTCGTATGTACAGGCCTTATTATGGATTGCATCTGCCTACGTTGTTTGTTATCGTATGCGGCAATTTTGATAATGACAGAGGAATATCGAAGTCACCGCTTAGCGATATCTGAGAGACGCAGCCCACTAACCCAGTCTTGTGTTTTCCCATCGTGTTCATTTCTATTGACGGTAGGCCTCCTGTAAATAAATATTCATTTATTTTTTATAACTATGTGCGAAAGAGTGACTCCGTTATGTACACTTCAAAATAGACAGGAGGCTTGGACACTATTTGATGTATAGAGCTGTATCCTATTTCTGTTTAGCTTGCGGAGCTTTAGAAGATATAAAATCACCACGAGCGCGGGTTGCCAGATTCACAGCTGTACGGTAATTCACATCCCGGCTAGGACTAAGAAGTTCTCTAACTTTAACTGTAGCCAAGTCGTTGGGCTGTGGAATTGCCTTCTGGCAAGCATTTTCCCATCGTCCTATGATACTGGGTCATTCAACGAAGCGCGAAGAAATATTTGTGCAAGGCGGCATATCACTAAAACTAACGATAGGTTTTTTTTACTTTTGATGGTTGTAGTTATTTTATGGGCTGCGCCGTTATTTTATGAACGCAGTTGGTAGTCATCTATCAACAGACGTAGTGTGGTTATTTTGGGAATAAAAAAAATACTTCCTAGAAGCTGACCTCTCATAGTTAACGCAATTCGCACAAATGCTTTGCAGCAAGAGAGCATAGAAGGCGGCTCACAAATTTTGTGAGCGTGTACAGATAATTAAAGAAGCGGCATAAAGAGAGTGGGAGAGCCATTATCTCTGTCCTCCCAGCCCATCAGCTTCCCTATCAGATTTGAGACCCCACAGGGATGCTTTCTCCAAAAACTTCCCGTCCTAACGAACGTGATATCCGAGCAACGCACTCGAGGGATAGCGCCATCCGACATTTCCTGGCGTGAGCTGTACATGATGTGTTTCGACGTACCACTTCAAGACATGAGCCGAGCGAGGGGTGGTGTAGCCCCTCCCGTAATAAGGATGAAGCCTGAAAAAGGCCTGACGGCACCGAGTTGCGTGAGAAATCTTGCACTGCATTTCCCTCGTACTCTACAGACGGGAGGAGGATCACTTCGGTAATTTTAGTCGGTAAAAGTCTGACAAATATTGGGGCTACGGCCCTCACTACTGCCCTGACAGGCATTAAAGATTTCCACCCGGTCAAAAAAAGGACAAAAAAGTACTTGAAAATCTACATACCTATATAGAGACCATTTTCAGTATTCAACTGTTTATGCTTCCCAGGAGACATTTTTCCGACTGATCCGAGACCGTCTACTTCTAAAACGCCCGCTTGTCTGTTCCTAAAAAAATATGATAAGTGTGATTGTTATTTGATATAACATAACATTTAGAGATAATTACGTGCGTTAATCTAATCCCAAACCAAGCATCTCCTATTACTATGGGCATTAGATAAATATACATATACACATCCATGATTTGCGATAACCCATTCTTCTCATCACAGTGCAGTTTCCCGATGCTGATACTCGAACCCAGAGCTTTTAAAGGCACAGGTAGTGTTACTACAAGCTCAGTGGAAGCTGGCTCTGCCTTTACCTCAATATTCGCCAGATGGGAGGAGGAACAGCCCAGTGATTTTAGTCGGTAAGAGTCAGACATACCTAGGCGGTCACCCTCACAGCGACCTTTACGGTCCATGAGGATTTCCACCTGGTCCAAAGAAAGGGTCACTAAATTTGCGCAATCAATCGTCATATTCTTTAACTCATAAAACCTATCTTTTGAAATGGTGTCTTTCAAATGGATACCTTTGCAAACGACATTACAGATGGCTATCTTTGCAAATGTTACGTTATAAATGGACGTTTTTACAAATGGGAATCTATGCATGCTGCGATAAAAACGAGTGTGAGACGCAGGGTCTGTGTTCCGGTGGGCGAGGTGGAGCGTATCGTTTCATGCAGAGATGGGCAAAATGTAATCTGATTAATGATTACAAAATGTAGTCGTAATTTTAATTTTCTTGCTCTGTAATCATGATTAAATCCATTTAAAACATTAAGAAATCATATATGTGTATGCAATCTGGGATTCTGTAGTGTTTAAAACATAGATGAGCAAAATGTAGTCATATTAATGGTAAAAAAGTTAAAATGTAATCGTAATCATTTTTATTAATCTGATTACATTTTGCCCATCTATGGTTTCATGCCGTTTCTAATAAGTTCATTGCACGGTCATGGTATAGGTTCGCTGTAGCGGGTGAATAGCTTAAGTGTGCAGTTATGAATGTTTCACATACCTGGTAGCGCGAGCTCTGTGCCACAATCCGTCGTCTACCTTCGTGTGATTTGCTATGATCACCACCTCCCCGCTGCCCAAATCGTATCTGAAATATGAAAATTATTAGCCTGATTTCCCTTTCAGGATTTACAGAAGAGATTTCTGATTGTAGAATAAAAATAATTGAAAACCGGAATGCGATGTATGAAACATAAGTGTTTGTAGAGTGGCTGCGTGAGGCGACATCTCGTCAGCTTAGCTAACGCATACCTACGGGGTGCCACGATGCCAATGCAGCTCACGAGGTATGTCCTGTATGGCTCTCGCAGCGAGTTGGAGACCCACTAAGCTAGCGGACCACAATGAGATACAATAATATAATAATATATAATAAATAATAAATAATAATAATATATAATAATAATATATTAGGTCCTTACATATGAAATTGGCGTTTTGTATGGGAGGAACAAAAAGTCGAATATTTTTTAATATAATATATTTAATTAATCAAAGTATGAACCATTATTTTCTATGCACTTTTGCCATCTCATAGGTAGTTCATTGATCCCTTTACTAAAAAAACCAGTCGGACGGGAATCAATAAAATCTTTGAAGGCGATTTGGACTGCCCCATCGGAGTTGAATTTTTTCCCTTGCAAGAAGTTATCCAAATTTCGAAAAAAATGGTAATCTGTTGGAGCAAGGTCCGGGGAGTACGGAGGATGTCTTAGACTTTCCAATTGAAGCTCTTCTAATTTAGTAGCCGTCTGTTGCGCAGTGTGTGGTCTAGCGTTGTCGTGAAGCAGCAGTGGCGTGGAGCGATTGACCAGCCTAGGTTGTTTAGCCGCTAGCTTTTCCATCATGGTTTGCAATTGCTGACAATAGACATCAGCCGTATTAGTCTGGCCAGATTTGAGAAAACTGTAATGATCAATACCGGCACTAGTCCACCAAACGCTTACAAGTAACTTTTTTGGGGTTAATTTTCGCTTGGGGCAGGATTTTGCTGGCTGGCCAGGATCCAACCATTGCGCTGAGCGCTTCCGATTATCGTAAAGAACCCATTTTTCATCACAGGTAATGATTCGGTTTAAAATACCTTCATTATTGTGCCGGTTTAGTAATGTAACGCAGCAGTCGACGCGCGTTTGGCGGTTTGCTTCAGTCAATTCGTGAGGTACCCACCTTTCAAGCTTTTTAATCTTCCCAATTTGCTTCAAGTGAATTAAAACAGTTTTATCACTAACATCGCAGCCTGCAGCTAACTCGGACGTGGTTTGCGATGGATCCGCTTCCACAATAGCCTTCAACTCTTCATTATCAACTTGAGTCTCAGGCCGTCCACGGGGCTTGTTCTGCAGGTCGAAATTTCCAGAACGAAAACGTTGGAACCAAAAACGAACTGTGTTTTCTTTTGCAACACGACCGCCATACACATCATTCACCCTTCGAGTTGTTTCCGCAGCACTAGTGCCACGGCGGAACTCGTACTCGTAAATAATGCAATATTTTAAGTTTTCCATTTTGTAAAATGAGTGACGCAAACAGAAAAAAACAGAAGAAAAAAACAAATGAATGACGATCATCGAAGCACAAATACATGAGTCTATAGCTGTACAAATTTGAATTTGGAATTCCTTACCAAAGAGGAGAAATTTGTGATTAAAGTGGCCAGTACGAAAAACGCCAATTTCATATGTAAGGACCTAATAATATATAATAAATAGATACAGGTACAGCACCCGCGTTGAAATATAAAACTGACTCACCTGAATACAAGCACTGAATGCTCGACTGCCAACGACAGGAAGTCCCCTGGGGGAGTGAGAGGAGACCGGCCACTCCATATCAGCAGCCCGTCGGAGTTCACCGACCGGAAGCGGATGTTAATGTCCAGTGAGTAGCTCAGCAGCCTGTAAATATAAAAACCGTATCTAAGCGTTTGAGGTCGCGCAACGTGATCCTTCAAAGAACTATAGTCATTGGCATAGAGGATCAGCAGCCTGAATTGCCAGTGAGCTGGTCATATTAGTCGAATAACCGACAGCCGCTGGGATAAACGTGTTCTTAAGTAGAGACCGTGTATCATTAAACGTACTGTAAGACATCCTTCGGCTAGGTGGACCAACGATTTTTTTTATTTTGATTTGCCATAGTCGAAACACCACGCCTGATATAGGGATGTCGAAAATGAAAAAAAATATCAATATATCGATAGTTATTAAAATATCAATATCGGCGTCGATATATCGAAGGAAAAATATCGATATATCGATTAAATCTTAATAAACACGAAAGTATTTTATCAGTATTCCTTTTTATTTGACAAAATTACAAAAATATCAAGAACTATAAGGCTATCTTCTAACTTTAAGACCCATTTTTATGATATCAAACAAAAATAAATAATAAATAAATAAATGGCGGCAAATACATGCAACAAATTCAGATGACAATGCAGGCAACGTAACAAAACATAGTACTCAACAGTCATAGACAATACAGTGATTTTTTTTTTATTCGGTCCTATCTTCTACAGTTTCAGATTTCAGCGACTTCACTATCATAAAAATTAAAAAAACATCGTTTATATATATCATTACAAAATATATCGGCAAAAAATATCGATATATTGAATTGAAAATATCGATGTATCGATATTTATTCGACAAGCCTAGCCTGATAGTAAGCATGATTATAATCCAAAAAAAACGACTACGATTATCAATTAAAGAAAAAAACAATCGACAGTCGCAGTAATCATGCCGGCCTATAATAATATCTCTTCACGATTCATTTAAAGAAGCCAATATCATAGGACGATGGTAACACGCCGGAAGGTCAATCCACAGCTTAACGACTCAGCAAAAGTAAGAGTTAGAGTACCTGCGCCGAGCTGAGAATCTCGGGAGAGGCCTGTGTCTAGAAATAGAGAAATGCAGGCTTAGTATGATTTTTACAAAGTTCTCTTGTACCCAAGTTTTTCTCCTGATCTTATAAATGTCATCACTTTGCAATTGGTCTACCAACAAGTCTCCAGTTCCCCCATCGGCCACCATTCCGTTAGTTTGATGAGCTACTATAAAAAACTTACCGCTGCATAGTATCTTCATCATCTATGTGAATAAAACTGTCCGTGCCACTGAAACTGGGGTACGAGTTCATGTCTCCCCAGTTGACGTCATTCTCGTCCAAATACTTCACTTGCATGTACGTCTGCCCGTCATATTCTGGACCTACTGTGTGCCCTGAAATGGAGAAACAGTTTTTGTTTAGATCATACTGATAGCTACGAATTACGGTGTGGAATAGCTTCCACCCACGTTCTCGGCACTTGGGAGTCTTTAAGAGACAGGGTGAATAGACATTTATTGAGCAAATGCAGACCATTATCGGACTCATCTTCACCTTCCACCAGGTGTGACAAAGGTCAAGCGGCCGACTGTAAATCTTAAAAAAAGACATTCCTTCACAAACTTTTACACGTATGCATACGCGTTCGTATACCTTCAGGTATCAGGTTCACACGGGCTCATTTTCCGCAACTCGACGTCTGAGTGCGTCTATTTTGCGTGATACCGGGTCGGGGTGATTTCAATCATCCCAGCCCAGCTCCTTCAGGAAATCCGCCAGCCGCCTGATATTGCTGGTTGCTGCTGGAAGGGACCTGGGTGTGCCTAGGTGTTGTGCCCGGCACACTGCCAGTTCACTGCACTCGATGAGCACGTGCTTGGCTGTCTCTTCGTTCGTATACCTTAGAGACCTTTTTTTTTTTTAACTCACCCATCACACCTAGTGAAAGGTGCAGATGAGTCCAACCATGGACCAACCACATCTGCCCAACAAATATCTATTTAGCCTTCTTTCCGAATATCCCGGATCGTAAGAACATGGACTAATAGACGCGAGGTAAACAAGCAAAATACAAGTGTAAAGACCGTCATATTGATTGTCGCGTTTCGGAGTCAGTTTGTGTATATCCAGTTGTTCATATACCTAAAAACCTTTCACCGCGGTATATGTGGGCCCACATAGCAGTTGTGATTGTCAACGGAATTGCCGTTTTTGGTTAACACTGTACTTTCCATCAAATGCAATGTAGTCACTTTCTTGAATCAGTATAAAAAAGGTGTATCCCACTCTTTAAATTTAAGGAAGGCAAAACTTTTATGCCTCAATCAAACGCACACTACTGAATGACACTCACCTATATCTCGATCCACATCATTGTGTATTCGATGCTTCTTGCTCACAAAGTATTTTCGCTTATTAAACTTCTCTACATGAAGATGTTGTATATGTTTTTTAGTTTTCCTATATTTCGGTTTGAATCCCTTTTTCGGAACTATATTATGATGTATTTCGTTCTCTGAGATATTTCTTGCGTATGGGATGGGAGGTAATATCTCCTTACATTGATTCTTATCACTGTAACAAGATTTGTCGAGATATTAATGCCTCATCGAAGGTTCCGGTTCAGGTTAGCTTTGACCAAATAATCAAATTTTGTAAAATTTTCAAATGGACCAAAATTATAGCTAATGCTGAAGAGATTATGGTTTCTAGCAAGCGTCGAATTAAGACTCTGTTAAATTACTTATAATAAGTATTTGAGTATAGATTGACATCTTGGCGTAGTTAAAGACGATAACACTATGTAGTAAGGCCTTTTCCCGCCAAATTGATTCGTAGTGCGTGTGATTTTTTTTAATTTTCGCAACAAAATTACAATACGACAATAGATAACGCACGACCCACCCGTTTAAAGCGCCTTGTTTAGAAGTTTCCTGCGTCTTACCACTTTGCACAAAAGTTTACCGCATTTTATTCCACGCGTATTATTTCTTCCCATATATCCTTTAATTCAATGTTCAGGATGTCAAAGTCTTACCTGCAAGTATAATTCTGGGGTTCTTCGCAATTATCCACGTTTAGGCCGCCCAAAGCAGAAGAAACTATCGATAGCTCTTCATCATTAATCACCAACTGGAAATTTGAAATTAGAGGTCATTAAACACCTTCTCTTAAACTTTTTTACCACACACTTAAAGATTGTAAAATGCGTTGTCAAGCGCACTATTTCTTCTGAATTCTTATCATTCTCTGGAATCATCTCTGCTCAGCCCGTAAGGGACATAGCGCGACGATATATATTGTTATTATAATAAAAGAGTTATTTCTAACCACAGAGTCCATGTTAAAAATCGTAATTAATAACCTGAACATCTTACCTGACCAACGCATCCACTGAAGGAGCTCCTCAGAGCCAATCTAGGCGGTATTGGGTGCGGCGCACCACCCAACAGTAACGGCTGGTGGAGCGACAGTCTCCTGGCCGCGCCGCGTGACGTCACGGATCGCGATGACGTCACGGACAGGTGTGAAGTCACTGCACTCGGACCCCGTACCCTTAGCGTGCCACGGCGGCCGGATCTGTTGACGGATATCCGGTGCCACTGGTCTCGCTCTAAAGGGTACGGTGATCTGAAAATAATACGGACCATCCATTTAAATATTATCACGCCAATTCCCTATTAGGGTAGGCAGAGATAATGGAACGCCACTCAAAACGCTTTCCCTTTCTTAACATCCATTAATCCATTCAACACTCTCGCAGATTTCACGTACGTTTAACCTTATCATCCACAGAGACTTTTTTAGATAAATTTATTTTGCCTTAGGTGTGCTGTGGTCAAATTGTCGATCAAAAAGGATAGGGCAACTTAAAAAAAGACCAAATGGGAGTTAGATTCACGCAGCGAGGTTTGCGTATCTTTAAAACTTTTTAATATTCTCTGCTGACTCTGAACATGTTACCTGACCAAAGCGATACCGGAGCCGAGATCAAAGGCAAACTCGACAAAATAGTCTCTCAGTTGGAGGGAGATGAAGTCACCATCCCCATCAGCTCGCTCCGAGTTGTATAGGATAAGCCCGTCACCGCTCGCTGGTTTTAAGGTTATCTGAAATAAATATAAACAAAATTTAATAATATAAAACAAACGCAGTACGTCCATTGCTGGACTACCGTTCGAAAGCAGCTTGCATTCAGCCTCAGCAGCGATATAGATTAGGTTTTTAAGGTGGTAGGGCGATTGCATACATATAAAACTAAATGAAAATAGAATAAGAAACAAATCGTCAATAACATGAACCTACTACCGGATTCGGAAAACGAGATTTACCGAGCAGGGCCAATAAAATACTCTAATAGTCGCTTTTTTTCAAAATTTTGTTACAAAGGTTCAAATTAATTTGTATTATATGGCACGTGAGAAACACAACATATAATAGTATTTTGTTTATTGAAAATATTTTATGATAATTCGACAAGGTGTTTCATTAATCTGTGATAAAAAAAAGAACGGCTAAGTGCGAATCGCAAGTACGAAGGCCTCAGGATGTCTCTAAATCCGAAGACACTAATAGGAAGGAATTTATGTAATTAGTAAGAAACCAAATTCTAGTTCAGCTTAATTATGAGACTAAAGTTTAGTTTATTCGGATATTTCCTTAAATAGAGTGTTCAATTTAAAATGCTTCCAACCGAGGGCATTAAAATGTAAGGAAAAAGTCAAAAGTTATTAAAAGTTCTTCTAAAAATACTCCCCTTGACGACAGCGAATTTGTCTCTATAGACATAAATGCTAAAATTAAAAAGTATAAGCCCAACCCATTTAAATCCAGCTGGGACATGGTGCCATAGTAATTTACTAACTTCTGCTACTTTTTTTCATTAGCCTATTTTCGCGTTCAGGAAAGCTTTTAAGAAATGATGTCAAAGTTTCTTAAAAAATTACTCGGAGTGTACATATTTTCTCATTTTGTTTACCGAGTTCCTTGTCGGAAAGAAATTTTTGAAAGTATCATGGTAATCAAGGAATTTATAATGGGAATAAGTTATCGCCTCTATAATTTATTGCACAAAGTTAGGGTTGATATAGGAAGAGTTGAGATAAGAAGGATTAAATGTTAGGAAGGCGGTCCTCCAATTTTTGGAGGAAGTTCTTAAGGTGAAGGAGGAGGCATAGCGTGAGCGGGAGAGCAGGCTTCATCCTCCCTGTCCTTCCCGCCCCTCCGTCGCCCTCGCCGGACTGGACGTAGGAGGGAAGCCTATTCTAGGTCCTCCCTCCTTAACGGATTGACGCCTGGGTGGTGCACTTGCGGGAGTGCGTCGCCCAGCATTCTCAAGGCGAAGCGGTGCGCGATTTGTTTCCGCGCACCGCTTCAAGAAAACGAAGGTGAATACACGTTGTGTAGTGGGCTTCCATTAGGTCAGACGTCACCGGGTGCTGAGGAAGCTGGAACAGCCTTTCACTTTGGCCCTGGCAGACGGAAGAAGGAACACACTGGGGGTTTTAGTCGGTGCGAGTCCGACACACCGGGGAGCGGCCCTCATTGCCCCCTGACGGCCCATATCGGGATTCTCCCGGGTTACAAAAAAAAGAGGATTATATGTTAACTGTTGGTGACGGAAGTTTAGAACAAACGAATAAAATTGTTGCATTTCTTAGTAGCGTATAGTAATAGTAAAATATAGATATAAAGAAAAAGATACTATTGATTAAATACGATCGTTTTTTTTTTATCCGTTGGAAATCCTCATGTAGCGTCAGAGCAGCGGTGGTCCGTTATTTTGGACTCTTACTGACTAAACCCACTGGGGTATTCCTTCTCCCGTCTGCCAAGTGCTGAGGGAAAGGCAGGGCGAGCTACCTCACGTAATTCGGCGAAGTCGGATCTTTTTCAGGCCCATTCTTATTATGGTAGGGGTGGTGTTAAAAGCTACCCCTCGCACGCATCGTATCTTGGAGCGATACGACAAAACCTCCCTCTCTAAAGTATGTGATGCCCGTGTAGCGCTCTTGAGGGAGTGCGCCGTACCGCTCCTAGATACAATAGGCTTACTGGTGGTGGAAAAGATCATAAGGCTACCTGTATGACATCAAACAAAATTTTCATGTGTAAGTCTCTTTAGAAAGGTTACCAGCTGCACTACTGGCCACATGAGATAATTCATATAAGCGCAAAATGGCAGCCATTATTGATCTGATAACACCGAAAGGGATATGTCATAACGATATTTTATTATTTACTATAGTTACTACAATGAAAAGGAAATACGAGGTGCGATTGTGAAATAAGTAACAAAAATGGCTAATTTAGCAGTACACACGCTTGGATCTCTGAACAAAGGAGTGAACATTATATTGGGAGAATAGACGTTAGTTAATGCAAAAAGTTATAAAGATTTATACAATTATCACTACGCCACAAGTGACTTTAAACAACATGATATACCTTACGACGCGGGCATAGTCATTAAGGATGCACTAAATCTTCATTGATAAATTTGATAAAAAAAATCTCAGACAAAAGATGATTTAAAAATCAAGTACCTGTACATCAAGCCACGATTGAGCTGAGTTTCCAAGTCCTGGTAAGCGAAGATATGACGACCCGTTGAAACGAGGTACCTTAAATGACGTATTAATATTATTAACGAAACTGTTAAGTACCCAGATAAAAATGCATTAAGATTATTTCAAATATACGAATAATCGTATCTGACAGCAGCTGTAGCTAGAAAAGTGACAATCTTACTATTACTTCCATCCCATGTACTAAAAAGTTTTCCAAATCTATCTTTTTTCGTGTCACCGATGCCGTGGCAGTATATTCCCTTTCTTTTATAATATTGAATTCTTTAAAAGAAGTGTTAAGGGACTTTTGATCAAGCTGTTTTTTTATTTTATCTTTTTTTATGATTTACAGGTGGACGCATGATCTCAATCACACCAGGTGGAAGGTGAAAGTGAGATCGGACCGCGTCCGCCTAACGAATGCATATTCACTCTTCTTTTAAAGACTCCCAAGTCATAAGATCGTGGAAATATGCTCACAGGAAGCATTGCTGTTTGTGTAATGAATGTAGAAGCTAATCTTTTCGTGCGGATATAAGGAACGTCCACCACATACGGATGGTATCCTATAGTTTTCTGCATCTTAATTTAATTCAATACCAAGACTTTTTTAAATAAAATTCAAAATATTGTTGCCTGATAAATGATAAAAATACTACGGTCCCGTAAACAAGAGAGACAAATATCAAAAATTATTTAGTAATGAAATGAAAAATGCAACAGAAGCGCTCTCAACTCGAAACTTTGTTACAGTCAGTTAAAATAACCTTAATTGTGCAAAACGTAATAACCGGGAAACGTTGAAGTTGTAAAAAAATTCGTTGGCTTCATTTCATCCATTTAACTTTCACGCTAAATAGTGTAAATGAATTTAGCTGCTAGCTTTAAAGAAAAATGTATTAATTGTGCTACAAAGTCGTTTTTAGTAGGAGCTACAATGTTGATTTTATTTCAATTCTTTAAACTACTCTTTATGATTCTTCTGCGATCATTCTGGTGTAATACATAAATTTATAGAGAAACTGTTTCAATATTTATTACTTATAACACTTTTTATCAGAATAAACTGCTATAAACACAGTACTGTATATAAAAGTTATGATCTTGTACAGTGAATATATTTTAATAAATAATTTCAGTTAATATCAAGGCCAAAATGATAAAGTTACCTTTAAGTCTAAAGTGATTTCGCACTTAACCCCAGCATATCCCAAAGGGCATAAGCAAACTTTGTTGACACAGCCCCCACCGTGTTGGCATTCACATGAATCTTTATCTTCTTTTAACATATCTATTTTATCAGTTTTTGCTTCAATTTCATCAGTACTAACTGCTGTAGTGTGAGTATTCTGCAATTTTGGTTTCTCGTCTATATGTTTTAGCTGCCCAATAGAATTTTCAAGTTTATTGTTATCTTTAAAGTTAGATTTAGAGTCTCGCATTACTATATCGTTGTCTTCAAAGTGTACTATATCATTAATGTCATATATAGCGTGGTTTGTATCGTCAAGTTGCTGTGCTGTTTGTATAGTTGTAGCTTGATTCGTTGATTTCCATGGAGATAGAGTTGGTGCACATTCTCCTGTAAATGATTACTCTAATTAAGAACCCCTTTTAGCATATTTTTATGAAGCAATTCAGGTAAACATTATTGAATATAGCTTGTTTAAAATCTAGAATAACTGCACTCGAATATATTATAAGGTTTCAACAATAAAAAACATACATTCCAAATAATACAATATATGGAATTGAAAGAAAATTTATAAAATAATATTACTTATAGCATAGAATATGGAATTAAATAGTGACTGAAGACACTAGATATTTCAGAATTGTTATAAAGTATTTATTTAAAATGATCGATTTGAAGAGGCTTATAACTAAAATAAAGTCAGTGACGTCGTTCCTAATTAATGATAATGCCCCCAAAGGTGTTAGCTGTTAGCGCTTGATTGTTTTAAGCAAGTACTTTATAATACGCCTTGTGAGACCCTTTCAACTCACTCAAGAACACGTACGTACACGAACGCTAATGGTTACGTAGAGCAATGCCTCCATAAAGTAACATTAAGTATTCAAGACAAGGCATCAAGGAATTTCATTATTTCAGCGCAACGGTTTCCCTGATAGAATTAAAATAAGGGCGAGTTACATCAGCGGTGCTTTCGAACAGCTGTCTTCAATGTCGAACTTATCCATGGGTACTATGTTTAACCGACTATAAAAATGAGGAAGACCTGTATTCGACTGTACGTAATTTTTTATGTATGTGTTTACTCATAACTCCGTCATTTATTCGACCGATTTGTATAATGATTTTTTAAGGTATTGGACTTACTATGAAATTGGTCCTTTTTAATATGATACAATATTGATGAAAGTCTTCTTAGATACAAACTGTTTCGCTTAAAATGACAACAGTATTTATAGTTTTCTTTCTATATTTCTATCATGGGTAGATCGATCTAGATGATTATTTTATTGCTTAATATGATATACAGACTTTTGTCCATCATCCGTCAGTTTCCAATTCGGAACAGAATGTGGACGAACGTTGCTAAAGTATTTCCTGGCTTCCTCAAGCTGCTTTGCGTCAGGTTCCTCTCATCTGTGACGTGAGTACCTTTAAACACAATTCCTTCAAACTTACTATGATTTCCTTTTTAACTATTTCCCCACTGTATCCTATGATGCTAGTCACGTATAAATTTTCGCATTTACATAGAAGAGACTGACGGCAATACTTGCCGTAATATAGGCGTAGGTTTTGGAGAGATCGACTCTATTAGCACTGGTCTGCAACCGTCTAGAAGAAAGCAAAATTACACGCGGAAGTGGGCTCTCACTGGACGTAAGGAAAGACCAAATCAAAATATGTGGCATAATCCTGCGGCCGAGCCAGCCTCACATTCATCGAGCTATCGTTCCTGAGGATTCTGCTGGTGAGGTTCAGAAAGAGACGCAGGCCTTAGGCAAACTTGCACATCCTTATTTGTATCCCAAGCGATGGCGGGTATACTGCAACGGAACTGAATTTGAACTATGTGGTTTTTTATGTCGTGTTAATGTAAGGTTTTCTAGTGATTGTAAAAAACTCTTAATTTCGGGTTTCCTCGGAGTAACCACGGAGAAATCATCTTCATTGTATATAGTAAGAATTGTTTAACAAAACTCTATTATATTAGACTAAATTACAAGTAATGAAAACTTAAAGTTATAAAATCTTGTGTTACTATCGTGAAAGCAACTGTTAATTTAAGAAAATGTAAAACTATCATCCGAGATACACAAAAGAGGATCCATCTCATCCCATTTATCAAAGAAATACTTAATCTTTTAAGTTGTGCGCCGATCGTTCTCTGAGAGGTAACAAATAAGTTTCACAAAGTTCCGAATGGATCGCTGGCGATGTTGGAAACTTTACCAGTTACGTGCGTCAGTTTAGATCTAGTACCCGTGATGGGTTGAGAGTTCTTTGAACGATTTTACAGGGAAATAACCTTTGTGATTATCATCCAAACTATTATAAATACTTTATCAGGTCCTCCTACTTCTTGAGTCGTATGCCATTTCTTCTGTTATTGGCATTGTGAAAGGCATTATATAAATTATGTTAAGATTATCATGGATTCGATACGTCCTATCAAAGTTTTTTAAACCCCTTGAACGTGTTCTGTCAACCTCACCAATAACCATCAGGTGTTCGAAGTTATTGCCGTTTTTTTCTACTTACATGAGCAAAAACGTCTAGTATTCAGCAAAGGAAAATTGTAGATAGTCTATATATCAAGTTTCAACGTTACTACCTGGTTATACAGGTCGCAGTTACGATTAAACTGGAGAGCCACGGTGTCTTTGAAATCGGTTAGTTAATTTCTCTACCCGCCTCTGTTCTTGATATTTAGCATGTAAGATTTTCCGTACATAAGGCTAATAATAGTATTTATAATACGTACAATATGCGAAAGGTTGGTCACTTTGATTCGACAATACACAGGTGAAATTATTCAAGATTTCTGGAACTATATTCACCTCAAAGCTCAAAGCAAATCCACATTGAATGGCTAATCGTAACAGACGGCTGTTCGGGAAGTCATGAGAAGAAAGGATATAGGCAAAGGGATCACAATATGAATTTTCTCGATCGATTTCCGAAAGCATGATTTCGGGGAAGAGAAGCCTAGACCGGCAGAAAAGGAAGTGGCTGATTAACATCTAAAAGTACAAATTGTTTCCTAAAAGCTCATTATTTTAAAAATAACTTCTAGTACTTAGAACTTAAAATGCTCGCCCTTACACCTTTAATAAACGGAATCGAAATGCAACTAAAAGTAAAGAAATAAGTATATTAAATATTTTCGCAATAATAAAACAAAAATCTAAACGGATAATATACAAAAAAAGGAAGTAAACAGAAAATGGGGCCTCCTTAGGAAGTTGTAGAAGTAAATATTATAGAAAATGGGGCCTCCTTCAACTTTATGTCACAGAACAAATCTGATGCGTATGAGAATAACCATAAATGCAGCGTAACATTTATTGCCCGCATAAATAACATCTTTTAGAAACTGAGCTTGAATAAAGTAACAACCTATTTGGCATGTTTCAAAACGGATGTAACCTACTTCCTTTGACAGAATTGCAGTCAATTTGCGAGCCGTTTGTGTCGAGTCTGGATTTAAACGTTCCATTTGACATGACAAACAGAATCCGTTGGACGCCGTCATGTTTACACGCCCAAATTGCATTGTGATTTGAGTAAGCGATTTGAAGAATATATTATAGAAATAGAAGGTTTTTGCTTAATTAATACATGTTTAAGAATATCGAATAAGCGGGCTACAGATGTAGTTTTAATTGGCTGAAATACCTGAACACTCGACCATTGCATTCGCAATGTGTGTAGACAACACAGAACAAATTAACTGTCGGTTGAAATTGTGTGTGTGCAACGCGCTTAAGTGTAAAATTGAATACAATATTGACTAAGTTATAACTATTTTTGAATTTTATCGTGCTTATTTATAACTTATATGTCGATATAAGCAACCCCGAAACAGCTGTATCTCTTACCTCGAAAGAGATATAGCATAACGCTTAGATTATTATAGAGTCCGCTCATACATCGGACATAAAATTTCCGCGCCAAAATTAACACGTGACATGACCTACTAGATGCATTGTGGCAGGTGGCGCCACCAGAAATAGAGTTGCCACATTCACCCTAAATACCCTTAAAATTAATTATATATTCCAATACGGAATAATGCCAAATTTCTGTCATAAATACTATTATTTCACTCGGCTTGTCTTGATTTAAAAACCATTTATATAATTAATATACATAAAAAAATTATAAACAGTTCTATGGTACATGATGATTTTAATAATTTTCCATAATATTGATTCAATACTTAGCATGAGGTACAACCAAGGCACCACCCAAGGACTATCTATATATCATATAGATGTCACGATGTAGGTATAGTGTTATTCCGAACAACCTTGTAACTATTTATGTATTATTTCAAGAAATAAAACAATTAATTAATAATTTCTTGAATAAATTGGACTTTAAGCAAAAAATAAATATAATTAACAAAGATTAAACAATGATGCTAAAAAATGTTGTAAATGAAAACTATAGTATACTGTACTAATATAATGCCTAAGAGCAATTTATATAATTAGTAAATATTTTTAATTTTTTTATTAGTATCAACTATGGACCCTGTTGGGCATGGTATTTATGTAGGCAAGAAGGCTTCAATATATAAATAATAATTCGAAGGCCTAGGCTGATGTAATTAACGAAATGTGCAACGTAATTTCACGTTCGGTTAATATTGGTATGAAGATCGTTGCAGACACTGGAAAACACATATAATACTTTTATTCCCGAAATATTTTTTTAAAGGAGTAAAAAGATGGTTGGGAAGAAAAGAAAGGCAACCATACATGTTGCCTGTTCGATCGTGAAAGCGAGTTCGCACGGTAGAAAAAAATAGGTTATTCGAAGTACTAATTTTACGTAGATAAAGTCATGGGCAAAAACTAGTATTGTATATAGGTGACGTACTCATGCATATTAAGAAGTATACAACTTTTCAACTCTTAGATCACTATACCTCAAAAATGGCAATTCTTAGGAGAATACGTGTAAGCAAAATTGTTACAGATAATTGCATAATCTACAACTTTGACATACATATTTTTATTTAGTTTTGTTGAAACATGTAAAAACCCATATTTGTGAAATTAAATAACTTTTTTGTTGATATGGGATCAATGGGAATGGCGTTCCCAACATTCGTACCAGTTTTCAACTCTATGCGATAATCATAACCATGTATATTGACCGGGCTAATAGCAATTAAAAATAAAAATACCAAAAAGTTTACACAAATAATCGATATATTTTTCATCAACGTAGTGATTAATAACAACTATATCGTACTTGATGCCAGCTAAAGAGAATAAAAATTAATATTTTCGTGTTAAAGCACAGGTTAGATAAGTCCCTAAAATTGGGGAGTTTTAAAAAGTAAAAAACTGGCAACATTAGCAGTTAAAAATTATTGTTATATGATTTAAAATTATATTGACGTTTTTTCAAAGAAATGCAAACATATTTCACTGTTTACCTATGAAAGGAAATTTTACTATTGCTTCCGAATTATCTCTGAAAATTTCTGCACAATTTGACGGCACACCACGTCATAATAAAAAAATATAACAGAGCACAACACTGCACCATTTCCAAGTGACAACTGTCATCCATGAGAAGTGTGTCATGTAGTAATTCATGCAATTCACTTAAACTGTTTTGTGCGGTTAGTACTACTAGGTTGGCATAACGATTTATTATTATTATTTTACCTAGTCTGGCTATGGCGACCTGGTAGATAAGGGACAGAATCCATAAACGGCAACGCGTATGGCCGTAAGTTCGAATCCTGGCAGGTACCTCTGGATTTCTCCAAATGAAGTACGAGCTAGGTACATCATGCTCACGAGAGAAGGAATCGTGAAGAAATGTTATGTGTAAGCGCTCTGAGCATGGTGATCAGCTGCGCTACTAGTCACGTTGGATAGGACGATATGTAGGATATATAAGCGCAAAGTTAATACAACATCAAATGCATCTCTGCTCATCCCGAAGGGGATATAGCGTGACGATATATTATTATAATGTATATTTTAAACTATTTAATAATACATATGTACCTATATAAAGTTCATTTGTTGATTGTTTTGTGATAATCGCTATTTACCAATAATAAAACCATTTTTCATCTACGAGATCTAATAAAACTATATTTTAACATCAGAAAAATTGAATATATACTAAATATAATATATATTTTCCTAATTTACCTGGAAAGCCCTTTTTTATAAACTTACAAAGCATTCTTTTTCCTATAATCTGATCGTAAAAGCGAGAAACACTTGTTATTTTGTCCGCATTTCCGCGTCTCGACAATGGGGACGAATTCCGTTGTCAGTTCAAAGGCGAGCGGCAATAAAACGAGAGTATTTACGAGAAATTCTTCAAGTATATTGAAAATTTTATGTCATGGATTTATTTGTTCAGTAAGAAATTTCGTGAGAAAATAACTATAACTTTTTTAATATTTAGTAAATGCAAAAGGCAGACATACAGCGATAGGTTACTACTTAACATTATATGTAATTCAGACAAATTACCCGAATGATTATTGTATACTATTTTCGATCGACAAGTTTTTTTTTAAACTGAAATAACTTTTTCATTTGTAAACCTATTGAAATAAAATTACAGTAAATGTTAATGAAGCTTTAGCGGGCACAACCGCGTATATGTGTATTTTTTAATAACAATTCTGATTTATTTTTAAACGTTTTAGTAAATATCAATAGATGGTGCTATCATGTATATATTTTTTAAATAAAATAAAAAACGTTCATATTACGTTTTATAATCCTCTTAAGGGTGACTTTGGTATATCAAGACTAACAACTTTTGTTTTACGAATTTTTATAATTCAATCGTTTTTCCCCATACAAAAAAGAAAAAATCAAATTTGCAGTTTTGATCTTCTTAATACTCTGAAAGGCGGCGCGTTGCAACTGGGGCAGACGATTTCGTAGCATCAGCTGACTGAACTATAAATATAGAGCTAACAATTGATAGAAAACCCCACTGAAACTAAAAAATATATCTTAGGATGTGTTAAGTTTTGGCAAAAGTCATAAAACAAAAGTTGTTAGTCATGATGTACCTAAGTTACCTTAAAGAGGTTTTGCGTTAGTTACCAGTAACGTTGTATATTATATTATATTCGCTCATCACACTATAATATGTATTTTAGCTGGGTAAACCATAAATTCTTATAAAAATTTAAAATAATCTAAATTGTACTCCCGACATTTTTACTTGGTTTGGAATATAATATACTCCTTCTTCAATTGACTATCATCTAGCTTATTTACATCTGACTAAAGAACAGATTTGACAAAACACCGGGATCGGACAATATAACTAATGAAATGTTAAAATCTGGAGTTACAGAAATATCACCAATTTTTACGAAATTATTTAATGGAATAACAGAGGATGTACCTAAAGATTGGACTCAATCTATCATAATATTAGTTTATAAAAAAGGTAACAAAAAAGATATTGGAAATTATAGACCCATAAGTCTCGTATCTAATATATATAAGATATTTACTAAAATATTATTAAATAGAATTACCCCAACTCTAGACGAATATCAACCAAAAGAACAAGCTGGCTTTCGAAGCAATTTTTCTACAATAGACCACATTCATGTAGTTAAACAAGTTCTCCAAAAATATAATGAATATAATAAGACCTATTACATTGCGTTTATCCATTACAACAAAGCATTCGATTCTCTTAATCATGAAGCAACATGGACTACTTTGAAAGTACAGGGAATCCTCCATAAATATATCAGAATATTAAGGAATGTATACACGAACTCCAAAGCAAAAGTAAAAATGAAAAGAATAGGTCCAGAATTCCCGGTAGAAAAAGGAGTGAGAAAGGGCGACCCAATTTCTCCAAAACTTTTTTCTGCAGTTTTACAAATGGTTTTTAGTACACTACTCTGGGAGAATAAAGGAATAAATATCAATGGAGAGAGCTTAAGCCATTTAAGATTCGCGGATGATATAGTTCTTTTCTCAGAATGTTCAAATTCTCTAGAAAATATGATGAATGAATTAGCATCGGAAGTATGAAAGTTGGGCTGACTATGAACACCACTAAAACGAAAATACTTACAAACTCCGAAGCACATCATATCAGAGTAAACTGGAATTGATCGAGTATGTAAATGAATACATATATTTAGGGCAATTAATTTCAACAAAAGATAGCACAAACAAAGAAATAGAAAGAAGGGTGACCAATACTTGGAAAAGATATTGGTCACTCAGCGAGGTTACGTAAAACAGGGACCTACCAATACATCATAAAAGGAAAGCCTATAATACTTGTATATTGCCGTGTATGACATATGCTTGCTAATCCTGGGCACTTACAAATAAACAACTAAATAAGTTAAAAGTTTGCCAAAACGGTATGGAAAGGAGTGTATTAGGTGTGAAATTAAAAGATAAAATAAAAAATAAGTCACAAAAGCAAAAACTAAATTTAAAGATGTCGAAACTATAATAAAAAGGCTTAAATGGCGTTGGTCAGGCCATATGTTGCGTGACAACAAACAAAAATGGACCAGAAACATTACGGAATGGTATCCCAGAAACGGAAAAAGAAATAAAGGAAGACAAATCAAGAGACGGGAAGACGATTTAAAAAAGACGACAGGAAAAACATGGCTAAGGGAAGCTAGAGATAGAAGAAAATCGAAATCTCTTAGAGGAGGCCTTTGTAGGAAGACAAGTAGAGTAGTAAAAAAAAAATGTAAAAATATTCTATAATAAAGGCCTATATTATTACTATTATTAAAGAACAGATTTATTATATATATGTATAAGAAGAAGAAAAAAGTAGAAGAAAATGAGATATTGATTGATAGATAGTTACCTACACTTTGATATATTCATACTAATAGCTTTAGAATAAATATGAGAAATATGTTCCTACTTATCTCGTATTTATAAAAGATTATGACAGTAAAAATGTTTCTTAGCAAAAACTAGAGCAATATTCAGTTTTACCGCACCGTAGAGCATATCTGAAGGGTTGAATAACCTTATTTACGAACATCCATTGTCCGTATTTCTTGTATTGAATGTATAACGGACAACAAAAGACATTCCATTATAATAATTCCCTGTTATGATAACAATTTCCTATTCATACGAATCCAAACTCGGAATCAGTTAAGCTATGATTTCCCGCTAATCTTCGTACATGGATTCTTATGGCTCTCAAAACAGACAAAAATAAAATGTGTTAGCAATATGTTATTTGTAAAAAGGGAAGATTAATGTATTACTTAATGTTATGCTTATGTATTTATGTGTTAAGTAATGCTTATGTATTACTCTTAATACTCAAGTCTCAAACCAAAAATACATCTTTTCCGTCAACTGTCGTTTAAATAACGCAGTTTCACTGCGACGCAGCCTTGCGTTTCTTCTCAAGGTGTAGTCTCTTCTCAAACACTGATAGATCACCGTTAGGTTCGTTTCACTGTCCGGCCGCCCAAGTCAAGGTCCGTACCCACAGGGGTGTCCTTGCGTAACCGCTCAACCCATAAAATTCGCCGGCTGAGCACCTTCTGCATTCGCCAACCAAGCCTGATTTACTTGTGAAGGCCTGTCCCGGCCAAAAAATAATGTCACTTAAAAAAAAAAACATCTTTTATATGAGTTTTAATAACAATTTATCTATCTTTATTTAATTTGTTTTCTTGGGGAAATCGTCTTATAATCAGCCCGGCCGCACACAGGGATGACGCTTTCGAGGTGTGGCGGACTTGTACCGGCTAAAAACCCCTAGGTAACTACTTTTGCATATAAATGAGGACTGTGGGTTCTGTAATCAATTCTCCGCCCTTGGTCATGCTGCACCTCTTGGCCACTATCTCGGGAAGTACAAATATCTTCTCAAACACCGCCAAGTGTTTCGCGGAGCATGTCACCTTGTTTCATAGACTTTTCAAAGGTCGCTAGCCGGCAATTCAACCGCCCATGACCCCGTAGGCATCAGCCAATCGGTCTTGAATAGCTTATTCCGCTAGATCTATTATGATAAGGCGGTTTTTTTATCTTGATTCGACACAGTAACCTCACCACACAGGATGGTAAGCATGATGCAATACAAAAAAGGACAACGCCTATCGACAATTAAGAAAAACCATCAGTAGTCGCAGTGATCATGCCGGCATGCACAAATATCTTCACGCTACGCTTAAAGATTCCCATATCATAGGATGGTGAAATACGCTCGCCGCAAGACCACCCTTCAACGTCGGCGTGATGAGGGTTGCCGACACCCTGACGTCTACATCTCCAAGTGTGGTCGGCTTTCTGCTAACATGGTGGTGTCTTTCTGGGGCATCATATCTTCAAGGAAGGAGACCACAGTCCTCCAGTTTTAATGCCTGCCAACATGGCCGGCAACAATGCTGGTAAGCAGAAGTCGTGTCCAATCGTCTGGACAGATCGAGCCGTCCACTATCCTACTCTGGACAGTCTGCGAGGTTATGTATGGCGGAATTCTCCAAAACACAGTAGTAACACGGGCTCATGTCTTCAATTACATATCGCCACAGGTACTCAGGAAAACATCCATGCCTATTGACATTTACATACCTTTAACATTTTTTTTTTCATTTAATTACGTGTTCCATCCAATGTCTAACAGCAACCAACGATAAGAATATTTCGTCTAAGTTAAACTAAATTTTCAAATGCTTTGAACCAGTAAAGCGGACTTTCTGCATCGACTAATCGAATTTTACATCAGTTAATTGATTCTCCACTAATTTAAGCCCGTCGTTGCCTCTAGTTTATGGTTCCTTGACTAGATTACTGCCGCTTCGATGCAACTTGCTCGGAGCGCTAACATTTAATACAATATTTAAACCGGGTTATTTATTTATTACCCGTTACGATCCTTTTAAAGGATTATAAGAAACGTGATTTGCAATCAATTGATTGCATACTATAATCCACGTAAGTAGTTTCCGATTGTATTTTTATATCATTCTTGGAAAAGTCGGGTTATAAAACTTTGATACTTTCTAAAAGAAAAACTTCTGAATATAATCAACTCTTTTAATCAATTTTAGTTAAAATTTCAAAAAATAATAATCAGTATCAATAAACCATAATGAAATTAATCGTTTTGGAATTTAAGCAATGAAACTATACTAATTTAAAAAAAAAATAGGATTTTGTTGAACGAAGATGCTTTTTTTCTCAAAACAGTCGATCTAAGTTAATGGCAACAATAAAAAAAAAACCTGCATATTAGTGGCTATACAATACGGTATATAATTTATAAACTATAGCATGTAGGCGTAACCCGATACGCTCTTGCCGCCCTAAGGGTCGTTAGGGTGTTACGAGACGTGCGGGGTAAGAAGATGCGCGCGCGCACGGCTCTAGCAAGTTAGTCGACTACCGAGACCCAAGGCGGGAGTACGTGCGTGTACGTCGCAGTTCGGTGTGCCATAAAACTCATAAAACGGTCATAAAACTTTAAAAAATATGCTCCAGAGAGAATAATTTAGTAGCGAATTTTTATCTAATTAAAATTTGGATATTTCTAGATTAAGTGCGCGCTTAGGCACATGCTCACCGGCAAAGGAAAACATAATAAGGAAGTCCGCATGGCATCTAATAGAAATGCGCTGAGAAAAGCGGTCAGCTGTGCGACTGGCCACTTTGAGCATGACATATAAATGCGAAGTGGATACAGCCACTAATGTATCTCTGTTCACCCTGGAAAGGATATAATAGCGTGCTAATATATTATTATTAACTTTACAACTAACTAACATTATTAAAATTAGATATTAATGAATTAAACTAATAAATTATTAAATATCAAAAGTTAATAATGAATTTTATAAGAAATGAAAGCTTTACAAAATGGTTTCTTCCATCAAAAGTCAATTACTGAAGTAAATTATAAAATGAAGCAATATTTTACGAATTCAAAGAACTGTAGTTACTAATTAATTTAAGTGATATTTTGATTGATTTTTCGTGACGAAGGTAAGCTGATTTTGAGATTAGAGATGCCCAAAAGCTGCCTGAGACGAGACTTCATAGAACTAACAATAAGATCAAGTTGGGACAGAATATTAAAGATAATTTGTTGAGCCTGTCGTCTTGAATGCTACAAGTTGAACGTTTGCGATGGTTTATTTTATATAATTTCTTATTTATAGATTTTATTTCTTAAATAAAAAAAATATGTCTAGGTTGAGTGATTTTCTTTTTGTGGGTGAGTTTAATGCTCACAGACGCATTTATTTGTACAATTTTTTGGTAGAGGGGAAAATCCTGCATAGGATTGGAAAACGCTGTCATGGACGTTGTGAAGACGGCGGCCCCGGTTTGTTAGATTCCTACTGGCTATAAACCCTCGGTGTGTCGCTCATCTTACTGGCTAGCCTGGCCTGAGGATTCGTATTTATTCAATGACCCAGCGAGCTAATAGCTTTTTAGGCTGTAAGGGATAGGTGTAAAGAGGTCCTGAGGACCTGTCTCTCAGGCGGTGTGTAGGATTCATACGCATCGTCTCCGCCTTATCCGGGCAGTTGACTCCCTCAAGGATAACGTCAAGGGAAGGCAAAGAGGCGATTAGCCTATCCGATACTAAGCCTATGTCACTGTCATAACACTGTCGCCTACTGCAACGTGAGAAGTGTCATCATTGTGCTGCAATTAAGAACCTCATGTCATAATCCTCAGAAAATACTGGCCCTGGAAGCCCATTCTACAGTTTCAAAGTATCTGAGAAGAAGGTGGTATAGAATTATATGTGAGTGCAAAAGTCGAGATTGTAACCAGCTTCGCCTGTCGTGTTTCGGGTCAGTACGTGTAAGCCCAAATGTGTGATATGGGCATTTTTGTAGGGAGCCTATTTAGGCTGGAATAATGACAGCGATTGTCATTGGATTCTATCCCTTGGCGGTCAACCGTTTTTGAAACATACTGTATTTACAATCCACACACGCACACACACTGAAAAAGTCCAAAAAAGTCAAAACGCCCTCTAGAGCTTTCGTCGAGAACGTGACCTGCACACAACGAATCAGTAGAAAGAGAGGAGGGATAGGGGTGGCCAGAGACAGAAAAAATAGAGTATTTGGATATTTTAGTTTTTTTGGGAGTCGAAGCTGCTCGCGTCCGTAGGCTTTACCCTAGTTTCCCTACACGTGACTCCTGGATGGTGCTAAACGAGCAGCAGCGAGGTGGTAGGGCGTCGGTGCCCGTCTGGATCGCAACCACAGTACATGAGTGTAAAGCCCGTCATAGTGACCAGTTTCGGCTTGTCGCGTTTTGGGATCAGCTTATGTATATCCAGTAGCTCATATACCTAGAGACCTTCAGTCGTGGTATATGTGGGCCGACATGACAATGTAGACTATCAGCGGATTTTCATCCTTTGATAGTCGCTTTCGTTTTTGGACTACACTGTACTTACCATCAGCTACTCTGTAGTCACTATGTCGAGCCAGTGTAAAAAATACATTTGGGAGAGATGTGACAGGCTTAGCTAGAAGTTACACCGACATTCATGGCGGTACGAAGTTTGCCGGCGCATTTAATCCAAAATTAATTCATCCTCATGAAACCACGACCACATTGTCAAGAGTAAAGAACTGAGGAGTTGGTATTTACAATCAGCTATTGTGTTGTCTCCATGATATGCCGCTATAAAAAAATCAACAAGCCATACCAGGAAACACGAAGCCCTTAGTTAGTTAATAATACAAAAAGTACACTGACAAGTTTCAGATAAAGCGAAGTTCGCGTTGACTAAGGCAGAGTTCAATCTTGATTAGGCTTCCTTTCCTTTGAATTTACTTAATAGCATTATTGAGGAAAAGTTACTTTATGAATTTTGATGGCTGATATCACGTCGGGTAACCCTTGAATATTAACAAATATAACTAGGTCTATACAAGGTTATTTGTTGAGTGTCACGATATTATCAAGAACTATAAAAGAGTCATGTAACTGTGTTCGCCCCATTGGATAAGAGATCTATTTTTATGGTCTGAGATTGGTTCTTATGCGCGGCAACGCGAATGATCGTAAGTTCGAATCCCAGTACATACCTCTGGGTTTTTCAAGCGTACGTACGGGTTTAGACACCACATGCTCATCGGTGAAGGAAAACAATTGAGAAAACCCTCATGGCATCTAATAGAAATGTCATGTGTAAGTGCCCTAAAAACGGTGATTAGCTGCGCTTCTGGTCACGTTGGGCACGACATATAAGAGCAAAGTAAATACAACCACTAACGTATCTCTGCTTATACCGTGAGTGATATAGCGTAACGATATAATATTATTTTTAACTATAAAGAGGCTTTCTGCTAGCAATTGACCAAATTTAGTACGGGTTTAATAATCATAAAATAATTACATTGATGTAATATTGTATATACTTAATTCTTAAAAAAATAAAAAAAACAATACACTATCAATAATTTAAAAATTAAACGTTTTTCTCGTAATGGCGTAATCTCGTTAGGCTCTCGCCGAACTTAGATTACTTTGAAAATATAAGTTTATATTATACCAATATTTTTGCTATTTAATATAATTAACCCATAACATCCCCATTCCGTATCATCAGGCCATGAAATGATCTTCGAAAGAAGTGTAAAGAGACTTTTAAAAACGTAAGCATGATCATGGCGGCTATCGACGAACTGTCTCCTGTTCCATGAAAGTTGCAGTCGGTTTTTGGACTGTGTTGGGCTGTAGTATATTCACTTTGACGAGCTACGATAAAAAACATAAATACTAGTCGTTTGTGGCAAACGGAGACCTCGCAACGCTATTATATTGTAAAGACACGGAAAAAGGATTTTTCGGAATCTTGTTCTTAACACTTCGCACTTAGTATCTTTAAAGTAAAATTACTAAATTTTACAGGAGAACAAATTTAAAATACCGAAGAGAAATTCTTCGAGGAGAGATTTTTGATGCAGGTGATACATATTTTTGGTCTTAAAGTAATAAAAATTAAAATTAGTTTGGAGTAATTGATGAAATATATTTACCTCACCTCTGAGAAATGAACAAGGGATAGGTAACAAAATCTCTTCAGTAAAAGAATTTTATTTCGGCATTTAAGAAATTACGTATTAAAACATTTCGTGGTAAAACTGTTTTACTTTAAACGATTTCTTTTTATTCAAAGAAAATTAATTGAAAATAACAAGAAATTTGTAAAGTATCATTTCTGCTTATAAGTCCAATATCAATATTTATTTATATTCTGTCAATAAATGTTTCTGTTCGTTTTATTATTACAATGAATCTTTTCAAGCCTTTGTTGCAAGACTGACGGCCCACCTCATAGTAAGCTGTTACGGTCGCCTACAATCTACTGTAATAATAAATGAAAGTGAATCACTTTGACCTGATATATTTCTTGTTTATCTCGTATCTATACTAATATTATAAAGCTGAAAAGTTTGTTTGTTTGTTTGTTTGAACGCGCTAATCTCAGGATCTACTGGTTCGAATGAAAAATTATTTTTGTGTTGAATAGACTATTTATCGAGGAAGGCTTTATAACATCACGATTAGTGATGAAAATGCCCGGGAATTTTCCCAAAGTGCCCAGCACTTCCGCGAACATTTCGTAAATTCCCGGGAATATTCCCTATACAAGTTTTGGGCACTTTGGGAAAATTCCCGGGCATTTTCATCACTAATCACGATGCAATTATTAGGAGCGAAGAAATAATGGAAAATGTGAAAAAAAACGGGGACAATTATTCATTCTTGAGGGCTTCCATTGCCTGCGCTGGAAAACGGTTCAAGATACCAAAAATACATGTATAAAAGAATTATTCCTCTTGAAATGATCTAAAAAATGTCCGCGACAGTATATGTCTATCTTTTAAGATTAACTCACTAGAGCCGTTTTTATGGTAATCGAATTTGGTCGAAATTAATGCATTATTTGTTAAGAGTTGTATCAAGGTAATAATATTAATCTTTATCCAAATAAATGTGTTGTTGATTAAGAGTATTTAATTGTGAACAAAATTGTCTTTGGCATCACTTAATTTCAATGAACATCTTAGAAGATATTACAATCTACTTTTATTGCATTAACAAATGTGGTTCAGGGTGATTGTTTGTTTTTTATCCCAATTTCAAGATCCATAATACATTATTTAAATTATAATATTGGCACAAGTTACATTTTCAATTAGAAAATTAATATATCCTATAAAAAATCATCTTTATTATGCCAACGATTTTTGTCCGTCGTAAAAACCGCTATTATGTAAGCAATTGTAGCTAGCCACTTCATCTAGTAACTTATATAGCAAAACAACGTTTACCGGATTAGCTAGTACATCCATATATCGTATCGTATATATCGTATGCTATTTGTCAGCCTTTCAGTCGCGACACATTAACATTGACTCTTACTTTTGCTGAGTTGTCGGGCTGTGGAATGGTCTCCCGGCGAGCGTGTTTTCATCGTCTTATGATATTGGGTCTTTTAAACGAAGCGTGAAGAGATATTTGTGCAGGCCGGCATGATCGCTGCGGCTATCGACGGTTTTTTTGCTGTTGGTGATGTGTTGTCATTTTTGGACTACACCATGCTTTCCATCAGGTTTGGTGTAGTCACTGTGCCATGTCAGTGTAAAAAAAAAAGACATGACAACAGAAACTGTCATTGGATCATCGTCCGTTGACAGTTGCTGACATGCCTAGATTCCAATGTGGTAACCATCCAGTGTGGCATAATCACTTAGCCATGTTTCTATGAAAATTATCTTGCCTCACCAGAAAATGACAATTAAATCCACAACTAACCCGTAGAGAAAGTCACGTGCTAAAGTTAGTTGTTAATAAAGCGCGGTTGCTTATGGCCCGTAACCTCATTCCGTTTGATTTAAAGTTATGCGTCTTGTTTCATTTCATGCTCTACAGTAAAGGTGTGGTCACGGTGCTATTAAAATCGACACTCTTGTTATTGCCACTTTTACTCATCTTTTTGAGGCGGTAGAGCCATTGCCCGATCTGGGTCGTGACCACAGTACACAACTGTAAAGACCGTCATAGTAGCTCTATTTGATCTCTTACGTTTCGGGATTTGCTTATGTACGTCCAATTACTCATATACCTAGAGTTTCAGTCGTGGCATATGTGGGCCGATATGACGATGGATACTGCCAATATCCTTACTTATCCTCAGATGCACTGTAGCCACTTTGTTCAGCTAGTGTAAATAAAAATCTACAACTATTTAAGGGCACATATTTAACTATAAAGTTGAATATGTTGTAATTGCTTAAACAACATAAACAATTTAAATATTTTTGCTTATTATCCTGTTATCACGAGTAATCAATTCGAAAAATATATTTTTAACAAAATTAAGAAAATTATATTAATTAATGAACGAAAATCAAACTATTCTTATACTAATGACATTTAAAATCTATTAAACTGACAGATCGCTGTCAAATTCCCATATACCAGAGGTGAATACAAAGTGGCGTTATTTTTTATATTGTTGATGCTCCACGAACTTTTGATGTTTGTTATCAGTAGCAAAATTATCAAGTTTGATGATATCATATCATTGTCTTTGTGAATAGTGTTATTATCACAGCTGGCGAAAATGCTTAGCATCGTGAACACACCTACAGTAGACAAACCATTATTATTCAGTACGCAAGTACGCGACAAACTCTCTTATGAGACGCAATGTCGTTCTGTAATAGAATATATATTGCTTCAACTGAATTTCCGTAACGTGTAACTTACTGTTGTATTTCTGAGTTATAGAATAATTATATACGAGTATATCATCACACCGAGTCCCTAACATACTGTTGTAGAAAGAAATATAACATCTTCCTGTTTTTGTCTTTCGCGTTTCTGAACCAGTGATAGTTTTATATATTATCTATTTATACAATAGTACTGTTCATTATTGCAACAAAAAACTATTAACACTAGAATGACTGAATATAGTTATAGCACATACGTATATAGGGAATAAAGAGAGGGGGGAATATATAAATGCTATAAGATAATATATAAAGTCATATTATCAAAAAAAAATCCCTTATAAATATAATATATTTTTTTTCATACAACTAAACTTTAAACAGTCAGATAATTTATTGATATCACCGTCCGGCGCAAGAACACGTTTACAGCAACATGTTCTCTATCAGACTGCTTAATTGAAATAAATGTATGTTGTCAGCGCAATGACATTTATCGTTGTCGATTGTGAAAATTTTATAAAAGTTGACGCCATTATTCACTGTTCTTAAGTTATTAATTAAAATTTTGGACTTTTAGGCTTAAACAATAAGGTTTATATTGACGTATAACAGTTTATAAAAATTGTTATTTGTAGGCAACGTAACACGATCATTATTAATTATTGAAAAACAGCCGTTATTACGAACTCTATTTTAAACTTAAAGTTGTATCCAGTTAGGTTAAACATAATAATTTGAAATGTGTACGTATCCTTAGTCAAAGTGAGGCTGATATCTCAGTTTGCAGTAGATTACAGGCTTTACTAAGAAATTAGATCGGACTCATCAAAGGCCGTAGCTTCAAAGGATTTGCAAAGTCAGGTTAAATTTAAAAAATGAATTTTACTTAGTCGGTAATATTTGAACAATTTTGATTACGTTCTAGAGTTACACCTAGGGCTTCGGCTTCGACCACCGTCGGTCAAAAAACCTACATTCGATAAACTTTTAAATGGGGCGAAATTTTACCCAAAGCCCAAAGTCCAGCAAAGTCAAACTAAGACTGATTGATATGATTGTAATCGTTCAATTACTTTTAATAAATATTCTATTATAAGTCGATATCCGGCCATAACCGAAGCCGAAGGGATTTAAATCCTAAATAATTTAGTTCAATATTGACTAAATTGAGAAGAATATAATGATTGTTAAACTTTTTAAATATTAGGTTTATTACATGCATACATTACATACATAGTACAATAATAACATCTAGAGATTACTAAAATGATCTCACAATTTGTCAAAAGATGGCTAAAAACGAAGCCGCGGCCGAAGGTTCAGTCGGACACTAATAAATTCATAATGACGTCAGATCATTTCGCTCTTTTCATTTCTTTTACCATATATTAATTTATTTTATAGGGCTTTTTCTCGCAAAAGGAAAAAATGAGCCTTATGACCGGTGGTCGTGGGTGTGGTGGTAGAATGTTACGGATTTTGGCGTTTTACTGTTTATTTGCACTTTAACGGCACACCGAACTGCGACGTACGCCAAAAACTTATGTGCTAACAGATGTGGTCACGCTGAGGCAATTCTGCGAGCAAACTTTACTATAGTAAATCCCTTTGATGTGTCGAAAAATTTCCATGCAAGTTTAAGGCGCGCTTCGGATTCCAGTAATTGCTGGTTGGCAGCAGCTTCTCAGGAGCGGGTATCAGGCAGTAATGTAGAGTTATGTATACGTGTAAAGCCATTCGATTTAGGCGATGGCAGCGCTGTCAGATGTCATGATCGAGACCTTGGCACACCGCCTGACATACAGTCACCTACATCAAACGTATTTACATATAAATGCTGACAGACCGGTACATCGTGATTTGGCAGCCGTTGCTGAGGTCGAGCCGCGACTGGCAGAATCCAACCCGTACCTTATCATTCAAACGTAATTCCTGAGTATTGGTACTATTTGTCGGTTATAAAAGCATTACTGCCATAAAGTATTAGCAGAAAAAACTTACCAATATCCAACGTAGCTATAGCATCCTTTGTTAAATGGTACGTGTCTCCGTTAATCCTGAGGAAGTCCACGCATCCCAGCAAACCTTCAGAAAGTCCGAGCTTACTCTGCAGGCCAGTCGTATTGCCTGTCCCGCCCACCCACACTGGTTCTCTGAACGTCATCCTAGAGAATAGGCCCTGGAGACAAAAATAACGGTATTTAACAAATGTTTATATTGATAACCGTGATGGTTTATGGGATAAGGGGCGACTGTCCATTGATATAAATGCTATAAGAATGGTGATATATGACATAATGGAGGTGGTGGTAATAAAAAAGATAAATAAACCAGCAATGATTCCACATAAAAAAAAAACAAGGGACACCAAACACCAAAGGAAAAGTAACTAAATACATAAAAAAGCAAATACAACCAAGAAAAAACAAAAACAGAATTCAAACTGACATTTTTTTCTCACCAATCGTCTAAAGGAGCAAAATATACAAGACATACAAGAGCTACAGCCACTAATGTACCTCTGCTCACAACGAAAATCATATAACGTCACAATATATTATTATTTTAATGTTAAGTTTGTTTTTTTTTCATTAAATGCTGTGTGCGCCTTTAATTCGTGTACATATCCGCAATAAGTACTCAAGTTGAGATAGTGTTTTTGTGTTTGATATGTGCCACTGTTCGATAGAGATATTCCGTAAGAAAAACCATATATTACCATATGCATATTCAGATATACAAGACGGGTAAAAATAGCTACAAAACTATACGAGGATAAAATGTAGCTCGAGATGTTGTGAAGAGGCGAAATTCCCCTAATCCTTGAGACAGAGGCGGCTGAGAGGCCATTACGCAGCCCTGGAAATGTACGGCTCTACGCGTAACGAAAGCGAAGAAATACGCCACGGGACACATTCAGCTTTTACTTAATATTTGAATTTTTTTTCTTTAATCCTGTATTTTGAGGCGAGTGAGAATTTTCTCGGGACATTTAACTTAATTTCCTTGTAGAGGGTGATGCTTTAATTAAAAATTCGCGTTAGACAAGTCTTTAGACGGTATTTCTTCATGTGGTTTAAAGCATAATACTTAGCTACGCTAGTAATATATACTATTTGCAGTATTAAAAACGTGTTACGGAATTTTGCGAAATGAGTCAGATGTTACAGTGCCGTCACACAAAGTTTTCGTTGATGTTTTTTTGTCCCGTCCCGGTCGGTCTATTGCATTTCAGGATCAGCTTGTATACGTCCAGCTTACATATCTAGAGATCTTCTGTCGTGGTGTTCATGGCACGATAACAGTATAGCTGAGAGGATTAACAGGCTGAAGCGGCAGAGAGTTGGTTTTATTTGCTGATGAATCGATTACCATTGGGGTAGACGTTCTTGTGGAGACCGCATCTCGACAAACGTAGTGGAACTGGTTCTAGGAGGTTCAAGTCGAAAATTCGGACACCATATTCTACACTGAATAATATATTTTCCCACTGAATAATATATTTTACTGAAAATTTGCAGAAGCCTTTGTTTTGACGTTTTAAAACTTATCTCAAAAGTCTCATAAGATGTCGTTACCACGTCTTTAGTTATGGAAAGGTTTTTCGTGAATATATTGCTTCTTATGATAACGATAAATTATATTTACATATTTATAAAGTTGCAGAGGGGGTGGGGCGGTGTCAGAAAATATTAAAGTTTTTACTCCGGTTCAAAACATTACAAGATCCGGGGCTGGTGAAGGGCGCTTTCCATAGATGAAGCCACGATTTATGTAAGTGGCAGGTAATTATTGGATGATATCGGGTTCAGTGGCAAACCTTTGGAGAGAGTTGTGTCCAGCAGTGGATAGATACAGGCTGATGGTAATGAAAACGGTGATTTAAAATAGATTCTCGTCCCTTGACGGTCTCTGACGTTCTTGGACTACACGGTACTTTCTATCAGATGCAGGGTTGTAACATTGTTGAACCAGTATAAAAAAATCTGTTAAATATAAAATGAGGATAAATAAATTCAAAAGGTTCGAGGAAATCTTCGAAACATTCCCCATATAAATAATTCCGATTGTCACTAACAAATACTTGTTTTTGTAACTGATCCATTCGATAAGAGTGAAATTCAGTTCATTAATCAATTTAAATAGATTTTCAGAGTTCTCTGTGACTAATTTAGAACGTGGCACTGAAAGAACAACAGCCATTTGTCAATTTGTAACTAATTAGACGACTGGAAAGGTCAGCGCTGCGGTAAAATACTTTCAGCGGCTTGATCTACTGTTTAATTTTGTCCCTCACAATTAATACAACTGTTGTAATAACATATTATTTAGCATTTTAGTCCTATTTCAATAGAATCAGGATATTTCATACAGAAACTAGCGTTTGTTCAAGACTTGATTTGTTTTAGTAACAACTAGCTGACCCGGCCAACGTTGTTCTGCTATATAAATTATTTCTAGTGACTATCTTCTGTATTATAATAAAATGTGCATAGTAAAATAGTATCTAATTTCATTAAATTTATGGTTCACAATTTTGGTCATAGTGGCTTGCACATAAAAGGTAGATAGATATATGCTGTCGCGGACTTTTATTTAGAACTATTCACGACAAATAATCCTATGATATATCATCTATGTATAACTTTAAAGGTTTAGGCAGTGTAAGATAGCTCTCAGAGGCCAGATTTTTTTCGACTTAATTGAAATGTATCGTTATATTACGACCAAAATTACATAAAATCATTACAAACTTTACATTATAGTCTATATGTTATTCCGATGTATAATCTAATATTAGTGTAAAAGTTTCATGTAAAACCGTCCAGTAGCTTTATTGTGAAAGAGTAAAAAACATATACATAAACTTTCGCATTTATAATATTACTAGGATAGTAGGACTAGTAGGATTTACTTTTTTTTTTAATCCTCAGGAAAATCCGGCATAGGACCATCAGGGCCATTGTGAGGGCAACAATCTCGGTATGTCATACTCAAACTAACTAAAAATCTCCGGGGTATCCTTCTAATCACTCCACCCTGGCCTGGAAATCCGAATACGTCCAAGAGCCCGGGGAGCGAACAGACTTGTTAAGGGTTTACTCGCTGAGAGGAGGTGTAAAAGACCCACCCCTCCAGAACCCTTTAAGGCGGCGCGCCGTCTACCTATCATCCAGCAGCAGATTCCCTCAAGTCTACCGCCCGGTTCACGATAAATCATGAAATTACCCTGTTTAAGTCGATTTAAATTAATATATTATTAGATATTACAGCTATTTTAAGGTTACGGAGGAAATCATTTTACATGCCTACCTACTGATGTAGGGTTTTAAATACTACGTAGAGGTCAAGTTATATTTGTGTTCAAGTGGTTTTAATATAAAACAATTATTATAAAAGGGTGACTATAAAAAATACGCCCCTTAGTAATATTCCCGCCTTTACGTATTACGGCTCGTATTTACCGATATACATTGAACAAGCTAAATTTCCGCTTTGGTCAAATGAATTAAAACCAAGCTAATTTTGTATTTTAAAATGAAAAAAAAAACTATATATCGTCCAAACGTGACGAGTAAACTGATCGTCGTTTTCAAAGTATTTGCACATGGCGTTTTTATTATATACCACGCGGGTTTCATCACGATGTTTTCCTTAACAGGTGAGCATGTGGTGCCTAAATCCGTATTTAATATAAAAAACAAAGAGGTAAGTGCAGGGTTTTCAATGATCCGGATCATTCTCGTTGCTGCGCATGAAAAATGGTCCATTATTTTATTTTATTTTTACAATATTAAAGGCGACCAGTGGACAACACACTACAAAACAATTAAAAAAAAACGAAAAGTACGTTAATGTGTTGTGCCATTTAAGGCCACCACATCATGCATTAGAAACAAACAATACAACTTACAAAAGAAACACATTAACAAAGAAGAATAAATAAAAAAAGCGAAAATAATGGCAAAAACAAAAAACAAGAAAAATAAAAAAAAGAATAATCACGCCAACATTTACTGCGTGTCCCTCAACCACCCGGTGATTAGCCTTTTAAAGACCGGCAGACTGTCAGCAAACACATCGATGGCACTCTACGATGAGTTCGAATATCAAAACAGCCACCACAGACACACACAAATAATAACATTTTATAATACTTTTACTTAAGTTAAAATTCGTCTTCTAATAAGGCTTAATAAGAGTCAAAGCGCTTGGAAACTAAACCACCAGACAATTCGACTACTTACGCGCATAAAGACGTAACTGGGTAACCGTCCAAGTAATTCTCAGTAATAAAATAAAATTCGAAATATTCGAGTCGCTTCCACGGAAATTGTCCGTAAAAATTTTCATCGACAGTTTGGGTTTATGGCGGAAGCGTTCTTTCATAATTTAGTTCGCCTCGGAGTTTCTGTTTGCGGATTAACCACTTGCGGGAAATAAACGAGCAAAGCCTTTTTCACAGTATAAAGGCAGTAATAAATTATTGTAATATAATATATCGTCACGTTATATCTCTGACGGGGTGAGCAAATAAATAATAACAATAATTATAAATTAAGTTAGGCGTGAACATTAAATGTTAGGTAAAAAAAAGTAATATAAAGAATTCTAATGATGCTGCGAGCCTTTTTTATAATAATAAATATATCATGACGCTATATCCCTTGGGGTGAGAAATTCATTAGTGGCTGTATCCACTTTGTGCTAATATATCATACCCAACGTGACCAGTAGCGCAGGTGATCACCGTACTCTCAGCACTAGTTTACATGACATTTCTACAAGTATTAGATGCCATGCAGATTACCTCACGATGTTATCTTTCACGAGTAAACATGTGGTTCCTAAATCCGTATATAGTCTGGAAAAACACAGAGGCAAGTGCGGGGATTGAACCTATGACCACTCCGCGTTGCCGCGCATGGAAACCCGTCTATTATCCACTAGGCCACTACAGCCTTATTTATAAATAAATAGTAATAGAGTAAGGTCAAGACTCTAGAGCGCACGGCACAAATTTAACGGGCGGTATTTTACCGCAAATTTTGTATCTCACGAAATCGCACGCACTGGCAGAAATAAACAGATAGTATTGCTTAAGGAACACGAAAGGTAATGTGACATGGTTTGTGTGGCCCCTCATACACACATAGGGTCATCATCGTCAACGTAACTCAGTTTACTTAGGTTGCAGGTTATACGGTGGCAGTGCGTAAGAGTCCTACGCACCACCTGAAAGAAAAATTCTAAGGGATAGCCTCTTAACACTCATCCCTTTCAAAGATGGGTCCCGAATAAGGCTATTTGCTTGCCATGTCGCTGGACGAATACAGATCGCTAGGCCTGGCTAGCAGCGAGTTGAGGAACACCCGTCTTTTTTTTAGTAGAAGTCTGATACCCCGGGGCCGTCCCTTCACAGCGGTCCTGATAGGTCTCTAATGGCTTTTCCTCCGGGTTACTAAATACTGGTTACAGGTTTGTAAATATTGGAAATAGATGACACATACCTTAGACCTCCCACGGACGCGTTTCCCGTTATTAAGTCGCAACCAGGCATCCCAGCGATGTCTATAGACGGACACGGTGTTCCAGTGGCCGAGACGGACTGGTTCTGGCGACCGAAGCACGCCGGCTCCGCTTCCACAGTCAAACCTGAATCAAATCCTCAATTATACCAAATATTATCCGTCTATAATCTCTTATTCTATAAACCAATCTCAAGCCGAGATTCATAGACGATACTTTTCTTACACTTTACTCGAACTTTACAAATCATATAATTTAAGTTTCATAGCAAAGCTTCGCTCTCATAGTGATGTTGTTTTAGGTCAATTTAACACAATTAAAAAAAGTTACAATCGATTTTCACATATATGTTTGTCAAAGCCAGTTTTATCAGTTTTTTGTCTATGACGAATTTTTTGAGCAAAATAGCGTTTGAACATCTCAGTCCCAATATGTCGGTAAAATATTATATACTTTAGTAACATGTATGGACAGTAAGAGTCTATCATAGCTAAAGGACTAGCATACTCCTAGTTATCATCCTCATGAAGGTTGAGACGTGTAGAGGCTGTGTACGTCTCTGAATGACCAAAAAAAAAATTATAAAATCTTGGCTGAAGTTGGAAATATTAACCTGAGCTCGACGCGACCGTTCCTGAGAAGCAGAGCAAGATAGTCCCCAGACAGGTCGTCATGTTCCCCAGTCAGCAGTAACACGCCGCGCGCGCGTTCCGGACGCACTCGCACGCGGAGACGCACGCGTTTATACGCGCCTCTAAGCGCGCGAAAAGCCGCCCACGAAGCACCGGAAAACCGCGGCGTCGTCACATTCGTATCTGTCAATTAGTTATTTTCATAAACTCGATCAATATAATAAGCCTATTTTAATTTATTTCTGTTCATAGTTCTCTCGTAATAAATGCTATCGAGTCCGAACTTGAGCTCTTCTTATCCAACTTCTGTTGGTCATCTTTTTTATACTGTTTCTATAAAACAGCCGACAGTGCACATTATTGAAAGTACAGTGTCGTCTAAGAATAACAAAGACTAATAAGAGATGAGAATCTGTGGCCAGTTTTCGTTGCCATAGCAGCCACATAAACCATTACAGGAAGCCTCTTAGTATACGATTAACTGGACGTACACAAGCTGATGTCGAAACGCGCTTTCGCCAGTTGCCGTTCCAGCTTGGTATATTTTCTAATTCTCGGTCTCCATTCAAAACCTGCCTACTCTTGTAATCTTCAATTCTGTGGTATATTTATAATTTCACTGCTATTTCAATTTGATAGTTCTGAGAAATATGTCAATAATTCACAAGTAATTTCTACTATAGTAATAGTGCCAGAGATAGAAACAAAATACTAGAAAATAGAATAATAACGAAAAGTATAACAATAATAACTTTTAACAACAAACGTCTAAATGCATCAACCGGTGAAGGCAACCGCAGTATACACTAAAAGTAAACAAAAAATAATAATATTAATAGAAATATGCACATTAAAATACAAAAAAAAACTTAAAAAAATAATAATAAAAAGAAGGAAGGAACAAAATATGCACATACAGTAATTGGAATTACAAAAATAACACTAAACCACAGTAAAATCAAAATAAAAACAAAAATATAAATATATGTATGAATAAATTCCGTTCTAAAAGCAGACTTATGAAAACTGAGAAATAGATCAAGAAAAGAAAACAAACAAACGATGAAAGTTCATGTCAAAACTCAATATCTGCTTGCACGAAGGATTTTAGATCAGGGCCAGATATCACTTAATAAAATCCGAAAGCCGAGCGCTCCTGAAGGTATTCCGATTACGAAGCCTTCCAGGGCACGTAATCAATGGATACCGAGACGTGAAAACAGTTCCTACTCTTGTAGGAACGCTTATAGATTGTTTTTCGTTAGGACATATCATAGAATAAGAAATAGAATTATTTTGTGGGACATGATTTAGTGCCGTAACCATCTAGATACATTTTGAATCATTACTGTGCTTATTTGGTTAAATCTAAATTTAACCGGTTAAAAGTTGATTGATGGTAGATAGGAAAAACTGTGTCCTGGATAGTAAAGACATAGTTACATGGCACCTTTCATTTCAGCTAGATCTAAACATTTCTCTAACTCTTATCTCGGTCAGGTCAGTAAAATAGCGAAATGGTCTTCCGATGAATATGTTTTCTTTGTCTTATGATCTTCAACTCTTTAAATTTGGCCTCAAGAAACACCTGTAGTTACTAACATAGTCACGGCGACTATGAGGAGAATCAAAATACCAAATGGTTTTGTTTTATGTATCTAAAATTTTTGTTTTTGGCAATACAGTGAATATTATTCATACTTTTTTTAGTCTTATTTAGTTTTCCGGCTGTACTTAACTTTCTAACATGTTCAGTGTATTAATAATACATCAGAACAATAACCTAAATAATTTATTTTAGCTAAGCCCAGAGATAACTCAATGACAAATGAAAAATTATTGAAAACCTATACTTTGGGTAACAGATACAAATATCATGTCCTGAGAACAGTGACTAACTTCGCTACTGGTCATGTTGAGTACGATAATGAGGTAATGTAAAATGGATATAGAGTATAGACACTAAGGCAACTCTATTCACCCCGATAGGAATATAGCGTTATAATAATTTATGATTATTGAGAGTAAGCGTTATTATAAAACGCCTCCAGGCAATGTACAGCAGTTATGTAGTGTCGAAAATTGTGGCTTTGGCATATTTGAAGAGCAATATCGAATCACTTAATAAATTCAAGAGGCCGCATTCTTAGGGAACAGTCGATTAGGGAAGACCGCCCGAGGGTCCGTAATCAAAAATCCCAGGTAACCTCCCTTCAGAGCGGATCGCGGTGTGCCTTTTGTAGGGAGGACTCGTCGATTTTATTATTCAGAAAATGTTGCTGTAAAAGTTAAGCGTTGTTAACTTACTCGAATAAGGACGTAAATTCAGCACAGAGTTGGAATCAGGTTAGGGGTAGATCTTGCTTGCTACAATATGGCAAAAAGGCTTAACATTTATTACCTGAATTAATAAGACCCGCGCGTGCTTCTGAACGAGCAGCAATGAGGTGTTCGGGCATCAATGCCCGCCAGTATCGCGATTATAGTCTGTGATTTCAAAGTACTATCACATCATTAATTTGTGTTTACACATATAGTGCGTAAGCATGAAAATATGGTTTATTAAAGGAAATAAATGTAATATATTGAAAAATAAAATATTAAATATGTAAAGATTAAAAAAAAACTGAAAAATATGACAACGATATTAGGATATTGAAATGAAAGTAGTTCATAATAGAGCGCGCTTTAGTCTACTAATACATTATAGATTAAAATAAAAGTTCGTGACAACGTGCCATTCCTAAAAGATAGACTCGATCAAAAAAAAACTATCCTGCTTAAACGGATCATTCTATCATTCTATCCTTGAAGATATAGTTTCTGCAACTGTTCTTGATAACGTAGTTCCCAATTCTAGAGATAAAACCCTTAGTTTCTTCAAAAAGGTCCCCAAAATGTAGGTAGATGACGGAGGTAATCGGTTCTACATCAGAAGAGCTCTATAAAACCGTCCATACAATCTGTTTTTTCATATGTCCTTGCGTTTGTCAGTTAGAGCTGTTTCGCACTAAATCCACATCGGATACCGGTATCCGTAAAAATATGAATCTAGAAGCTTATTAAAATCACCGCAAGGCGTTAGGACAACACGACAGAAAGTTCTATATATTTCAGACTCAGTCCGTACGCAGTCCACGAGAATCCATAAAATAATAACATAGCTGACCAAAGTCCGCATGGCACTCCTTTGTAATTTATAAAAATGTATATGTCATATTTTATATTGTTACTCTATTAGCATGTTAAATTCACAGATAATTAAAACATCTTGATTTGCCAATTTAGTTAAATGAGAAGATGGAAAAAGATAAAAATAAATAATATCTAAATATGTGTCATAGTTTGGTACCGAAACGCTTCGATGTGTATTCAAATTCTGCGGGAGCTAATATAAGGTAGTCGTACTAGCGATGTACTTTTTTTTTCTGAACAATTGTATGAGTCATCTGATTCTATGAAGTTAAAAACTCTTATTAATCTTTAGGCTCCTATTATTTATATACGAAAATGAAGATTATTAAAGTGCCTAAATATTCGTTGTCAATTATAGAAATGAATTACACGCAAGCTATATTTTATCTAAAAAAATATAAAAAAACCGGATCTATTGCTGATTATTTATTAATTTTAAATTAGCTTCCTTTTGATTTTTGAAGCCGTTACTGCCGAACAGAACAAATATTAATATTAGTGTCCGACCGAAAGTTCGGTTTCGGTTTCGGTTTCGGCCGAGTTTCGGCCAAAAATCAAGTTTCGGTGACAGTTTCGGTTTCGGCCAAAATTGGCCGAAACTTTTGCCGAAACCGAAACTGATTTCGGTAGTTGTCGTACATGCTTGCCTAACTTCGTTTCTCGCGGCAACGCTTTGGCGGACGCTGGCGGCCCTGTTCGGGATTCGTACGCCGTTCGCATTGCTATTTTTTTTTTCGAATTTACGCGTGTTTGTTGACCGCGAAAGGTCTTCACAACTTAACCGGGCGGGTGGGCGAACACTGAGGGTGCTCAGCCGGCAATTTATGGGCTGGGTGGCAATGAAAGGGCACCCCTGTGGGTACGAACCTCGACTTGGACCGCCAGCCAAAAATACGATACTTAACGGTGATCTATTAGCGTTTCGGAAGCGACTACCTTGAGAGGAAACGCCGACAGAAACTCAAGGCTGCGTCGGAGTGTAACAGCGTCGTTTAGACAACAGTTGACGGATCTAATTCGCATTGCTCTATAGCAACACAACTTAGTCAGTCCGTTATCACCCGACGTAAGCATTTTAGGGGTTATGTATTGATGGAACTGATTACATGTAAGTTTTTGTTTCATTTTTTTACTTGACCACGTTGACTTTTATACTTGACCACGTGAGTTTCGGTTTCGGTTTCGGCCGGAAAACCAGTTTCGGTCGGACTCTAATTAATATGTTCTGGTATGTGTGTATTATTTATCAGTCCAATTAAATTCTTATCCAATTTACGAATATTGGAGAGAAATCGGATGATAAGTAGGTATTTTCACGGATTTAAATCGGATGCAGTGCGTCATGCCTATTATTCTGTACTCTTAGATTTTTCCAGTTCCCGTTTACTAGAAAAAGCGAAGTCAGACCTTTATCTACCGTAACTACATCCTTATGCAGATCCACTTCCCTGTAAAGGAAATAACTCCCGAGATTGAGATCACAGTTTACATTTTGTGAGTTACTTTATATTTTCTTTTTATAAAAATCTGAATATTTTTTGGTATAGCTAAACATCCAACGAAAATTTTATGCATAGGTGCTTAAAAATGACGATCCGCTGCGCTGCTGGCTACATTGCTCACGACTAGGAAGTGCATAGTGGATATAGCTGCTAATATCTCTGAAAGAAATATAGCAGGATGATATTTTATTATTATTACAGAAATAATTATTATTTCATTGATATTTCTAAAAACTTACTAATTTTGTTTTAAAACATGCATCAAAAAGTGCATCAAATACTATTTCATTGAAAGCCCACATTATATTGGGTACGCGCATATAACGACATTAAATTAAAACCCATGTAACACCAGAGTTTTTAAAATACACCGTATCATGAAAAATGTTGTTACAGTACGCACAATAAATAATTCGATTTCAGATAAGCAAAATTACTGATGTGAGTAAAATTGGAATGACGCCATCTTGTTTAAGTACCAAAAGCATTAATATCGCTGCTTCACGGCTCTACAAAATCGATATCATGATTAAAAATTTACAAAAAGATAAATCTGTCTGCGACAAAACTACTGCATTTATTTAATTAATTTTTATTGTATTTATAGAACTGTAGTGTATAGTGTGTCTATGGTGGCATAGTGGATAATATGACGCGCACATACTTCAAATCCCAGCACGTCCCTCTGGATTTTCCCAGATTACGTACGGATTTAGGCACCATATGCTCACCGGTGAAGTAAAACATCATGAGAAAATACGTATGGTATCTAATAGTATGATGAAATATCGCTATTATGGCGGGATCTATTTTTATTATAAGTCAACTAATTTTTTTTTTGGAACCTGGGGGGCAATCCTTTATGGGCCGTCAGGGGGCGCCCCCTAATGCGTCAGACTTGCATCGACTAAAACCCCGGAAGTGTTCCTCTTCCCGTCTGCAAGGGCCAAGGGCACAGCTGGGCCACTAAACCTCAGTGCCCAGCGACATCTAGCCCTCCTCGGGTCTCATCCAAATCTGGCGGGGATAATGCCCTTGCTCACTGTCGCAATTATGGGGAGAGTGGTGTAAAGTGCCCCCCCCATCTCTATATATTTGTCACTAGAAAGTAGAGCGGTGTGCGAGAACATACTACGGGCTCACGCATGAATAGTGGGTAACTTATTATCCCTAGGAAGCAGTGACGTGCATTTCCTATAAAGCAAAAAAAGCATTATCTTGTCATACTTGGACACTTTATAAATATATTGACTTAAAATCTGGTGTTTACCAAAATAGCAGTCTTAAAGTCCAAACTGGGCCAAATTATAAGTATATGTAAGTATATTGTAGATATTATTCTCTTTAATGTTTTTATTCCCGTGAATATTTTTATTTGTGGATATTTTTAAACATTTGTCGAAGGAAATTATACGTCGACACATCCACCACTATAGGATATATGTAGTATGTACATAGCGAAAGTCGCCACCGGAAGCGGCTTGATGGTAATGGCGACCGCTTTCCCGGTCCCAGTTGCTCGATAGAAATGCATTTTGCCTTAAATCAATTTAGGCCGCCCGGCTGGCCTCTCAGTAAATGGATTTTATTCGTCAATTCGACAGAGCGGATATTTCGCACTAAACTGCTTTGAAAGCTTGGAGATCTTTTGATAGAAAAATAGTTTGAGAAATAGCTTTTTCTCACATTTACGCAATTCAATCATATGACTGGTTCAACTGAACATAGATGGGCAAAATTTAATCAGGTTAACGAAAAATGATTACGATTACATTTAGCGTTTTCTATCATTAATATGACTGCATTTTGATCATACATGTTTTAAACACCACGGAATCCTCAATTACATATACATTTATGACTCCTTAATGTTTCGAAGGGATTTGATCCTGATAACAGAGCAACAAAATTAAAATTACGACTACGTTTTGTAATCGTTAATCATTAATCAGATTACATTTTGCCATCTCTGCAACTGGGTCGTGACAACAGTACACAATACAATGATCAAGTACAAGTAAATTAGTAGATCGTTGATGCCCTGCGATTAATAAAACTCACCCTAATTTACAAACAAACAAAGGTCACTCTTTGTGTCTGGAAGGACAAATGTCAGACTTGCGTGCTTGGAAATTGAAAAATCAATATCAGCCTGTTGTTTGAAGTACAGACTAAGATTATTATAACCAAGTTTTGTATCAGTAATGGCGTCCAGCCAATGATTTACTTAAACGTTGTTATAAGAATTTAAAACTAATTTAAACAATGTATATTTTTTCTAAAGTAACTTAAAGTCTATTTATTTTTATAATATATAAGCTGAAATTGTTTTTTTATATAAATAATATGAACAGTAACTAAATATAAACTCAATTAGTACTAATGACTTCCATTACTCGACAATAGATGTCGGTAGTGCTTAGTTACAGTTTTTAAGATAAAAAAAGAGGATATTTTCTCGGGATAAAAAGCAGCCTAAAATTTGTTCAGTATATAAGCTCCTCTATATGAAATATAATTAAACTTCAATTGTTTTAGTACGAAACCTTTACAAAAGAACAGAGAGAAAGTGTTCTAAAAAATGTTAATATGGCGTCTATATCAATAACAAAGCCTTAAAAAACCTTACTAGACTTAAAAAAATATACAGACATACCTCCGTTACGATTTTATTATGGTACTATATGTAGATCAATGGTACCGCCGTTATCAAAATACATTTCCATTTTTATTGAAAAGAAAATCCTGGTGACATTTGTTACGCGCTATCTGTCAAATGCGTTAATTGTCAATCATGTGATGTGTGAATTGTCAAACGTATAAAAGTTAAAAATCATTGAGGTTTTCTGAAAGTTCACAATTTTTTACGCAGTTTTTTTTATTCTTCATTCCGTCAGAAGCTTTTATAAATTATTGAAAAACTTAATTTTTTTTACGAAATCGTTAATTCATTCTCCAGTTATGGCGTTACCAGAGAAAATAGGGACCATTTTTATATACAGATGTCCTTAAAGTCGTGGTCCAAACCTAAATGCCTAATAGAGGAGAGAAAACAATGTTCAAATTTCTCGTTTCTACATTGCACGCCCGCGTCATATATTTAAATAATGCAAAAATTTAAATTAATGTAACCTCAAACACGTCGGCTTGATTTTAATAAAACAAAGACAAGTGTATTTTTAGATATTTACGTGACACGATCGTACAGTTTTAAGTGATTTAGCGGACCCAATAACATTCTTCATTATTCGTTTGCTACATTTTATTTTCGTGGTGCTCCCGAAACCTTTTAACATCCAATAACAAACATTCCAATATCGGTCCAATACTGATTTAAAGAGTGTATTTTAAAACGCTGACCTGTTTTACATTTACTTAAGTGGCACGAACACCGTTCTTCTATACAAGGCTCACAAGCGCATGTTTCCACCGGTGCAGTCCAGGGCGGTGATATGGTCACTCCGGGTACCTGTTGATAACAATAGTATAAGTTGATAGTATTGCCAGCAAGCAGGACATAACATGTACCATGAATGAATACATAGTTCACACCCACAGCCAGTCTTTCATAGTAGCAACGGAAATCCCAGAAGTTTATAGTTTATAGGAGTCTGACACAAACTCTTCTGTTACCTTCAGGGTCGAAGAATTAGGCCCTAGTTTAAAAAGCAGAACATTGCTATAGACTGCTGTAGGTCAAACAGATGGTAGAAGAGGTGTCTGGGAAGACAAAACGAGTAATAACGAATATGCACCATTTCTTAGTAGTCACGGTTGGTTTTTCAACTGCGGTATGCTTACGATCAGTAAGGTAAAGACAAATTCTTTGACCAGCAGTTGACTGTGAAAGATAAGTACTAAGTTCCGAATCAAATATCTTACCTTTTGTTCTAAGCTTGGCCCGTTTGTTGTGATTTGGAAATCGGACGATGCGTCTCTGATAGCATCATTTATAATGTCAATATCAAGTTTACTAACTCCATCTTCCATTAGTCTTCTGAAGCCATCATCCTGCTTCGATTTCTCCCCCGTAAAACTATAGCTATTCCTAAAATTCTCTACAACTGGCAGTGTAGTTTCAACTCGTTTATCATTGACGATATGTTTAAGACTTATGGTAGATTTGCTAATTCTATTGGACGGTGCTATTTCTAGTTCTGCTGAAAATGATACGTCTTTCTGGTACAGAATATCTTCTTCGGCATCAAGAGTGTTGGCTGTTGCTTTTGTTGAATTCAATTCTGTAACAAGTATAGGTAATTAGTGCCTGCGTTCAAAATATAGTAACTTCTTGGTTGAAAATACTTTCTGTCAGCGTAATTCTTAAGGCTGTATTTACACAAGACCATTTGATGTGGCATTCAACTAAAACAATTGGATCCAAAAGTTAGAAATAGTTCTAAAAATTAGAATCAAACAAACTTATAAATGTATATCCCAATTTTATATTAGAGATGTGTTTATTATGATTATTGTGGCCGTGTTGTTCTAGTGGATAAGGGACCGACATCCATGCGCGGCGACATGAAAAAAAGAGCATAGATATACTGTAAAATTGCATAATTAGTTGGTTATTTAGATGTTTGATTTCATTTTCTATATTTTACTTACAATGGACATATCTGCTTTTGATATTTATCATCAAGTTATCAAAGATTTTTAAGCTGTCATGGTATCCTTAGGTTGAGTTTTATCCGGGCTCCGAGGAAGTTGGCCTGGCCGTACCCTTGGCCCCGGCAGACGAGTAGGAGAAATACCCCGGTGCTTTTAGTCAGTGAGAGTCTGTTACGCTCACTGACTGACTGTCCAAGAGGATTTTCACAGAATATAAAAAAGGCTGAGATTTTATAGAGACAATTTTGACTTACCTTAAACTTTGCCCAAAAAAATTAATTCATCTTATAGGTGGGGACTAGAGTATAGCCAAATTATTCACAAAGCTAAGTTCAAGTTGACACATCGGTGACTACTGTTTGAGAAAACTCTTAGCACAGACAGAGTAGCATCTATAAATCTCAGCGTAGATGTTAATTAGATTAAATAAATAAGGTATAGTAATTTTAATTTTTACGTAACAATATAGAATATATGGTATAGATACAAGTTTTGAAATATTGACTACAAAATATAAACCTTGTATCTATCTCTCCGACACATTTTACGAGAGTCTAAGAAATGGAGTCTCCATTAAATTTAACCGCAACGGCGGCGCTCGGAGATCTAGTAAAATACGGAAACTGCGACTCGAATTCGCAGAGCGAGTTCGGAATGGATAAAACAAATTTATCTGACAAACGATGGATCTACTTCTCTAGTTCACTTCTAGTGCCTCAATATAAATGTGATGCGGACTAATCGACATGGTATTTGCGGTATTTTATATAGATTGGTTTTAATTCAGTACGACTAGTCCAAAAATTCAAAGTAAATTAGTTTTTTGATATCTAGACATATTGTCCTGTGCATTTGGGCCCTTTAGACAAACGGTAAGAGGGAAAATGTTAGTTTGAATTCTATTTTGTTTTTTCTTTGCTGCATTTCTTTTTATATATGTATTGTTTATATGTATAGGTGTATATGTACGAGTATATGTAAATGGTTGGTTTTCTTTTATTGTTTTGTGTTTCTTAGCTTGATTTATTTTGTATTTTTATTTTGTGGAAGCTTTGCTGGCTTTTGTATCATTTTTTGTATATTCTCTATCCTTTATATATTGCTGTATGTTTTTCTTTAAAAATAAAGAAAAAAATCATCATGATATAATTATTATCATAGGAAAAGTACTTCTTCCACGCGAACGAGTTCCCGGGCACAGCTAGTAAAGAAATTAAAATTTATTTTAGATTTTTTTTACAGTAAATAGATAAAAGCAAGCTTACCGAGACACCCATAACCGTCGACTTGCAGGACGTAGCCAGGACCGCAACCACATTCGTACGTCCCGTCATGTAACTCTCGACACAGTTGCTCGCACGGGCTTCCTTCGCCACACCTGCCTGTGGGCAACATACCAATGACTTACATAAACACCATTAAGTTTATATAGAGACATCGAGTCTCTAAGTGTCTTCTTCCACTTGTGCTATGGAGATTTCTCTGAGAAACTGTTCACCTTGGTAACTCCAGCGCCATTTTAAAAGCGCCCCAATATTCGTTGGTTTTTGCATATACACACTGTCTAAAGCCTTACAGGACCGCGACAACGCAGCAGTTCTCTAAATTATTCTTATTACGCACTTTGGAATTGTGGAATGAGCTGCCGGGTACAGTTTTTCTCCACAGTTTGGACATGGCGTTCTTCAATAGGTCGGTGAATAACGTCATTCATAGTCGACAACGCAATAACAACACTACTTGTGTTGCAGTTGTCTATAGGCGATGATAACCATTTACCATCTGATGAGCCATCAGCCTGATTGCCGAAAAAAGTAAAAAGAAAATGTAATTTGTACCGAGATTAACCCTATAGATTTAAAACTAGTGTTTCTGCTAAGAGGTAAAACGATTTATCTGTGAACAATAACTAAAACAAATTACAAAAAACTTCACAAAGCTTTTACATTATCTGCTGTAAAGGCAATTACGATTTTTCTTCGAAACTTATTTACGTCAAAGGGCGGGTTGCGACTGACAGCGACAGCGAAAATAATATGCGCAACGATAATAATTTTAAGTAAATTGAACTAAGGGCGGTTTGCATGAATAAACTAAATCTAGTTTAAGCTTGTAGAAAAAGTTATTTAATTGAAGCGGTTTAATTCGAACTCAACAACAATTTAAATTTAACAGTTGTTAAAAATGGATAATGTTTCCATGCAAGACAATAAATACAGTTACAATACAGTTAAATACAACGCTACATAGTGTCTTATGCAACTTTAAACTATAATATATTTAATATATTGGCGCAAGCTGACCTTGGACTACTTTTACATATTTTGAACTTTACTAAAATTTAAGTTTACATTAAATTTTTTATCATAAATTCAGATTTTCAATTAAAATTGCTATATCTCAAGAATATTTAAGTTATATTTTTAAATATTGTATATACAAATATCGCTGGCTAATTTTATTCGGTGCATGAATAAATACGAGCTTGTAAGATATCTTTAGATCAGTTTCGATTTTAGTACACAATATATACTATACACTTCGATAAGACAATAATAAATAATATAATATGATATTCATTCTGTGTAGGTCTTATACCATCAAACATCTGTTCGCATAACCTGACGTCGCAGTCGCTATTTGAATAACCTATTTCATTAGAAGGTAGCGATTTTAGACAGCGGAAGATGTCGCTTGCAGAGGGACCGTAGCCCAATTATTTATTCAGGTCTTACCTACCTACGTTACAATATCACCCTCAATTAGTCTCTGTCAACGTTATTATAAAGCTGTGACTTCATAAAGTAATATAAGCCCTTTATTATTTTTTCGGGAGTTTTTATAGTGGACTACAGATCACACTATTAATTGTTATTGCTATGGTGGTATTTGCTGGATCATCATTTGATGGATTCTTGACTAGAGACCACGAATCGGAAAATTTAATGTCAGGAATACTCCGGAAGAAGGAGCGACGAACACTGTGAGCATGCGTAACCCGTGAACAAAGAAAAAAGGAAAGCAAACGATTCTGCTAGTAAGTCATGACATTAAAAGGGTCATGACCACCCATGCACTGTTTATTAGTTGAATCGTTTCATTACATATATTTAAAGTGACTTTTGTAAGTAATTCGAGCATAGAGCGCGTGTAAAATAATTTTATATGACAATCTTGTTTTATTTTTCACGAATAATACAATTTGCTGAAGTGTTTTGGTAACGTTTTTGTGATGGTGTCACCAAAATACCACTTTCGGGTCGGGCAGGATTTACAAAACATATTGTTTAGAGGGACCGGTGACTTGAAACGGCTGGGGATAGCTGGGAACTTAGAGAAAAATAAACCCAGAGATGGAAGCCCTAAGCGGTGGTCAGACCAATTCTTCGAAGAATTCAGACGAATTCTTGTTGTTAGCGCCGCGCCTTAACAGGGGGCTCAAGACACCTTTTAATTGTAGAACATTCCCGTGGCGTAAACGTGCATTCTGCCGTCGCGCACATTGTGTAACCACGCTAGTTACTAATAAGACAACAATTGTACTTATTTAAGTTAATTTGGTATGGTTTAATAAATATCTATTTCACGTACTGTGTTATTTAATTAACAAACATAAGTTGACAGTAAAATTGAATCCTGCCCCAGTTAGCAACACCGATGTAGGCAGATTATTTCTTCGAAGAAAATGGAGTCACGGTATTTAGCAATGTGAAACTAATGAGGAAGAAATATATATATCCAATATTATATATATATGTATATAAATGGCGGATCAACTTTCTGTTTGAATGTCGTGCCCAACCTCTATCTACCTCAAAATTGTTTGACCACAAGCTATCGACTCTGTACGTGTGGAGCGGTAGATGCCGCAAATATGTGCGATATTAAACTGTACCGTGATTAGAGGGTGTATCATGGCGTGGGTGGCCAACAGTTGTAGTATACGTTTTTGCTCTAAAAAGTTAGTTAAAAAATACCCAAAAATGCGTTTTTACTGGTTTTTACAAAACCGCGACGTTTTTGTTAGTTACCAAGCTACATTTCGCTGTTAACAGAGGGCTATTTCGAAATTAGATTATTGGGGCTTAGTGGGAACTTTGCGAATGTCTCTGTCAGCCGGGCTCTATTTAGAGGTGTCAGAAATAAGTTAACTTGTTGGATTCAATAAACTCTCACCAGTGATTCCTAGTACGTCGGCTCGTCAGCGAAACCTGGTTGAAGGGGCTTGCGTGATATATTATTGCGCAAATTTTTCCACGACTCCCCGTGCAAAAGTCAGCCTATTCATTCATCACCTGTCGTGCTCATAGCAGTATAATCTACTGTGGATTCTGGCGAGGCAGTAAAGTATTGTAAAATGCCTAGGGCACTGAAAGGGGTCAGTTATCAGTACCCAGACGCTGCATCCTGCCTCTCTCTAATTATGTCTGTTTATCGTCCTATTAGATTAAAAGATTTGAACGAGAGGGTGCGTTTGAGCAAACGCAAGCATTCACGTACCAAATATATCTTGCACAATTAACTGTTTTTGAATATATTCATCAACGAGCTCACCTTCGCTGAATGGGGCTGCCTTACGCGCCTACTTGAGCGCCAAGATATCAAAATTTCGTTTTAAAAAAAAAATAAAGAATTTATTCTGGGATAAGTAAGCATCAACATAAATAAAAATAATTTAATTATAAAATTAAAATTCATAATCGTTCCTAAAAGTGATTTTATAGGCGAGGGAGATATTCAGGGAGAGTATTTAGTATTTGGAAATTGTGATATCTTAATATTTCCATTAAAACTAAATAAATTATAGTCAACATTTTTATGGGGCAATTATACAAATGAATGAATAACAATTAATTATTAAACAGGTATTTTGCCTGTCCGAAGCCAGGATAAAGAACAAAGGTAAAAAAGTCAGTATCTGTTTACATAAAATTACGTAAAAGCAAGTTTATCTACTTGCCATTCAATCGAGCGCCACGCGCGGTACGCTGTCTAATTTTTAGGAACCCATTTCCATTTATTCATTAATTTTTATTTATTGTTTGTTAGGGAATACAATTATTTACTTTTTTTATTATTTGCAAGAAGGTACACATTACTGTATCCTGAAATATCTCCCTCACCTCTAATAGGACCCTATATATCGGCTAGTATTTCCCAAGATCAACTCAAAAAGCTCTCGCGATCGACTGTATGAGTATGCCTGTTATACGGAATTCCACCCGATGCTCGCATTCCTTCAGTAAATTAATTAATTCGTTAAAAGTGAAATGAAATGATATGGAACATAGCGTAGGAATCCTTTATGTATTTATACCTAAGCATATCGCTGTAAAAGAGATTTACGAGGGCCACAAACACCCTTATACCCAGATGCCGACGGTCATTTATCAGCATCAAGTCTGACCTACATGCGAAAGGCTATTATGTTTATTTTTCTCTTTTAATTAACTACTGCAATATATCCATATTTTCTTGAGCCTTATAACTACGAAAAGAATTATTTCGCCTTAAATTCCTAAATAAAATTTAAAAAAGATTGAAGAGAGAGTGGTTCAGTCGGCTTAGGGCATAAGAAGCTTGTAGTCATACGCGATAAGAGAATGGTCTTAAGGTCGAATTTTGTTAAATATTCTGGACGTGCCAGATATAGACTTATATAATAGAAGCTCAACGGTGAAAGAAAGCATCGAGAGGAATGGAAAAACTACCATGTGTAGTGACCTGAGAAGTTCTCGAGAAAATTGCAATCAGCTGCATTACTGTTTACGTTAGCCATGCCCTTTTTGATGATATAAAAAAATAAATTTCACCGCTTCGTTTGTGTTTCTGACTGTTCGCGATAAACTCAAAAACTACTGAACTGTTTTTGACGCGGTTTTCACCGACAGACAACGTAATTCATGAGCAAGATTTAGGTGTATAATGAAGGTAGAGGGAATTGTTTTATTTAGCAAAAAGTTAACAGGACATTGATTGATTTGCGGTACAAAATTCGCCCGGTCAACTAATAAATTATAATATACATTTAATGGTTATTTTAAGAGTATGACATATAGTACAAAGAAGTAAGTACAGTCATTAATATAAGTCTGCTCACCCCGAAATAAATACAGGGTAAAGATATATGATCGATGAATTGGTCATAAAAAGTTTACGAGAAACAAAAACATCGTTGCGATTTAAAAATGTTTTCGTATATAATTTGATAGAATTATACTGACGATTCGCGTTGCCAACCCGCAGTCGCTTTATTTGCGAGATTTAATTATCCATTCAATTTGGTAGGGTAATCGCTTCATTGTTGCCAACAATGGGATCTTGTTTGCGGAAACCCAACGTTGGCATACACACACTTTATTTCATTGTATTTGTTTATAGGATTGCATTGTATTCATTGAAATAATGTTTCGTTAAAATTGAAACGAAATAAAAAAATTTGAACATGGTTTTAGGTAGGAGCGGCCACCACACCTCGGATTCAAGATCCTATTAGAGTTGAAAAATAAGTTGGAAATGGAGGTTCCAATTTTCCAATTATACGACTATATAATCTTAATTTGGGCTAGACCTAAGGGACTAGACATTATTCCATTTATAAGATCAAATCCTATTGAAAGGTCCGGAGAACGCTTAAAGCGGCATCTACACCACATCTTCAGATTTAGGAGCCAATGTAAAATGAAAAATTAATAGGAAATCAATGAAATCTCAAAAAAGAAAAATGTGATTTAGGTCAGACTGGACATTATCTCTTTTTTGGTATCGGATCAAATCGGATCGGATCGGAATTTAAAATGATTATTATTTTTATATTGTATGGTTTTATTTTATATGTTATTCCGGTTATTCGTTAGTAGAAAGTTGATTTGAATATTATAAATGTTGAAATAAAGCACGTATTTCATATAAAGATTTACGAAATAACAAGTGTGCACTTTATACCACACTGCTTTGTATGTTAAACAAAACGACAACATCCCTGAGATTTAATTATTCATTCAAATCGGTGGTATAATACCTTTATGGACACGAATAATGTAACGTTGAAACGAATAGAACTACAGAATGGTTCCAAAACAATATAGGTGATATTTCTGCTTTTCGCAATTATGACATAATTAGTAAATAAAATTCTTTGCCAGATATCGTTATATCTATTACATGTACTAAAATCATACGGTGCCAAAAATATGCGCAAAATAATGTTAATAAATAATTAAAAACATATGTAATAAGCAAATATTTTTTATAATAAGATCATAAACGTTTATTGCGCCATCTGCCAACTTCAAACGATATTACTTCCTTAACAACGTGTACACGCACTTTATAACCCATCAGTAACACGAATATCATGTCTAAATTGGGTATTTTATTACGTTTTGATTCTCTTGTAGACCTGAAATTTGATAGGCTTTGTCACCAAACGAGATAACATAAGTTATACGCATTAGAATATATAGCATATGATACAGTATTTGATGTATCATGTATAAGATCAAAGAAAAAGTATTGTGATACGGCAGTTGGCATGCAATTAGAGTGTGTAACCTAGAAGTGGTATAATATTATTTTTCCACTCCGGCGTAGCGTTGAGTTCGTTCGGCGTTTCTTTTCAAGGTAGTCGAATTGAGACACAGAAAGATGCTTCTGGCAGGCCGGCATAATCATTTTGACTATCGACGAATCATATCCTTGTTCTTAGCAGTTACTTAATATCAGGTGCTACTTGTGTTCACTTTGTTGAGCGAATTTATAAAATAAATGTCGTATAACGAGTAGTACCTTGAAAAGCGGCTTCAAATTGCGAAGGCTCCTGGGTGGGCACGCGGGCAGTGACGGAAACGAGTAGAGCAGCGAGAAGCGCAGCGAGCGGCGCAGCTAGTGGCGCGACTTGTGGCGCTACTCGCAGCGCGATCATGTCAACACTACGCCATTCCATCTCCGCCCATACTCGACTAGGCGCTGATTCTAAAACAAAAATAGTAATTATATCGAGTTAAATAATCCTACGCTCAACGTCAAAACGTAGACTAAGCTGAGCATTCTTATTTTGATGAGAATAACATGGATACGCAGAAATTTTTATCATATGACCGCCAAACTTTATGATAAAGGTAGCACCGAAGTTATATTAACCGGGTGACAGTTAACTTATTGTGTCTGTGTATGTATGTAAATATGACTGATGGTATATTTAATACAGCAAATTATAGTTAACCCTGTATATTATGGGATATAGTCTGTTAGGTATTGCCATGAGAATCCAACTATTTACCTGTCGGTCCCCTATCCCCTCCCACCACAAGCCTAAACAACAGATGGCGCCGCGCGCGAAACCAGTAATAATCAACACCGGTGCAATCAACACGTGACGCGAGCGCTAAAAAGTGTATATTCGTTTTTTCTCAATTTTAACGACATCGAAGACGCGTCATTTATCACCAAAAAGGTACGTGGTTCCTGTCTTACCTAATTCCAGGATCTCATGGCCATTATCGAATAACAATAATTGTGTTTCTATATCCAACATAGTCTAATCTAGACCTCAGACAAACTGTTTTACAAACAAACATTTAATAAAACTAAAGAACCTAACATCCCTATTTAAACTTTAGTTTACAGTACAACATCAATGTCTATGTTCGTAAATGGGCCAGCGTGTTCGAATCTAGTCTTTCAATAGTTGTATTTCAAGGAAAAGTTGGTTGCCGTCATTTTGGGAATATGTACCTATGTACTGGGCTTTATTACACTTTTCAAAGTTTTGTTTCTCTACCTTTTCTTTTCTAGTTCCACAATTTTGTTAGGGTTGCCATCTTTAAATAAAATAATGTTAAAGATGCTGAGTAATAAAAATTCTAATATTACCTGTTTATCTGCCTCACTCATCTAACGACTATATCAATCTATACCTATCGTAGGCCTAAACCAATTAACTTTATTATTTTTAATGCAAAGATAATATAGCTACAGAAACGTACAAAACAAAGGCTGAAGCAGAAGTTAATGAGAGCTGATATAAAGATGTTAAAAGATAAGATAGTTTTAAAATTTTACGTAATTCATATTATAATGAAAACTCCAATTCACAGTACAGTAAATACTTTTATTCCACTTTTAACACTTTTATCGGTCAACTAGCATAGTTTCCTCTTAGGCGTCTTACCATCTCGATGGTTATCCCACGACTGGCCGAGCTCCTGACTCAATAATCAAAACTGTTTCAACCCCCACCACTAGTGAGGGGGTCGAGTAGTGTTGCCATTTAAGAAAATAAAACTACCTTTTATAAAATTATTACAATATAGAATTAATCAATCCAGTGATTACAATACAACAAACACTAATATTGAATGTTATAGTTCAATATGCATAAATTTTTATCAACCCTAGCTGTAGGCGTAACTTGGAAAGCTATAACGAAGAAGCCTCGCCCGTCCCTTTACTTAAATTGTCTGAATCGGCTACCAGTTACATTTTATTTCTCGTCGCTTGTCTGTCTGTACGTGGAGCTGTGTATTTAATGCTTACTTGGCTTGTGTTAGGTTTTTTTTCTATTCGACCACTACTTGGATTTAATTAGAAAATTGCCTTTACATTTTCTTGAAGTGATGAAAATTAAATGGATATTGAACTGATAATGTATTAAAAATATTTTTTAATATTTCTTTAATGAATCTTAACTGAATGAAGAATATATTTTATGAAAATAAACTTAAAAATAAATATATTTGCAAAATTTTTATTGAAATCGATTACTTAAAATCAGTTGAACGGTTAAATGCAATGACGTCGCTCATCTCTATATATATCAAGTTTTAAAAGTCAATAATGTAAATAAACACTGAAATTTGAGTTTGAAGTATTACAAAACTAGACAAAGTAATCATTTGACGGTACAGGAAGATTTTAATTTTCATTATTTAATTCACATGACATAAAAGCGATAACATTTTCTCGACTGCTTGGATTCAAACGACTTATTTATATTGTTTTATGAAAAATGGATGTTAATATGGTAGGAAAGTTCGTGGCAATATTTTTCATATTTATACTAAGTAAAGTGTATACTCTAGAGAATGGTCTTGCGCGAATCCCTCCCATGGGATGGATGTCTTGGGGATATTACATGTGCAGTGTAGATTGCGACAAAAACCAGGATAAATGCTTAAAGTGAGTTATTTTTGCAGAATATGTGTAGTTTCAAAATACACCTTAATATGAAATTATTATGTTGTTCCTCTCTATCGGTTGCTTTCTAACTTAATTACTGCAAATAACAGTATTTTAACTCATAGAGTAAAATTAGGCAAAAGTTACCAAAGGTCAATTCTTTTTTTGGAGCATGTGAGTGGTTGGGTAGATAAAACTTTGCGAAAGTGCACTTAAACAAACTGAAGTATTGGCAAAATGGAAATTGGAAATGGTATTATTGTCTATCACACAATATTAACATGAACAAAAGACAATATATTTTAATAAAAAAAACTATGCAGTCCACTGCCTCTACACCCTGGGCTTTTTGGGCGCCAAATGTGTAATGAATTAAATATGGAAAACAAAAACTAAATTCATTGGGGAACATTTTATTAGATCCAATCAGTTTTATCCAAAATATTGTAAATACTTCATTATATCTCCTGTCTATAAAAAAATCTTTATTATTCTCTATTGTAGTCTTTATAAAACAAAAACTAAATGGAAGTTTAAGTTTGTGTTTATTAAAGTAGTTTTCTGTGATATAAGAAATACTTTGCCTTTATTTATTTCACTTTATAACAAAAGTTATCTGCTAAGTAAACTTAAACTCTGTTGTTAAAATAAACTGGTATTGTATTAATTAAAGGAATGTTATGAAAAAAAATTTGTTGTTTTATCTGTAAAACATAACAAATCAAAATAAAAACTTTTCAGAATAAAATAATAACTACTATTTAGACAAATTCATACTCAAAGACAAAATTATACAATATTTTTTTAGTGGTAGGTAGGTCGTGTCATGTCATCAGACATCAATTTGCTTAAAAGTGACCAGAAGAATTACCAGGATTCCGGTAGGGTTATGTCAAAAGAATTGGAAGGAGAGATTGATAATTTTTGGCTATGGATATAAAGGATGACACATAAAAATATTTCTCAGTTTTTGCAGGCACAGGGACTTATAATAAATTATAATTTTCCAGTGAAAAACTCATTTTATCTGTAGCAGACACATTCTACAATCAAGGCTATCAGGAAGCTGGATATGAGTATATTATAATTGATGATTGCTGGTCAGAGAAGTATAGAGATGATCATGGCAGACTTATTCCGGACCATAAAAGGTTTCCCAATGGAATAAAATATATTGCTGACTATGTTAGTATTTATTACAGTAGCACATTCAATATTTAACATTAAGAATTTATAAAATTGTCTTTGATAAAGAAGACTTACTATTCCTTCAACAACTGTGTTGATATATATTCAATCTGATTAAGTTATACCCCAGTACATCCAGGTTCAACCAATTTTCTAGGTCAAATCATAACATTTATACTATTTTCTCTCAATATATATTGATATTAAAAAGAGCCAACATTTAATGTATAAATGTATACTGTATTAAGGCTTTTGATATTTATTGACACAATGGTTGAATCAACATGAATGTATGCTTACAAAGTAAAACATAATGAATAAATAACTGAATCATTGAAATCAGAGATGGGCAAAATGTAATATGATTAATGATTAACAATTACTGATTACCAAATGTAAAAATTTTAATTTTGTAGTTTTCAATCACGAGATTGAATCCCTTCAAGACAATATGAAATCATAAATGTCTATGCAATTGAAGATCCCCTAGTGTTAAAAACATAAATAAGCAAAATGCAGTATCAATGATGAAAAATGTAATCATAATCGTTTTTCATTGACCTGATTACATTTTGCCCATCTACGATTGAAACAAAGTGTTGCAGACAGATGTTGAAACAGTGTGTATGACACTGAGGCTTGGCAGGGAAGATGCTGTATGTTGCTTGCCTCATACCGCTCGTTGAATCAACGAGTGTATCCTAGTGTTTTTATACTAGCAAGTGTGACTACATTGCACCTGATGGAAAGCACAGTGTAATCCAAGAACAGGAATAAGAAAGGTACGAAAATCTGTTGATAATCGCCATCGCTTTGTTGGCCCACATATGCAACGTGTCTAAAGAATTTCAAGTGCAAAATGTGTTCTAAACTTCATAATTCATAAGCAAATACCAAAAAAAGTGGATACACTCTATGTGTTGGTTCTCTACAATTTTGAAGTTTGGGCTGCTTTAAAAAAGGGTAAATAGGCATTTAATGAGCAAATGCAATCTACTATGAGTTTCCGCCTGTCATATAAAATAATATGTAACGCAACTTTTAGTTTTTTTGTATATATTGAAGAATAATATTATACAGAATAATATTTTATAAAGTTATCTTTCCTCATACCATTTCCTCTCTATATATAAACTGATATATAGTTTTTTTTAGATTCACGCGCGTGGTCTTAAGTTTGGTATGTACACAAACATAGCTGATACAACATGTATGAGATATCCAGGATCTAAGGGTTACTTTAGAACTGATGCAAAAACTTTTGCTTCCTGGGACATTGATTATTTGAAGGTTGATGGTTGCTTTGTAGGAGAAAGCTATCTTAATGAAGGTAATGTTGTAAGAATTTAAAAAGTTATTACGTAGCGAGCACAGATAATATAAACCCGTTACACAATGCGTGCGTGAAGCAGCGATGCCTATAGCACTCACCCTTCCCTGCGATAAACTTAATTTTATCGTTACATGTGCGGCTATACGCTTTTACGCTCCGCGATCGCGCTCCGAATTTCCGTTAAAATGCACCACGCAAGGCAGGGGCGCTACAATGACTATTTTTTATAAATATGTTTGTTTTCGTGTTATTCAGAAACTATAGAACGAATCTTGATGCAACATTCAAGGTTATAATACTTATTTTTCAATATAAAAATGGAATATCTTGGTTGGTGTTAAATTGATAGTGGGATGTAGTTATTTATTTGTTTAAAAGATGGCGTTAGACAAGTAGCTAGTAGACAAAGTTGGCGTCTATATTCATGTTTGTTCAGTTAGTTAAAACTGGAGGTATAGTTTGAATAATATAAACAATTATTCATTTAAATTATTATTTATTTTATTTTAATAATAATGAAAACGGCCAATGTGAATGAATGTCTTTATAATTTGCCCATTATTACAAGTTTTATCACAATCATTTGGATATAAGTAGTAATATAGCTTGATTCCTCTGTAGTAGTCGCCGTAATAAACTAATGAAGCCTAGTAAAATATAACATATATGTGCGATTTCGTAGCATGAAAATACCTTTGCTAACTTAAAATCAACATTGGAAATCGATTTAATTGGAAGAATTTGATTATTTCTACCGTATACGAAATTGCAGGCTAACATACTAACAGAAATATGAGACAAATAACAGATATTTAAAATTTTCTTTTACAGCTTATATCACATTAGGAAAATATTTAAATGAGACTGGAAGACCCATGGTCTACTCTTGCAGTTGGCCATATTACATAGAGTTTATACATAATAAAATGGTGAGCATTGTGAGAAAATGGTAAGCATTGTGATAAAATGGCGGGTGTTATGATAAAATGGTGAACATTGTGAGAAAACGCTAAGCATTATGACAAAATAATAAGTATTGTGAGAAAACGGTAAGTATTATGATAGAATAGTGAGCATTGTGAGAAAATGGTTACCATCGCGATAAAATATGGAAGATTATGATAAAATGCTTAACATTATACTTTTTTGTTGATATCAGATATTTTGTATACTAGTTCAGTACAATGTCTAGACCCCAAATAATTAAAAATTTGTTGCAGTCCAAAAATATAGGGCGACCATCTAAAGACAGGAATATTAACCTGCCTAGCCAATTAACTTAGTTTATTGGTTTAAAGAAATAAATTATTACTGGGATGACCCTAGAAGAAAGAAGTCGGAATAGTCGAGACGGGTTTTAGTACAGTCATGATATGAAAAAAAAAAATGTTTGATATTAGCTACAGAATATATTTTTTGTATGTATATAAAATATCTTTGATAACTGAATTTCTTTCTTCACCAACCTCATTATTCTTTCTCTTTGTATTCTCCTTATTTGTTTCTTATTGTATTTGCATCTTTAAAATGCTACATGCTGGTTTGTTCCAGCCAAACTTGAGCAAAATATCACCCCACTGCAACCTGTGGAGGAATTATCACGACGTAAGTTTGTCGTGGGCGGCAGTTAAAAGCATCGTGCAATATTATCAAACCCGGTATGACATATTATCGCCTCATCACGGCCCCGGACATTGGAACGATCCTGATATGGTATCTATCACCACGCTGATTTCGTATTCATATAGACAGAAAAAAATGGCTCGTTTCTGTCTGAAAATTCTTTATTTAATGTGTTTAATTTTCTTATGTACGTGTATTTAATATTAATCCTACTAACATTATAATACACGAGGTCTACATACTTTGTTTGGAATTCCGTTAAAGATTGCAGTGATCACTCGGAAACGAATCATGCCAGACAAAGTACTTTTAGGAAATACCTAGACACTTAAAAGAAAGCTTACTGTCGGTCCCTGAGGACTATAACCGGGCTCAACGTGTTAAGCATTATTATGACACTTAATAAATATTTTTCTTTACTTAAAATTTAATTAAATTTTTCGTGATAAGTTAAATAAGAAGCTCAATTTTAAGAGTAAGCACATGTATGTTTGGTGTTCCAAAGTGCGAGGCTCGTCGGCGTCACTAATTATAGAGGTTGGTCACCGCTTGTGGGATGCTTGTGAATCAAAGGCAGTCTTTTCCTGAATCCCAATTTATTACTTATTTGGCGCGTGTTATATATAATGCGCGTGACCCAGATATCGTGCATTGAACTATAAATAGCCTTACGTTACATAAAGTGCATAAAACTTCCATTAGCCTTATTTAGCATAATATATGTCATCACATGTGAAAGGTTTTGGAATCTATTTAACGATTATCCTCAGTATCTAAACGCCCATATACGTGATTTACAGGGGATTCTCTATAAAGAAATGTACCTTAGTTGTTTTCTTTGCAAATTCATCGTGGCACATTAAAAAATTTAAGCATAAAAAAAACGATTTTTTCACATGTCCTTATATGTTATGGGAACGATGATTTTTGATGTTGTCATTCAACCTTGAAATTACACTTATGTAAAATTTCTTTAAAAAAAGGATATTTCAGTTAATTTTCGGTACTGGAGTACTAACAGAGGGCCAAAGTCGCGTTCAAATGGTGGTCTATTCGATGCTCTCTGCACCGATTCTGCTGAGCTGTGACATGACCAAGATAAGACCTTTCGAGAGGACCCTACTCCAGAATCTAGACTTAATCGCGGTGGCTCAGGATCCTTTGGGTCTAATGGCGAAACCCTACGATGTGAGTTTTATGTTACTAACCCCCTGTCCGCGACTTCGTCTACATAAAAAGTGTTGAAGCAGTTTTTTATTTTAAACCCAACAGCTTAAAATAAGTTTAAGTTGATTGAAACGTGAACTTTCAGTTAGTAATAATAATATCAGGCTATTTCACTTGCGGGGTGAGCAGAGATACAATAATAACTGTATACAATTTGCGTTGGTATGTCATGTTCAATGTAACTTGTTTTACACCTAGTAAAATATAGTTATTAAAGATATTTTACTTTTATAAAGTGCATCAATTCAACTTGACCTTCTAGTGTAGGTTTGGTATTTCTACGGAGAGTTCAAAGGGTATCTATATTTTTATCAAATTGATTTTAATAAAACATATAATAACATAGAGGTTATAAATCTGTGATATGAATAACTAATTTTTTTATAACTTATAGGCGAACGCTTAACCTCAATCACACCTGGTGGAAGGTGAAGATGAGTCCGATGATGAACCGCGTCCGCCTAAGAAATGCCTATTCACTCTTCTTTTAAAGACTCCCAGGTCATAAGATCGCTGAAATATGGCCGCTGGTAGCATATTCCACTCCTTAGCTGTTCGCATGATGAATGTAGAAGCGAATCTTCTCGTGCGGATATAAGGAACATCCACCACATACGGATGGTATCCGACACGATGTCTTGTGGTTTTGTTGTGGAATGGGGCTGGTGTAATCAATGAATGTAGTTCCTGAGAACACTCTCCACCGTGCAACCGGTAAAAGACCGCGAGGCAGGCAACTCTACGTCGATGCTCGATGCTTAGCATTTTAATTTTTGACAAAGAGTCTTAATTGTTCTTAATATACATTTTTCAAGCTACATCTCTGGTTGTACGCGACCACTCTTAACCGAACAAACTAGAAGTTGAAACATACATTTACGAAGATTTATTTTTTCAGTTGGGCAATGACGTCACACTATGGGTTAAGCCACATCTCCCGATGAAAGGGAACCATTATCTATCTTACTCTTTCGCGCTGGTTAATACGCACGTTGAACCTAACGATGTCTCTTTCACACTTAGTCAATACGGTCTTAATTCTACCGATGGATATACTGTTATGGTAATTTTTTTAAATATATTATGTATAGAAAGGGATAGCTGTCTTAGGCTGGCCTAACACCTGGATAGTACACTTGAGGGACTACTATCCGGCTGAGAAGGAGGCGGCGCGCAGTGTCCGGCGTGCCAACCTTGAGAATGGTTTGGAGGGGTGAGCTCTTTACATCCACTCCTGCCAGAAATGAAGCCTAATCAGGCTGTTTTCTCCCCGGACGTCTGCAAGAATCAGGATTCCCAAGTCCTGGTGGAGTGATTGGAAGGACACCTCGGGTTTTAATCAGTAGGAGTCTGATACACCGGGGTCGCTGCCTTCATGGTGGCCCTGATGTTTCTATACAGCATTTTATCCAGGGTAAACAAAAAAAGGCCGGCTACACGGGCAGCTTGAAACAGTATCGAGTGCTTCAAACTATAACTTCACTATAACTTCAAACTATAGTCTTATATATACACGAAACTACTCGAGCAGTTGCGACTGCTTCGCGCAGTCAAGCAGTCGCCTGGCATACACTGATTGCTCGAGCTGTCGACTGCTCTCATGCAGTTATTTCTGCCCGTGCTCTTATGTCCACGTCACGCGTGCCTCACGCCTACTCCTTATTTAGTTTGTTAAGCTATTGATGATAATTCCGTAATTAATACTTTACTACTCGACGTTTTGTCCTGGTTACACAGATAACGGTCAGGAGTAGATTGACGCGCCAGAGAGTTTTCGTTGTTAGCGAAAAATTACTTCCTCTACCCTCTTTTGTTCTTATATTTTATACTATGTGCTAAATAAATGCTTTTCGATTCTGTTTCTTAATAAATTATTTCAACTTTAATCACTCTTCTAGGATGTGTTTACAACGAAATTTCTACAGAACGTAACATTAAGTGACAGTATATACACGTCAGTACCTGCTGAAGGTAAGTAAGACATTACATATTTAAAAAGTATTATTTTAACTAAACGAGTTTTTTTTTATTCTGACACGGCACAGTAATTGCACCCGTATGTTATGGAAAGCATAGTGCAATAAAAAAACCGACTACGACTATTAAGACAAACCACCTGCCGACAGTCGCCGCGGTCATGCCGGCCTACACAAATATCTTCCCGCTTCGCTTAAAGAACCCAATATCATAGGAGGAAGAAAACAAGCTCGCCGCAAAACCATTCCCGAATACAATGACCCGATAAAGAATTTAGTTCTAGCTGTAATAGAAGTCACCGTAAGACTGTGACAATGCAATCAAGCGCGCGTGGGTCATTTATGAAAGGTAGAGGGTAGAATGAGGTGACAAAACTCTTCAAGACAGTCGCCATAATACAAACGTTAAAAAACACTAAGTGAAGTAATGTCCCTACGCAGTTGAATCGTATGAAGTTATTTTAAAACATTAGAATCATTCACAATGCGGACATCCCTACGCTGCAACCAGAGATGGGCAAAATGTAATCTGATTAATGATGAACGATTACAAGATGTAGTCCTAGTTTTAATTTTCTTGCTCTGTAATCATGGTTAAATCCATTTAAAACATTAAGAAATGATAAATGTGTATACAATGTGGGATTTTGTAGTGTTAAAAACATAAATGAGCAAAATGCAGTCATATTAGGTCCTTACATATGAAATTGGCGTTTTGTATGGGAGGAACAAAAAGTCGAATATTTTTTAATATAATATATTTAATTAATCAAAGTATGAACCATTATTTTCTATGCACTTTTGCCATCTCATAGGTAGTTCATTGATCCCTTTACTAAAAAAACCAGTCGGACGGGAATCAATAAAATCTTTGAAGGCGATTTGGACTGCCCCATCGGAGTTGAATTTTTTCCCTTGCAAGAAGTTATCCAAATTTCGAAAAAAAATGGTAATCTGTTGGAGCAAGGTCCGGGGAGTACGGAGGATGTCTTAGACTTTCCAATTGAAGCTCTTCTAATTTAGTAGCCGTCTGTTGCTCAGTGTGTGGTCTAGCGTTGTCGTGAAGCAGCAGTGGCGTGGAGCGATTGACCAGCCTAGGTTGTTTAGCCGCTAGCTTTTCCATCATGGTTTGCAATTGCTGACAATAGACATCAGCCGTAATAGTCTGGCCAGATTTGAGAAAACTGTAATGAACAATACCGGCACTAGTCCACCAAACGCTTACAAGTAACTTTTTTGGGGTTAATTTTCGCTTGGGGCAGGATTTGGCTGGCTGGCCAGGATCCAACCATTGCGCTGAGCGCTTCCGATTATCGTAAAGAACCCATTTTTCATCACAAGTAATGATTCGGTTTAAAATACCTTCATTATTGTGCCGGTTTAGTAATGTAACGCAGCAGTCGACGCGCGTTTGCCGGTTTGCTTCAGTCAATTCGTGAGGTACCCACCTTTCAAGCTTTTTAATCTTCCCAATTTGCTTCAAGTGAATTAAAACAGTTTTATCACTAACATCGCAGCCTGCAGCTAACTCGGACGCGGTTTGCGATGGATCCGCTTCCACAATATCCTTCAACTCTTCATTATCAACTTGAGTCTCAGGCCGTCCACGGGGCTTGTTCTGCAGGTCGAAATTTCCAGAACGAAAACGTTGGAACCAAAAACGAACTGTGTTTTCTTTTGCAACACGACCGCCATACACATCATTCACCCTTCGAGTTGTTTCCGCAGCACTAGTGCCACGGCGGAACTCGTACTCGTAAATAATGCGATATTTTAAGTTTTCCATTTTGTAAAATGAGTGACGCAAACAGAAAAAAACAAATGAATGACGATCATCGAAGCACAAATACATGAGTCTATAGCTGTACAAATTTGAATCTGGAATTCCTTACCAAAGAGGAGAAATTTGTGATTAAAGTGGCCAGTACGAAAAACGCCAATTTCATATGTAAGGACCTAATATTAATGGTAAAAAATGTAAAATGTAATCGTTAATCATTTTCATTAGTCTGATTACATTTTGCCCATGTATGGCTGTAACCTATCCTGAGCGTCAGTTTCGATTCAGTCATTTTAAAAACTAATAACAAAAAATGTAAATTAAGCGTTAACATGATCGATAGGTGTGCGACAGCTACGAGGGCGGTTCGATAAGTACTTAGCCTCACCGCCTTATGGCGCCACTATCGCAAGGGAAATTTACCATCGTGTAATACATTATTTTAGACCGCTGCTGACAAAATTTCAGCCACATGAGGCTCGTAGTTTAGATTTGACTCCGTGTAGAAGCAAGCGTTTTGGCGAATTTCAAAAAATGGAGAAAGAGCAGTATCGGTCCATGTTAAGATTCTTGTTTTTGGAAGGAAAATTGCGCAGCGAAATCAAAGAGCGCTTAGATGCAGTGTACGGTGACTCTTCTCCTTCGATGGCGACCATCAAAAATTGGTTTACAAGTTTCAATGTGGTCGCACGTCGGTTTTTGATGAGCCACGTCCAGGTGCCACAAAAACGGCTACCACGGAGGATAACATGACAAAAATCCACAATCTCATATTGGCAGACCGCCGATTGAAAGTACGCGAAATAGCTGAGACTGTAGGCATCTCAAAAGACCGGGTGGGTCATGTCCTGCATGAAATTTTGGGCATGAGAAAGCTGTCGGTACGATGGGTGCCGCGTTCGCTCACTCCGAACAACAAGCGAAATCGTGAAATCACTTCAAAGCAATGTTTGGTGCTGTTTAAGCGCAATCCGAAGGAGTTTTTGCGTCATTTCATAACCCTAGACAAAATATGGATCCACTAGTACACGTCAGAGACCAAGGAACAGTCAAAACGTGCTCCGAAGAAGGCAAAGACTGTCCAATCGGCCGGAAAAGTAATGGCCACCGTTTTCTGGGATTCACAAGGTGTGATCTACACCGACTACCTGGAGAAGGGCAAAACGATCACAGGGCTCTACTATACTGAATTATTGGGTCGATTCAATATCGAGCTGAAGAAAAAACGGCACCATTTGGCGAAGAAAAAAGGTTCTTCCACAATGATAACGCACCGGCTCACACCTCCGCCATCGCCACTGCCAAATTGGTCGTATTAGGCTACGAACTGCTGCCCCATCCACCATATTCCCCGGATTTGGCCCCGTGTGACTTTTTTTTGTTTACAAATTTGAAAAAGTCATTCGCAGAGTAGATATTTTGGTCGAATTAGGAGGCCATCGCCGCCACGGAAGCTTATTTTGCAGAGCTTCCGAAAACTTTTTTTTCAGACAGGTTAAAAAAGTAGGAGCATCGCGGGATCAAGTGTATCGAGCTAAAAGGAAACTATTTAGAGAAATAAATCGCCACTTTTCCAAAATTTTCGTTTTTCTTTTGTAGGCTAAAGACTTATCGAACCGCCCTCGTATCAGTCAACAGTACACTACTGGCGTGTGGTACGGAATGTGATGTTTTCAGGCTTTATCTCAGTCCCAAACTGCTTTCAACTCGCGTTTTGACTATAGTTGTTCGGTTTTCAAAGCAATAGCGAAATGTCCGTTTTTTTTTTTTGATAACCCGGTGGAAATCCCTGACGGACCTCTAGGGGCGGTGGGGACTGCCCCCCGGTGTGTCGGACTTGCACCGACTAAAACCCCGGGGGTGTTCCTTCTTTCCGTCTGACCGAGGCCGGAGGTACAGTGCTATACTCTCCTCCGACCCTCGGCAATGTCTGGCTTTTTGTAAGGCCGCATCTCTGCACTGCGAGGAGAGGTGTAAGGAGCCACCCCTCGCACACCACAATATCTTGGAGCGATGTGCGGAAACACGTCTCACACCGTTCTCGTCTGGACAAGTTGGGCGACACGCTCCCTCAAGCGCAAATGTCCGGTCTATTACAACCCCATGTCAAGCCAAAAAATGGTCATCTCTAACCTTAGGTCAAGTACCGAGTTGCCAAAAGTGCCAATTATCTTTCTCTTTTTGTTATAATTATATCAATTGTGTCTTTTTCTTTTATTTCAGACGTAATCATGTATATTTTATACCCTCTATAAAGGGGATGAATAACTAGAAATAATGACAAGTATACCAAATGACTGATCAAAGATCCATGAAGATAAAGCACAAGAATTATGATTTTCCTGGGTTAATGTTTTAATAGTTTGTTTTCAAAAAGGATCTTACTTCAGATTTCTATCACTATGGTCTGTTAATACTAATAATAAATCTATACTAATATTATAAAGCTGAAGAGTTTGTTTGTTTGTTTGTTTGTTTGAACGCGCTAATCTCTGGAACTACTGGTTCGAATTGAAAAATTCTTTTTCTGTTGAATAGACTATTTATCGAGGAAGGCTTTAGGCTATATAACATCACGATGCAACTATTAGGAGCGAAGAAATAATGGAAAATGTGAAAAAAACGGGGAAAATTATTCATCCTTGAGTGCTTCCATTGCGTGCGCTGCGGAAACGGTTCAAGATACCAAAAATATATGTATGACAGAGTTATTCCTCTTAAAATGATCTAAAAAAATGTCCGCGACAGTATATATCTATCTTTTAAGATTAACTCACTAGAACCGTTTTTATGGTAATCAAATTTGGTCGAAATTAATGCATTATTTGTTAAGAGTTGTATCAACGTAATAATATTAATCTTTATCCAAATAAATGTGTTGTTGATTAAGAGTATTTAATTGGGAACAAAATTGTCTTTGACATCACTTAATTTCAATGAACATCTTAGAAGATATTACAATAACTTATATAGCAAAACAACGTTTGCCGGATCAGCTAGTAAAATATATATATATATCCTCACCCTATATCCCTTTTGGGGTGATTAGAGATACATTAGCGGCTGTATCCAATTTGCGCCGTATACCTATATCGTAATCAGTAACACGACACAGCTGTTTTTTAAGGCACTTACATATGACACTTTTACTAGATGTCATGCAAATGTGCTAACGATGTTTTTCTCCACCATTGAGCATGGGTACTTAAATCTACATTTAACCGGGAAAATCCCAGAGTCATGTGTTCCATTAGAATGTTGTAAAATCTAAATATAATTCTATATCAATTAATAATGAGCACAATGTTATTGGTAATAAAGATATAAACTGTTTTTGTTTTATTTCATTTTATCCCAGGGACGCTCATGCTTGAACTGCTGGAGACTTTCCTCAAATTGTTAAACTACAAGCAAACTAATCGTGCATATGACCATCAGGGACGCTGTGAGGGCAGCGACCCCGGTGTGTCAGACTCCTATTGACTAAAAACACCCGGGGTGTCCCTCTAATCGCTTCACCCGGGCCTGGGAATCCGAATTCGTTCTGAAGTTCAGAGAACGAACAGCCTTGTCAAGGCTTCCTCGCTGAGAAGGGGTGGATGTAAAGGACCCACCCCTCCGGAACCCTCTCAGGCGGCGCATCGCACACTGCGCGCCGCTTTCCTCTTATCTGGGCAGCAGACTTCCTCAAGTCTACTGCCCAGGGAATGGGATTTTTCGATCTTAACTATAAATCAACTTATATGTGAATCATTTAGTTCTTAAAATTAAAATTGCGAATCAACGGATGTCGGCGAATAAAGTATTATGATATAGAAGACCTAAAAATAGATTATAAAAATTACGATAACGGGGCGTTATTTAAAGAATTTTGACATTCAGTCACTGCGTCGATCAAGTAATTAAATATATAATAACATTGTGTCATTATTTTCTCATTTAATAAATAGCAAATATTTGTTGAATTATTAAAATATTCACAGATAGCGATACTAAAAGGGAATTAACCTAAATTAACCCTTTACACTCTAGAGTTGACTCTCATTCACCAAATGATATGGGCGCGGGAATGGCTTCGAGTGCAAAGGGTTAATAAGAGGGGCATCCCTACCCCATCTTTTTTTTACACTGGCTCGACATAGTGAATACTATGCAACTGCTGGTAAGCACAGTGTAGGCCAAAAAACGAAAGTGACCATCAAAGGATTAAATCCATTCATAGACTCTGTTATCATGTCGGCCCACATATACCACGACTATAGGTCTCTAGGTATATGAACAACTGGATATTCAAAAGCTGATCCCGAAACGCGACAGGCCAAAGCGAGTCACTATGACGGTCTTTACACTTGTGTACTGTGGGCAGGACTCAATTCGGTCAATCGTCCTACCACCAAAAAGTACACCCGGGAACACCAGGAGCGAAAAGTGACAGGGTTTTTTTTAAGTAGGTAAATGTAAAAGGGGTTACTGATTGATATGAGTATTTAAGAAAGTCTCGTAAATATTAACGAATACTTTGTTGATGTATACGATAAACTGGAAGTTGTGATTTTTATTGTTTATGAAAATTGAGTATAGGACAAGTTTGACGAGTTATCAGCAGCAAGATGCCCTTTATAAATGTCACATGCTCTAGATAAACGAAGGGTAATCGTCTTTTTAAAAATAAATCTGGTTACTTATAAATAGGATTACCATAACCATGAATCTTTAAACTGGGACACGAGTAAAAACAGGATAAAGAGAAATATGTTAGGACATATTTTTAATGCTCAATTTAAAATATCTGGTAAGGTATCCCAAAGTACCAAAAATCCGTTATGGCAGGCAATCTACTGGACATTTTATATTAAATGGATTTCGATTATAAATGAAAATTAAATAACGCTACATCATAATTTCTTATCATTATACTAAAACTAATTACCACAGATCATATTTGCAGTTGGAAAAAGTCTAAATAAATTTAAAATTGAAAACTAGATAAATACTTGTCTAACATTAATTAAAATAAATAATAAACTAGGCCACGGAACAAAAAATGCTACAAAATAACAAACAGGCAAGGTACCAAAGGACAATCCTGGTCATACCTGAACTTAAGGTAACACTACTTATGAAGGATGACAGAAAACTTTTAAGGAACCATTTTTGTATAAAAGTCATCCATGAATTCCAATCGAATTCATAACACAATCGGTCAGCAATGAAGCTTCTCGGGCTTTTGATACTTTTGTTGGCTTTCTATGGAAACATCGAAAGAAGTGATGCTGGAAACACGATTGTTGGGCAACAACTGCTTGTTGTAGAAAACAAATGCCCGTACAATGCAATAGACGTGACATTAGACTACCAACGGTCGCTCGAAACGTTTGCCATGCGCCTATTCCGAAAGCTTATATTAAGAAACAATTATAACCATTTTGTATATGATCCACTATCGGCCTGGCTTTCTCTGGCTGCTCTTGCAGAAGGATCCGATGGAACAGCCAAAGAAGAGTTACTTTTAGCTCTCGACCTTCCAGAAGACAGGTGTATCCGTGAGAAGTATTATCAACTAGCTCTGCAGAAAGAGATATCCGGGAATGACGTCAATTTTGCGAAGGCAAGATTAATGGTTTTTGATGAGAACATCAGTGTTAACCTTAATTGGGCCAACGACGTTAGCAATAAAGTTCTGCTCAATACAGTATCCCTGCCAATAAAACAAAACCCTAACGGCGCAGTGACTACAATTAGACAACTGCTTGGAGCAAGAATCCCCTCATTAAACTTAAAAGGGAATTCGATTCTTTTAAATTCCCTTGACACGCAAATGCTGTGGACTGAAGCTTTTTCTGACGCCATAATCCAAGCGTCTCCATTTTTCAATGATTTTGGTGAACAAATAGGCACCGTTGATATGATGAGAATGAAGAAATACATCAGAACATCGTATCATCCTAGGGAACAATTACGGATTATTGAACTACCGGTTGGTTATAATAGCCGCTATCGTTTCCTAATCGGTATGAGTCTTGAATCAACTACAAAAACGATTTCATTGCTTAAAGATACACTCCTATTTGACGTTCTCAAGCAACTGGAACTTAGTAAAGTTCCGATTGAAATAGCGATTCCGCGTTTCGTAATGGCTTCAGAAATAGACTTAAGGAGTGTTCTCGAAGACATGGGACTGAAACGATTATGGACCGATCCTGCAGCTACGAGGTCAGTAGTGTTTTACTAAAATCGATGATTTTATTTTATTTAATTACCTTAATTAGATTCAGAAGGCTGAAAATATTTATTTGTGTAAAGAGTCCGCTCACGTGTAATTAAAATAATGATGGATGTATCAAATTTATAAGTTTAACACGGCACTTTTATCGTATTCCAGAAGAAATTTGAAATCGTTTACTAGTCTTTAATCGACTTCATTATAATTATCTTCTTACATATGTTTAATACCTTTTGGTAACCGAGAAAAATCCGACATCGGGCTGCTAGGGCCACTGTGAAGGCGGCAGCCCCTGTTAGCGAACTCATACCAGTTAAAAATCCCTGGGGTGGCCCTCAACTCACTGCAAGTCAAGATTGGGGATCCATATTCCTCTAATGACCCGATGAATGAATAGCCTTTCGCAGGCTCCATCTCTGGCAGAGGTAGGTGCAAAAGACCAGCACCTCCGAATTTCAGGCAGTGCATAAGGCACGCATCGCCTACGACTCATCTGAGTGGCAGAGTGGATACAGTCACTAATTTATCTCACTCCGATGTATCTCATCTCTGCTCACCCCGTAAGGGATATAGCATGACGATATATGTAAAAGGAACCTCTGACACATTCCAACTTTCTAGATCGAAGCGTTTGGTCTGGTCGTAGATAACTCACGACTTTTATCACAATTATAACCTTTTATGGATGCTTTTAGGAACATATCAGAGCCAGCAGCAGTTCCGAGCGGCTTATTTCAACGGGTGACAGTCGTTTTCGACAAAGCTGGAGTAAATCCTAATGCTGAAGATCTGAAGATTGTTGGACAGGAATATGATGGGAAACTTGAAGACCCCAATTTCGGACGGGAATTCATTGCCAATAAACCGTTTATAGCTGCACTGTTTGATGCGGAAGCATACTCTATAATGTTCGGTACTATCTTCTCAAAGCCGACTAATAATTTTTTGAACAAAAAATAGTGATTTGAGCATAATTTTTTTGTCCTCTGTTTTAAATAATTTTATTTAGGTGATAAGGCCGCCTTTAGGTTTATAGAAAGAAGTGTTTGGTTCCAAAGTCGGATGTTTGTTCTTGAGGAGAGAGGACAGGCTGATAGCTCGTACTAAACAATATGAAGTTTGATTCGAAAACACTTAAAACGCATTGGATAGGTACATAACATAGTCTGACCGAATGATTCGGCTCCGGTCAAAAAACTACATTCGGTAAAACTTTCAAATGGTCTGCCCATTTTAGCTAAAGTCTAAGGTTTCTAGTATGTTTCCAATTAATCTAGTTATGATTATTAAATTACTTTTAATAAGTATCAAATTATGTGTCGAAATCGGGCCGAAGCATTATCTTTCGCAGCCGAATAATTCAAAGTCGAAGGTTTTAAAATCTTAAATAATTCTGTTCAAATTGACCAATATAATGAATTTTAATACTTTTCAATCTAAGGTTTTTGTAGATGTACTAAAATAACGTGTATAGATTATTAAAACGAACTCACATTTTTTTATATTTTCTTGCTCTGTTATCATAATTAAATTCATTTAAAACATTAAGAAATTATAAATGTGTATGCAATCTGGGATTCTATAGTGTTTAAAACATAGATGAGAAAAATCCAGTCATATTAATGGTAAAAAACGCAAAATGTAATCGTAATCATTTTTATTAATCTAACTACATTTTGCCATCTATGGATACAAGCATGGCTTTACCATTTAGTTTGGTGCATCCAAAAAATCCAATCATCTCTTCATTTTACTGTAGATATTGTTTATCCACGAAAATGGTCCATAGTTGGCAATGTTAGTTATAACATTAGAAACCAAACAATATTTCTAATAGGTTTCAGAAATAAAAGCGATTGATTATGATTTCACCATTTTAATAACACCCATTAAAATCTATCAGTGAAGAGAATACACCTATCATTGTCTCTTTCATTCGCATTAAAGACAAGTTGAATGAAATATGAAAATAAATTGTGAAGATTAAATTTTTTTATACTCTACTGGAAACTAAATTCTACTAGAATGTTATAGTTGATCATTTTTGTCTATTTTATCCTTTTGTTGATCTTTAGTATGTGTAGTATTTATTAATTTATATGGCTATGTAATATATTTTTATTCTGCTCATATATTAAACAGTGACAGGCCTAGGCCTGGACTAGATCTAGATCTAGTCAAGCCGGAGCTCGTGCCTCTAACGCCAAATTAAAAAAGAAAATCTAGAGTCGGCAGACAAGCTCATCATTCACCGTACCCAATGAATAATATATCGAAAAACGTGGGCCAACTTCCATAAGCAATTGACTGAAAACTACTAGCCTTTGGTTACGACGTTTTAAAAGTTAACTCAAAAGTCTCATAAGATTAGACCACGTATTAAATTATGCAATGGCAAAGATAGTTTTTCATTAATATTTCACTTATGAATATCACAAAGTTGTTCACTGCAAAATCTTTAAAAATTGTGCTGTGAACGTTTTTTTATTCAATTAATCTATATAATTGAGAAATAAAGATGAAGGACTGTAAGGGGTTAGGTGGCAGACAGTAGTTTAGCACCGCCTCGAAATATTTCAAGAACCTGGGCTTAATAGTATTCAAGGAAAGCATTACTTCATTCACTTTATTTAAATGTAGGGGTAGTAAATGCTGCACTGAGTATACAAGTCAGAATATCTACGTCGAATAATCCTAATATGAAAGGACGATCTGCTGTAAACTCGTTTCCTAGGATGGGATGCAGTCCAGTGTCTTCGAGAAAATCGCTTGAATTTCTTGTTGGCAAGTCATTGAAAACTCTTTTCGTCCCGTGCTTGTCCGATACTATGGAAACACGTTGGATAAAACTGCTTGGTAAGGCTGGCGGCTTTGATATGTTCCTGAAATTATTTTATTCTTTGAGTAGTACAATTTTAACCTTAAAGGATATACCATTAAAATTAATAAATTCAAAAGTGCCTATTTCACATTTCAACAAGGCTCCACGAAGGACTATTATTAATAATTTCTAAAAAATCATCAGTCTGACCATTCTCGTTTTGGTGTCTGTTTTTGTATATATAAGCAAATTATAAAATTGATTGTTCGTAAAATCTAATTCTCTACCTTATAATAATCGTTTTCAAGATGATTTTGTTTTTTTGCAACAAGTGTAAGTAGATATAATATTTATTTAAGTTGTCCAGACACAACATTTATACTTTTTTAATTAGCTTAAGTCTTAACTAAATCTACGGCATTTATGTTTCGTTTGATGTGTTTCGTATCTAACTCAAAAATTAAGGCAAATCGGTGTAAACTATCATGATGACTTAGCGAAACATAAATGCTAGAATATTACCTTGTTGCTGTGGCATCTGTCCACAATTTACTAATTCCAATGTAATCCATAACATTTTTAACATCCCATTCTGTTTCCATTACAAACCGTGGTATCCTCACATGAATTGATATTGTACTTTCTCTTAAACTGTCAAGTATTGCAACAATAATGTCTGGATTTAACGGTTCTATGGAACGCAACAGGTTATCACCTAATGGTACTAAAAAAAACATCCGGAAACGACCATCGTCTCCTACAGGCAATTCCAAGATTTTCGCATTAATTCTTTGTATGTACGCCATCTTAACCCTCTTTTTTGTTCTCATCATATCTACCGATCCTATACGCTCGCCTGCAGTATTGTAAAATGGCGCTCGATAAATCCCCGCGTCGGAGAACGCTTCAGTCCACAATCCTTTAAAATCTATCGAGTTGAGAAGAACCGAATTGCCCTGGATATTAAGACTTGTTAGTTGTGATGATATTGCTTGCCGGATTACAAACGCAGCCTCTTTTGGCTTAGCTCTAATAGGAACTGCTATTGTATCTAGCTGTAGTTGCGTTAATGCAAAGTTCTTCCAATCATCATTGAGCTTCAAATGATCATCGACAACAAAGAGGTTGTTTTGTGCCAACTTTAAATTGAGACCGGACTGTAAACGCGTTCCAGCGAGTTCATAATATCTTCGTCGAACGCATCCGTCTTCTGGAAGTCCGAGGATATTGAACAGCTCCGTTCTTGCAATACCCTCTGTCCCTTCAGCGATAGCTGCAAGACTTTGCCATACCGCTAAGGGAGAAAAAGCGAAATGGCTATTACTTTCAAATGCCAGTTTCCTGAAGGTATGCAATGCGAAACTGTAGGTCGCTTTTCGGAAGCTTAGTGTCACATCTTCGCTGTAGCCACACTCATAAAACAGGTCCTGGTTTCTTCCGTGTTGTTTGTAATAGTGTTCCCAAATCTGAGCTTTCGATTCGCCGAATAATATTAAAAGAATGAGGACTCTCATTCTTTGGCTTTTTATGTACATTACTGATTATAGACATCTGAGAATCTTTATATACCTCGGTTTCAATGATATCCCATAAAATTAGCATAATATTGATTGTTTGATTACAAATATACATATTTTAATTAAAAATAAAATCCTTTGGCATGTGGATAATTTATGCACTGTGGACATCGTAAGCATATTTGGCCACGAATAATGTAACCCAAATGTATATACGAAGGTCCTATATAAAATACTACTAACGGTGACCTGGCATTGTCCGAATAGAAATCCTTTCTGGGGTTAATTTTCGAAAACATGTTTTATAATTCTCGTCAAACATCCTAAACACTGGTTTTTATAGCGCTTACTTGAAAATTGACTGAATTTCAAATAAAGTTTCAATTCTTATTATCCTTAGGGGTGGAATATAATAAAGCCGCCATTAGAGAATGCTTACGTCATTCAAAGACCTTAATATCCGAATTTCGTGTCTCTTGTTTTTTAATAGTTTAGGTTAGATTGAATGTCGGTCAGAACAAGCGTTTTTATATATAGAGATTGATCTTAAATACAATATCGGGTACTGTAGGTAGTTTTTAATGTTCTGAACGTATCAAGGTCTCAATTTTTGCTTTTGTGAATTATGCCAAAAACAAGAATCTTTTTGAATTCGCACTCCATTATAATTTATTTTCCTTTTTAGGATTAAATTTCAAATCTGTTTTGTTAAACTTTTACGGTAAACAATGAATAAATATGTCGTGTCCCTTAGGTAGTTGGTCGTTATCAGATTGTAATACACAATTTGTCTTCAATAATTTCGTTGCTAATATTGTTTTGCCTCCAAATTGTTGTTTATATCATCACTTATCACGATCGCATAGCGATTTAGTTTATTCCTGATCGGATGCTGGTTTTACTAAGCTCTCTGTATCCTTAAAATGTTAAGCGTCAAAATTCGTCGTTTCAAGGATTTATCCACGAACGTATTATTGCAGGTGATCGATATTTATTAAATAAATTATAACAGGGAGCATGCTTGCTATTAAAAGTCATTTGTCGATCCAGATCAAAAAACCTTGAAGGGGAAGGGGAACTACGGGATGCAAATTACTACAAAGAAAAGGCTATTTTGTAGTTAGGGATACAAATATGACCTATATGATGTATGGTTTTATATATGGTTCCTTGATATATTAGGAGATGGCAAGGAATAGGGAAAGGTGAAGAGAGGGGGAGTGGGCTTAGCTAAAAGTTAACACGACATTCATTGATTGTTAGGCGGTAAGAAGTTCGCCGGGTCAACTAGTATAAAATAAGCCTCAACTAAGCTAGCCACATCAGCTATCTTATTAATAACAGTGAAATTTCAGAAAATAATTACGGATACAAAAATATTTGAATAACTTATTCTGCGTAAATGAGGTTGAGATTTACAATGGCGAGCCTAAATATAAATTAAATGAAGGGTTGCCCACCGTACCGGACGCCTCGTGAACGGGGCTCTTTGCGAAATCGCTGTTAATTACCCAAACGAAATGTAATTCTGGGAAAGAAACCTTCCGAGCCCACCTTTATGAATGCTAAATAGAATGGAAATGGGACAACAATACACTAGTTACTGTACTGTTCCAGACATTTTTCATTTTTCTACTTACGTTAGCCCTCAACCGGATTAGACAACTTCTAATAGATGATACTCATCGAATCCCTATTAGGGTAGGCAAAGAGAATATTCATTAATTCCTTCATGCACTCTCGCTGATTCCACGTACTTATAACATTACGTCCGTTTAAGTCTCGGTCGGCCTCGGCTTTTACTTCCATTCACATTTATATTGAATATCTTTTTCGTCATCCTTTCATCATTCATCTTCTGTATGTGCTCGGGCCATCGAAGCATGCTTTTAAAAGAAAGAAAACGCATTAATTTGGCTCACAACATAACATAAAATACAGAAGGATACGTTAATGATGATAGAAAACAACAAAAGCAAATTCTCTGTTTTGTGATGATGCGCCAAAGTCAAGTCAGCTCAGCAAATGCTAAGTGACCAGCTGAGCTACCCAGCGCTGATTTTTAGCTGACATCCATTTATTGTATCAACGGACAGAAAATACGCAAATATCACTAATAAGCTGTGATGGATATAATAAAAATTATTAAGTACTAAATATTCCTGTGGCTACTATTTGTAATTTATTTATAATTCTAATAATAATATTGTTGAGTTTGCAACAATATTAAGTGACAGTGCGGAGATTACGAAAAAACGACATGACGCATTAATGGCAGACTTTACGTAAAATATTTTGGAGAATAGACGTTGATATTACATAACAGTATTCCTTGAATTAATAACTTATATAAGAGAGGCCAAGAGTTGATACAATGATCAGAACAGGAGTTCGATTCAGTACAACCAATGGAATATTTTATCATAAAGTGTTCAAAGATCAAATAAGTTGTAAAGGGACTTAAGAATATAATATGATATTGTTTAATACATTATTATTTTACCAATCAAACAGAAATAATATAAAACAAACCGTTCCTATAATGTAACTTGGAACGAAACTTGGTCTGTGACAAGTTCTGCAAAACTCCCAAAAACAACGTCAAAGAACATCGACAGGGAACAGCACGGATCAAAGTTGTACCTTACTCGCACAACTTGGGAATTCTTGAATGAGATACACATGCTGTTCTACATAAACCATACGGTAGCGAAACTGTAGAGTAACTCTCGAACTCTTCAAACAATTATGACACATCCAATCTATATATTTTCTTAAATTGGCGAAATTTCTGCTGGGTAACCCTGGATCTTGAAATTTTTCGTGGCTTAACAAATCCTACTGTCTGCTGATACCTGACCCTTTGGCAATTTTTTGATTTATATCTCTATTGTATGAAATAATTGTATAAAAAATAAATTACAACAAAATTTGTTGAGAGTTAAGTGTTCTACAACTTTTATAAAAATGTAAACATCGTTTATCAGAAACGATGGAAATATTTACAAAAAAAATCGGCTTATCATCCGTGTAACGGCATCTTATGAGTTTTTTAGTTAACTTTTAAAACGCCAAAACATATGCTTCACTTCAGCTACGACAGGACTCTAGAATTAGGTAATATAAATTAAACACACACGCCCTAAAAGTGGTGCCAAAATGTTCTTAAATAGAACCACTTTAAAATTCAAAGCTTTGTAGAGAGTTGACGTATCTTTATAACTTAAATATAAATTATCCTTCATATATCGTACTTACATATTTTAGGAGACTATACAGGGTTAAAGAAAAAACGCAATAGAACAAAAGGAGTTTACGGTAACAGAAAATATGTAGCTTCGTGTTGTCGATCCGCAGACTTTGTTTGTTTGGGCCGAGATCCCTTGCATTTATTTCTTAATTCCATGCTCCAATACGCATAATAAAAAAGTTAAACTTTTAACGAGTAATTGTTAATGAGCATGAAAGTTATTAGTAACAATCCAACAGTGGTTTACCCCAGTCGCAACATTTAACAAACCAGACTTCATACATTTGGCAGCATGTCAAAAGCATACGGCATGCCCTTACTAAGATATTATGAAATTTACAAATATTTAATACATTTCAAAACTTTCGCGTGTTGTGCTCATTATAAATACTTTAACGGGATCCATCATTGTCAGTGTTATAGGCCTCTCTTTTATATGCCACCATCTTCGATTCCGTACCAAGTCCATCCAGTAAGACCACATATTGTCCAATCTAGGCTACCACCTACTCATTTCAAATTGCTACCATCACATCGTCTAGGCAGATGTCCTGTCAAATTCCACCTAAGTGCCGTTATCCCATGTTTTCATTGTGAAACTTAGAACGGTGCCGGATTCCAAAGTTAAGCACAGTAAGCAAAATTAGTAACAGGATTCTTGCACGAAATTTTAATTAAGATTATGGTTTTAAGCTTTCCTTAGAGTGAAAAACAGTGATTAAAATCTAGTACCTCGTTTTATGTCACCTTGTAAAGATGCTATTACTGTGAATGTTATTTGTCGTGATTTCAAATTATCAAGAACAAACCAGGGTAGAACAAGAAACTTCCAGTTCTCGACGAAATCTCCGCAGCGCTTCAGTTTGCTCGTGACATAGCCTGTTAACCGGGTTGAAACGTCAACCCATAATTAAAAGTAAGAATTATAAAGAATGCATTTTTTACAATATATTACGAGTACGTTGTAAAATGTATATGCAATGTGTTCATACAATTTCATAATCAAAATATGCAGACGCTATGAACAAGTTTCGAAGATATCAAACAAAGATATCTTTCTCTCAATTCGAAAACGATAATGTTTCTAGAACAAACAGTAGGAACTTCTAAATAACTTCTTTCCAAGTTACATCCAAGCACCACTTGGCACAACTTAAGCTTATGTTTGCGTTAACTTATTCGTGCTTAAGATGAGAACGGCTTACGCAATGGAGCTGAGTGAACATTCAAAAATTCTATGATTCTTTTGCTTTATTGTATTTTATATGACTAACCATATCCTACGTAATCATAATGTACGGAGTCACGACGTGGACATTAATCCTTGAGCTAGTTCACCAGTTTAAGATCGCTCAACGTGCGATGAATCGAGCTATGTTAGGCATTTCTCTGAAGGATAAAATCCAAAATGAAATTATCCGACAGAGAACCATAGTTATCGACATAGCTCTAAATACATATTAGAAAGCTAAAGTGGTAGTGGACTAGGCACGTATGCCGAAGAATTTATGATTTTTGGAGCAGGCGAAATTTGAGTAAAGACAGCAGTCCGGCAAACATAGCGTGGCGTGCTTTCTAGCAAGGTAGATAACTTGTGAACAGCGACCGAAAAAATGAAGTGAGAAAAACCGAAAACTAGACTCCATGTTGTTTATTAGGAGAATCTTATGCCCAGCAGAGACTAAGGTTATGATGATGTGGAAACCACATTGTACTTTTAGAAATTAGATACTATTTTGGAAACGTAAATAGACACTGTTTTCAGAGCACTAACACATGACATTTTTGGTACAAGCCATGTGAGTTTCCTCAAGACTTTTTACTGGTGTGAGTAGTGCCTTAGTTCAAACCAATCTGGATAACCTAGAGGTACGTGTCGGGATTTGAACTACTGACCTTCAGCGCCTCAGTACATGGATATCGGTTCTTTATCCACTAGGCCACTACAGCTTTAATAAATGTTAAGGAGGTGAAAGGGGCTTACAAAGTTCGTTTTTTATACTGATTCGACAAACACAACATCGCAACTGTTGAAAAGGTCGGTGTACACCTAGAATGGCAGCTACCATCAAGGAACGGGATTTCATTGACAGTCACCGTCATTATGTTCGCTCACATACACCGCAACAGAAGAAACACCTGGATGTACATAAGCTGACCCTCCGCGTTACTTCTCAAGGTAGTCATTTCTAAATCGCTGATAAACCTTTCCCAGGCTGGCTGCAAACTGAACTGAAGGTCTGAAACGCGATAGGCCCAAACGACTATGATAGTCTTTGCTCTTATGTACTGTGTTCACGACCCAGTTAGGGGAATCGCCCTACAACCTCGAGATATTAGAATTACCGTTCCATTCTTTCTGCCTATTGCAATAATGACTCCGAAGAATGACATTTACATGAATATTGATACTTTCCAGTTAATATGGCTCCCCTAGCTGACAGTTATAAGGAAAAAGTTCACAAAACTTAATGTAGCTTTTCTCGAGTCATTGAAAAGCGTGACACGTAGCGAGTGATCTTTTGATCCCTAGCATATGTCCTCACAAACTACATCAGTATGCCTGACGTTTATACAATACGTTATGCCCTCTTAATACTATTTATATGAACGCGTTTAGTTTAAGTGAGAATATTTTATTATTAATACATATGATAAATCTATTCCACAGCCACCTCTCCAACATTTCATAGATGACATGACTTGTAACAGCGTGTATATTTATGAATTGCCAGAAAAAAATCACTATCTAAATATGCATATATCTGTAAGCGTTTGTGTTGTAATCTTAGAAACGACATGACCGTTTAAATGCGGTTTTTATAATGTATTGTGGAAAGCTGTCTTTAAAATTTAGTGTTAATTTTGTTGTTTGTTTTGTTTATATCAATTGGTTCATAAATTTAAAAAGTTGCGTCAAAGCCTTTTTCAAGTAATCGTAGAATTGAGAACGATCAACTTTTCTTATTCAAAATTATTAGGGATCTCGTAGACTCGTTCTTTCTAATACAAGAGACTTCAAGCCATTTTTAAGTGCCATTTTTGAAGTCGAATTATGTTAATAATGCTTTTATTTTTCGTGTCTATGATACGTATAATAAGCTTTATTTGTGATATCGTTATTGTGCCATGTAAATTTGGCACCTTTAGAAGAATAATGAGAAAAAAAATGACAGTTTCAATTTTATGTTTTTCTTTGTGGTATTTGTTTTTCTTTATGTTATTATAATTAATTAGTTAGTTCGTTTTCTTTTATATTATTGTCTAAGAAGAAGCTACGAAGTTTAATGTTTTTTTATTTTTTGTGGAAACTAAAACGATGTTATACTCGTATATATTATAAAAATAAAATTAAAGACTTATTATTATAATTCGACGTAAACGGAGGTGTTTGCTTATTGCTAACGCAGACGAAGCTGCAAGCAGAAGCTGACATAAAATAAAAACCCTGTTGAGAAGGGTAATTTTCCTATGAAGACAATGTACCTGTTGTCGGTGAACTAAAAACTACGCCACATCGTCATCAAGAGGGTGTTTCTCCCCGACAGCCGACACCCTAGTTCGTTCACCCTGTGGCAATATTTCTCCTTATATCGACCCCTGCACAGATGTTTGGTTTCACTAGCAGGTTTCACTGACCGTCGCGACCAATGATACCAACTTTCGGGTTCTACCGCAAAAAGGAGTATAAATATGGCTCCAGGGATGTTTAGGAGTTTCTTTATAATAAATATGGAATTTTAGAAGAAATTAGGAAAAAAGCATATCATTTCACACATATTTATCAATCTACTATCTTACACGACCTGACTTCGTTCAGGTACGATTTACGCTATATGTCGCGGATTTTGAAACAAACTTTCATCCCTTATTTACCCTTTGGAACTTAATATCGAAAAATCTGCCTTTAAGGTGGTTTTTAGGGTGCCTAAGACTTAACCAACCCAACCCAATATAAAAAACAAATCTTTATGACTTCAGTTGTTTAGGTTCCACGATTTTATGGTATTCAGGACAAGTCTTTATATGTATTAATTTAAAATGTGATAGTGATGTATTTTAGAGATATAACAAGCGTAAGATTGTAAATCTTGAAAAAATAAAACGTTTTACATTCAATTTAAATGCATTCTATTAATTGTCCAATACATGTTTGATAATTCACGTATAATATATTTAAAAAAAAATGCTAATTCAAATGGCATATAAATTTAAAATTTACAATTAAGGGCAACTTGTGCCAACAAATTGTAATTTGGCTTCTAAAGTGATTTAAATTTTTCAGTTGTTAAAATTGGATAATGTTTCTGTGCGAGACAATAAGTACAGTTTATCGCTAAATTGCGTTATTTACTATTTTAAGTAGATATAATATATTGATACGAAGCGCCCATAGGCAATAAAAAGTTAACTGTGTTGCATGCAAAATATTTAAAGGGGGTTTTTAAATAATCTTAGGGACTTTTTCTCATATGTGGTATGCAATATTAGACGTGACGCTACAACCACGTGGGGTGCCGATCACTCGACTTTGTTTACTTTCAAGATCATGCTCAGCTAACACTTTAATCCGGCTTTGTAGGACTTGGTTTTGGTGAAAATCAATTCAGTATTTTTTGACATTATCGCATCAGACAAACAGACGCAACGGGGGATTTTTTTTTATAATATGTAGTGAAAAGCTAAAAATATACTGAACCTTTTCTTATTAATAACTTGAATTGTTTACAAAAAGGACATAATGAAACTAGAACGTTTCAGTCCTTTTACAAAAAAGGTTTTTTTTTAATGCGCGTAATATGTAATTTATTTTATCTGTAATATGTATTTTATCTTTTATGACTAATAAACTTGTTGTTTTTTTATATATACGCTAATTTTTGTTACAAATAGCTTGCGCCTGTATTTAAACATTTAAATTAGAACTTGTCTTCAAATAAGGCTGATAATATTTTCTAATTATTGAATTAACAATACAATCCAATAGCTGTAAATCAGTAGTGTTTACGAGTTTCCGCAACGGTACTCGCTTCGAAGGAAACGGAAGTAGTCAGTGCACCGGATATGACGCTAGGGGCGCGACTGCCAATATCCTGACGTGCATTTCTATGGCATCTGTCTTACCATTCAAACGCTTGCGAACATAAAAGAAGCCAAAATAAAATAAAAGTCCGTCACTGATTTGGTTACAAAAAAACCGTTATAACTAATTGTAAATTAATAATATCGACCCGCCATAACCCTTTCGGGGTGAGCAGAAATACAGTAATGAATGTATTCTTTTAGTTTTACTTGGTCAACAAAGTAACACAACACTCCTGATCGAAAGTGCAGTATAATCCGAGAACGGCAATGACTACCAAGGAACGAGGTTCCATTGTAAATTGCTGTCGTCATGATAGCCTTTATACACCACGACTGAAAGTCTCTAGGTATAAGGACAACTGTAGGTACATAAGTTGTTCCCAAAACGCGGCAGGTCGAAAGGAATAACTATGACGGTCATTGCATTTGTGTATTGATTGACTAAGTCAAACCTTAATCACAGCCGACGGTAGGTAAAAATGAGGTCGATGATGAATTGCGTTTGCCCAACAAAAGCCTATTCACTTTTCTTTTTAAGGCTCTACTCGGGCCGGGACAAGTGTACATACTTATGCCATTGTATTAAAGCACCCTCGTAGGCGGAATAATTTTATTATAAAGTTTTGAGATAACTGAGCCAATCTATATATTTAAATTAACTTACCAGGTGGCTGCGGTAATCAGGCAATTCACAAATAACTCACTGTGTATGATGTAGAATATGGTGTAGGTGTGTATTTGTGATGTTTGTTAACTGCAAATATTAAAATTTATAAGCGATTGTGACGAGAGAGAAATGCAATGCGATGTTAAATGTTGTACCCCAGATGGCGCCTGCACTTGGGTGTTTTTTGATGTTCTGGAGTTGCGCCTTTTGGGGCGACTAGGCTCCCAGATCATAAGATTGTAGAGAAACAGACGCAAGAAACGTATTCCACTCCATTGCATTTCGCTTTATGAAGGATGAAGCAAACCTTTTAGTACTGATATGGTGTATATCAACTACGTAGCGATAGTATAAGGCGTCTCATCACGGTTGGCGGTAATTTTATGGCATTGTGATTGAGCCTAAATTAGAATATTTTATGATTACTTAAGGCACGCTTCCGATTCTGGCAATTGTGGTCACATAACAACAGATGGCAGATAAAGATGTACTGCTATGTATTTATATCGAAAGACGTCCAATCTATTCGACAGCGTAGCGCCGCGCTGTCGGCATGTCAAACTATCGAGCGTGTGGTCGCCATCGGACTTTTTTCTATATACATGTGACAGCGTTATCCCCCATTATTGCGAGCAACAATCGCAACTGGCAAGGTCCCACCATTCAAACTATATTACATATATAAAGGTCGCACGCACTGCTCTAAGTCGATCAGCACTCCGACGCAGCCTTGAGTTTCTTTCGGCGTCTTTTCTCAAGGTAGTCGCTTCCGAAACGCTAGTAGACCACCGTTCGGTTTTGTATTTTGGCTGACGACCCAAGTCGAGGTCCGTGCCCACAGGAATGCCCTTGCTTAGCCACCCAACCCATAAATTTGCCAGCTGAGCACTTCTGTGTTCGGCCTCTCGCCCGGTTTAGTTGTGAAGGTCTATCCTGACCATCAACATATAGTCTTATTCGAAAAAAAAACATCAGTTAGTCGGCAACGGTTGCCCTGTGTACGTGTTGCAAGATAATCGTTTACAGTGTTCATTTTATATGATCCTTTTATTAAATTACAATAATTAAATGACTAACAATGGAATTCGATAGTTAATCAAATTGTTAAGGGAAAGTGAAGGTGGATCAAGTGGATTGTGAAGACTTCATTATTTTAATAATGAAGTCGCCCCCCCTGCGCCTACATATGAATACAGAGTAGTACATCGCGACATGGCATCCGCGATTGCCAGAACCTGACTCGCACCTTAACGAAGGCAAAGTATTAAGTAAAACAAGTTGATTACACAGGTGCGAGCTCCATCAATTAGTTAATTACAAGAGTCATTAAGGTGAAAACAAAATAAACACGACATCAAGCGATATCAGCTTCAAGTCTCCCAGGAATGGAAAATTCATCGAGAAACCCAATTCCATTACTTAAATCATGTTCTATCTCGGGATGAAATATTTTAATTCAGATAAAGTAATTTATTTTAAACTAAGTTACTAAAATTCGTTTAATTAATTCTATTTTAAAACCCCTTTAAATGTTTTAACTTTCTTATAGTTATAACTCTTTTTTATACTGGCTCAACAAAGTGACTGCATTGTGCCTGATGGAGAATACAGATTAGTCCAAGACCGCCAAGGGATGAAACTCCATTGACAGTCGCCATTGCTATGTCGGCCCAAATATACTAAGACGGAAGGTCTCTAGGTATATGGACAACTGGATATACATATAGTGTACTCGTTATACTATGTAACAACTTCAATAGATTAAATTTGTATATTTATCTGTGGTAGCTCCAGAGATGGGCAAAATGTAATTTAATTAATGATTAACCTTACAAAATGTAGTCTTAATTTTAATTTTCTTGCTTTGTAATTATGATTAAATCCATTTAAAACATTAAGAAATCATTATGTGTATGTGATCTGGGATTCTGTAGTGCTTAAAACATAGATGAGCAAAATGCAGTCCTATTAATGGTAAAAACGTAAAATGTAATCGTAATCATTTTTTATTAATCTGATTACATTTTGCCCATCTATGGGTAGCTCCTAAACTGATGAATTGATTTTGATTTGTTGTTATAATAATAATAATAATAATAGATAATATACCATTAAGCGGACATTAATCATCATAAGCTGACATTTTCACTGCAACTATCGATTGGTTTTTCTTTGGCTTGATTCTTAACATAAGGCATGGTGTGGGCACTATATCCAGGTATACAGAAACAAAAAAAAAATACAGAAAATTAACATCCTAGTCTAAATAAATATAGGTAGGTATCCATACTCTTTGCAACAAATAATGAGACTGAATTTCTGATTACTAATAATGATACTTCTGATTATTAAGAATTCCTTATTTGTTATATCTAAAATGTATATCAGAAGCTTTCAGGTCGCATTAACTAAGACTGAGGCTCATTTTATAGAAACCACAAACAAAACAGCAATTCACACGACCACACATACCTCCCTACCGAATATCATTTGCATAACAACTACCGTCTTGTTTTCTCAGAGCGGATGAGCTTTCAGAATTTTATACTAAGCCGAGTCGTAAAATTAAGCCAGTTATGGGATTATATTATTTCATAAATATGGGGTATCTCTTAAAAAATAGAGGTAACATTCTGTTTCTGCTCCTTTCTACTCCTCAACAGTGGCGTGACAGCAGCAGCTGCCAAGCCACGAACGTGACAGTTTATAGCGCTGTGCAATCACTTACATTGAAAGAAGAAAAGGGAAAGAAAATTTTATTGGGAAAAACGGAACAAGATACACATTTATATTTAAAAAAAATGAAAGAATAATACATAATATCGTGTATCCTGTCTGCTGTCACCAATCTTAATGAGTACTCGGCTCAGCGTGTACTGAGTGACGCTGCCATGAGGCATCTAGCGCAAATTTTTAGCAAACGCTCAGGGTAATACAATATTGGAGTCGTTCAATATAATAAATTGGTATTTGAATAAATACAAAGACTACTTTAACAAAAATATACCATTTTTATTACACTGGCGCGACATAGTAACTACAGTGCACCTGATGGTAAGTACATTGTAGTACAAAAACGAAAGCGTCCATCAAAGGATGAAAATCCATTGATAGTCTCCGTCTTCATGGCGGCCCTCATAAACCACGACTAAAGATCTTTAGGTATATGAGTTACTGGACGTACACAACCTGATTCCAAAACGCGACAGGCCCAAGTGAGTCACTATGACGGTCTTTACACTTGTGTACTGTGGTAATGACCCAGTTCGGGCAATCATACCAGCAAAAATACATTATTTTTTAATATTGAATGGCTGTCCATATAAATGCATACAGAGGTAGATGTAACAAAGAATATTAGTATGTTTAGAATATATCAAGACAGTATAAAATTCACTGAAATCCAAAACACAAAAGATCGCACTAATCAAAGGCTGGCGTTTGAATTTATAGCCAATCAGCGCTCAGCCACAACTGTTAAGTAATTCCCAAATGTTTTGCAATTAGCTTTGTCAACAAACAGCAGGACAAAATTTAGGTGAATGTTGTTACTACACCTAGATGCCGTTCATAAATTACTATGCGAGTGATAAATCAAGTATGAAAAGTTCTTGATTACGATCGTTGGAAAATTTAAATTACATTTGTTAATTAACTCTACAAAATTATCGCAGTACAATAGAGAACATACATAATTTTTATAAGATTTACTCCGTAAATTAGTTTATGTTTTTAACTTTGATTATCTTTATAATTTGAGGTTTGAAATATCGAATTGCTTGCGAATTTAATATTTTTCAAGCAATCTGGAAGAGTCTGTAGTGACCGAGAAATCATTAACATTTTATCACAGAAAAAATGTATAAATAGAAAAGTAACGTATCTTTAATAAACTTATTTTAATACTAATAAAAGGTTTATTTCTTATATAACAGTTTTTTGTAGCAATGATCTAGCATTTAGCGAAACCGTACTTAGTGTCACAGAAAGTAAATAAAAAAAGAAATTGTCAAACTAAAAACGTCATGACTGTACAGGCATGAAATACATTTAAGGAAGCAATGAATTGTCTATAAAACTATAGAGAAAATTGGCTAAAACCAATGTTTCACGCTGCTGTATTGGTTGGCAATGAAAACGTCCAGCGGAAAATTTATAGAACGAAGCCTGGGAGAACGATTTACGGTTTGAGGTAACATTTGTTTTGAAATTTACGGTTTAAGGTGTGAGTCGTATTCTAGCAGTCACAGCTCGACAGCGGCGACTCAAAGGTAGCTGCCAAGTTGTGACGTACCGCTCTGTGTGCATTAACATGTAAAGGGATCCGACGTAAGCCGCTCAGTCGCGAGTTTAACAAGCCACCTTTACATATAAATTCATAAAATACGGTAAGTCGCAACTTGGTAGCAGCTGTAAAGCCGCGTCTGTCATAATCCGAAGCGTGCCTTTAGTTTATTCGCAGCCATTTTGCTGCACATTTACCTTTAAAAAACAAACCAATTGAGGTCGTGGCTATATCACATGAAAATTCAGCGAACTATAGCAAGTCGAGTCGTCACGATCTCCTTATTTTTTCTACATTATACTGATTTCGTGTCTCACTCGTATCAAAAAATACTATAGATATAAAAAAAAACACGATAGAACCATATGAGCAGGAATCAGTCTACAAAAACAGAAAATATTGTTACAGAATAAAGATGAAGTACGCAACTGGTGGGATGGTAGTTATCTACGTAAAGCAAAATTAAGCGATCGAAGTGAAATTAAAGAAAATTGAACTGTTCAGTGCGATCTTTAGTGTAATGTTTTGTGAACTAATCAGCGTTTACATTTGTATTTGGGTAAATCAAGTTTATTAATACCGGTATGGTTTTATTGAAGACCCCGAGCTCGCAACACTATGTTAGTTCATTTTAATCCTCGCGTTTTGTATAAATTTTCTTTTAATCCAGTGGTCACCAATTTTTTTTTAAGTTATTTTATGTGAAAGGAATGCAAACAGGCGAACAGCCCACCTGGTGGTAAGCGGTTACTGACGCCTATAGACCACTGCAACAGAAGAAGTGTCATCATTGCGGTGCCGGCTTAAGAGAGCGTTTTTCGCTTCTTTTTTAGGAGCCTTATGCCGTAATCCGGAGAAGATACAGCTCCTGGGACTCTATTTTCACAACCTTTAAGTTGCGAGAAGAACAACACTGGTGTTGCGAGCTATTGTGCCTTTAAAGACCAAACAGATGAGCTGTTTAACTTTGAAAAGAAAAACAAAAAATTCATTTGAATAAAAGTCTAAAAAGTAAAAAAAATTCAATTTTTTTTACATCAAAAATTTCCCTAGTTTTAGACTTTAAAGTATGTGTTTATGTATAAAGACTGCATGTAAAGTAATATAAATAGTGTTTCAATATTCCATTGTGTACTCGAAGTAGGTACACATATAAGACGTTGAAAGGTTTCAAGAAATTCAGGTAGGAAAAAGTCGTTTACATAACGCGAGAGTATTTGTCTGCATTGGAACTGTCCCGCGAGAAATTTATCTCACTACAGTGTAGAGCCCGGTTGATATACCTGTGGATTTACTTTGAGCTAGATTTACTTAACACTTTTAAGATATTTACGTTTGGGGAATACTGTAAACATACTTTTGCTTAAGCCGCGATGGCACTAGTATGGGCAGATACTCACTACGGTCCATCCAAAACAAAATTATTTATGAATTACCCGTGGAGCCAGTGGCGTGTTCGCTTTGCCGCGAATGGAAACTGGTCTATTATCTGCTAGGTCACCAAAGACAACATTTTATTATTAGTAAAAAACACTACCTAAAAGTATTTTTTATCAAGCCAAAAATTTACGACTGAAAGTATTTTTTCAACAACTTCTAATTTGATCCAAAGACCACACAAGCCTTTTAAATCTGCGACATAATAAAAGAAAGATACGTTATTATTCGCTGTGGACATAACACAAATAATACGAATTATGAATGTACCAAACTCGAGGGATATACAACTAATTTGTATTTATTGCGACGGGCCTAGCTCGCCTTCTGGGACTAACTCGGGCACTAGATAACGAACTCTAGCGAATACTAAGCACTTAGATCTATAACAGTGTCATATAAAGCCTTTGAGCTTCACGCTGGCGGTCACTTGAAACTTCAGAATATATTATGTTGATGCAAATATTGTTGATGCTTTTCATAATTTATTCATTTTAGTTCTTATTTAAAAAAGGCAGTAGAAATTCACTTACATCTAGTAAAAATAAAAAATGGCCAATTAAGTAATAACAAAAATTACTTTTTAGCGTTCGTACCTCAAAAGAGAAAACGAAGTCCATATTCTTGATTCCTTTGCTCTTCTATCTGTTTATCTGAACCCTTTCTTTTCAGCAGGACATAATTCTGTTGGTCTGGAATGGCCTTTACAACCTCACTGGGCCAGAACTTAAGGTATTTAGCCAGCGAGTTGCAACGCAAGGGCACCCTCGTGAGTACGTACCTCGACTTGATCGGCCGGCCAGGGAAATAACCAAAAAATGATCTACAAGCATTTCGAAAGGGATTACCTTGATAAATAACGCTGAAAGAAACTTAGGAGTAACGTCGGAGTGCGTACTTCTAGTGTTGCAGTTGTTGGAAGGCGTCAGGGACCGTTTACTATCAGGTGGGCTGACCGCCTGTTTGCCTTCCTTTCATATAAATAAAATCCCAACGTCGTTTGATTGTAACCTTACAGAACACCCTGTATAGATATGCAAATTTTAGTAACTATTTAGTGTTGCTATTGTTCGAATGCTAACGTTAAAACTCGTTTTCTAATACAGCTAGAAATGGAATCGATAGTTCATACACTCGTAAACACAGGCAAATTCACAAATGGTAATCAAAACATTTTCGAATCCACTTGAAGCGACCAATCATGTTCGAGTCTTCGAGTGCAGACAGATTCACCCAATGCGACGGGAAATCCATTATATAGTGCTGCGTCATGTCGATAAACCGAATACGGGATACAGAATATTTATTCGACGTGGATTTGACACAATATTTTTAAATTTTGCAGAAATATTTCACTATGAGCTTTAGATACAAATTGTATTTTACGAGACTTGAAATGACATGAACTATTTCTGTATGGCTATCTGCCTAGTTTTGAAAGTTCACGTATGTAAACAAATTTAACTTTATTAGAATCTATAATACCTAAATATTAACACATATTAATTAGACAGGCCATAACAACTTTTTGTAATATCAAAAAAAAAATCTAGTTTTAACTAAAGCCATATAAATTCCCTTTCGTGGAAGTATCTATAACTTTTAATGTTTCAAAGCTTCTACCATAGATGGTTTTATTTTAGCTGTGTTTAGTGTAAGCAGAGATGGGTAAAATGTAATGATTAACGATTATAAAATTTAGTCGTAATTTTAATTTTGTTGCTCTCAAATCCGTTCAAAACATTAAGGCGTCATAAATGTGTACGTAATTGAAGATTTCATAGTGTTTAAAACATAGATGGGGAAAATGTAGTCATAGACTACATATGAGATGAAAACGCAAAATAGTTTTTCATTAATATGATTACATTTTGCCCATCTATGAGTATAAGAATTCTGTGTTTTATGATTCAATTAATATAAGTGTATAAATTCATGGATTAAATGAAAATCTGAGCATATAGCCATCTTTATATTATATTTTAACGTAATGAATCGCTTATCTATCAGATCGGTTCGATACAATACATGGCGCTAATGAGACACTTCTGCAGTACATACTACAATTTAATACTCCTTGGAAAGTGATATTTAATTAAGGCGATGTCTGCCGATATTTGGCCCTTTCAATCGGCAACTTGGAGTACATATTAATAACTATTTATTTTTGTATTGATATGTTTTATGAAAAGATATGACCAAAAAAAATATAATAATAAGTGAATAATTACTATGTTCTTCTTATTCTTTTGTAATATATTTAAAGGAATAAATATTTTAGCTTGCTATTTAACTTATTAGTAAGGAAACGCTTAATCAAAATGGTGCCGGTCTACACAGAACGCTTGAAGAACTATTTAATCTTACGTAGTTACTAATGAGTTTTACAGAAACAAGAATTATACCACAATAACTACTTTAATTTTTAATTTACATTTTCTAATATTTTATTATTGTATATATTAGGTCCTTACATATGAAATTGGCGTTTTGTATGGGAGGAACAAAAAGTCGAATATTTTTTAATATAATATATTTAATTAATCAAAGTATAAACCATTATTTTCTATGCACTTTTGCCATCTCATAGGTAGTTCATTGATCCCTTTACTAAAAAAACCAGTCGGACAGGAATCAATAAAATCTTTGAAGGCGATTTGGACTGCCCCATCGGAGTTGAATTTTTTCCCTTGCAAGAAGTTATCCAAATTTCGAAAAAAATGGTAATCTGTTGGAGCAAGGTCCGGGGAGTACGGAGGATGTCTTAGATTTTCCAATTGAAGCTCTTCTAATTTAGTAGCCGTCTGTTGCGCAATGTGTGGTCTAGCGTTGTCGTGAAGCAGCAGTGGCATGGAGCGAATGACCAGCCTAGGTTGTTTAGCCGCTAGCTTTTCCATCATGGTTTGCAATTGCTGACAATAGACATCAGCCGTAATAGTCTGGCCAGATTTGAGAAAACTGTAATGAAAAATACCGGCACTAGTCCACCAAACGCTTACAAGTAACTTTTTTGGGGTTAATTTTCGCTTGGGGCAGGATTTGGCTGGCTGGCCAGGATCCAACCACTGCGCTGAGCGCTTCCGATTATCGTAAAGAACCCATTTTTCATCACAGGTAATGATTCGGTTTAAAATACCTTCATTATTGTGCCGGTTTAGTAATGGAACGCAGCAGTCGACGCGCGTTTGCCGGTTTGCTTCAGTCAATTCGTGAGGTACCCACCTTTCAAGCTTTTTAATCTTCCCAATTTGCTTCAAGTGAATTAAAACAGTTTTATCACTAACATCGCAGCCTGCAGCTAACTCGGACGTGGTTTGCGATGGATCCGCTTCCACAATAGCCTTCAGCTCTTCATTATCAACTTGAGTCTCAGGCCGTTCACGGGGCTTGTTCTGCAGGTCGAAATTTCTAGAACGAAAACGTTGGAACCAAAAACGAACTGTGTTTTCTTTTGCAACACGACCGCCATACACATCATTCACTCTTCGAGTTGTTTCCGCAGCACTAGTGCCACGGCGGAACTCGTACTCGTAAATAATGCGATAATTTAAGTTTTCCATTTTGTAAAATGAGTGACGCCAACAGAAAAAAACAGAAGAAAAAAACAAATGAATGACGATCATCGAAGCACAAATACATGAGTCTATAGCTGTACAAATTTGAATTTGAAATTCCTTACCAAAGAGGAGAAATTTGTGATTAAAGTGGCCAGTACGAAAAACGCCAATTTCATATGTAAGGACCTAATATTATTGAGTAACTAGACAAAAATGGTTCATGTAATTTATCAGTCTTATTATTAAACGAATTTTAATTGAAGTAAAAATATAATGTTTAAAAAAATAACAAAAAAATGCATGGACAAAGTTTGTTATTTTAAAATATATATTAATGCTAATGTTAAAAAAAATAACACCTGACACACAACTAAGATTTTCATACAAAGAATAAAATAATTTTTGTTGTTGTATGTATGATCTTTATCGAGTCATTGGAATGTGAAATAGTCTTCCGGCGAACGTATTACCTTTCTTTGTCCTACGATATTGGGTTCTTTAAGCGAATCTTGAAGAGATATTTATGTAGGCTGGCAGTACCGCGGCTACTGTCGGCAGGTTGTTGTCTCTCGATAATCGTGCCCGGTTTTTTGTATTATATTCTGCTTTCTATCATGCCCGAAGAAGTCACATTGTCAAGTCAGAATAAAAAAAAACAAATTTACCAGTGTTTAAAGATAATTGTGAGTCAAAATGATTCCCATGATTACTAAATTAAAGTAATAATCAATGATAACACAGGTGATTTATAATGATTAGCAGATCACTTATGAATTGAATCATAATCCTATGAATATAAAAGTGACGCCACTAGACAAATGACAATAAAATTATTAATGACATGCAAATCTCTGAAAAAGACGCGTGACACGGTACAACAAATTTCGGTGTATTTAAAAAGGAGCTTTAATCTGTAAAAAACAGGTACTAAATTAAACTAGCTCCTATTTCGAAATGATCTACGGGGATCTTGAAACAAAAGGCAGACAGGTGAGGCTTGTCGAGAGGCGTCGAGAGGGCGACCCGATTGAAGCCGGGGGTTCAAGAAGGCCTCTCCTTCCCTTATAACCCTCTGCTACAGACGTCAACAGGATTATATATGTCGATATTCAGAGATTTTATGAAACAAAATCTCAACCATTTTTAACTAAGGAAGATTTCAGTTTAATTAGAAAATTAAACACTTTGATACGAGGACAGACTTTTCAGTATTTTAACAAATAATAAGCAAATTGTTTTCATGCCTTATTTTATTTTATTACGTGAGCATAACCAACATATTCGCATATGTTGAAAAATTAAAGATAAAAATAGTAAATATAACATTAATATAAATTAATGTTCAGAAACGTTCTGACCAGCTCAAAGAATCTAAATTAATGTTGGTATTATTACAGAGCTGATTATATAACTTACTGAGGCGAAAGCAAGTGAACAAGATCCAAGAGCAGTTAGTCTAGTTAGTGAGAAAAATTCGTTAGGGCTTGAAGAAGTTTAACAGGAGTACATTACAGTTAATATGGTATTTTGAAACTGAATTAAAAAACATCAGGCAGCTCAGTTTATTATAATATAATTTACATATATAAAACTTAATATTTGTTATAGAGTTAAAGATCAAAGGTTAAAAAAAAACTGGTGAAGTAGTAAATAATGTTCAAAATAATTGCCTAATATGTATTTAAATAATATTTTTTTAATTAAAGAAACTGGCAACAAACCAAAAAAGAAAAATTAGACTCGCGCGCCGAGGACATTGCACACACATGTAGGTAAAACAACTTTTTTTAATGCAATTACAAAATATTTTTTGGTTTTTTTCCTATATTCAAATAAAAACATATGGTCACGCTACATCCCTTTCGGGATGAGTAGAGGTACATTAGTGGCTGTATCTATTTTACGCTTATGTCGAAATATAAAATAATGCCAAAATAGTTTACCATAAAGTGTTGTAAACCATGAAAATCGTTCAAATATTGCCTTTGTACGTTGTACCGCCTATCAAATAAGGCAATTTCTACTCGTATAAAGTCCAAAAAGGAAAATTCCCCTAACCTGGCACTTCATTCAAAGGGACAAAGATAACATAACGTTTCTGTCGAGGGTCGGAATATCTTAGATTGCATTTACAATTCAATTTATTCTACGATTTCAAGTTATTCTGGGAAAATTGGAGAATATGATTTATTGAGTAAATACATCAACGGCATAAGTCGAGAACTAAATAACAATTTTTTCCCAAACAGACACAATAGGTGGCAATACTTTAGCTTGAGTTTTGTAAGTTATTATTTAATCATTTGTAGTTATGCTAGGAAATAAGTAGAATCGGAGAAAAGGATGACACTGTACCTCCTGCCCCGGTCAGACGGGAAGAAGGAACACCCCGGGGTTTTAGTAGGTGTAAGGCCGACACACCGCCCCCTGAGCTCCGTCAGGGCTTACACCCGGGCTATAAAAAAAAAGGAAATAATTAGAATACCGAAGATACCGGAAGAAGACTTTCTCGGAAAACCTCTCTCCTTAACGGCGCACTTTGTAAAATGCGTCGTCCAACAATTCTTGGCATGAGGAATGCATAATGTGTTCCCACATGTGACTCCAAGATATGAGGCGAGCGAGGGGTGGCTCTTTACACTACCCATCACACACACAAAAGATGAGGCTTAATTGAGGCTCGCCGTCGTTGAGTTGGATAGGAAGCTGGCTCTTCATTTCCCTCAGCACTCGGCAGAAGGGAGGAGGAACATGTCGGTTTTCTCAGTAGGTTTTAGTCAGTAGAAGTCCGAGACACCTGAACTACTGCCCTCACGGCGAACCTTATGGTCCATGAAGATATCCACTGCGTCAAAAAAAATGAAAATAGTAGAATAAATAATTATGTGCAAAACATATTGTACATGTACCATTATTCCTCAATTATATGGATTAATCCAATAAAAATTATTTACAGGACAATTTTTAGAGATTTTGTGCTCTACAACTTTGTGAAAATCATTTATCGCATAGGAAGCGAAATATAAAAAAAACCTTTGACCTTACATAACTTAAGACGTGGTAACAAATTTTTAGGAAACTATTGAGTTCTCTTTTAAATTGTCAAAGAATGCCTTTACAAATCAACCAATTTTATATGGAGAAGTTGGCCCGCTTTTTTAGATATGTTATTAAGTGGGTATGCTGAGTGAAGTGAACGTCTGCCGGTACTAAAGATTGACATCCGAGGCTTTGGCCCCGTCTCGCCCTACCTCCCTAGATCCGGGACATGTCAACTTGTTCTTTTTAAAATAATGAACAGGTATATTTGTGTTTTAAATAAATATATTATTAAACAGTCGGAGGAAGAATAATCAATACATTAAATAAATCAATAATGATCTATTGCTACCTTTGCTTTTATTTTTGCTCTCTTATAACTGGCGTTTCTTTCCCAAGTAGGAAAGAGCTATTTAAATTTGTTTCATTTTTTACTTTTTTTATAAACAATAAAGAATTGATGGATAGACTATAAAAAAGAAAATCGTTAAAAGTCAATTATTACAAAACATATTTTAATTACAAAAAGCATTTTCTTTTTTTTTTCGAATTTACGCCTGTTTGTTGACCGGGAAAGGTCTTCACAACTTAACCGGGCGGGAACAAAAAGCATGTTTTATAATACCGTATTGTAACACCGTAATAATATATTGTAATACCGTATTAAAAATAAACCTCCTTCTGTAATATTGGTTCTGGTATTATCAAGGATGATAAATTTCGATTTAGGTACGTATTAGTGCAAGCCATCGTTGCTTAAATCCCGTATTTTAATGAGCGCGCCAAACACCGCATTATTCCGAAATCCCGACGCGCGACACGCTCCGGGGAACAAAGCATGCGGTTTTATCCTGCTCACCGCTTAATTTGGCTGTGTTCCTGGTTCCTGTACTTAGCCATATCATAGATAGAATAATTAATAGCACCAACTACAGAAGTTACACTCCGTAAATCTTGAAATAATTCGGTTTTTATCACAACAAAATTATAAAACTTATATCGTTCGTGCGTTTATTGCGTATATCAGAATGCTGTTGGCCTGGGAAGACCTTTCTTTTGGTTATTATTTATACATTTAAACGAATAAAAGATAGAAAAAGTTAAATACAGGGTACTTTGCAGTCTTGCTTTATGTTTTGTTTGATCTTTTTCATTTGTATTTTGCACCCTTTTGATTATTCTAGCTAGAAAAGACGGTAATAACTTCGAACAACTAATGGTTACAATGATCTATGGTCAGCTGAGTCGGCCACCGCCAGACAACACGCGCTACAATGTTAGTTATTGAGTATTCATGTCAATTAAACACAAATTATTCGATTCAATTATATTAGATACGGATATGAGTAATAAATCGTACTGTATATCCGATACTCTCCATTCCTGAGACAAATATTCATGACATGTCTAATGTATGCTCATATTTGTGTACGTTCGCTGTTATTGTTTGTATACATATATAGGAGCTTAAAGAAGTACTTAGGGGTACAACAATCTCTCAACCAGAGAAATGCGAGCTGTCATAATTTGAAACGTCGCAACGCAGCGACAGGAGCACAGATGAAAGAGGGGAAGTCAACGGTGCCAGTCGATATTGATATTTTCATATTGCACTTTTCATACAGCTTCTATTGCATTTCGGCAATTGCTTTAGTGGGCACTTCCAAAATGCCGTGGAATACACACACATTCAATCTATTTAATTTGAATGTATTCCTAACATCCTTTCCTATGTTGGCTTTCTGGACAAAGTCAATTAGGACATGCTGAACATCGTCGATAATTCCGCTCAGGATACATTAGAGACATTATCTTTTTCATGAAATGAGCGAGCTTTCTGTAGTTTAAGTCGTAAAACAACTAGATATATCATTTCGTAGCTTGTCAATAAAACAAGTAAATAAGATATTTACAGTCTGTGAAGAATTGACGAGGGTACCTCGATCGAGAAAAGGTTTCTTAAAAGTGATTTTTTCTACAATCCAAGTGGAAAATTATATTGTTTGATGAAGTGCGAATTGACTTTATTTCGGAATTCCTTCATCTTCCAACAATTGTTTTGCGTTTGAGCGGATGAATGTTATTATCTTAAAACCAAGCTAGTGTAAGTCGGACTTGCGAATTAACGGTTCCGTGCATATCAACTATGAAAGCACAGAACATTGCTATATTGAATAGATACTAGATAGTTTGACAAACTTTGCTTTGCCGTTAGAAAACTGTTGTTCTCTTATATTAATATAGGCAACGGTATTTTAACCGACCGCAATACATATCTAAAAATAAAATAATAATAATAATAATAAAACATTTATTTGGCACACAACACAACAAACAACACAGCAAAATAGGTTATTAAAGACAGAAAACAAAAACAGTAAACATCCTATGTTGTGATGATGCGCCAAAGGGAAGTCAGCTCAGCAAATGCTAAGTGAGCAGCCGAGCCACCCAGCCGACGATCTATAATCGTAAAAAAAACTTATTTTTTGTAATGTAAAAACAAATTAAGGGTTTTCGGATTAATTCTTAAACTTTTTTTGTAATAATAAGAATAATAATAATATATAGTTAAGCTATAACTCTTACATGATAGGCAGAGTTACGTTAGTGGCTGTTTTGCGTTTATAGGGCATGCCGTACGGGATCAGCAACGCAGCTAATCGCAGTTTCCAGGGCACTTACACATGACATTTCTATCATATACCATGTGGGCTACCTCACGATGTCTTCCTTTACAGGTGAGCATGTGGTGCCTAAATCCGTTCGCAATCTGGAAAAATACAGAGCAAAAATAGTAGAGTATGGAAACCGGTCCCTTTTCCGCTGGGCCACCGCAGCTACGATGTTTCAAATAAATAAATGACAATGTATTAAAGATAGATTTTTATGTTTATAAGATACTTATCAAGTTTATTCAAAGGTATTAATAAAATACTTACAAAAAATAATAAGCAAAGTCAAGAAATTTGAAGTTTTTCTCATTAGCTCGAGTCAAGTCACGTTCCCTTTTACACGACTCTCAAAGAGTACTTGGCAAAACGCGTTGCAGACGAAATATAATCTCCACCATCCCTGATATCAAAAGTTATTATTTTTTCTTCAAGATATACTCGTAGGCTAGCGCCAGATACAAGAAAATTAAATTTATATACACACTTATACAGCCTGACGGTCTTACACAAGATTTTTACCCGGCTTACCAAAAAAAAAGCTTTCATATACAGAAGGTCTGACGAAGATCTTCCTTGGTAACTGTATCAAGATATATTGTGCTTAGGCTCATTACAACAAAGATTTTGTCTAAAACACGACACAACACAAAAAACAACTATATAAAGTAAATAATAAACATAAATATACCAATCATTAAAAAAAATAACTTCCACAATGCCACCACTGTGACGGATGTATCGAGAAGTCCACACAGCATGTGGTCGGAGAGTGCCCAGCCTGGGCTTCACAGAAAACTTAATAAGTTTAGGCGGTAAGAAATGACCTGTCGCTGCTTTTTCGGGCAATGCTTGACAGTGACAATTTATGGTAGACAGACCTCAAATTTTGTGAGGATACGTCAAAGGAGGAAATAGAGCTGGAGAGGCAATCAACAACTTAATCCGTCCCGCTCATCCGCCGTCTTTGTAGAACGGAACGCAGGAGGGAGACCTTCGCCAGATACCTCCCTCCCTAACACGGATGTGACGCATGGGCGGCGCACTTGAGGGAGTGCTTCGTGCAATATATCCAGGCATGAGTGGTGCGTAATGTGTTCCCGCACACCGCTCTAGAACAATGATATGAGCGAGCTTTTGTACTACCCCTAGCAAATGGAGAAGAGAAGAGGCTTGCAAAAGGTCCGATATCGCCGGATGTTAAAGAAACTAGCAAAGTCGTACCCTAAGCCCTGACAGACGGTTAGGAGTATCAACCTGGTGGTACACCAGAATGCCACTCTCACGGCACAGTAACTGTTTCACCGAGACACCAAAAAAAAAGTAATACAAATAACTTAAATGTAACTTAAATTGACAAAAAAAATGTATTTCTTTAAATCAGTGTTCACTTACACAAAATATTACACGGCACTAACTTCCAAAATTACAATATTATATCGATATGACAGCTATTGAGGTGTAGTTGGATCTCGGAGTGTATTTCTGTCAGCCTGCCTCTATTTAAAGGTGATAGGAATAAGTTAAACTCATTCATTTCTATAAACTCTAACCAGTGGTTTCTAGTAGCTGTACAGCACGTAGCGGCAACACCCTGGTAACCTCGTCGACTTGTGGGTAAAACCTAGTTGAGGGGGCTTGCTCGATGTTTTAGCTCGCAAGTTCTCGTGGACACTCCCTGCTTAGTGTAAAAGTCTGCCTACTTATCTACATCTGTTGTGCTCATAGCAATCTAGTCTATCGAGGATTTTGGTGAGGCAGCAAGGCATTGTGAAAGGCCTAGGGTGCTGAATTGCTGATAGAGGTCAGTTATCAGTGCCCAGACACTGCATCCTGCCTCTTTCTAATTGTGTCGGTTCCCCGTCCTGTTAGATTAAGAAGGGTGGAGACGAGAGGGTGTGTTTGTGCAAACGCTAGCATTCATGCACCAAATGTATCCTGCGCAATTGATTGTTTCTGAATGTTTTCATCGGTGATCCCAGCTTCGCCAAATGGGGCTCACGCCCGCGCTTAATTGATACAATTTGGAAAATTCGCCAAGGCCGAAATCGGTCAGGATTTTCATCATCCACATAAGTCACTTTTAAGTCATTTAATTTAGTGAATGGTTTTAGGATTATTATTTACTTCATGAAGACGGCCGATTTTATTTTAATAAAAAGTTTTTTTTTATTAGCTTTGAATGAAATAAATTCTAAAGGTTATACTGTCCCATGTTTTCCAAGCTAAATTTTGTAATTATTATGTCATAAAAAGTAAATCAGTAAAAACTAATCAGTGCTATTGACAACTCCGGCAAAAATTAAGCCTATTTCACACGCTCATGCAACCGTCAATAAATTCCAATAGTTACGGATTACGTTTGCATAATAATCATGAATTTAAATAAGGTCAACCAAGGCACGTGTGACATAAATTCATGGTAGGAATGTTTTCGGTAAATTATTTCCACTCTATGTTGGTTATTTTACCTAAAAAATTTGCTTTCTTGTGGTTGTTTTGTTAATCAAATATATATGTAAAGACTCGGTCAATGATATTCGGAAATATAATAAGCAAAACTTAGGCAGGTAAATGATTTTCACGCTTGCCTTACCTAAGACAAATGTAATAAAATCCCGCATTTTTTTAACTTGAGGGTTTATAGTCTCTAAACATATTATACTTAAAGTATTATTATGTTGTTAATCTCACATTCCGTCCTATTAAAAACTAGTCTACGTTATCATGAAATTCTCAAAAATTGCAACAACAACTCTCCAGTGGATTACTTTTGAAAAATAACGCCTGGTGATTAAATATTATAAGTTAATTCTGTGTCGTTGTACTGTCAGTAATATGAGAGATCCTGCGTTGGCTGGTACAAATCTCTTAAAAAAAAGAGACGATTTATTTGAAATTATCTCACGTGATTGCTTGATCTTAATACTGGCTGCACGTGCCGCTTATAATAATAATATATCCTTAGGCTTAATCTCTTTCGAGGTAAGCGGAGATATATTAGTGGCTGTATCCCTTTTCCGCTTATATGTCGTGTCCAACGTAACCAGTAGTGCAGCTGACTGGAGTTTTCAGAGCACTTACACATAACATTTCTATTTATTACAATACGCGTATTTCCACGATATTTACCTTCACCGATGAGCATATAGTGCCGAAATTCGTATTTAATCTAGGAACATCCATATGTACGAGCTGCTTGCAATATTCTATACAAATTTATACAAACCAGTTCTCTTGCTGTGAGAGCTATAAAGGATTGCAAACTTAAGTAGTTGATATTCATTTCAACTGAACCTTCACGCGATTGGATTGGTGATTGGTTACCTTCACACGTTCCTGAGAAATAGTATCTTGACAGACAGACAACAAAATGATCCTGTAAGAGTTTTTTTTTTCTTTTAAGGTACGGAACCCTAAAAAGATTGTTTATTATGAAAATCATTGGAGTCCAGAACAAAGTTTGTTTATCTAGGCTCAATATGAAAGCAATTAGACGCAAACGGCTCACTAAAATCAATAAGCGTCTAAGCAAACATTATTTCTTACAATAGACGCAGAGCCGGAGGGAAAAACACGCGATTTTAACCCGACGCTGTCCATGCCCCAAACAATAGTATAAAGCTACTTACAATTGACTAGATGCAGTTAAATCCAGCGCAATCCGGTTCAGACTGGTGCGCGCCAGTCCGTGGTACGTCGAAAACCGTCAACGACACAGAAAATAAGTACTCTAGATTTTGAGAAATTCGACAGGAGGCCAAGAAACGGGCGGTTACCTGGCGTCAATACCCGAACTGAACTAATGTTATCAACCCTCGACAAGAAAACCCCCTCAAAATCTATCTATCATCACACCGATTATCAATTGGGGTAGGCAAAGAGAAAAGAAGACCACTTGTCTCTATTTTCTAAACTTCTTTCGCTTCCTTTACATTGATTAACCCCGTCATCCACTCCCTAAAAATCTATATAAAAAGATTTATTTTGACTGCCACATCAACGTTGAGCCTCTATTATTGAAAATATAATAATGAAAATTTTGTAATGGGTTCTTTTTATAACGTAAGTATCCACTAAGGGTGTATTCTTTATATTTCACCCCTAAAAGGTGAAAAAGGGGTTGAAGGTTTGTTAGAAAATTTGACAGTTTTAAAATAAGCCCTATGAAAATTGCTATTTACCTTTTTAGGTATAAATTAATGGATATGTATTTCGACGTTTTTAAAATATCAACCCTCAAAGAGGTAAAATAAGACTGTTGCTATCACATTCCGGCGCACTGAGTCACTGTAACTGTTATTTTATAATACTGTTTTTTTACTGTTTGACTGTAAATCACAAAACCAATCTTATTTCTTAATTAGTATTGTATTAAATAACCGGCCAAGTGCGATTCAAAGTCGTAAGACTCTTAAGAAAAGTAAACGAATATGAAGAAAATTACCTTTTATTCAAGCTAGAAAAATTTAATTATTATAATACTAAAATTGACGTAATATTTATAAAATCCAGCATTTTCGCATAATTTTGTGTTAACTTTGTAACCCCTAATAAATTCTCGACCCTAAAAATCTCTTTATCCTTCTTAATCTCTTAATCCTTCTTATGTGGTGAACATAAAAAAGCTACTAAATTTTAGGGAGAATCCATAAGTTAGCATTACTGTACTGAGCTGCCATGATAGCTCGGCTGGGGTGTTTGGCGCATGCGTCCCGTACGCACCACCTTAAGGTCCTCCCCCCATTGTTCGTCTCCGCGATGGAAAGTGGTGCCAAAATTTATAGAAACGAAATCTTTTTCGAATTCCCTGTAATCCAATCCTTTATAGTGCCTTTGGGGTGGGATAGCTAGGTTGCTACACTTGGAAATAAATGAGATAGCTTGAGTATGTTTTTGCTACTTCTTCACAACAGGCCGTGTAGCAGATCGTCATGATCGCTGAGACTTTCCACAAACAGTCTCCTGTTTCCCGACAGTTACAGTCAATTTTTAGGCTGCACTATACATAAAATCAAGTGAATTGTAATTTGCCGAACTTGTTTAATCAAATCTTTTTGGTAACCTAAATATAATCCTGCATAGAATCGTCAGGGCAGGTGTGTGAGCTGCGGCTCCGGTGTACCAAATTCATATTCATTAAAACCCTTGGATTTTTTTTATATTGGCTCGATAAAGTAACTAAACTTTACTTGGTGCAAAACACAACGTAGTCCAAGAATGGCAGCGATCCTGTAGAGACAAGAATGCATTGATACTTGCCGTCGTCGTGTTGGCACGCATATACCACAAAGGAAGATCTCTAGGTGTATATATACAAACGAATCCCGGTACAGACAGGACTGGAAGAAGCGAACCACTAAGATGCCTTTTACACTTGTGTATTCGGCCCTGAGTTTAAAAAACCGCCCTACCACCTCAGTATGTTCTTCAACTCGATACAAGCCGGGCCTGGGGGCTTATATTCATTCTACGTCTCAGCGAGCGAAAAGCATTTTCAGGCTCCTTCCCTGGGAGGGGTGAGAATAAAGAGCCTACTGCTCAGTGTCAATAGCACGAATATTTGCGATATCATACTCTTCTAGCTAACCACCTTATTTCGAGGAAATTTAAAATTCGTAGTATTAAAAAAAAGAAGCAGAAATCACATGAAATTTCTTAACTTTTTCAACCGCAATTCCTCAGTAATAGAATAATGTAGTTTACCAGATGAATACCCATCGTAAATATTTACACTTACACATGACATTTCTATCAGATTACATACGGGTTTCCTCACGCTATTATCCTTTACCGGTGAGCATGTGGAGCCTTAATCTGTACGTAATGTAGAAAAACCAAGAAGTGCGTTCCTAGATTCGAATCTACGGCCATTCGCGTTGCTGCGTATGAAAATCGGACTCTTATCCACTAGGCCAACACAGGCACAAAAAAAATGTTAATTTTACACAGATCATGTCATTATGCCTCTTTTTAAAAAATTCTTCCTCTATAATTTACTGTAATAATACTTTGTGAACTAGTGAGGGTAGTAAATTAATTAGCACTAATAACAGTCTATAAATCGGACTCTGCACTCACTTCAATGGCGCGTTTACACAGTGCTTGACAGTAACCGCTAAAAAATACAACAAAGTGTCCTAAAATGACATTTACAATGAAGTCAATAGATATTCGATTTTGAAATTAATGCCTTAACTATCATAACGGTAATTTGCCATTAACGAAAATTAATCATGAAACTTATTTCAGCGTAACAATAATTTTTATCAACTTTATTAATCTTCTGCTCGGTTTTTTTATCCTAACTGTGCACTGTGACCACACCAAGGTTGATGGTAAGCATGGTGCAGTCCAAAAAACGACAGTGACATTCAACAGTAAAGAAAAACCCGTCGGTAGTCACAGCGATCATGCCGGCTTGCATAAATATCTCTTAAAGCTACGCCTAAAGGACCCCATAACATAGCACGGTGGTAACACGCTCGCCGGAACACCATTGCACGGCGCAACGGCAAGGCAAAAGTAAAAGTTAAAGATCTCCTTGGTTAATTAAGATAATGACTTATTTGGGCATGTAAAATAGCTGACTAGTATTTTTCAGTGGGAGACCTATTCACAAACGTGTGGATTTTGTGAATAGGTCTCCCATTTGATTATAAGTAGTATTTATCGTAAAAATACTGCATCAATAGACTTCCGGTAAGTGTGTCAATATACGGGCCAGAAATAACGTGTTAAAATGTTTTGCGTTACAACATTATCAAATATTTTACACTACAAATATTATTTTATTATAATTTACATTACAAATATTACTATTGATTACAAATATGCCATAAAATATGTTTTGCAACTATAGTTGCAAATAAAAATACTTACAGAAACACCAATAGACAGTAAAATTATCAATCTCTATATCTCTTTTCTTCGTTTGTAGCCCGTATAAATGTGTCCTTTTCTTATGCAAACGTGACAGAACTCATCCAGCATTCCATAGCATTACGTTTTTACGATTTTTGATTTAGTAGTCAATTACTTTTTTTTTAATTATTGATCAACATATTCATAAAATAACAGCAGCTGTCCATTTCGACTCATATAGTGTAAACCAGACAACGGAGGGGTGACTGACCCTCGTCCTCGAATGAAATAGCGCCCTCGTGTGGATTGATAAGATCAGATAACAGAACATCAAATCATTCTGCTCGATTACTCTAGAATGAAGGGTGATCACGAATGTTAATTTATTTAACTATACAAGCTTCTTTCCGTAGTTTTATCTGTATTGAATAGTTTACGGTTTTGACGAGAGGGTGCGTTTATGCAAGCACTAGCAGTCACGCACCAAATATGATGTGCTATTAACTGTTTCCGATTATATTAGCGAGCTTACCTTCGCTGAATAGCTCGCAGCTTGCACCTACTTGTTGTGATTTGAAAATGTCGCCAAAGCGAAAGTCGGCCACAATTTCATCATCAGTTGCAAGGAGCAATCAAAACGACTGGTTTGAATAAATTTATATGGCGTGTGTTGCGACGAAGCAGCGATGCTGCCAGCAGGACATCGTACTGCGATCCAGTAGCGGTGGTCAGATTGCGACGTATAGCTCTGTATACAGTATGTTATAAAAACGCTGTCTGACCCGTAAAGATGTCACTTGGTATCGATATTAGATTTTAAGGTTATATTTTAAAGAGCAAAAAAGTCACGTTAAGCACGACGTATGAGCGTATCATTATCTATAATACTTTCAAATTAGTCTCTAATGCTGTGTATCTGTACTCTATTGATCCCTTCCTTGCTGCTTGCTGCGCGTCGACGCAATAAATGGGTGTCAGCTGAAAATCAGCGCTGGGCGACTTAGCATTTCCTGAGCTGACTTTCCTTTGACACATCATCTCACAACACAGTGTATTTGCGTTTTTTGTTTTCTGCTTTTATTAAACTATTCTGCTGTGTTGTAAGTTATGTTGTGTGCCAAATAAATTATTATTATTACATTGGACACAGGTACTACCGTTCTCTGCTTATCCCTAAAAGGACATAGGCTGTAGAAATATTAGTATCATTACTGGTAATAAACATAGTAACATCTCCTAAGCAACCAGTTTGATCGATGTTGCCCGACATTCTACCTTCGTAATTAAAATTTCTATTAGCTTTTATACGAATAAAAGTGAATAGAGATCAGTGAACAATGGTTGGTTTGGCTAAATTAAAACCGGGGCCTGTTTACTGTGGTCATCCCAAACGGTTTTGGAGAGTGAGTATGATTTTTAAAACAGCTTCTTTCGATATTCAGTATTCTAACACACTTGATCACTGTCTTGATTTAAACATTTTGAAACACTTTTGATTTATAAATTTAACGTTTGTTTTTTTTTTCTTCCTGTTTTAAGAATTTGATAATAACTTGATGATATGATTTAAATAAAATAGTAACTCTTTTTTTGGCAACCTAGGGCATGTTGTACAAACTAATTACTTTACTAAAAACTAACACGGACACTAAATTGTAACTATAGAATAAAGAAAAAAATCAAAACAACAGCAACTACCAAAGGACGAAAACACATTGACAGTCTCCGTCATGTCGACCTACATATACTACAATGGAGCAGTGGCGTTCATCTCATACAAGCATTAAAGCAATGCTTACCCTACGCTCTACGAACATCTAATTGTAACATGAATTAATCAATCAATAATAGATAAATTCACCATTGCGATTGTGATGGAAATGCGTGCTTATCGAAATTAATAAAAAATTACGTGTTTTCACAGTCCTTTAATAAAGAAAGAGTAATAGAAGAGTCGAAGTAAGTTTTCTTACTGATTGCTTGCCTTGTGTGAAAACGATATACACGCTACTGCAATGGAGGTATATGAAAACCTGGATATACACAAACTGGTCCCGAAACGCGATAGGTTGAAGTGAGTCACTATGACGGTCTTTACAGTTGTGTACTGTAGTCACCACCCAACTAAAGCTACTGTTGCTTGCCCAGTGCTAACCACACTCGTACCAAAGGAAATATTACAGAGTATAGTCCTTGCTCTAGCGAAGTTTACATAAAACAAATCCATGTCAAGACTCTCAGTTTGTAAAAGAAATTGGCTGCTCTAAACACAGGAATTCTGCCTGTGATATGACTTTACAAGAGGTAGAAAAATTGAGGTAATCTTGAAATTAGTTATTGACGTATTTGCTCAAAGATTTAGCATACGATAAGCATATTGTGACTTTGTTTTTACTTAATCCACTAATTAAATTCTGTAGCGTGCACTCTGCCAACCCACTACCGCGGTCGGCGTAATGTTGTAAGGATTGCCGCGTACAGGCCGCAATGGACGGTAGATTATTAATAGTGCAGTGTCTTATAATTAACCACGCCTTGTAAAAAACTAGCTCGCTATGTTACTATTAGCTTTTAAAAGATATTTTGTTGTTCACTATTCGTTTTGTGCAATAAATGTGTCTTGTGATGGACGTGTGGTGTTTTTACTGCCTTTGAACGTTATAATTCTAATTTGTTATTACTTTTAGGAACGTAAAGGATTGGAGATGAAAGCTACGGTAGACATGGAAGCAATGAAGAAATTAAGTGATGTCGTGGAATATGACTCAATACATTTACAAAAGTTTGTGTTTTAATTTATCTCAGACAGATTTATTGACCGAAAAATCTATATACCATACATGTACATTTTTATTGAAAAAATTAATTCATGAGTTTCAGTCTGTGACAAAAAAAAAGAATATAATAATATGAAACTTGAGTATAGCCTAAATATTCGCAGAGACGAGTCCAAGTGGATAAAATGCGTGTCTTACCATATATTTTGATATTAATGAACCTCCTCAGGGATGAAATTTTTAAAGTTATCATTGTAATGTTTTTACGACACCATCAATGAAATAGAACATTCCGTTATCAGTGCAGTTGTATTTCACGATTTTTTTCTTTTTTTTTGAGAGAGATTCTGTAGTGAAATATTCTACGACCAAATCTTACCTAATTCCTCTTGAAAAATTAATAAGGAAAAAAACAAATGTACATAAGTGCTAATATCCCGAAAAAGGTTAAATAAGATCATTTACAATAATTTAGTAGAGTCAGAGAGAGTAATCTTGAAATATTTCGAGGCGAGACAAAAATTACTGTCTGACTGCCATCCACCACCTCCCCCGTTCTTTTACATTAATTTCTTAATCATATGCATCAATCAAATAAAAACTGTTTACATTAAAATTTTAGAGATTGTGTGTTCACCAACTTCCTGAAAATGGAAATATCCATTTATGGCATAAGAAGCGAAATATTCACGAATAACAACGATCTTTGCATAACTTAAGAGGTTGTAATAATATATTATGAGATCTTTGAGTAAACTTTTAAAACGTCTAAGCCAAAGGCTTGTACTCTTTTGTCATTTTTATGGAGAGTTTGGCCCACTTTTTTAGATATATTATTGAGTGGATACACTTTGTGATGGAGTCGTCTGCTGACCCTGGAATTTGACGCTGCTGAAAAGTCTCTTCCCGCTTTTTTTAAAGGACCCAATATCATAGGACGAAGGTCATTATAGCACTTCATGACTCGGCAGAGGTAAGAATCGGAAAACTTTTAACTACTTCACTAACTTTTGTCGGCGATTCTCAAAGTATCTCGCAATATAATGCAGATTCCCCAACCCCTTGATATAAGATGTCTGTGCCTTAATTCGCAGACTAATTATAAACAGAACAAGTGAAAAAGTAACTGATCTTTTTAAACAAGAAGAGATGAAATTATGACATCGACGAGAGCGTTTAAAACTGCTGTTGCGAAGGGAAGAAGAGCAGCTGTTAAAAGAACTTGCGAAAAAGCAGGAGATGGAAGAGTGCGGTTACTGTAAAGAAAGAGATAGAAAACTAGATGATTATTTTAGCGAAATAGAAGAAGAAACGCTCAGAGAATGTTTTAACGCATTAGAAAGAGAAAAAATGTAAGAATACAATTTTATAAAAGCTATAATAATTGTATATTAATCTTAATTTAATTAAACTATGCAAATCATGGGTGTCTTGATATAATGTATTAAAATTCTAAAAATTGGGACACATCAATGCAACTTTTAGTTTATATGACATGGACGAATATCTTATTGGTCTTCGTTCTTCCATTGAGATTGTTTTTTTTATATTCATATACTACCGCGTGTCTGATGGATAGTAAAGTTTAGTCCAAGAACAGTAACGCCTACCAAGGGAAGGAATCTATTAACGGATGCTGTCGTCAAATCAGCCCAAATAAATCACGACGAAAGGTCTCTAGGTATATGAATTGCTAGAGGTACACAAAATGATCTCAAAACGCGGCAAATCAAAATAAGTCACCATGACGCACTTTGGATTTGTGCACTGTGAATTATCGAGCACAGCTGTTTTATCTACATATATTTTTTACTAATCAATGATATGCTTATAATGTTTTTTAGAGCAAACGGTATGCAATGTACAAAAAAAGACGAGATATGTTTAAAACAGTTTAATCAAATGCAAATCGAAGAAAGAAGACATATAGAGGATGAAAAAAATTACTATGAGCTATTGTGGCATCAGAATATGTTGGACAATGTTTATCGGAAGGTAGGTCTGATGGCCAACAAATTCAGCGTATTAGCCCCCAATTAAGAAGAGATTCATATTACATGTCAATATATCTGTTATAATTCTAACGTATAAAATAATTCTAATACTGTTTAAAATGTAAATAAAAGACTGTTTTAGGAACAATTAGAACGAACAGAAGCATTGAGAAGACAAAAAGAGATGTTTGAAACGAGAAAAGCTTATGACCAACAAATAGCAAGCGCTAAACTTAAGCGACAACAAGTTGTTAACGAAGAAAGAGAAAGAGAAAATAGACAGTTAGAGATTATTAGACAGAAAATGGAAGAAGAATATAACGAAGGTATTTTATTAATTATAGAAGAGAGACTATGACATTTCAGGAACTTTGAAAAAGGAATTATTTTATTCTATAGATGTGTACAAATAATTATTAGTATAGGACTTATAATCATGGTTTTAGAACATGTCTGATCTAGAAATATCTAAACCGTACGTTATCATACAAAACACTTGAGTTATTCATCGATTCTTGATCACAAGTTTTTTTTTCGACGTGGCAAATTGTTTGTGACCTGAGAGGGGCTTTACATCCTTCACCAGGCGAGATGGGCGGGCACTTTAGGTGCTCAACCACCGAGTATTGCGGGTTTGATGGTAACGCAAGATCACCCCTGTGGGTACGAACCTCGACTTGGCAGCCAGCCAGGGAACATATTGCTGATCTGCTAGCGTGTCAGAAGAGACTACCTTGACAAGAAACGTCGAAAGAAACTCAAGGCTACATCGAAGTGGGTGACCACAAGTATGAAATATTATTATGAATGCTATGCTAATAATACAACTATAATAAACATTATTAAATACTTTAACGGGGCGTTAGCGCGAAGAAACTTACTTTTAATTACAGTTTGACGTCATTCGCGAATAAGACCCGTTAAAATATTTCCTTCGTATCCCGGCACGTACCACTGGGCTTGTCCATATTAAAATCGGATTTAAGGAACACATGCTCATCGGTGAAGGAAAACTTTGTGAAGAAACCCATATGGCATCTTATGGAAATGTTATGGGTAAGTTTCCTGAGGACGACGATCAGCTGCGCTACTGGTCACGTTTGGCAATACATATAAGCGCAAAGTGGGTACAGCCACTAATGTATCTCTGCTTACCCCGAAAGGGATATCGCGTGACCCGAAGTTTTAAAATGTGTTATAAATATAATAATACTAGTAATTATTTATTAATTATTATTTTAATTTAGCACTAAAAAAGAAGAAATTACAGCAAGCAATGAATAAAAATAATTATCTGAAAGGATCTGAACTGAAGCGTTCAAGATTGCGGAGTGAGAAATTAAAAGAAAGAGAAATAGAGAATGAATGCATTACTCGCTCTCTAAATGAGTTACGTAAGGAGAAAGAGAAGAAGATGATAGATATGGTAATTATTTTAAATGATTCTATCACCGGTTTGTTGAGTTTTGGTCTAACACTAAGAGAAATGCTGCTTTGTCTCTGACATCTAAATTACAATATTCGATTTGGATTTAAATTGAATTTCTGCTTTAATTTTAATTATAAATATATCTATATTATCTTGCCGAATAGTGAATTATTGCCTATTATTTAAATTAATTTTGCTTTTTTGTATTTTAAGGCGACTTGCACCAACATATTAACTCTAGTTTAATTATAATAATATCACGCTATATCCTTTACGGGGTGAACATAGATTTATTAGTGCCTGTATCCGCTTTGAGCATATATGTCGTGCTCAACGTGGTCAAACATAACAATGTAAATATTTAAAAAAATGCCTTCATTTATTTTTATATGACTTATGTGTTCTTAAGTATTATATATATTAATTATTATTCTAAGATTAATTATATGGTCTCTGTTATGAGATATTATCCATTAATTGAAAAAAAAAAATAAACGTATGCAGCGTAATCTTCAATTGGAAAAGAAAATATTCTTAGAAAACTACAACCGTGAGAGGCAGATGGCGTTGGCTCTGGAGAAAGAAACTGAAGAAGTGGTTAATGAATGGAGAATAAAAGAAAAAAGTAAAGCCAATGAGGATTCTATTCGCTTGAAAGATGAAAAACGAAGTTTAAGCGAGGTAAATTTAGAGAACCGAGTATGAATTTTCATTAAATTTGTGAAATTATTTCATTTTAATGATTTTAATTCATTTCAGAGCGGACTGTATGACATTCAATAAGGGAGGCCTAAATCCATTGTCGCGGTGAGACTAATAATAGTTTGCTTTTTTTTAGAAAAATATCCAAGACTATTTGAGCCATAAGGATAGATTGAATGAAAATATATTACAAACGAAATTAGAACAGATTAAGAATAGAGATAACGTAAGAAGAGCCAGTTTTAAAGAACTTCAGATGAAAATCAAAAGTGCAGATTTAGAATTCAAGAAACAAACAGACTATAAACATAGTTTGGATAAACAGATTAACGATAACCAGAAATGTTTGGTGAGTTATTAAGGAAATACATAATTATTTATTGACGTGTTAACTGTGGTAACCCATCTGTGCACGATTATATCTTATTACCGTTATTTCAAATTATTGTCTTATTAGGTTTATAATTTATGGGCCTCTGACAGACGGACGAATGGACAGACGAACATATTCTGAACTCTCCAATTTGACTCAGATACCTACCTCTCTTTACTAGTTATATTAGTAACTAACAGGGATGTTTTCTACAGGGATCAGAATTAGTACATATTGAACAAAAATATATGGCTTTCACAAAAAAGGCAAAAATATTCGAAGATATAAAAAATGGATTTCACAAATCTCCAGAAAATATAAGGTAAATTAATGTAAAGGTGCGTTTTTTGATAGTCTGTCGGATTTTGACAGTCGCGCTTCGGTAGCGGTTGCCAGGTTGCGATATACAGTTCTATATGTCCACACAGGCAAGCGGTTATTGTCGTCATTGTTATATGAAAAACTATAACGCAAGAAGTGTCATCAATGCGTTGGTAACTTGAAATATGTTTTTTTATTGTTTATTCTTTGTAAATAAAAAAATACACATAGATCTCGCAAATGGTTACATGGTCATAATGGAGGTATCATTACAGTTACAGATAATACAGTTATTACAATATCATTAAAAAGTTTACAGCAATACTGCGGTTTTCATATGCAGAGATATGATGCTAAGTATTGCTAAAACCTTTCAGAGACTTAAAGATCCATTATCACTATCCAATCCAATATTGGAATACTGTAACCACCCCTTTTTTGAAGAGTCCCATGTCATAGTTCAGAGGAAATAGTCTGCCTGGAAGGCCTTTCCACAACTTTGATCTGTGCAACAAAAGTGCTAGAAAACCGCATCGTAAAATTGTAACATTATTATTTATTCTGTGGTAAGGCTGAATCCAATTTAAAACCTTAGCTTATAAACATATGTCTTTCAAACCCTAACTATATGAGGATATTTGTTGAAATTATAGTTAATAGTAAGTCAGTAAAAACGAAATATATGCGTACGGTTATTATAATTATTCAATGACAAAAACAGTAAATGCACGTAAATAAACTTTCAAAACAGCGTTCAATGAGTTAGGTCAAAATGTAATTAATAAAAACAAAATTAATACTCATTTTTATTGTTTTCAGAAGAAATCCAGTTCATCCATTTAAAGGAGTTATAGATGGAAAAAAAGCTGATGGATTGCCGTGGATAAAACATTAAATATAGTTATTTTATTTCCTTATTATATTTACATGTTATAATTAATAAATCAAACAATAAAAAATAACACATACCTACTCATATAAAAATTAAAGACGGCGGTAGGTTCTTAAAGTCCAGCTTATTTTTTCTTTTCTATCAGGAAATATAAAAGTCCTTAAACCATACAGCCACACATAAGATATTAAAAAAATCGTAATATTTAATTATGATAGAAAGGTGAAACACACAAAAAGATTGTGAATTGCAACTCGTGCTTAGTCCCATTATTTCACTAAATAATTTTACTTCTAATAAAATACATTGGTGCCGTTATTTATACAAAAATATGGGGCTCTTAAAAGGAAACGTAGAAATGATATTTTTCTAGCACTGGCATATTCAGAGCGGGGGATTATCTCTTGGCCCATTAATATTGATTTTAAGAAGTAATGAAACTGAATTTACATTCCTCTACGAAATCATTTCTCACCTCACTCCTTAAACTCCTGAAAACATTTTTTACCCTTAACTCGCAGTCATATGATATGTGCCATTTAAAATTGAAACTTTTAACTTGATATCATTAGATGTTGTATGTATTCTGTACAAATATTACGAATCGTTTGTTATTTCTTAATGTTCGTTGAGTTGCAGTTAACTGATCAAATCCCTCAAATTGATTTCAAAGTATTCATGTCACTTGTTACAACTGTTATATATGATTAGTTCAGGCTTGAGTCGATTGCATTTAAATGCTTCCAATTACCATTATTATGTAAGTATTTGGCTCACCTGACGGAATCATCAAGAAGGGCAAAGATATTAAGTAGAAAAAAGTTTCAAAAGCAGCAATCTGAGTTTTAAGATACTTTTGGCTGACATTAGACTAAATTACTTAATAGATTCGCTTCAAGTCAAACAAAATCATTAAACCTTTTTTTTCTGGTTGATTTTATTAGCATATTGATTTTATCACTCACCATTGAATGACTTGACTCATTTATTAAACATACGAGTTTTATTAATTTAAATTTAACTGTATTGTTTATATTTAAATACCTTCATTAATGATGATTAAATAAATTAAATGAATATGTCTCGTTGTATAGTCAAGCCTGTGTACACTAGTCGATCATTTTTTATTGTATGCATTCCATCTAGATTCACTCGATTGAATTAAACGCTGTCACATCACTATTAGCTTCCGGAAAATGCCGACTTTATTTTTGTGTTATGTTTTCAACTTTCGAATGTGTTTTTTTTTATCAAAGTAACGTAGATAATTTGTAGGGTATCTTTCACATAAAAAATGACTTCGGTAGTTAACTATATATTTATTCTAATCGCGCTGCCGGAGTAATAGGCAATTGTTAAAAAAAATACAATTTAATTTGTAATCATGGAACAGTTAAAAGATTACTCCATAAATTCCTTGGAACAACTTACATACAGGAATCTGCAGCAAATATCAAAGCGGTTAGGTCTTCCATCAAATGTTAAGGTAAGATTTAGCACATACTTTGGTCAAACTACTTATTTCTCTTGCTCTTTATTATATTCTGTACAAACAATATTTTTTGTAGTTCCTACAATTTCAGACAAACTAATAATTTCATTCATACATGGAATCAGAAAATATATCGACCATTTTTCAACTGATATTGCTACGACAATCTTAAAAAATCATATGAACTTTCCAACCTTTTAGTTTTAAATTTATGGACTGAATTTATTTATTGTAATTTATGAAAATCGTGTGAGTGGGTGGTTATCTATTCTGTGAAAATTCTGGAATAAATACTTTTTTAAATGCAAATTAAATTATGGAATAGCAGGATTTAAACATTTGCCAATTGTAACTGGCTGCTTGGTAAATGAAGTTAATTAGTTTATTTTTATTTTCAGAAAGTACATTTAATTAATCTCATTCACACCAAAAAGTATAAGACTGATACAGATGTAATAGACCTTATAGCTTTAGTAAAAAATGAAAGAAAAAAAAGATTAACATATTTAAAAAAACCCAAACCTGGAAAGAATAGTTTACTGGTAATTTATAAACTTTTTTTATATTTATTTAATAACTTTTACTAAATCCTGGAGATTTCTAGATGAAACATATGTTTAGGTATGAAAGACATGCTCACTGATGTACAAAAAACATTGTAAGGAAATCCACTTCTAAATCTTACAGAAATTACATATGAAAAGTATCAATTGAGTGGGATTAGGTAAAGGCTTTGATTCGGTAGTCATATGGTATTTCAATATTTTTTGACATCAGTGTCTAGCTATTTTAATGCAAAAGCCATTATCTTAGCTGCATTTCAGTTTTTACTGTATTCGTTCTTGTGAAAAGTGATTACCATATTGAAGGGTGAATGACTATGTGGTTTAAGTGACATTTTTTGGTGATATAGTAATATATATATATATATATATATATATTTGGAGTCAGTAAAAAATGCTGATTCCAAAAATATATATATTACTATATCACCAAAAATATGTCGCTTAAACCAAATAGCCTTTACCCTCTATATGTTTAAAATAATATTATAGCTATTTTGTACTGGTTTGTCAAAGTGACTACACAATACCTTCTGCAAAGTACAGTGCAATCCATGAAGAGCAGAGATTATCAAGGGACGGGTATCCTTTGACAATCACCATAGTCATATTGGCCCTTTACGTAACATGACAGAAGGCAACAAGTTTTTTTTACACGGGTATGACAAGATTTCTACAGTGCACCTGATGGTAAGTACAGTATAGTCCAAAAACAAGTGTGACTATCAAAATACAAAAATCCATTGAGTTTCTATCGTCATGTTAGCCCACATTTACCATGACCAAAGGTCTCTAGTTAAAGAAGTCCTAGTCATACACAAGCTGATCCCGAGACATGACAGGCTAAAGAGAGTCACTATGGCAGTCTTTGCACTTGTTTACTGTGCTCATCACCCAGTTCAGGAAATCACCCTACAACCACAGCAAGTGTATGAATAACTGAACATACCCAAGATGATACCCATTTGCAACAAGCCTAACTGAGGCACCATGATCATCTTGGGTATTGATATTACAATACACCTTGGGCTATGTATCACCCTTCAACTTCAAAATACTAGTTTAAATATAATAGGATATAAGTAAAGCTCCTTACTCTCTGCAATGATATCAGCATTTTTTTTATGGGGATTCTCTAAATTTTAGCCAACAGCAGCCCTTTTTTTGTTATTGAATGTTTTACTTTTGTTATACAAAGAACTAATTACCAAATTAACAGGCAATTGAAGCTCCTCTTACACGCAGCAAATCACCTGGCAATTCTCATACCCCCCAGCTTAACAAAAACTCCTTAGTCAGTAGTAGCCCCAGAGAAGAACAAAACCTGGTAAACTATGGAAAAGGGAAGTGGATCAGAACTTACTCCAGGAATCCAAAGTCGATTTTACACACACCAAGTGACAGAGTCTTGAGGAGTTTCCGTGATCGACCAAGCTACAGACTATTAGACATGGGAAGTATCAGTGATACAAAGTCTGCTTTAAATCTCAAATCAGCTAAGATCAGTATTCATGGACCCAGTAGCAATAGTAGATTTGCTGAAATCAAAACTCTTGGATCTTATAGTGGTCCTAGATTTGAAGAGGTGAACATTTGTGAGTCTGATGACAATGGTAGACAGGTTGAACTCAACATACAAAGGTCTGGTGAAAGTCCCAAGTTTGCCAAGATCAATGTACAAAGATCTGGTAGTAATCCCGGGTTGGCCCCGGTTAATATACCGAGACCTAGTGGGAGTCCTGGGCAAGTTGCAGTCAAGATAGGAAGATCTGGCGGTAGTCCTAAGCTAGCAGACTTTAATATACGAAGATCTGATGGTCCTCCTAACCAAATTCGGCTGAATTTTCATGGACCTACTGGCATTCCAAGGCACAAAGGGGTTAAAATAGTTCCTGGTAGTGTAAGGCAAGTTGGGGCCAATGTTTATAAACCTAGTGGCACTTTCAAGCAACTCGGAGTGAATTTTAGACCTGGTAGCCCCAAGCAAGACGGAATTGGAACTAGTGGACTCAGTGGAATTCACAAGGTGAGTGGGATAATTGAGAGTACCACTTCGGCTGAAATCAACATTCCTGAAGCAACACGCAGTTCCATAGTACCAGAGATTAATATTCAAGGGCCAAGGGATAGTCTTAGAGTAACAGAATCCAATATGCTGAAGCTCAGTAGCAATTACCCATGTTTTAGTCTAATGACTGTTAACCAACAATCACACGAAATAGATTGTTTGGATAGTGGAAATTTAATTGAATCTTCGAATGTGGTAAGTTTTTTTTTTAATATAAAATTGATATTTTAAAGTCTCGTGGAGCAAATCTTAATTTTTCAGACCAGATACAGTACTTTACAATAATTTGTACTTCAAAATACAAACAAAGCAATACAGCAAATGAATAAGAAAAATGAACCACGCAGCCGTAATATTCTCCCATAAAATGCATGAAATAACCACAAGTTGATTACACACTATAAACGCGAATTAAAGCAAGTGCGCGCGCGCTACGTTATTCGTTCGTTTTTATAGAGAAGGTTTTCACTGGAGAGTGTCGACTCTCCGTTTTATATAGTATTCCCTGTCATTTTCTCGAAGATTTAGACTTATAGATTAACGTGTTTATCTTTTCTTACTAATTTGGCTTTTTAGTTTCATCAAGTTTTTAATCACAACGCATCTAAAGAAATTTCTCTTCAAAAATATAACTTTTCAGATTAGACCAAGGAGTAGATGCGAAAGGAAATTAAGTGGAATATCCCCCCTGACATCACCAAGGAAAATTGTGACCACATTGCCAACAATCAGGCTAACCTGTCGCAACAGTACGTCGCAAATTAAAGCAGTATTAGGAAACCCTATCCTAAAAAAATTCCTAAATTCAATACCCGCTACAACTTTAAGCATACCTAGGCAGAGTTTAACTGCTAGAATGGTCAAAACAACAGACGACACTCCGATTTCTAGATTACCCAGAGTATCTGACCATCAAAAGAAGTCTAACGTAGTGCGAAAATTAAATGTGGATTTACCTGAGAGGATTAAAATTGTAGAAAATGTTACATCGAAATCAGGTGTAAGTGTTAAAGTGGTGCAGATTCTTGATAAACTAATTCAAACCACAGCTGAATCAGAAACTCCTAGTAACAAATTAGTATTGCCAAACTTTAATGTTGCGTTCACCCAAAGTCTGGAGTTTAAGAATATTCTTAGACAGATCTGTGATGAAGATGGTGAAAAGGATGAAGAAAGTGAGTTTTTGCATACTTTTTGTTTGTTTGTACTGAATGTTTGTATGAAGTTGTTTACCGAATGAGGAACAAGTGCTTTAATAATTTTTGTCTGTAAGCATATCATGCAGAAACTACTAAATCGATCTTGAAGGGACTTTCACAGCTGTCATACATATTTAAACAGTGAAAATAACATATGCGTATAATCTTTTTAAATTAAATCCAGTTATATTTTGTTTTACTGGTTTGGTTAACGCCACTGTTTAATAAAAATGAAAAAAAAGGAACTTCGTTGCTTTAAAAATGTAGCTTTATTTTCTGGCTACATTTTATGTTAAATCTCCTGTTTATTCTAAAAAAACTAAAAAATATTTTAGTATTTTTACACATATAACTTTAAGTAGAAGTTTTTTAATCAATTCTAACTACAATTTTTCAGAGGCAGCTGGTTCTGCACTTTGTTGTACGGTGGATAAATCAGGCAAGCTGGAAAGGATCTACAATTATAAAAACCAGTATATAAATCACTCACCCGAGGTACAAACCCTGCCAGTAATGAAGACCACAGTCAATACGGTTTGTGTGAACGTTACCCACACTGTCATGTCACCGTAAGTGTCCCATTTCTGTTAGTTTAAATCCCACATTACATGCTCATGACAATGTCAATAATTACCAATAAAAATAAAACAATCGAAATTACATTGAATGATATCGATTTTACATTAACATACCCCTGTGACCATCAACCACTACTGACAGTCTTAAATAACTTTGAAAGTAATTGATGGAATTATATCGATATTACAATACAAAGTTAGGTAAACTTCGATCACTACCAATAAAAACAATGCAGAAATAAGGGACGTTTGAATGATAATGACTGATAGCATGATATTGATGTTACATTACATACACATGTCAATATTAATCATTACCAATGAAAACAAAATAGTCATGAATTACGTTTTTATTGTGGTGACTGATGGAATGATATCGACATTACATTCCAAGCATATACAAACTGCTACACACATGCTACAAAGTACAATAAAATTATAGGATGTTTGCGTTTTATTTTATTTTTTTGAGTCTTTTCAGTTCATTTATTTTATTATCGATGAGTTTGGGCTCTTATATGTTTTATTTGTATACTTGATCTTCTTAATGTGTTTAAACTCCAAATCGACACACGGTTTTACTTCGCAGTTTTAAATACCGACAGTTTTATGAGTTCCAACCGACACGATCCCAACTGTTTGGTTCAGAATTTAATCTCTAGTTTATTTATTTTTTTTACTCTTTATTTAAACTTAGATCTCTTCGCTAGTTGGCAATGTATATATTAGTAATAATGAAAATACATCGTCACGCTATATCCCTTTCGGGGTGAGCAGAAATGCAATAGTGGCTGTATGCACTTGGTGCTTATTGGTAGCCAGTAGCACTTCATTTCATTAGATGCGGGTTATATAAATATTTAGCTACTCACATCCCGGCTAGGACTAAGAAGTTGTCTATCTCTTACTTTTGCCGAGTCCTTGAACTGTGGAATAGTGTTCCGGCAAGTTTGTTTCCACCGTTCTATATTTGGGTCTTTTAAACAAAGCACTGTAATATTTGTGCAGCCCGGCATGATCATTGCGACTGTCGATTGTTTTCTTTACTGTTGATACTGGCAGTGGTTTTTGGGCTGCACCATTGCATATCTTCAGGTGTGGTGTAGTCACTGTGCCGAGTCTAATAATAATTATAATAATATTTACTAACAATTACACACATTGACCTAGTCCCAAATTAAGTTGCGCTTGGACTATGGGTACTAGACAGAGATATACATACTTAAATATATATCGAGGGGTGAAAGGCTATTTGGTTTAAGCAACATTTTTTGGTGATATAAATATATATATATATATATAGATATTACAAAAAGTGACAAACTCATTTTCTCATCACAGAAAAATTTACCACTACCGGGACTCGAACCCAGAACCTTAGCATCGTAAGCAGGGTCGCTACAAACTGCGCTACCAGCTGGTAAAAAAAGGCTGGATAAAAAAGCGACGCTTCTCTGTGCCCACTATACTATTCCGCTTAAAAGTCCCAATGCAACGTCCACGCGTTATCGCGTGACGTATGGCCATGTTCCACGATCTAAAACCGTGTGTCGATCACGCCCTTTATATGCACACTCACGCTTTGCATTTCTTTCTTTCTGTTTGGGTTTTTGCATGATTCGCTTTCGTCAGGCAACAGGCGTCGTCCGCGATCAGCAACGAAACAGCTTGTGAGTTTTAACGCTTTCATTACTAATGCGTACTCTTTGGAAGTGTGCAATGAACATTAAAAAAGGAAACGGGTGCAATGACTTATAACCTAACAAAATCAGTTTAAAGAATTTATTTTCATTGTGATACAATAATCACTTGCATTAAAACACATATGTATTAAAAACTAAGGGGAACAGTAAATTTTGTGAATGTTATGAGATATTAGGTCCTTACATATGAAATTGGCGTTTTTCGTACTGGCCACTTTAATCACAAATTTCTCCTCTTTGGTAAGGAATTCCAAATTCAAATTTGTACAGCTATAGACTCATGTATTTGTGCTTCGATGATCGTCATTCATTTGTTTTTTTCTTCTGTTTTTTTCTGTTTGCGTCACTCATTTTACAAAATGGAAAACTTAAAATATCGCATTATTTACGAGTACGAGTTCCGCCGTGGCACTAGTGCTGCGGAAACAACTCGAAGGGTGAATGATGTGTATGGCGGTCGTGTTGCAAAAGAAAACACAGTTCGTTTTTGGTTCCAACGTTTTCGTTCTGGAAATTTCGACCTGCAGAACAAGCCCCGTGGACGGCCTGAGACTCAAGTTGATAATGAAGAGTTGAAGGCTATTGTGGAAGCGGATCCATCGCAAACCACGTCCGAGTTAGCTGCAGGCTGCGATGTTAGTGATAAAACTGTTTAAATTAACTTGAAGCAAATTGGGAAGATTAAAAAGCTTGAAAGGTGGGTACCTCACGAATTGACTGAAGCAAACCGGCAAACGCGCGTCGACTGCTGCGTTACATTACTAAACCGGCACAATAATGAAGGTATTTTAAACCGAATCATTACCTGTGATGAAAAATGGGTTCTTTACGATAATCGGAAGTGCTCAGCGCAATGGTTGGATCCTGGCCAGCCAGCCAAATCCTGCCCCAAGCGAAAATTAACCCCAAAAAAGTTACTTGTAAGCGTTTGGTGGACTAGTGCCGGTATTGTTCATTACAGTTTTCTCAAATCTGGCCAGACTATTACGGCTGATGTCTATTGTCAGCAATTGCAAACCATGATGGAAAAGCTAGCGGCTAAACAACCTAGGCTGGTCAATCGCTCCACGCCACTGCTGCTTCACGACAACGCTAGACCACACACTGCGCAACAGACGGCTACTAAATTAGAAGAGCTTCAATTGGAAAGTCTAAGACATCCTCCGTACTCCCCGGACCTTGCTCCAACAGATTACCATTTTTTTCGAAATTTGGATAACTTCTTGCAAGGGAAAAAATTCAACTCCGATGGGGCAGTCCAAATCGCCTTCAAAGATTTTATTGATTCCCGTCCGACTGGTTTTTTTAGTAAAGGGATCAATGAACTACCTATGAGATGGCAAAAGTTCATAGAAAATAATGGTTCATACTTTGATTAATTAAATATATTATATTAAAAAATATTCGACTTTTTGTTCCTCCCATACAAAACACCAATTTCATATGTAAGGACCTAATATATTGATATGGAGCACTAGAAACCATCAGTGGTGGTATATGTGTGCCAGTGACGTGCATTTTTGCAGGGTATTTGGACAAGATAGGCAGAATTCACCTAATTATTTTTATATTATATTGTTATGTTAGTTTATATTAGAAACATCAATTATTTTTAACTTCCCTTTTTTGTTTTTAAAATAATATATTAGTGGTGAGGAGATAAATATTTCTAGTTGTATTATTCTAGGCTGCATAGTATCGAGTTTATGAATGACTAGATATACGGATGAATCGAACCAGCTTTCATTTTTAATGTTCATCGCACGAAACCGGTACTTACTGCAGACAGTCTTTATCAGTAAAGCGTAAAATTTTTGTTTTCGATAATTCTGTGACACTGTTCAATCCGACGCAGCCTTGAGTTTCTTTCGGCGTTTCTTCTCAAAGCAGTCGCTTCCGAAACGCTGGTAGATCACCGTTAGGTTCGTTTTTCAACTGGCCGGCCGCCCAAGTCGAGGTCCGTACCCACAGGGGTGCCCTTGCGTAGCCGCCCAACCCATAAATTTCGCTGGCTGAGCGCCCTCTGCGTTCGCCCACCAAGCCCGGTTTTGTTGTGAAGGTCTTTCCCAGGCCAACAACGTTGGACATGCCGAAAAAAAAAACTCTGTTCAAAGTAATCAGCAATATTATAACAATAATATATCGTCACGTTTTATCCCCTACGGGGTGAGCAGAGACACATCAGTGGTTGTATCCACTTGGTACTTATATGTCGTGCCCAACGTGACCCGTAGCGCAGCTGATTGCCGTTCTACATGACATTTCTATTAGAATCATGTGGGTTTCCTCGCAATATTTTCCCTTGACTGGTGAGCTTACGGTGCCTAAATCCGTACGTAATCTGGAAAAATCCAGAGGTACGTACCAGGGACTCGAATCAACGATCATTTGCGTGAATTGGACTCCAGTCCATTATCCACGCGGCTACCACAGCCACAATTAATTGTATTAAACACTACGTATATATACAGCGTGTAATGTGATTAACTAAGGGCGGTTTGCACCAATAAATTAAAGTATTGGATAATTTATTGTAATTCTTTCATCATAGCGAAAAATTTAATAGCGTATCTCAAAGACTGTCTGCAATTATTTGAACAGTATTTCATTTTCCATACCTTTAAACTGTGTTTTATAATAAACGAACTAATAAAAATAATTAAGTACATAAAAACACTTATTTTCTGTTTGTTTTAGTTTTATTAATTAATTTTAAAAAGTTAGTCTGTGGTAAATATTGCCTGATAAGTTTAACTACTTATCTTTTTAGACTTATATTTTGTTATTTTTAATTGTACCCAAATAAATTTAATAGTTAATAATGTAAAAATTGTACAAGTTACAGCACATGAAGGTGATTGTATACAAGATTTATTTTTAACTGATGCTGTGTGGGAAAATCCTAAACTACAAGAGATGAGGCTATTATTTTAGATAGTTGTCGCTCTTTGAGTTGAGAAAACGAGTACAAAAATAAACTAATAACATAGTAAAAACACAAAGAAAACGAATAATGGGAACAACACTGTAAAGCATAAAAAATTTCTCATTATAAATCCTTTAACGGGTCTCGTAAGACTCGGTATACCAGTTAAAGTTTTTATAATGACTTTAAAACGCGTAAGTTTCTAATGTGTTAAAATATTAAGATTTTTACTAAATTTGATTAAAAATGGACTATACCGATTTTATTACCAATTCAATAAACACACAACATTTAAAAGTCAGCATTTTTTAGTTTAATATTTTCCCATACAATTTTATTTAAAAAAACACCAGTTACAGCATTGTATGGATTTTAAAGCATGTACTTGCGAAGCACATTTTCGTTATGCACGTTGATTTGGCTTTGTTTGATATTATGTTTACTATAAGTTTTCTAATTAATAAAAAAAAAACAGTATTTTAGTAATTCTGTGATACCTATAGTGTGACTATATTCGCTGTGTACCACTTAATGTTGTGATGCGGTGAGGGGGAGACAGCAAGCGTTATTCTGTTGTAACCATCGATTTATAAATACATGGGACGTGTATGTCGAATTTAATACAAACTTGGCAATGACTAATCTCAGCAAGGTGCTACTTTGGTAACACCTTTGTCGGCAAGCAAACTGAGACCCTATCTGGTGAAAAGTGGTTACTACCTTATATGGACAAGTGGAACACAAAGAGCGTTGCTATTACGTTGCCGACTAGGATGAACGCCATTTAGTGTCCTATTGAAGAATATCATGTCGTTGCTCTACCCAGCAGCTATTTCTACAACTCCAAAGTGCGCGACAAGAATGTTCTAAATAACCGCTAAGTGTCCGCGGTCCTGTAAAAGTCTTTTAAATGGTGGCTTAGCTTAGATCGTATTCCCTAAATGTCAATATTTATTACGGTCGAGCGCAACATCTTGTAACTAAACTTCTCAAGGATAGCTAACCTTTACCTCAAAAGCTCCATTCCAAACGAATGTCAGTAGACGTTTTTTTTGGCAATCCGATGGAAAATTCTGTATAGGACTCTCAAGTTAGGGTGGCGGCCCCGTTACGTCAGGTCAGGTGTCATTTAACTCGTTGCCAGCCGGTCCTGGGAATCCATATTCATCCAACGACCCTGTGAGCGGATAGCCTTTATCGGTCTCTATCTCTCTGAGAGAAGGGTTTAAAAAGCCGGCCTCTAAAGGCTGCACAAGCTCCGCATCATCCGAGCAATAAACTCCCCCAAATTTACTGCCCGGTAACTTATGTAGGCCCAGCTTAAGGTAACGGCATTTATGGTCAGACTATAGTATGATTTTTTATCAACATTCGTTGGATCCTTTACTTTATAATGAGCATGCTTTATATAAATTCAGCGCCAGTGGAGGCTAGCGAGCGTATAATGGAAGCGCAAAAATCAGATGAGCAGGAAGAGACAAAAGAAACTTGTATTGATTTGGGTGTAGAATGTGAGTTGATATCACTCTTCTATCATCTGCTATTTTTATTTACCGATTCCTCTAGATAAATAGTATTTACTCACGATGATCATCATCATCCTGCCTTAGTCCACACTCTTCACTCTCCAAAGAACCAAAGTTATTTACATGTCTCTGGGAGGGGGTCGTAAACTACCCCCTCATTACCTCTCATTGGGGCGGCGTGTGGGCACACACGCCGCTCCCCACTCTATAAGTGACATGTGACCAGAGCGTAGTCTATTCCACATAACAATAAGACCTTTTTTCAAATTGCAGTTTGTACACCATGATTACATTTTAAACTTCACATTTTGTACTCGTTACAAATACTTTAATGGGTCTTGTGCGCGAATTAACTCACCTTTTTTTTAACCCAAAGTAAGTTAACTAGGCTTAATTTGACCTGGTTACACAGGCCATGGCCTCAAGCAAACCATGACCATATCTGCTTGTGAACCCAGTAGAAATGTGGAACAATAAACAAAAGTAAGTTAATTCGTGCGTAAGACTCGTTAAAGTATTTATAAAGACACTTTAATTTCAGGTATGAATGTATCGTTAGAGTCATTGACTAGCAGTCAAATGTCAGCGGAAATTGATGTCGGCGAAATGATGGAAGACGCTTTGGAAATAATTAGCCAAGACGGGGTGAGTTGCATTTTTGTACCTCAAATCAACTCAATCTATATTATATATAAACATTTGTCGTTACTGAAGTATCGTAGAGGTTGCTCTATTAAAACTAGTAACATTAAATTTTTACATTAGTTTCTTTATACAGTAAAAACCGAATATAACGAAATCGTTTATGACAACCTAATAGCGAGGTTTCAGCCGAATCTCTATATAAACATACCGCCTATAACGAGATATGCATACATACATACATACGTATAAGCAGACAGTGCGATTTTTTTTTTATATTTCACCCCTAATGTTATCACCTGGGGAAATCTGGGAAAGTTTGTTTGAAAATTCGTCAAATTTTTGAAGTTAGAAATGTGAAAACACAATAGCTCTTTGGTTACAATAAAAAAAACGTATTTTGAGATTGAAATTAACCTTATTGAAACTACCCCTTGTAAAACATGATACTTTGTCCGGGCAACCCTGGGTCACAACAGCTAGTTTATACATATAAATAAACTGAACCTAACTACCGTCATATCTAAACTACAGAAGTTAGAAAAATAAAATGTTTACAGAATTTTTTTTAGAGCTTAATACTAGATTTCAAAGTGTTTGTATGAAAACTGCCGAATTTTCAATTGGAACTTTCATCCTATATTTAATCTCTTAAGAAATGATCTTCAAATAAAGTTGAAATTGTTTGTTTTTATTTATAACTAAATAGCTAAATATCGCTTTTCATCGTGTTACTTTAACATATATTGATAATCAACCCCTATTTCACCCTCTTAGGGTGTATATCAAACATCTGTAACTATATATTGCTAATTATTGTGACAGGAATACCTGCAACAAATAGGCATGGATGTAAAGATGAATTGTTTCCTCTGCTCGTGGTCTGGACCTAAGTTTTTACAGGAATATCATTTGAGAAAGGTACAGTATAACTATTTGACAAAATTCATTTGCCTTCATTGTAACGAGACGGTGACATCTAACAACTAATCTCACAGTTAGAATGTCGATTTTTTTTTTTGGGTAAAATAGAGTCTTATTTTCTATGCTTATGGTGGTAGGACGATTGTCCGAACTAGGTCATGACTAGTGATGAAAATGCCCGGGAATTTTCCCAAAGTGCCCAAAACTTCCGAGAACATTTTGTAAATTCCCGGGAATATTCCCAAGGAAGTTTTGGGCACTTTGGGAAAATTCCCGGGCATTTTCATCACTAGTCATGACCACAGTACATAAGTGTAAAGACCGTCACAGTGACTCGCTTTGGCCTGTCGCGTTTCGGGATCAGCTTGTGAATATCCAGTAACTCATATACCTAGTGACCTTTAGTCGTGGTATATGTGGGCCGACATGGCGACGGAGACTGTCAACGGATTTTCATCATTTGAAAGTCGCTTTCGTTTTTGGACTATACTGTACTTACCATCAGATGCAATGTAGTCAATTTATCGGGCCAGTGTAAAAAAAATGCTATATGGTTTTGTTTTCATTAAGAATATATATAATCACTGATTACGTATCACATAAAATTTACTATAATATATATGACAAAAAACGGCTGAAACTCATTTGTACTTCCAATATATTGACTGAATAATTCATTAAAGCGGTAAGGCGATTACGCGAACTGTGTCCTGACCACATTGCTCAAGTATAAAGACCGTTACAGTGACTCTTTAGTATGTCGTGTTCCGGGGTCCTTCGGTATCGCACTTGACTAGTTTTTTTCATAATCTCTAATTCACAGGATCATGCGTCCGACATAGAAACATACTTGACCAACGAATGGATCACCACGTACGCGTTGGACAGTTTGGTCAAACGCGACACGTGGTTGTGTAGACCCATCGAATACGAGAGCATACTTTATATACTCAGCGCAAAGTACGAGGATCCGAATATATTCAAGGCGTCAGTAAACGTGAGTATCATAGAACATTAAGATCAAGACATCGAAAGGAATCTATTGGAGTGCAACTTTTGTTAGAATCGTAATTTGTAGGTTGATGAAACAAAAATGTACAATAAAAAAAGACAAATACAAATTTATACGGCTGTGAAAGAATGAGATAGAATACATTATACAATTTCATTTCTACCACGTCTGAATTGCACACACACGCACACATACAGATTTTATTTTTCAGTAAGATGCTTGGATCCGATTGTTGGTTAAAACCAACAATAACAAAATTGTTTAGACTTTTTTTTCCGTGGCTTATATATGTTGATAATTACTATGCGTGTTAATTATATTAACTTATATGCTCGTTACTCATAATTACAACTATATTTAGTCATATTTGATATTTCAAGTAGTTTTTTTGCTATAATTTCAGACGTTATCATCAATCGGGGACATAAAAAAAATAGCAAACATAACTGTTTATAACAAAGTAACCGGAGAACCTTATACGTGGGAAGGTCAAGTGGAAGACCTTCCTGGCACCATGCCTTATTACAAATCGACAGACTGCCTCGAACTGGAACTGTCTAAAATTGATATTTTACCGAATAGCGCGAATCTTACACTAATCAATAAAGAGTTGGTTTCGAGTTCTCCCAATAAAACTGTTTTTGGTCAGCCATCACTCAAGGATATACAAATCGGCGTTTTTACAAAGGTGTCGGACATAATCACGTTCTAAATATATTATTAGTATACCGCCTGTTTCGGTAAAACATACTAAGTGCCAAAAAATGACTATAGGTCAGCCCGAGTATATTGAATTTAATTTTTAGTAAGGGGTTAAATCTTACTTAAAACTGTGTTAAGTGCATTTTAATCTCGAACCATGGATAAACCTCGTTTTATAATAAACCTGGCACATTGCCATTGTGGTATTTTATTTCATCGTAGTTTATATTGTTAGCGAAGAATGTACCATATAATAAATTATTTTATTGCACTTTTTTGTAATAATACAAATATTTGCTGATCAAAAAATAAAATTGTGGTCTATAACTACACTTGTAGAATATAAAACATCTATAAAATAGATTTTTGTCGCTTACAATGGTCGTAATTTGGTCGCTTTACCTAAAATAGCTTTAAATATTGTAGTTTTCTTTTTTTTTTAACAAGTATTCAGTGTTTTAGGACCCTATGCGAGTCTATTAACAATAGAAAAGTTTGAAATATCAACTTGTTTAACAATATATTTTGTCAAGATTTTTATATAGAGAAAGTTAATATATCAAAAGACTTATAAAATACATTTTAAAAATTGGTACTTTTACACAATTAAAACTTTTTTGCTGTCGTTACTGAAATCTCGTTGATATCGCAATATTATTACATAACAATTCATAAGGATAATTTAATTCCCGTTACAATTAATGTATTTTAAACTTGACAAAATTATACAATTACATTAAATTATAAAGTAACAAAAAAAAAATTACAAATACATGTGTTATTTTTTTTGTAATGTCGATTCTATTATTACTTGATTCGCATAGTACAGTTTTTTAAATCTTTATAATGTAAGTATATATTTTTCGAATGGTATAAAAGTTACAACAAATATTGAATCGATGTAATCGTTTCATGATATTCATGTAATAATTGTAAAGGGAAGCAAAAATATTCTTTATTATGTAGTTATAATACGTCGTCCCAGTCCTTATTTGTCCAAACCGTTAATTTGTACGTTCGTTCAAATTCCATATTAAAATGAAAATTATGACGTAACCTATACCGTTTATAGATATAAATAAACACTAAAATGATTGAAAAACAAGATATTGATGTGGGTATAGTAAAATGTACAAAAACTATTTTGTATTTAAAATGGAGAAGAAAGTTCTCTACTGTAATTATAGTCATTAGTGAATTGGATATATAGACACTGTCAGCAATTAGTCGTAAGATGAATGAATGCCTTTGCTCAAATCATGTTTGTAAATATTTATAATCGTTTATTTCTGTTGATTTTCAAAGGCTTAAAGTCGTTTTTATAAATACTCTATGGAGCTTGATCTCTCAAAAATGTTTTTCTTATAAAAGAAGACTTGAACATATTGTGTGATATTACCCACTTGGTTGACTGTTTTAGTATTACAGGGTGTCCAAAAATTTTTACTTTTAGACCGCAATAATTTAAACATTTTAGCTGGTTATTTTAATATAGAACCTTTTTTTTGTTGACCCAATGAATGTATAGTACCTACGATAATATTTAACCGTTACATTGCAAATTTAGTTTTTTTAATTAAAAGAAAATCTTTTTTATTTTAATTTTATTATTGAGTCAATCACCACACAATTTGCACTTAAATTGTGCATTCCTTTACATTTAGATTAATATTTTTTTGTCGCTGTTAATAATTTTTATGTACCAGTACATATGCTGTTGATATTTTATAAATACCAAAACGGTCAATCAAGAATCAAATGTTTCATTAAGGTGAAACTGACAAATGTTTTTAACACGTGCTTAAAGTGTCATTAGCACAAATTCTGATGTTCAAAATAATCTATTTCGTTAGATTAAGTTAGGATAAATTATATAGTTTTTTTACACATGTTTTGATTTTTTTTATAGTTGATTGTTTTTTTTTTGTTAAGTTTACAATTATTATCTTGGAGATCTCTTTGTTTTTTTTTTAGTATTAAGGTTAATTTATTGAATAAATAAAGAATGATTATTTTATGTTATATAGTGTAACGTTCGTTTTGAATGAAAGGTTACTTGAAATAATACTAGGGATAAATTATTATCTCTTATTATCAAGTCTCCGCATTTATAATTAAGGCTGCTAGAACGAGAATAGCACAAATTTAGTTTTTGTCAGTTTTTTTTTATTTTGACTCAGGTTTTGTAATCTGCGCGTTTATAAAAACATGCTTGTGTCATATTTATCCAGCGATTGATCAATCATAGATGATTTGATCAATTGAATTATTATAAATTTAGTAACCACAGTTTTTGGTTCCGTTGTTATAAATGGTTCATATTATAATGTATTCCATATTAGGAGTGATTTTCTGCAATTTTTGTGGTTTTTTTACCTTTTACGCTAGAAGAAAAAAAAAGTTGCCGAGATAATATAGAAATTTTGGACATTGTACAGAAGGTTACTTTTTGGACTGGGAACATATTTCCCATTCTTACTTGTGTTATTGCTAGAAAATAAATAAATACAGGAAATCAGTTTTCCAATTATAACATGGGTGCCAAGCAGGTGCCAAACGCACTAAATAAATGCCAACATTTTTCCGCTTTGATAAAAGCTAATATTCTTGTTATAACTTTTAAAAAGTAATTAATGTCTATATGTTCGTCGTTGAAAAAACTCGGTAAAAGTATTTTTTCAATGGCATTCTCGCCTTTCGTACAGATATGGATAACTAAAGAGTTTATTTTATCAGTATATGTCAGTGAGTGTGTATTGACAACGACAGTCCAGTGTATACATTTATAACCTTCTAGCCAGTGAAATATTTTTACTTTGTTGTAAATATACGTGTTTTCACGGTTTAATCATGTAAAAATCATATTAAAGACGACTAAAACAACAGATTAAAACCAGTTTAAATTTAAATTATACTTATTACCTTTAAAATCACTATTGGGGTCAAATTAAACTGCTTCAATTAAATAACATTTTATACAAGCTTAAACCAGATTAAATTTATTGGTGTAAGTCGCGATTGAACAAGAAAACAGCCTTATCTAATAAAGATCTCTTCGTCTAATTTCACATAGACTAAGAAATAAATGTAGAAAACCATTCTGAAATATCCCAACAAAATGTCTATCGTCTGTACGTGCATCAGTTTGACATTAGATGAGTTAAATATGCATATATGTACATATATTTGAGTTCAATCAACACGCTGCTGTATTCTTATTATATTCTTTGCAGAGAGCAAAAAGTTTCACTTTTTTATTAGTCTAAAACTAAACATAAAGAGATAGTTGTAAAGAGATTAACAACCAGTTTTAATTTAAAATCAATGGTCAAATTAGAATTATGGTATAATATTAAGTTTGTATGAAACGCTATGTAATTGTAACGGCTTGATTCGATATCAATGGTGATTTAAATTTAACTGTTGTTAAAACTGGATAATATTTCCATGCAAGACAATGAATACAGCTTAACGATAAATAGCTTTTTATTTAACTTTAAACTGGGTACAATTTACTGGTGTGAGCCGCCCTAAATTGAGCAAATGTAACAATCGATATACAGTCAAAATCTGTTATAATGACATCGAAGGGACTACCCATCGTAACAACCGGTAATGCTTTCGAGATACGTAATCCAAATTTTTTTTTTGCCGCGGAATCTTAGTTCTGGGACAATATAACCGGTATGTTGTTCTAAACGATGTCGCCATAAACTAATTTGACTGTATTATATGTATTTATAATTATTGTTAAGTATGATAAATAAAATGCCCACCAAATTTAATCGATCGATATTAGACGTTGGTCTCAACCTTTTTTTTAACCCATGGGAAATCCATATACTGTTAGGGCTCCGTGAGAGCTGCGTCCCGGACTCCTACCGGCTAAAACCTCCGAGGTATTCCTTCTCCCGTCTGCCGGAGCCAAGGGTTCGGCTGAGCCAACTTCCTCGGCACCCGGTGATGTCTGTCCTTCTACAGGTTCCGCCTATTGCGCAGGGTATGGTACCAACCCCTGCCCACTCCTATCATCGTTGCGGGGAGAGGTGTATAATGCCGCTCGCCTCATACCCGTGATTGGTCTCTTTACCTTGATACAATAAAATAACCCTAGATTACATAGACAAATGAGAAGATAAATTGAATATAAATTCTTTTTATATGTTCGTTTTAATAGAACATTATAACAATTAAAAACATGCCACTAAATATCGAGAAAATCTGTGGGCACCTTCAGGTGTATCGACTGAAATACATTTCGTATCTGTATGTTTATTATAATTCTTAATGGAATTATATATTAAGACATAAAAATGATTGTTCCTACTCGTGTCTTTAAGATCAAAATAAAGAGATATATCGAAATTACTTACTGTCTTTAATTTTTCTTTGACTTAATTGGGGGTGCCTTCGAAAGTCTTCCGTTCAGATGAAAATTACCTTTAGTACTTAAGGCGACTTGCACTAAGAAATTATATCTAATTTAAACTAATATAAAATACTGTTTAACATTATACTGTACTTATTTTCTTATACGAAAACGCTATCCCGTTTAATCAACTGTTACATTTAAATCACCGTCGAAGCAGTATAAAACCGCTTTAACAAAATACGTTTTATGCTAGATTTAATTTATTAGTGCAAGCCATTTTTATATTATACAATTTAAACTGTGGTTAAGTTTAATTACATATCACGTTATAACCCTTCCGGGCTGAGCAAAGATACGTTGTTGGCTGTATCGCAACGAATAGCGCAGCTGATTGCTGTTCTCAGGACATTTAGATATGACATTTCTACTAGATACCATACGGGCTTCCTCACGATGACAGAAAACATCGTGAAAATCATCGAATTTAATAGAAATGTCATGTGTATTAGTGCCCTGAGAACTGTGAACAGCTGCGCTACAAGTCACGTGAGGGCAAGGCTTATAAGCGGAAAGTGGATACAACCACTAATGTATCTCTGTTCACCGCGTAAGGGATATAGCGTGACGACTTATTATTATAAAAACTTATACTAACGACCTCAATATAGTTAGTGAATTAAAAATCATTTTGATTAGCAATCTGCGTCGACAGAAACAATCTGTCATAATTTTATAAATAAATTATCATAGTAAACTTTACTCTTTTATACGCAAAATACGAAATAATCGGTATTTTAGTAATTTATTTGTAAAAATATTCGTTGTAAAATAATGCACGAGCCACCGCCCCAAGAACCGCGTCAGAAAATACCTAAAGATGGCCTCGGACCGCGAGGAGTGCCTGATTGCTACTACGTATGTGTTATTTCTAGTGTGTAACAGAAGGCTCCTATTTCGATCACCTTTGATCAAAAAACTACACTCGATAAAACATTCAAATGGTTAGATATTTTGAGTAAAACCTAAGGTTTCTAGCAAGCATTAAAGTAAGACTGATGTCTTTATGCCTGTTAAATAACTTTTAATAAATAACCTGTTATATATAGGTCGATTTCGATTAATCGGCCATCACCATAGCCGCCGCCAAAGGTTTTAAAATTTTAAATAATCATGTACAATATTGACAAAAAGTGAAAAATATAATATATATATATATATTTTAATTTAAATGTGCGGTTTATGTTGTACTTATACAAACAACATCTAGAGATTATTACAATGACCTCAAAACAGAAGGTTACTAAAACCGAAGATTCGGTCCGTCATTAATTATTTCTGTATCGTCACCTTTGTGTCATATTCGTAATAAAGGTTTGGAGCTCTCTTGGCAAACTTCCTACTATCCCATCGTGTCCACCCCTGAAAAATAACTAAGGCTGAGATTTATAAACGCAACTTTATGCTTGCTTAGACTTTACTAAAACATTACAATTTATATTACTCAATGAATGTCAAAGGATTTGATAAGTCACCGATTTTGGCAGCATGAACTTGACCCTGCTAATACTATGGCTATACTCAAGTTCCTTATATATATTGAGGTCCTTGTCAAAATGAATTTATTTTTTGAGAACTTTGCTAAGCAAAGTCGAAACAGCGACTATAAATCTCAGCCGTAGTCCCGACCCCTAGTTCACAGCCACGGATCTTGAAATTTGTCAAAATGGCACAAACTACTTACGACGGCCAGTTCTTTTACCTTTGTTTTCAATTATACGAATGAATCCCACAAGGAAAGGCTTAAGCACAATTTTTAGACATTTCGTGTTGTACAACTTTGTAAAAATTTAAATATAATTTATTATTATTCATATCATTAGATATTCAGCAGGTACGCTGGATAATTTACTTCTCTGCCGTCACTAATCCCGGATTGCCCCCCCCCAATCCGGGGCTGCTTTTTCTTAGGAGTCCTATTAAGCGAAATCAAGCTTAACCTTCGATTTATTTCCAACCACTTTTCACATGTCGCCTCATGCTAAGTTTGCCTATTTACAAGCTCCACTCATTAGAATCGCTTACTCTGAGCTTTGGCTGTCATCAGTTTTTCGGCATGAGGCTAGCTCGCAGCCACTTTAGGCAGCTGATCCTGAGTTGTGATAAAAATAAACAACATAAAATAACCACTCCGACGTATCCTTGTGTTTCTTTCAGCGTTTCTTCTGAATGTAGACCCTTCCGAAAAACGCTAGTCGATAACCTTAAGTTCCACCCAACCCATAGCTCGCTATCTGAACACCTTAAGTGTTACCCCCTCACCCCAGTGAAGATGTAAAAGCCTTTCCCAGCCAACAGCACTTTGCCCCGCCAAAAAAAAAACCATAAAATGAGCTGATAGGCAACTGATTATAAATTCTTGGGGCTTAAGGAAGGATATTTTTTAAAGGGACTAAAGAAGATTGTCTGTAAGAAATAATCACTGTGTATTGCACCTGTTTGGAAAGCACAGTGCAGACCAATAACGGGAACAACCGCCAAGGCACAAACCCTTTAACAGATGTCAGCGCACATATGCCACGACGGAAGGCCTCTAGGTTTATGAACAACTGGACCTACTCAAGCAGATCCCGAATTGCGACAGGCAAAACCGTCACTATGGCGGTCTTGTACTTGTGTGTTGTGGTCGGTCAGGAACTAGTTCGGGTAATCGGTCTACCAAAATTTATTAAGTTTCATTTTTATTTATTAAGGGCGGCATGCACTAACGAATTAATCTAGTTTAAGCTTGTATAAAACGCTTATTAATTGAATTGGTTTGATTACATCTTAATGATGATTTCAGTTTAAGAGTTGTTAAAACTAGATTTTGATTTAGTGCAAGACAATAAGTACAGATCAGCGCTAAATAGCATTTTATATAACTCTAAACTAGATTTAATTTGTTAGTGCAAGCCGCCCTAATACTTTTAAGTATTATAGGCAACTAATCAACGATATTCCCTTTAATAAATGTATCCTGTTCTAGCGCAAAATATTTGTTATAAATTAAGTAATTTCTTGAAACAGACATCCCGCGTTTTGAACTCTACCTTCCGTTACGTGAAATTCGTTAAGAAACTCCGCGCTGAAGAAGAAGAGGTTAAGAAAAGCGCTCAAATTAAACTAAAAGAGTTGAAAGACAAACAATACAGCGATTTCTTTATAAGATGCGATCGCAGGTACTAACATCTTTTCTTCATTTTGACTTTACATAGAGACCACACCCTACCCGAGGACAAGTATGGTGCATATTATATACTTCGTATGCAGTAATAATTTACTCTTTAACGTGCTTATACTTTTTGACTCTCCGATTGTCATTTGTTTTCCATACGTTGCAGATTTTTTAGCTAGTGAAAACGTCATTCTTTCAATAAGTCCACAACGTTTGTATTAGCCACGAGCTGTTGAAATTCCGCGTTTTTTTATATCTGGCAATGTCTAACCCACATTTACAAGAATACTTAATTTAACTCATACCTCTGCCATATCGTCAGTGTATGGAATGATCAGCCAGCGTATTTCCTTCTTCTTAAGATATTGGATCCTTTAATTATGTTTAAAGAGGCTTTTCAGTAAGTATATATGACAGATATATTTAAAAAATGGGCTATGTCTATAGCCGTAATTATCGAGTTATGGCTAGTTTTTAGACTCCAATGTACTTAATAACATAAGGTGCGGGGTGTATTCACTTCGATGCCTTTCAAATAAAAAAAAAATCTTTTTAGATCTCTGATAAACAACGTGGCTCGACGTGTCGATTTATGCATGGCGTCCTACGAGGAAGATTTGCAGAAGAAAAGACAAAGGTAATAGTTACCTGGCTTAGGTGCCTAGTTGGGTGAACTAACCCGATTGATATTAATATAGTATTGTAATTCTTTTTATCCTTTTCTAACCCCGGTGAAATTCCTACATAGAACTCGTATGGTACTGTAAGGGTGGCGGCTCCAGCATACCAGACTCCTACTACTTATAATGCTCTACTCGCTGCAAGCCTAGCCTATGAGTTGGTATTCCTCCTAAAACCCAGCGAGTTGAAAGTCTTCTACAAGTACCTCCTATATAAGGGGTGAATGCAAAAAGCAACCTACTCAGGATTTCTTTACCAGATGATGCCTAGGAGACATAAAGACCGCCTCATTCACATCCGGGCAGCAGATTCTACTGGCCAGAAAACTATTTGTACTGTATTTAGACCCAAGATTACTCATTAATCCGTACAAATATGTCAATGATATCTAGGCTTAGTCTTACTCCGACGTTGCTAAGAAGTTTCTAGAGGCGTTTCTTCTTAAAACTATTGTTTTCGGAACATTAGTATATTAGCCATATTCCCAAGTGTGGTGTCCTTCCAAGTCGAGAGCCGTACTACAAAGATATTTGAGTTGCCACAAAAATATATAAATTCGCTAGTTGAGCGCCTTGTGGCTTGCCTATCTTAGCCGTGAAACCTATAACGACCAAGACAACAATACTTGTTCCTAAAAATATTATATTCGACATCAAGAGTTTCACGTATTTAGAATGCATATTAACTTGTGTAGTTTTTAATAAAATTTGTACCCCAGTAGGGAATTAGAATAATGATGATAGATACATAGTTTTTACTATCAGAAACTTCCAAAAACAATTATGTTCTTCATAGACAAGACCAATTCAGCAATTATATTGAAGTATTCTTTGTTTGCTATAATTTCTAAGTACCAAATGGTCTACAAGTGAATTTGGAGAGAGTCATGCGTTTAATTTTTTTTTTGTAACACAAAGTAAAAACATTAGCATGCCTAAATGAATTTCACTTCTAAAAATTACGCTCAGATTCGGGTTCTCAGTGCGTAAAGCGCTTAAAAATTGTTACTTTTGCTACTTAGGTAATTTAGCACTATCGAAAAGATAAATTAAAGTTTAATTTATAATACTTTCTCATGCTTTTCTATAGACTGATCGACTTGTTAGCTTTAGAAGAAGAAGCGAACATACACAAGTTCGTGGAACAAGCGCAAGAAGGGACCGAGTTGATTTGGCAGGACAAGTTAAACCGACTCCAATATCTTTTGGAAAAGAGAAAGAAAGAGCATGAAGAGAAATATAAAGACACTCCACTGTTAGTACTCTATAATAGGTTTTTTTCATGATTCATCCAGCTTAAGGTTTCTAAGGTGAAAGGCATCCTTACCTAATTTGGTTGCAAATACACAACTTGTCATCATGCAACGTGCACACTTCGCTGCGTGCTGCCCGGTTAAGTAGCACCACTTCGGCGGAATGGACTGCGGTAACGAAAGGGTTAAAGGACAATATTAATAACATCGGATTTTGTTTTTAAAGGTCGAAATGTGTACACGTTTTGCCATGTATTTACAAGCTACGCGCCAAAGAAGCAGAAGAGATTCAGCTGTACCAGATCAAGGAGAAACAGGCGAAGCGAATGGCCGAAAAGGAATTTGATAACATGTGGTATGAAGTTGCTATGAAGGAGTCTGAAGCTTTGGTAATAACACACTTATCTTTTCTTTTTTTTTTACAATGTCTCGTCATAGTGACTACAGAGTACCTGATGGTAAGTACAGTGTAGTCCAAATACGAAAGCGACTATCAAAGGATGAAAATCCATTGATAGTCTACATCGTCAAGTCGGCCCACATATACCACGACTGAAGCTCTCTAGGTATATGAGCAACTGGATATACACAAGCTGATCCCGAAACGCGACAAGCCGAAACTGGTCACTATGACGGGCTTTACACCCGTGTACTATGGTCGCGATCCAGACGGGCACCGACGCCCTACCACCTCGCTGCTGCTCGTTTAGCACCACCCAGGAGTCACGTGTAGGGAAACTAGGGTAAAGCCTACGGACGCGAGCAGCTTTGACTCCCACTTCGATCTTTATTGCAGTTTGTTCAAATCGATAAATTTATGAAAAGTGTTTACCACTGCCTAGGATCAATTGCAACAAAAAGATCGTTGCGATTACCTTGCCGACCAAGTAGAACGAATTCACTGCCCTCTTGAAGAATTTTATGTCATAGCTTTGGAGAAAAAATGACCTAGCCACCCATTCCATAATTTCAAAGTGAGTGTCAGGGATGTTATAGAGACTTTAAGTGCTTTTAGGGCGTGGGCATGCGCTAACAACCAACAGCGAAATGTGTGCGTTTGAAATGGCGCTGGGGTTATCAAGTTGAACCATTTTTCAGAGTCATCTCCATTGTACCAACAGTAGGACACACAGAGACGCGACATATCTGCGTGTATTTGCTGGTTATATAGGATGTTATTTTGTAAATGTCTCTAATCAACCAGCATTAGTTACACCATTTCTCTAACCAGGCCGCTCGTATGGAGCAGGATGCTATTGAGCGCTGCCGTCGGGACTTAGAGTGCACTCAATACACTGACCTTCAGCTGGAGCAACAAAGAATCCAAAGGGAGAAAGAAAAAGAAATGCTTAAACAGGAGGCGATTAGATTTAAAGCGATATGGGATGAAGATATTAGGAAGGAAGAAGAAGGTAAACTACATTTAGAGAGAAAGTTAGAATAAATTTAAAATGAATGCATTTCTTAATCAATTTATTATTTAAAAATGTAGATATTCTTAATGACTCCTTTTTAAAAACAGCTCACAGACGTTTTTATACTTTACCGCCTCAGTTAAAAACTCTTTACATATAAGTCTGCGAAGTTTACGATTGAGGGGGTTTGGAGCGGCTACTTGATATTTCAGGAACACATCTCAAAGTCACCTACTCAACCCAACCCCCCACTGCTAGATAACAGCAGTACTCCACACCTGACCGCACCTGAGCCTAATATAGACCAAGAAGCTGCATTGGTCTGGCCAGGTGATCAGATTGCCCCTTGATTATAAAAAATCTCTAACTCTTACTTCCGCCGAATCGTTGAGCTGTGGAATGTTCTTCCCTCGAGTGTGTTTCACCGTCCTATGATATGAGGTCTTTTAAATGAAACGTAAAGAGATCTTTGTGCAGGTTGGCATAATCGCTACGAGTATCGATAGGTTTTTCTTTACTAAGGATAGTCGTTATGGTTTTTTGGACTGCATCAGGCTTACCATCAGACACGGTGTGGTTACTATACCCAGTCAGGCTAAAAAAATGGTTTTAGTTATTTGGTTTGGTTTTGTTATTATATGTACGCTCGTCCCAATGAAAAGAGAATTAATTAATTTTCTAGCGGAGCGTCAGCGCACGGAGAAACGAATGGAAACAGCTCGCGAAAGAAAACAGATGATAGTAGAGCGACAGGAAACCGTAGCCAAGCAACAGGCTGAAGAGAAGTTGATAGCAGAAACTTGGGACTCGCTAGCGGGGCAAGGCTTAGCTGATGAGAAGGCGAAACAGGAATTAAGAAAAAGGAAAGAGGTAAAATGATAGGATATCTAGTTCAAACTATTATTTTTATTATAATTTTATAGTTGTTTATCACTGCTTTGTCAGTATAAATATCAACAAGTTTATGTAACTTCTTTAACTTCTCTATTAGGTGTTTCCTTATACAGTATGGAAAAAAACTTTGTCCAGCCCATAAAAGTGTTATTTGGTATCGATATTAGATTATATTTACCTTATCTTTTTTTAATTAAACGGCAAAAATACATCCGGATAATATTTTTAAATATCATGTGGATTATTGCATGGCAGCACCGGGAGCGTGCGTAGCTCGTGAACAAAATAAAAAAGGAAAGCAATGGATCGTATTAGTAAGACATGATATGTCTTATGCAGGATTTTCCTCCGAGTTACCAAAAAAAAAGAACGATGATACACAAAATAAGACGTAAATACCCCTACAATTATAGGGCACCACAGCATGCACGATAATTAATATATAATGCTAGTTTACAGTAAAGTGAACAATATCGTAGTAAAATTCCAAAAAAATACACACAATACCAAAAGGAAATGTTATATGATATATAACTATGAGATCTTTAACTGTATTTTTCAGAGAGATCTTGACATATGTAACAAGAAGATGATTGAATTGAAGCAAGAACTAGCCAGATTAGAGAACGCGAACGACGGCGACTTACAGGAGGAAGCCAAACGGCGTCAAGAGCTCACTGACAAGAAACGCTGCGAATACCTCACTTGGTCTCAGAAGACTAACAGAGTGAGATACTTTAAAACTTTATTTTATACTAACTCGACAAATTAACTGTGTTGCAACTGATGTTAATCACAACGCTGTCCAAAAACCGACCACAACCATCGAGAAATAGGAGACTGTTCGTCGATAGATGCCGCGACCCTGCCAACCTGCTCAAAAGTATCTTTACACTTCTGAACTTACCTATCATCTTCCTATATCTATATATGTGGAGAATTTATTATAAGTCTCTCAGTTCCTGCTAGTGCGCAGAAGTAGTCACATTGGGGTTTTTAATACAAGCCCAGAACACCTCGACTGCCATTACTCTATTTATCACTGGTGCTTAATTCGCAAACTTTGGTAAATTTTAGTCAATGTGTTTTATTTCCATAAAATTTCTAAGAGTTGGGATTTTTTTTTTCAAACTTAACTTAGGAGGTGCGCAAAGCGATGGTGGACCAGATCAAAGAACGCGAGCAAGCCAAAGAGGTTCTCAAGAAGAAGTTGGCAGAGCAAGACGAATACCATAGACAGTTGTTCGCACAGCTGGAGCAACTCGTAACGCACAAGGCCCTCACTGATGCACAGGGCAGGAAAAACCATCAGAAGAACTTGCTCGATCAGATCGAGTACAACAAGTTGTTGAAAGTGAGAAAGTATTACTGTTTTCTTCTTTTTTTAAATTCTTCCTTGTTCGTCTGTCTCTCAACAACTTTTTTTAGGAACACGTCGAGAGAGGTCTAATGGCAATTCTATTCTATGGTCAAAAATGCGTACATTACAAATATAAGCTTTTGTATGTTTATTTTTGATGCAATTTTTGACTTTTTTTTATGGAAACCAGTTTTAGCCATTAATTGGCTATGCTCGGATCAGGAAAAGTAGTGTACTTATACCGTTGCCAAAAGCACCCTTGTAGGCGTGATAATTTTACAATTAAGCTTTAGTATAATTGAAACGATTTATAAATTAAACGACTTGCCAGTTGGGAGCGGTGATCAGGTACTTCACAAATCACTCACTGTCTATGGATTTGTATGTGTAAGATAAATAGTATGGTGTAGGTAAGTATTTGTGATATGTGTTAACAAATTGCAAATTATTATAATCTATTGTAATGCGACAAAAATGCGATGCGATGTTGAAGCTTTAAAAGCAAGATCAGAACTTAAAAAACTGTTATACACCAGATGGCGCTGGAGTTTTGATACGTTCACACTTTTATTATTTTTGTTTTTCTGTTCTGAGGTTGTGCCTAGTGGCACGACAGGGCTACAAAATAATCAAACATAAGTATAAAAGAATAAAAATTATTTTTTTAAGGGGTACACATCACGTTCTTTTATCGGTGTATTTCGTATATTGTTACCTTTAGATAACAATAATTTGGAATCACTCTGCATCGTAGATAAATACAATATATTAATTTCAAATATAATATAATTCCTGATACTTAAATAAATTTAAATTCAGTGAAGTGAATACGTTATTCGTATTCCATAAATATAGCGAGATTCCAATAATAATAAAAATAATAATGAAAACATTTATTTGGCACACAACATACAACACATCAGAATAGGTAAATAAAAACAGAAAACGACAAAAGCATATAGGTACCCTGGGTTGGGATGATGCGCCAAAGGGAAGTCAGCTCAGTAAATGCTAAGTGACCAGCCGAGCCACCCAGCGCTGATTTTCAGCTGACACCCATTTATTGCGTCGACGCGCAGAAAACAGCAAGGAAGGGATCATTGTAATACAGATACACAGCATTAGAGACTAAAATTCAAAGTATCATAGATGGATATATATCATAGATGAAAATACACATATACAAGAACACAAATATATAAGTATATTACATACACATATCATATGCATTATTATCATTAATATATTGATACACACAAAATTAATGCACATAGAATAATAAATAAATTTAAACAACTATAAACAACTAAATAAAAGAGGCATCCAGTTGTTGCACGGTATGCTGCTCATTCAGTAAGAAGGTTTTTAATTTATTTTTAAAAGTATTCATGCTTAAAGACGACCTAATTGGAGGCGGTATATTGTTCCAGCATTTGGACGCAGCATACCGAAAACTACCTCTAAAAGTCGATGTAGTGTGGCGAGGTATAATGAGCTGTTGCGAACCACGTCTGCACTCCACAGAACTGTGACTATTTACCCAGCAGAGCTTATTTTATAGATACCGCGGAGTCTGTGACTTGATTACACCAAACAAGAGACAGGCTAGGTGTAACTTTCGCCGTGACTTCATTTTCAGCATATAGTGCCTATTGATGAAGGGTGTAACATGTCCTCTTATTGGTATGTCAAAACAGAAACGCGCACATGCATTCTGAACTCGCTGAATAAGACGTGACGTTCTGGCTAGCAGACGTGGTCCGTACACTACATCGGCATAATTAAGTTTAGATAAAACTAAAGCTTCGAATAACTCTGTATATACATATTGATATTGTTATTCTCTCCTAAGGGCATATACAAGATAAGTCATTAACCTGTCCTCAACGGCCCAATTACTATAAAATTAATATTCTGTATGCTATGTAGGTATGCGTCACACAGCATTATGTATGCATCATCACAGCACAGGATATTTGCTTTTATTATTTTCTATCTCGATTAACCTATCCTTCTGTGTTTTATGTTATGTTGTGTGCCAAATGTGTTTTGAGACGGTAGGGCGATTGCCCAAACTGGTTCGAGGCCATAGTACACAAGTGCAAAGACCATCAGAGTGACTCGCTTCGGCCTGTCGCATTTCGGAATCAGCTTGTGTATAACCAGTTGTTCATATACCTAGAGACATTCCGCTGTGGTACATGTGCTGATGTGTGTGTGTGGTATATAAAGATGGCGACTACCGTCGGAGTTTCAACCTGTGGCGGTCTTTCCTGTGCTAGGAATACACTGTACATTCCATCAGGTGCACTGTAGTCACATTATTGAGCCAGTATTAAACAAATGGTTTTCCTTTTTATGGTTAGGAACGAGCGAGACAAGAAGAATTGGATCAGATCAAGAAATGCCAGATTGCTACTGAAGAATATCAACAAGAGATAAACAGAATGTTGTGTCGGTAAGGGTTATTATTTCCTTTTTAAACCAAAAGGCAGCAAATGAAATGATACCCACCTGACGGAAAGTTGACTTTTAAATCGAGTGTGATATAAGAAGTATTACTATCATGTTGCCAACCTTCAAAAACGATAAATTTAACCTCTACGGGGATATTGGCAGGTATGTGTACGTTTGGCTTTTATTTCTATTTAATAATTTTTAGAGAAATTAGGTAAAATATTATCGGAGAGTATATCACTAAAGAATCTTTCAACAAAAAAAAAATCGTTAAATACAACCGTACTGATAGCGAAATAGTCAATTTTATTAATGGTGTGGTGTAAACCTTCCAATGATAACATTAAAATTATCCCTGAAGAGGTTAAAGAAGAGGAAAAGGACTGAGTTATAGAGAAACGCGTTCGTCTAAAGTGAGTCACTATGACATGCACACGTGAATAACAGTACCACGTTAAGAAGTTATAAGGATACATCTGACGTCTGGAACAATGAAAACAATTTATTTGTCATCTAAACGATTATATGACGTCGGCTCGAACCAATACTAACAAACTTACGAATGAGATATCAAAATAAGTATTAATCTTTTTAATAAAGACAGTGTAAACTCCATGTAACGTCACTCGATTTAGCGACAAACTCCCTAAAGCGTCGATATCACTCGGCTTTGGTTGGTTTAGCTTGTTTCCCATACAATGATACACTCTATATAGCATTACACCCACTCTCAATAACGACAGCAATTTAATAATATAAAGTACTTTTTAGCCTAAGATGACTTTTTAAGTTGCCAAAATTAGTAAAAACTGCGCAGTTGTGTACGTTCTTTTGTCGGTTTATTATCCTAGCCCGTAATAAACTCGACTGTCGGAATCACACATACCGAATTTTCTAAGAAATCCGTTCTTTTGTTTACAAATTGGGATTGATTGCACTTGTTGACTGTTGTTAGTAGGAGTCATGGATTATCTATACGTTATCATATTCTTAGTTACTTACAAACTGTAAGCTTGGCAAGTAAGAGTTAAATTTTTTTTCTTTTTTAATACAGATTTATCTTCTCTCCATTTAACGGTAACTCTCTATAACGTCAAATTATGCATAATCCCTTGAGGGTCGTTACATAGGGTTTGCACTGTATTTACATTTCGTAGGTGAGAGCTCGAAAATTTGGTATTTTGTTACTCAGATAAATATAGAACACAATAAAAGAATTATGACTTTTTTAAAGCCGTTAATATGTTAATCAGCTTAAATATTATGCATTTTAACATTTTGACGTGTTTTTTTCTTACATGAAACATACAGCAATATATAAACGATAAAAATACACAAAAAGATATTTATGTAAGCAGTGATCCCACAAAAAATAAATAAAACAATAAGTAAGCTAAAAGACACAAAACATCAAAAGTAAGGATTTGCTTACCGGGGAAGGAAAGCAACGCGAGGAAACCCGCATAGCATCTAATAAAATGTTATGTGTAAGTGGCCTGAGAACGGCGATCAGCTCCGGCACTGGTCACATAGAGCATGACATATAAGCGCAAAGTGGATACAGCCACTAATGATGATGATGTCCTGGCCGGTTTCGGCCACGGCGACTGTTTCAACACCGATTAAGAAATTCGAGGTCCAGTTTTCGGAAACAGTCAATTGCGCAGGAGATATTTAAGTGCATAACTGGGCGCGCTGCCAGAAAAACACTCTCTCGTCCGAACTCCCTCAGGCCCGATGGAAAGGAGAACCAGTACGATCGGGAGGGAGCAGGATGCAGGTTTGGTCGAGTTTTCCTTCTCTGAACACCTGGTTGAATTGCGGTGTTAAAGAGATACCTTAGTCGCCTCTTACGACACCTCAGCAAGAAGAGGGGGGTGCTATTCTATTCTGCCGGCAACCACCACGGCTACAGCCACTAATATAAAGGATATAGCGTGACAATATTTAATATTATTTACTTTGCTGTTACGAAATTAGTAGAGCAATATTCCAGCCGTGGTCAAATTATACTTGAGTGTGGCACCTCAAATCCTTAATATATTCTTCGCAGACCGTTCTTCAGTGACGAGATTCATCCGTTCATGAAGCCAATGGCCAGAGGTCTACAGATGAAAGAGAAGTGCCCTTGCTCCAAGCCAGATTGCTGCAAGTAAATTATTACCTTCGAAACATTGTTTTTAAAATAAACGTTTTCCTCGCAAAGTTGTTTTCATTGGAATGGTGTGGTTTGTCCTTTTAATAACTATGACCGCTAGAAATAATTTAAACTGCAGATCGTGTTAGGGTTCCGTACATCAAATAATAAATAGCGAACACTTATTAAGTCATTTTGTTGTCTGTCTGTATGTCAAGACCCAATTTTTTCAGAAACGTGTTGAGATATTAAGTTGAAATTGATATTAAAAACTCAGGTCTACGATCTCTTGAGGCCCTGAAAAATACTTCATACTTCTCAGTCAACTCAATCAAAAGATAAGCCCGTTTATGTGATATATTTTTACTAATTCTACCGTTACATAAGGAATCAAAACCTTTAGGATGCTTTCTGTTGTTTTAGACTCATGAGATTTGATAAGAAACAGGGTTTTATATTACAAAACGTGGCGTGCATTCCATATAAGGCATAAAAAGCATTATCTTGTTATATTTGGAGATTTAATAAATATATTGATTTAAAATCTGATGTTTACCTGAATAGCAGTCTGAGAGACCAAATTTTAAGTATATACATATATATATATATGTTAAATGTCCAAGTATAACGAGATAATGGTTTTTATGCTTTATATGGGATGCACGCCACTGAACACAAGTATCGGGAACACCCCGAAAATCTTAAATAATTGTTAATTACATCATAACACTTTTTTTGGATTATAAGCTTATATAGGAAAAAAATTGTATTGGACCCTTGGTGCGCAAGTACAAGGTGTCTCAAAAGAAAGTTCACATTTAAATCTTTTTTTAAAAGAAAAGTCTTAGCTTTATTGAAAAAATGTTTATTTTATATTGAAGTACACTGTTTGGGAATTTATTTTTAAAAAATAACATCTTCCAAATTTAAACCGTTGCGCTCTCGGCATTCATTTAGTCGGGCACTAAAATTGCCTATGACAGCTCGGCAGGTAGTCTCCGTGATGGCTGCCATTTCATGACGGATATTTTCTTTTAATTGTGCCAGGGAAGACGGTTTATTAGCGTAAACTTTTGATTTGACATAACCCCACAGGAAAAAATCCATAGGCGTTAAATCGGGATTCCGTGGAGGCCAATTTATGTCACCTGGCCTGGAGATTAATTTGTTCGGAAAAATTTCTCGAACTCGAGGCAGAGATCTGTTGGACGTGTGTGAAGTTGCTCCATCCTGCTGGAACCATGTTCTTTGGTTGTAACCAGGAAAGTTTTGCAGTTGGGGTACGAAAAACTCGTCTAACATCTCCACATAACGCTCTGAATTCACTGTGAGTGTGCGTCCCCTTCCATCTTCAAAAAAGTAAGGGCCGATAATTCCTCGCGCCGACATCGCTGCCCATACGGTGACTTTGGGTGAATGTAGCGGTTTCTGATATTTTTGTTTTGGGTTGGTTGCACTCCAGTAACGACAATTTTGCTTGTTTAAATGCCGATTCAGGTGAAAATGGGCTTCATCGGAAAACAAGATGTTGGTGAATGTTGGAAAGCGCTCAATCATCTGATTTACAAAGGCAAGCCTCTGACCAGCATCTTGAGGCTTCAGTTCTTGCACTAACTGAATTTTGTACGGGTGCAGCTTTAAATCTTTGTGTAAAATGCGGCATAATGAAGATCTGTGCACATTTAAAGCAACAGCACGCTTCCGAATCGAGAGGTTTGGATCATCTCGAATAGACTGAGTAACACTGTCCACGTTTTCGGCTGTTCTTGATGTTCTTGGCCGCCCAGATTTTGGTTTCTCCAGAGTTGACCCAGTCTCTTCAAACTTCTCAACCCATTTTGCAATGAGTCGAGTGCTAGGCGCATCATTTTAGTGACGAATATGGCGAATACTGCAGAATTTCCTACGCGCTACAGTCGCCGAATTACCGTTTTTGTAAAACTCACGTACGCTCAACGCACGGTCCGCACCAGAGAAACGCTCCATAGCGACTAAATTCCCAAGAGCCAGACTACCGACTGACATACCCCCCGCGCCCCTCAGAATAGTTACTTTCGCGTAATAAGATAAGCAAATGTGAACTTACTTTTGAGACACCTTGTATAATCCGAACTTGGCCGTTTTTAATACAATGATTTCAAAATAAATAAAGCAACTTAAAACATGAACATAAACTCCTTGATGAATTGTAATATATTATTTATTATTTATCTAAGAGCCTAGACAATTAATATTCGATCAGCGGAAATGCTAGTAGAAACATGCTAAATGTAATCTATACTAATATTATAAAGCTGAAGAGTTTGTTTGTTTGTTTGTTTGAACGCGCTAATCTCAGGAACTACCTGTTCGAATTCAAAAATTCTTTTTGTGTTGAATAGACCATTTATCGAGGAAGGCTTTAGGCTATATAACATCACGATGCAACTATTAGGAGCAAAGAAATAATGGAAAATGTGAAAAAAAACGGGGAAAATAATTTATCTTTAAGGGCTTCCATTGCGTGCGCTGCGAAAACAGTTCAAGATACCAAAAATATATGTATGAAAGAATTATTCCTCTTGAAATGATCTAAAAAAATGTCCCCGACAGTATATGTCTATCTTTTAAGATTAACTCACTAGAACCGTTTTTATTGTAATCAAATATGGTCGAAATTAATGCATTATTTGTTATGAGTTGTATCAACGTAAATATATTAATATTTATCCAAATAAATGTGTTGTTGATTAAGAGTATTTAATTGTGAACAAAATTGTCTTTGACATCACTTAATTTCAATGAACATCTTAGAAGATATTACAATAACTTATATAGCAAAACAGCGTTTGCCGGATCAGCTAGTGTATGTATGTAATGTATGGATTGAAAGAAGTTTTCGGAATATCATGCCGTTACATAAAGTCAATTTTATACATCTTGTGCTTTTTCGCTATCGTTTATCGAATGTTAATTTGTTAAAAGTTTTCAGAATACAAAAATTATCTATTGCATGCAGAGATTTAGGACTGGATCTAGGGGGGTCGTGAAAAAAAGGCTGGACCCGCATACCAAGCTCCAAATTTTTGGGCTATGTCGACACATCATCCAACATACTAAATAACATATCTGAAAAATCACGCTAACTTCTCCATAATAAATAGGCTGAAAAGTACATAGTTTTAATCTAGCCTTTTAAAAGTTGACTCAAAAGTCTCGTATGATATCATTACCGACGGTCGAAGGTTGTTCTTTGTGAATATTTCGCTTTCTATGTCATAAATGAAAATTGTGCTTTATACGCTGCTTCATTGGATTGCCAAATAATTGAAAAGCAACGGTAAAAGTATTGGAAGGGGGAGGGGTTGGCAAACATTAATTTTTCCAGCCTCAAAAAGTTCAAGATCCGTGGCTGCAGTCATTGATATCACACCTATGTCTAAAGCGAACCTAAATAATCTGGATATGTAAACTCAGTCTGGGTCGTAGCTACTTGTATTGCGCGCATAACTTACGCATTAGGGTCACGTTTGCATTGTATTCAATGGCGTTAGTAAAAAACACGTGTATTTTTACATATACTATACGCATAAGCAATAGTATCACTAAGGTTGAGAATATAGATGCTATTACGACTTAGCAAAGTTCTTAAAAATTAATTCGTTTTGACAAAAAACTAAATATATAACAGTAAATTAAGTATAGCCACAGTATTCGCAAAGCCAAGTCTATGTTGACACAATCAGTGACTTACTAAATCGTTGGACATTTATTGAGAAATATAAATTGTCATAATTTAGAACTGTAAGCAAGCTTAAAGTTGAGTCTATAAATAGCTTAAGAGCGCTCACTGCGTCCAATCCTGCCCGGTTAAGTTGTGAAGACCTTTCCCGGTCAACAAACACGCGTAATTTAAAAAAAATAAATAAAAAAAAACTGCGTCCAATGTGAAACAGAAAAAATACAGGACTAAAAAACTCGGATCGAATTCAAATGTTGCTTTACGCTTTGCCTCCGATCTCAATCCGTCAAAATACACATCTTAAAAAAGACGAGATTCGGGGACAAAAAAAGGAACGAATTGATAAATATATAAATGAATACTCATACTTACTTAATGATAAAAAAATATTTATTTTTACCATGTTTTTTACCTTTATTTCTTAATAATACCGATTAATCCTTTAAAAAATATTTAAAGCATAATTTGCAGAAAATGTGTTCTACAACTATTGTAGAAATATAATATCATTTATTTCATAGGAAGGGAAAGGGTTCCGTTTTTTAAGGTACATAACTTTAAAAAGTGTATAAAATAGGCTGTATTTTAGTGTCGGCCACAGAAGCTAAATGAAAAAGGAAAATTTGTATGTCCTTATCCAGAATTGAAGGAGTCATGACCTACCTAATGTCCGTCAGAGTCTATGATTCAAGAAGTTATGCATTAATGCTTAGGTCATACATTTCATAGTTCAAAGTAAACAAATGAGTCAGTAATTAAAAACAATTTAATGAATGGCGTACTCTCTGTCATTAATAGCCTATGTAAGGATTTTTTACACCATATAGTGGGAAACTGGCTGCTTATCTGGTAGAATTTCGTCGAATTTATTATATATAGGTAAATCGTCTCTGTATGTAGAAAACCGAGCTTCATAGACGTAGCTCTCCGTATTAGCAAGCTGAAATGACAGTGGGCAGGCCATAAGTATATGCCGAAGAATCAATGCTCCTTGGAGTAGGCGGGTTCTTGAACGGAGACCGCGAATTGACAAGCGTAGCGTGGGACGCTCCGCGACATGGTGGAGTGACGACATGCGGGAGGCGGTCGAAAAGGATTCGATGAGAAGATCCGAACACCGGACTCAATGATACTTGCTAGGAGAGACCTATATCTAGCAGTGAACTAGGATGGACTGATGATAATAATCTAGAAGACCGGGACCAGCCCGGATTTAGAGGAGGAAAAGCCAGGGCTTATGCTCACTGCCAAATTTGAGCGGCCGCAAACAAGCACATCACCAAACACACCCACTGAATAATATATCTAAAAATTTGAGCCAATCTCTCTATTTAAAATTGAATATAAAGTTCAAGTTTTTGATTTTGACATTTCAAAAGTCTCATAAGATGTCTTTATCACTTTTAAGTTATAGATACTAGATGAAAGATCGGCTTCTTATGCAATAAATTATGTTTACATTTTCACAAAGTTGTTGACCTTACAATCTCTATAAATTATACCGTAAAAATTGTTATTGGATTAGTTAATATAATTGAGAAACAAATTCAAAAGGACTGGCTTTGGATTGCAGTCAATAATTTTAGCTCTACCTCGAAAAATTTCAAGAGCCGTGGCTGACTGGTACTGCTAGTTCCAATTAAACGTTTAGTAATGAGTCTAAGCCAAAGAGTCATCTGTTAGGTACCAAAGAGTCTACGACCTTTGTGCTGTCTTTGTGACGTAGAACAATGCACGTAGAGTAAATCCCTCAATCTCTAACCTCACTGGATTGTTCATTTGAATAACTGACTCAATAACCGAAATTCGTCAGACCGACAATAATGTCACGTCATATGGTTTTTTATTTGATTCACCAATATTACTAAAAAGCATGTGATTTTGAGATCTGATCTGTCCATTACTCAAGCTAGAAACCACTGATAGATGAGAATTTATTAAGTTACCAGCATCATGCTGGCTGCAATATAGTATGGTCTCTCTCTAGGTACAAAGGTTAAGATTTATAGACGCTTTTTTACTTAGGGAGAATTCGCATAAAGAGAGGCACGCCCAATTTGTACTAGAAACTCCAAGGTGACTAATTCTACCGGGCGGTGCACTTGAGGGAGTGCACCGTCCAATATTTTCTGGCGTAAGCTGTACATGCTGTGATCTGTTCCCACGTACAGCTCCTATATACGAAGCCAGAAAGAGGTGGCTCTATGCACAATCCTTCCTATAATAAGAATAAGGCATGAAAAGGGCTTAACCACGCCGAGTAGCGTGAGAATGCTGATCCTGCATTTCCCTCAGCACTCAGCAAACGGGAGGAGGAAAACACCGGAGGTTTCAGTGGTAAGAGTCTGACACATCGGCGACAAAAAAGGTGACTAATTCTGCGTATTAACGGGGTCTGTGCCTCCTACAATCAATTCTCCATAGCCTCTCCGTTTAGCACCCTCCAATCACTATCTCGGGATGAGCATGCACCTCCTCTGACACTTCACAATGCTTTCGGTATTTCGACAGAGCGCAAGATTTATAGACTAATATACTAATACTTTGACTAAGCGTACACTTTACTCAAACATTACACATTACATTATTTAATTAATGTTAAAGTGGTAGTCACCGATTTAATTAACATGGACTTGGCTCTGCGAATACTTAGGCTACACTCAAGTTCCTTTTATATATTCACTATACTGTGTTTTTTCAAAAACGCAACAAATCGCTACGAATCAAAATGTTGAGATTTGCAGCCATGCGTTGTGGTCTCAATCTCATCGGATACTGATGCTGTACCACCTCATTGCTACTCATTTGGCTCCTCCTGTGACGGTTACGAGTAGGATGTGGAATATAAAATCTACACACAAAAGTATAATCAACAACAAACGCCACTTCAAAGCGTTAATAGAGCTCAGTTTCGCAAGTGTACGACCACAAGAAGAGTTCTGGCTATAACTCTGTTTCTATCTAACTAAGTAGAATCAAAGTTTTGATAATATTGACATTATAAATATATTCCCATTGTTTGCAAATAAGCATTGGTCAAGCTATATCTTCAGTACTATTCTTTTGTCCCTTTCCACCTTCCATAATTTTTCCAACCTTGTCAGGCCTCAAGTCTATAACGATTACGCAGCTGATAACTTTGGCGTCATTCTAAAATGCTTACATTATCGTTTCGACTCTAAGTTATACCAGTTGGCAACCCCAATACCTGTTGAACTCTTCTTGCCTCTATGTTTCTTTGGAAAATGTGTTAAGACCGAGAAATTCCCGTCAAAATTGATTCAGAAGTTTCAATCACGCGCGTTTTTTTATACTAGCTCGGCAATTTGACCACACTGTACTTGATAAAGAAACTGGAGATTTTCTCCAACAACATCACATAATCATATGATTTTATAACAACAGAGATAATATATATTTATTTACCAAAAATGAATCATGGTTGACATTGAGCAAGATTCGTTAATACAGATTTAGAGATATCTGGAAACGCCTCATGTCGTAATACCGCCATAGACATCTTCATTCATATTCAACTCACACGCACTTTACTTGCCATAGATGTCACGTAGGTTCGTATACCGACAGCACTAAAAGTATCATTCCAATAAATCTCTTCCTGGTGTCAATATGGAATGAATATTTCTTTAGCTTACCTACATTCTTACCTTACGAAATACATAGGCGCCCCTAAATATCGAATTCCGCAATTCTAGCCTATTTGTATTTGATACCTTAAATTGGACGTAACGTAAAGCGTCTTTAAAGTAAGCAGTCATTTTAATTTAATGACATGATAGAACGTAGTTGTTAAAATGTCCGAGGGCGCCATTTTGGTAATGAAGTTTTGAGGTCAGCAGGCAAAACTTTGGTATCTTATATGATATGTCTTGATGCTATAGTATGAATTATCCTATTTCGTAAATATTCTTGTGATAAAATTTTACAGTTGCTTTAAAAAAGATAATGACATAGTAACCCAATCAAATAAACGCCTCTCAGCAAATTAAATGGGTTTAATCTATGCAGGTATTTCCGCTTTTATCAAATTTAGAACTTGCTATATCTTTGTTGGTGAAAGCAAACATAACGAGGAAACTTTTATTCTTCATTGGCAATCGCATGGTCCGAATAAAAACATACAACGAATATAGTAGCAAAGTATAGCACGTAGATATAATATTTTATATGTTTATAAAGGTTCTAACTTAAGTAATGTGCCTGTTCATCTCACCAATTCAAAATTACTTATGCCATCTTGAAGAAGCTATTGGAAATTCCCCATAGATTTAAAATCCAAACAATAAAAACCATATTTGTTAATTTCGAGACGACATTGACAGAAGACTTTGAACTTAGTCACCGAATGTACATACATACTTAGAACACATTTTCCTGTAGGAAGACACCCATTTACATCAATAAAAACATATGGAGGTGACGCTACAATATTGTGGTTTTGTATGTTAAAATTTTCCTCAATAATCTGCTCTATATAAGCTACGATTGTCGCTACACAAGTCAGTTGTCTATTAACCAGCACGATGTATAAGCTGATTGGACTTTTCGCCTTTGTGACTATAGTCGCCGCAAACGACATCACAGTCGGCAAAAAAGATGGAGCTAAGATTTTCGACGGGTATCAGGTGGCCAGTCCAGCAATTTGGAGACGGAACGATAATATTACCGTTAATGCTAGTAATGCCGAAGTTATCAGCAGTGTGATCGTTACAGACTTGAGGCCTGGCAAGGACATGTGGCACACTAATGCGCGACGTAGTGATCCGTATGAAGGATGTGCGCTCAGTACTTCGTGGTCTAGATGTGAACAAAGCCAGTGGACCAGACGGTATCCCAGCAAGAGTGCTTAGAACCTGTGCTCCAGAGTTGTCTCCTGTTTTAACACGCCTGTTTCGTCTCTCTTTGCGGACCGGTATTGTTCCCGAGTGTTGGAAGCTTGCAAATGTGCAACCAGTTCCCAAGAAAGGTAGCCGTGCCGACCCTATTAATTATAGACCAATCGCCATCACCTCACTTTTTTCAAAAGTAATGGAGCGGATAATCAACCGTCAATTGCTGGCATACCTAGAGCAAAATGATATTCTCAGTGATCGGCAATATGGCTTTCGTCAGAACCGGTCTACTGGGGACCTCCTAGTGTGTGCCACCCATTACTGGGGTGAAGCCATTGAGAAGCACGGAGAGGCCCTTGCTGTCTCTCTTGACATCTCCAAGGCGTTTGATAGGGTCTGGCACGCAAGCCTATTAAGCAAGCTCCAGTCTTATGGCCTGCCGGAGTGTCTCAGAGTCTGGATCAATGATTTCCTGAGAGAACGGTCTATACGAGTAGTAGTTGATGGCTGTTCATCGGACCAATTGTCAATTAATGCCGGTGTTCCTCAGGGATCAGTACTTTCAGCAACATTGTTTCTGCTACACATCAACGATCTGCTTAAACCCGGTATCCTTGGGTATGCGGATGATAGCACTGTTACTGATAGGTACTTATCTGGACCGCGGGCAGATGCCGTCGAGATCTCTCTGCTTAGGGAGGCTGTGGTGAAGCGAACAGATTTAGGACTTAAATATGTCTCTGATTGGGGCGATGCGAATCTGGTTAGTTTTAATGCTACCAAAACACAGGCGTGTCTTTTTTCCGCTAAACGGAGTCCTTTTCACCTGACTCCCACCTTCCAGGGTGTTTCCTTGCCGGTGACTAATGGTCTTGAGCTCCTCGGGTTAGAGCTGACAGCTGACTTGAACTTTGGGCGGTCGATTGAGTTTAGAGCGAAAGCAGCTGCAAAGAAATTGGGTGTCCTTTTTAAGGTCAGACGGTTCTTTTCACCATCGCAACTTCTTAACCTGTATCAGGCGCAGGTGCGGTCGGGTGTTGAGTACTGTTGTCACCTTTGGGACGGATCCGCTAAATATCAGTTGGCGGCTTTGGACTCGATTGATCGTAGAGCTCATAGACTTATTGGCGACGACTCTTTGTCAAAAATTAAAATGCAAAGCATCGAGCATCGACGTAGAGTTGCCTGCCTCGCGGTCTTTTACCGGTTGCACGGGGGAGAGTGTTCTCAGGAACTACATTCTTTGATTCCACCAGCCCCATTCCACCACAAAACCACAAGACATCGTGTCGGATACCATCCGTATGTGGTGGATGTTCCTTATATCCGCACGAGAAGATTCGCTTCTACATTCATCATGCGAACAGCTAAGGAGTGGAATATGCTACCCGCAGCCATATTTCCGCGATCTTATGACCTGGGAGTCTTTAAAAGAAGAGTGAATAGGCATTTGTTAGGCGGACGTGGTTCATCATCGGACTCATCTTCACCTTCCACCAGGTGTGATTGAGGTCAAGCGTTCGCCTATAAGTTATAAAAAAAAAAAAAAAAAAAAAAAAAAAAAAAAGGACGGAGAGGCTAAAATCGTGGACGGTGGTGAGGGAAATAAGAATGTGACTATCGAATTAAAGAGTCCTACTGTATTCAGAGGATACGATTTCCACGTCGAAGTTTACGCTGTACCAGATAACACTCAACAAGTTCAAACTACCAAACAATTTGTAGACGCCACAACTGAAGTTGATGCTCAAATTGCCCGGAAAGTACCCATTTCCGTATCAGGTGACACATTGGAAGATAATTTAAGACACACTCGCAAAACTGGCGTAGAACAAAGCACTACATTGGCAAGTTCAGATGCTTCTACTGTGGGATCAACTGAATCATCAACTCAAGCTGCTACACAAAGTAACGTAGACAGTGAAGCTCCACAAATTTATGTTGTCAATACGGAAAAAGACGTTCAATTTCCTCAGGATGTGGCAACTACTCCAAAAACCCACGAAACCGCAGTTCCTGTTACTAACGCGGTGCCACAGCATCCCATTCATGAGGATGAAGTGTCACAAATTCACGTCGTCCAACAAAGCAATGTGACCACATTCACTCCTGTCAACACTGAAAAAGACGTGCAACTCCCTCAAGACGTGGCAACTACTCCAAAAACCTACGAACCCACAGTTCCCGTGACAAACGCTGTGCCACAACATCCTGTTCACAATGATAAAGTCACTAAAGACCAAAATAATAGTCAAGAAGTTGTGCAAAAACAAGTTATTCCATTTGTTAGTATTAACAATGCAGATGATTCGCAGTCCAAAAAAGTTCAATTTCCAGTGGTTGAAGAAAAGGAATATGCCACAGTTACTGGACAATCAGAGGCAACATCAACAGAATTCATAGCAGCTAGTTCAACAATCACAGAAGACGCTCCTACCTCGCAGACTCCAGTAAGCAAACCAACTATTGCCGATAAATTAGACGCTTTGGCCGTACAAACAATCAACACTTTACCCAAAATCTTTCCTAGTCAATATCAGGTGCCAATACCTTACAAACACTAAAATACATTGAGAGCAATATTTTTATTAGCAATAAATTAAATTCTCTGTTAATATAACAATTATGTTTAAATTAGTTATAATTTTAAACGATTTGTATAAATTACTGTCAAGATATCCTTACTGCTATCCTTGCTGGTATAAACAAAAAGAAAAGCTCAGTTTTTTCATATTCAAAGTAATTTTTTTCCTTTGCATTATCCCAGTAAATAATGTTATCTTATATTTGTTTTAAATTAATAATTATAGGTTAAATTAACCTTAATTAAATTAGATTCCATTTTTGTTAATACTGTTTTGAAGTAGTTTTTATGCTTCAATAAAAACTTATTTTCCATTTTATATCTTCAACAATCAGATATTATGGATCGATAATATTTCAAAACACATTTATTTGTACAATAAATGTTTTCTTTTGAAATAATTATTGTTTTACTAAAACTTACAGGTGTTCAGATTTCCAATTTCAAATTAGGTATATATTATTCCTCATTTTTATAAATAAAACAATTAATACTTTCAAATAATATGTATTTTGTCATATTGATTTAAAATATTCTATAAAATTGTAAAATGTAGGAATGTCCAAAAAAGCTGTCTTATAATAAATTGAGGTTTAAAAATCTATTGTTTATTCTTTTTATTTCCTGTTTACTTCTCCACAAAAGGTATTTTATTATTTTATTTTCAAAGTCACATCGTACATATAACAATTTTATTATAAACCGAATTGCATTTTTAGTACGGGTCGAATCAGTGTTCAAAATTCGTTATTACTTACTGTAAAAAAAACTTATATAACATTATTATTATTATTACAAAAAATAGTTAATTGCTTAACTATCTAACCATGAATTTGAAGTACAATTTAATACAGTAGTAAGAATAATCTTAGTTTTATAATATGACCGTAAAAATCATTGGTCTCTTAGCCTGAGATTTATAGACACTACTTTGACTTTACTTAGACTTTACAAATTTATCCAGTTAATATCAAAGTAATTATGAGGTTATTCACCGATTTTCGCAATCTGAATTTGGCTCTGTAAATACTTAGGTTATACTCGCATCCTTATTAATATTTTTTTTTCTATTGTGTTATGTTATTGTAGATTTGTATATTTAGTCAGTCATATTTGGAGTTTAGTAGTAACATTGTGAATTGTAAACACTAACAACATTTATGTCCATTTAAGTTTTATTCTATGGTTTTCGAGTGTCGTTTACTTTGCTAGTGCATGATGTAATGACCTTAACTTCTTCAGGGACGATTTTTTTAAAGTTATCGTTGTAAGGTTTCACAACACCATCAATAAAATAAAATATTCCGCGGTTGTATTTAACGAATTTGTTTTTTTTTTTTCGTAGAAAGTTTCTGTACTGAAATATTCTCCCACAAAATTTTAACTATCTCTTGAAATTATTTAAAAAAAAAAACACAAATGTAAATATATGTGACAATTTTCTTGAAAACATTAAACGGCGCAGCACATTAGTATAGGTATATTTACGTAACTGTTTATTGTCTTTCTGTAATGTGTTGACCATTGGCCGCCCTTTATTGTATAAAATAAAATATAGCCAGTTTTTTGTCAAAGACGATCTTATTTCTTGAGCAAAGATTAAGCAAAAGTCTAAATAGCGTCTATACATATTAGCCGTATACTCTACTTATAATCGATGTGTCGATCATGAATAAATCACAGTTCGCTGATATTATCTAAGAATAATGTATATAATGTTATGCGAATGCCGGCCTATATATCATCCCTTAGCATTAAAAAAAGAATTATAGCTGCGTTTTTAGTCACGTTAATGGACAAGAATTATTTATTAACGTGAATATATTATTATACTAACTCGTGCCCGCTGCTGCGCTTACATTTATGATTCTTATAAAAGAAGTACTTTTAACTGTCTAAATATAGACTTGTACCTATATACTATCTATATTATGTAAAAAAAGGTCTCACAGATCCATTACTGTAGCAAAGATGATTAATGTATCACTATAAGAAAATTTATATTGGAGCAAACTTTCATGCCAAGAAGTTTCATTTCAAGTGGAAAAAGAAATGTAATAAAAAAATTATAATATACTTTTATCTAAGAGGCTGTACAACTTATAATCCTTAATTTATTTATCTCACCAGGGGTTGATTATCAAAGATTAAAATATTTTAGCTGACCAGGCAATCGTTGTCCTGCTATACAAATCTATTATATAAAAAGAAGTCCGGTTTTCCTTCCTCACGATATAACTCCAGAACGCACGAACCGATTTCCACGATTTTGCATTCGTTGGAAAGGTCTCGGGCTCCGTGAGGTTTATAGTAAACAAAATTCAGGAAAATGTTCAACAGAAAAGCAGGAAAACGGGGAAAAAATCATTTTAACATACAGCGCCATCTCTGATAGATAGCATGTACTACAAACCAATATGGTTTTGCATGGTGGTGGAGCAGATCGCACCAGTATTTTAAGTAGATGGCGCCGATGTGTTGTTTGACATTGTTTGACAGCTACTCATTGTACTCTGCTCAGTTAATTTCATGTGACATTTATTATGCGCACGTTCTTTCAAACGCTAACTAAAAACCAAAACGAAGCCATCTGGTGGCGAAACGAAGTTCGCTGGGTTTGCTAGTTATTTCTCTTAGATTATATTATTTCTATAAATATTTCGGTTATTAAATAAAAAATGGCATATGTATTGTTTGTAGAGATGGGGGTTGGGATCGGGCGGACGTGGCACCATCTGTCATTTAACAATATAAATAATTTCGTTCTGCTTGAAATACTAACAATGGTCAAATTATTTGGATATTGTTCATACAAAAATACTAAAATAGCGATTTATAAATAGAGAAGGTGAGTGTCGGAGGGTGAATATTTTGGGTTACAAGTATTTTCTTTGAAACAGCATAACCAGCCTGGTTTCCTCGTTTTTAGCCATCACACTAACATTGGCGAAGTCACAAAGGACCAGACCTTGGAATAAAGTCATAAGTAAAAAATAGGTATGTTCTGATCTCAAATTATATAAAAAAATACAAAATTAAATTGTTTGTCTAAAAAATTAAAAATGAATCTGCATAGTCACCCTAATTACCTAGCGGTATGAAATATACTTTACAACCTATCCTCATACCTACCAAATATACATAAAAAAAATCACAAAAATCGATAGAGCTGTTTCAGAGGGGTGCGACTAAACACTGTGACACATAAATTTTATATGTATAGATTTATTTGCTATGAGTCTACATTGCAATTTTCATAATTCTAAAATTCTAATTCTAAATAAAATTGCTAAGCTCGTAGAAGCCATAATGCCTATAGAGCAGTACACTGTGACCTGAATCCAACCCATACCTTAAGGACTATTTCTGAGTGATAATAATATTAGTATTTATAGATTCATATAAATCTTTTTACTCAAAAGATTTATTTTGCACAGGGTTACTATTAATCAAATTTGATTAAAGAATGCACAGGTAAATCTGTAGGGATATTATCACGGCCCTTTAGAGACTCCAGTTCGATGATTACAAGGCAGCCAATGACATCAGCCCCGCAACTTCTCAGCATGTTGGCCGTTGCAGCAATTGATCCTCCAGTTGCTATCAAGTCATCAACTATCAGGCATTTAAGCCCTGGTTTTATGGTCTCCTTTTGCAGTTCCAGAATGTCCTGGAACATTAAACTTTATTAAACAAACAGGCAACTAAAAACAAGACATGCTTTCACATTCATGTGTAAAAAGCAAAGGAATAGAATATGCTTCCAGTGTCCATATTTCCACATTCAAACAGAGATGAGTGAATTTATTAGTCAGGAAAGTGTGTTTTCATTCATTGGCCCCATTGCTTTCCACCAGGTGTAATTGAGGTTAAGTGTTTGTTTGTATATAATAAAAAATGATTATCTGTAAAAATGTAATTAACATTACTTACAGAACCATACTCCAGATCATATTTGTAAGAGACAACATCTCCGGGCAGTTTCCCTTTCTTCCTAACTGGTATGCAACTAATTTCAAGCTCAGCAGCCAAGGAGAATGAGAATAGAAAACCTCTCGCTTCCAATCCAACAACAGCTTCTGCTTGAGGGAATTTTGCTCTCACACATTGCAGCATTAAGCTCTGGAGAATCTTACATGTTCTGCCATCGGCAATTGCAGAGAATATGTCCCTGAAATTTTTTTGCTGTATTCACACCATAGACATAATACATTACACTATCCATGTGATTTCCCTATATATTTTAGGCTTGTTAGATATATATTCTTTCAAATAGGAACATGTATCTTCAAACTAAATCATTTAAGGTTCAAATACGGCCACAGATGTTCTAGTTGTTTTGAATATCTGGATAATCCATTACAGGAAGCATATTCATTTTATTATTTAGCTGCCTTCTCGGATATACTGCCTTATCAGAAATATCTCCATTGTACTTAATATCTTCTTCTAATTTGATTTTGATTTATATACATATTTACACAGTAACTGACTTCACAGACTTTATATTTATTATGTAAGCCTTACTTTAAGCTTATTAATAGAATAGTGTAAATAATATGGTTTTTATGAAACTTTCTAAAACACCTGGTTAAACAATTCTCGAATGAAAGAGTAATATTTAAAATTTTCAGACAAAATGTTAGTTTGTGGAATTTGTAAGACCCCATTTTTAGATCTCGTTTATGTTTTAATAATATACTTTATCGTTGTCTCTCAGAATAAAATAACAAAATATTTTTTATACAGCACTTTCCATTCCCAACATCTAAAACATACATTACAGATGGAGTCAATTTTTCAAGTAAATATATTATGACTTCTATCCCGTATGATAAAAACAAATAGACAAAAATCTTATGTATTGATAAATAAATAAAAAATATATAACATACCTTTAGATATTGTTTATTTTTATGAAATAAAACTTTTACTGTGTTTTTGAAAAAGAGAAAGAAACAATTTTATAATACATGGCTTGTTGGAAACTCACCAAAATAGTATTCCTTTTTTTGGAAAATCTGGAAAACTCTTAATTTTGATCCTCAATTCTTCTATATTCTTATCATATTCGGCGTCCATTATGTTATTAGTATTATGATAAGTTTAATCTTATAAATATTGTTACGTAACAAATGGGATAGCAGAAAACAAGTTCTTGATGATTCCCTGTGATTAAATATTTTATTTTTATAAAATATGACTACATTAATTTCTAATAAATAGCCATCTCAATTTTACTATTAGATACATTAGACAATATGAGAATATAAGTATTTACTTAGATTATAGTTAGGAAAAAACTCGTGATCTATACTGTCTGAGCTCTGTTATGTAAAATATTTTATATTACAATACAGCACATTGTATTATTATCTTGTCTTCATAATCAGCTGTTTAATGACAGTTTATTGATAATAAGGTCTTTGACCTTATTGATGCGACTCGATTGTCAAAAGGTAATTTAGTATTATCTGATATGAAATCGTGTAAAATATTATCGATTGTCAAAATAAGAACATGATTACACGACCATTTCGCTGTTACTTGCTTAGATAACTAGAGGTGAAATGTTAATTTTAAATGATAATAAATAATATATAGTTACACTACATCCCTTTCAGAGTAAGCAGAAATGTATTTATAGCTATATCTATTTTGCACTTGCACATCGTGTCAAACGTGTCTAGTAGCGATATTAAATAATTGCTGTTTATAAATTTAACTTTAATGCTTTGAATATTATTTATGTTAACTTCGAAAGACAGTTGATTGTAGAATGCAAGAAAATATTTGATAAAAACGGCTTTGGTTAATTAAGCCAATTATAATATTGTATGATACAATATATAATTTGTGAAAATATCCCATTTTCATTTTAAAATTATTTATTTTAATAAAACCAACTAAATAGTTAATTTTCTTTGTTAAACTATTGACTACAGAAATCTTTAACGTTTATTTTATACTCATTGTTATTATCGTGTAATTGTATTCGTGTAAGTCAATATTTGTGACAATTAAAAACATACAAATAGTAACAGGTGACATGAGTAAAAATCTATTCATACAATCAAACCAAACAGAAGTGATATGCTCAAGCGAGTAGTGCTCGATAAAAGTTCAAAGTTATAGATTGATATAAATGATAACTCAGTTGAGCATCACTACGTATCAGTGCTGCCAATAATATAACCTTTTTTTTTAATCTATAAGATTAAAAAACACACAATACTATTTTAGTACTTTTCAGAGGTTATCCTCTGAAAAATATTGAGTAGCTTACAGCAAGAAGCTAATTAAAATGTTTAAATTGACCATCGAAATTACTTTTTTCTCTTATTTGACAAATGAATTCGTCTTTATAGGCCTTTTCAATAAGTTTTAAATAAATACACTTTTGTAGAATTAAATTCTAAACGTTTTTATTTGTAGCACTAGCAACACATTACAAACTTTCAATGTATTTGTCAAAGTTTAAAACTTTGAATGTACCGTATTTTAAATATAAACAGATTATGATAAATTATTATAAAGAGATACTTAAGTGATAAATTGTTCAATAAATTATTATTTTACTAGTAAATTAATGTTTATCATTTTTAACAGTTGAAATATTGTTAGTTTCACAAAGCTGCGTAAGTCTTTAAACAAAAAATTTGTAAACAATGCTATCATCAAATGATTTAGAAAAGATAATTATGGTAAAAAGGCGTGAAATTGAAAAAGAAAAGGCCTTGCTAGGTCTAAACAAACCGCCGAACAAGGCTGATGTAAGTATAAATGATTTTTTTTTTATTTACATTGCTAGAAGTCGCACATGTAACCTGTTGATTTGTAGCGGGAAACGATTCTAACAGTATTGATTTTGCGTCAGTTTAACTAGATATCTGCAGTCATAGATACCTACATGCTATAGATAATCCCGAGACTTAGTTTTACATGTACGCAATTTATTTTTCTAAAAGTTTTTTGTATTATGACTAGATAATTGATATTTTATGAAGGTAGTGAAACGGATTATATTATTCATTTCATTTAATGTGGTGCTACTGCTCGAAAGTACGTATTATTTTGAATTTTTTAACATTCAAAGGCATCTTAATACATAATAATTCAAAACAGTTTTTGAATAGATTTAAATTTAATAACAGAGTTTACAAGAGTCTGTTTTTGTTATATATATAAAACATTTTAGAGGGTTGGAATTTAGGATAAGACTCATGCAGAAAGAATTGAGGTGGTGGCAGAAAATTGCTGAGTGATACATCTGCTTGATAAATTACAGTAATTATTACAAAGTGGAAAAAAGACATAACTAAAAAATACCAACTTTTATGAAATGTCAACTAGCAGGATTGCAGTTAAACGTGAAATCTGAGATAAAAACTTTCCAAGATGAATTAATATTTTAAAGTAGCTGTATTAATTGGGATTTTACTAAAGTTTAGCAGTTTATGAGGCTACTAGCTGATCCGGCAAACGTTGTTTTGCTATATAAGATTTGGAATATATTCTAAGATGTTCATTGAAATTAAGTGATGTCAAAGACAATTTTGTTCACAATTAAATACTCTTAATCAACAACACATTTATTTGGATAAAGATTAATATTATTACGTTGATACAATTCTTAACAAACAATGCATTAATTTTGACCAAATTTTATTACTATAAAAACTGTTCTAGTGACTTAATCTTAAAAGATAGACATATACTGTTGCGTACATTTTTTTAGATCATTTCAAGAGGAATAATTCTTTCTTACATATATTTTTCGTATCTTGAACCGTTTTCGCAGCGCACGCAATGGAAGCCCTCAAGGATGATTATATTTTCCCGTTTTTTTACACATTTTCCATTATTTCTTCACTCCTAATAGTTGCATTGTGATGTTATTTAGCCTAAAGCCTTCCTCGATAAATGGTCTTTTCAATACAAAAAGAATTTTTCAATTGGAACCAGTAGTTCCTGAGATTAGCGCGTTCAAACAAACAAACTCTTCAGCTTTATAATATTAGTATAGATTTACTACTTAATTTATGAACATTATTTCAAAAATTACTTCTTAGGATTTAATTATTTACACATATCTCTGTTATTTATTTGATTTTTTAAATAGATGGATATGTATAAGTTCCTCCGTAGTTTAATATGATAAAGAAAATGTTGTAAGTAATCTGCATGTTCCATTTAAGAAGAGTATCTCACACTAAATCCATATTTCATTGATTAGGGATACATTTGTGTTTGTATCCACTTTGTCCTTATATTTAATGCCAAACATATCCATTGCATAGCTGATTGCCATTTTCAGGGCCTTTAGGATATATTTTTTTTATTAAATGCTTTTTTTTAGAGTTTAATAGAGAGTTCTAGACTTTATATTCCTTCATTCATATTATTATAACATACCAATTGTTATGCTTTTTAATTGTATTAGAATAGCCCCTTTATATCAGATTATTATCATTTTGATGACATAACTTGGACCACTCTCTGTTCTTGATCTAAAAAAACACATTTTTTGGATCTCTGTTATAGTAGTAATTTTTGAGTAATATAATTTACATCCTAATTTGTATTGTCACATCATGAGCATATAACCTGAATAACTTCATTAATTTGAATAAATTAACAATTTCTTGGATCTTCTTCCATGACAGATACTTGACTACAAACCGTGAAATAAATTCCATTATTCATGTGAAGTATGTAATACTTAATTATGTAATTTGTAAATAGTTACACATATTAAGTAACTTGTTATCTTGATAGAAAAGGGTTAAGTATGTCCATTTTGGGTCATAAAATTATGACTCCATTATTTACAATTGTGTTGGCTGTTCTGTAGATATATTTTTACATACCTCCAAAGAGTACCCAGTCTGGGCTGATGAATGCAGCTCGCTAGTGGCCAAAATAGGGAAGGCGGGATGTAAGTGCTCCTACATGCTACTTATTACAACAGGTCTCCGGATGCAATCAACTCCATCCAACTTAACATTTTGAGGTGGCCTGTGAGGGCTGTCCACTTACCAGTTCCATGGCAATTGTGTCATTTGCTCCCACACCTGGTTTTCCTCAGCATGATTGAAATACCCATGGGTTTTAGTCAGTAGGAGACTGACACAAACTCGACTGTCATCCTAATGGTGACCAAAAAGTCCTAGGACAATTTTTCCTTTTTTTTACACTGGCTCGACATAGTGCCTACAGAGTACCTGATGGTAAGTACAGTGTAGTCCAAAAACGAAAGCAACTATCAAAGGATGAAAATCCATTGATAATCTACATCGTCATGTCGGCCCACATATACCACGACTGAAGGGCTCTAGGTATATGAGCTACTGGATAAACACAAGCTGATCCCGAAACGCGACAAGCCGAAACTGGTCACTATGACAGGCTTAACACCCATGCACTGTGGTCGCGATCCAGACGGGCACCGACGCCCTACCACCTCGCTGCTGCTCGTTTAGCACCACCCAGGAGTCACGTGTAGGGAAACTAGGGTAAAGCCTACGGACGCGAGCAGCTTCGACTACCAATAACTTAACTTCCTCCGGTATAAAAAGATGTGCATAATTTGTTCTCTTAAGAAAACAGGATGTGCCATTTGAATACATGATAATGATACATTCTAAAGCTTTCTTCAGTGTGAGGTGAGGTTCGAACTGAAAATGAGACTATGAATAACATTCTTCAAGGTTGACATACAATAACAAGAGTATTTGTGTTGCACTTATCTAACTAAGCACATATCAATCCAATATATTTTGTGGCTGTGTGTACCTACTACATAAGGGACAGGTGTCCATGTGCGGCAACATGTGTGGTCGTAGGTTTGAATCCCAGCATGTATTTAAAGCTGGTTTATTTCAGATTAACCACGAATTTAGGCACCACATGCTCACCAGCAAAAGGAAATACCGTGAGGAAGCAAGTTGGATTTATCACTAATGTATCTCTACTTACCCCCAAAAGAGTTCTAGCATGACGATATAAATTTATTATTATATAATTTATACTTTTCTACTAGCCTTATCTCTGATCAACTATTGTTCTAAACATGGTCTAGACTTATGTATATAAAGCCTCATACAAATATAAAAGAAAAATAAGTTAATATTTTTTGATGATTTATTTATTAGGTAACAATATACATATACAACTAATATAACTGATATATATATATATATATATATATAGTTTTATAATTCGTTTTGAACATACAAAAATCCAAAATTAAAAATTGCTCAAAAAATTATAAAATTATATTTATTATTGTTTCAAAAATAAAAGTGGATTCTGACCGTCTTAATTAGCTCGAATATATTCAGGTAGTTACGTGGTAAGTATTAAATTAAAATATAAGTAAAAAAATTAATGAGATGGATGTGCCTGTTTTTTATTGCATAACAAATCAAATCTTGGTGGAATGTTTGAAACTGCTGGACCTCTTCAACATTTTTTAGCGCTGAACGATATTGGGATTTAATATGTGTTCAATCAACAAATGCGCGTGTCTAGACGCTGCAAGTCCACTGTATTCCGCCAACTCTAGTGATGTAATAAAATGGTATAGTATATAAATATTTGACATTAAAATCTCTCGCGACCGCAGAATTTTGCTATGCAACCCTATTTGGGGTGGCGACCCATAGTTTAAGAAGCCCTGATATAGGTAAATGTAGTGTAAAGTTTTTGTTTGAAAATAAATTATCCATTGTTTTGGTCAAGGGTGAACTACAAATAAAAAGTAACTAAATTGATAAAAAAAAATTACAGGTTAGAACTCATATATATATATGCGACGAACATGGTCCTGTAAGGTATGACTGAAAGTTTCTAAAGTTCAATTTAAACTGTTTTCATACTATTTGTGTACCTTCTGGGTAGGTACTATTTTATTTTAACCTGGGCTCTGCAAAGTTACCACCCCACACCTGATGGTAAGCGTGATGCAATCTATAAAACAATTATAATATAACTATCAACAGTAAGAAAAAACAATCGATAGTCGCAGGGGGTGATAGCGGCCTGCACAAGTACCTATAACTTTACCATGCGTTTGAAGGACCCAATGTCATGGGACGGTGACGATCACCGGAAGACCATTCCACAGCTCAACGACACGGCAAAAGTAAGAGTTAAAGAACTTCTACGTCCTAGCCAGGATATGAGTTACCACATAGCCGTGATTCCGCAAACCCGCGCACGTGATTCTTTTATGGAGAAGATTGTAGAAAACGCTTAGTGACACAATTTTCGCTCAATAATGGTTGTCGGCTTATAAAATTATAATCTTATACACAATTTAGCAACCCTACATAAGATTTCGACTTTGTTCTTTATCAACCAGGTCATTGTACAATATACAGGGGGTTTGTAAATAGTTGATATCAAGAATCTGAGCTAGTTTCTGTTAAAATAAGAACTTATGTAGTACTAGCTTAGTCATTGCTCATATCTGGGTCACGTGATTAAAAAAAATAATTACACCCATGTAACATTTTAACGGGTTATGTCTGTACAATGACTATGAGGCCTAAAACTTACTACGACTTTTTGCCGCGTGATTTTTTACTAATTCTTAGCGCCTGATTGAAACTTCGGCCAAGGGTTCGGCCTTTGGGTTATTTTGGCGGAAGTATTAGCAAAGCTGAAGGTTTTTTAGAAAGTACTGCATTTGAACTAACTGTTACGAAATCATTTCGAATTCTTATAATTTTTACCCGTCTTTGAACATGAGGGCATTCTGTGTTTCATGTATTTATTTATTTTTTATGTAAGGTTACCCGTGACTCTGCAATTTATCTTCCAATTTGGATTATTCTTTCTGTAGTAAATAGTATGCAGCGTCAGTTTGTCCCGTTTTAATATGGTGAATGTCAGATAAAAACCTTTGGGTGTTAAATGGAATCCCTTAATATAAAATCAGTTTCATAATAAGCAAAATATATTGTACTAGCTGATCCGGCAAACGTTGTTTTGCTATATAAGTTATTGTAATATCTTCTAAGATGTTCATTGAAATTAAGTGATGTCAAAGACAATTTTGTTCACAATTAAATACTCTTAATCAACAACACATTTATTTGGATAAAGATTAATATTATTACGTTGATACAACTCTTAACAAATAATGCATTAATTTCGACCGAATTTGATTACCATAAAAACGGTTCTAGTAAGTTAATCTTAAAAGATAGACATATACTGTCCGGGACATTTTTTTAGATCATTTTAAGAGGAATAACTCTGTCATACATATATTTTTGGTATCTTGAACCGTTTTCGCAGCACACGCAATGGAAACACTCAAGGATGAATAATTTTCCCCGTTTTTTTCACATTTTCCATTATTTCTACGCTCCTAATAGTTGCATCGTGATGTTATATAGCCTAAAGCCTTCCTCGATAAATAGTCTATTCAACACAAAATGATGATAAGTATATTTCGAGTAGACCTGATGATGTATCCGAGTCATTTAGACAAATACAATGCAGATATACCGTGTTTGGGCATATTTTAATTGGAATTTCATCACGGGTAGGGTAGACTGGGTACAGTTGTAACAGGGTACGGTTGTAACAGAGTGAATATCTCTCGAATTATGGGTGGAATGAAGAGGAGTTCAAGGGGAGAAAGGAGCAGTTTACGTGTCCGAGCGTGTTTGTCAGTCTTTCGCGGCTGGCCGCGTGCTTCAATTTGTTGTAAAAGGTCCTATTGTGTTTGATCGCGACAAAGTAAGTATTTTCAATCGAAGATTGTTTCTAATTACGTAGCTAATATCAAATATAGGATGATAAGTATTTTTTTGCTTGGAGCTTAGACCTTCGAGAATATGGAGTTGTAATTATTTTTGTGTAGGATAGTTTGCTTCGTCACTGTGATTTTTTTATTTATAAAGAATATAGATGGGTACAGTTGTAACAATTTTTGTGGGTACGGTTGTAACATTATTAATCCCTTCGTTCCTCGTTGTAGATGCCTAGGACACGCATAAGAAAGACTACAAAAAGACGAAATGACATATCGCAGTACAAGGACGCATATGAAGAAGTGAAAAATGGTAAATCTCTTAGAAGTGCCGCAGAAGCGCACGGAGTTAACTATGTTTCTCTACTTCGATACATGAAAAAAGGGATCAGGTCGAGAGCAATGAGGCAGAAAATGCCGTTATGGGGTTATGTGGCACCTAACAGAGTTTTCACTCACAAACTAGAATGCGCACTTTCCAAGTATCTTACTCGCTGTGCGGACATATACTTCGGACTCTCTAGAAAAGAGGTGAGGAAGATGTCGTTCGAATTAACCGTTAAATATGGTTTGAAGAAACCGAGTTTTTGGATTAAGAATAAGATGGCTGGAGAAAATGGTTTCGTTCTTTCATGAAAAGGAACCCTGAACTGTCTGTACGCGCAGCCCAGGCTACAAGCCTCTCTAGAGTAACAAGCTTCAACAGGACTAACGTCGGCATTTTTTCCGACGACTTACAAGTTGTTCTGGATCGTCATCACTTTGAGCCACTTAACATATATAACGTTGATGAAACTGGCGTCACTACGGTTCAGAAGCCAGACCGAATAGTAGCACGATGCTTTAAAATGTCAAAATCAACAGATCCTATCGCTTTTATCAAACTATTAAGATTTTTGAGAACAGATGCTTCATTTTATGTTGATTTTGTTTTAATTATAGTTATTTTGAAGTCAAGGTACTGATAATTGAAGTTACTAATGCTGTTTTGTTGACTGATTATAAGAGACTGACAACAAGAAGATATTTTAGATACTTGATAATATATACTCCATTTCTCACTTAAATAACTATAAAAGTTGTGTCTTATCAGCGTTATACACTCTAATTTATTACTCTTCTGTGATTTTATTGTAATAAATCTATTTAGAACACATTAATAGTGCCTCATTTCCATGTGTTACAACTGACCCCAACCACTGTTACAACTGACCCTGGTATGGGGGTAAGTTGTAACAAACGTATGTGTTTTTTCAAAATGCTCCTGTAGCCTAATTATTGAATTAGGCGCTTAAATTTTATGAATATTTTGTAGACTAAAGAACACTATTTTACTTCGCGTGCTTAGTTCTAGAATTGTTGGTGTCATTACGATTTTATGAGCGATTAATGCAAAATTGTTACAACCGTACCCAGTCTACCCTACCATTAGTGAGCGAAACTTGATGCTGTGCTAAGGTCAGTTCATTCCTACCAATTTTCTCAGACACCTACTGCATATGTATGGGGTTTTGGCTCATTTCAATTATAGTTGTGACATGGAGCGGTATTTCACTTGTATAAAACTAATGACAATGTGATGACAAAAACCACGCGAAATTAGTTTTATAGTACGAGCTAGGTGAATCTTCGTTTGCGAATAAAATTCATCCGATATTTTCTTGTGCGGAGAAATTCCGCAGTGCGGTATAAGCCTTAAGGCTTGACCTTTTATTTCTTTTATTCCTTTTCTTTCCATCTATAATTTTTTTCCCTCGGAATACCTACGTTTTATACACTTGTCTAGTTATTTACTTTTCGTTAGAAGGATTAATTACTTTTTAAATCGTCTATTAAGATAACATAATTGCCCAACTTATCCCCAATAAGATTTCGTATCGAGATTGCGTTTACAAGTGAGTTTGTTCTCATTAATAGCAGTGATTTGTTGAGAGCCTTTGTGTTCTTACTTAAACGTTGTTAAGTCGTCTTGTCTCTCAATCTTATTTCGACTCTGGGATTAGAAAGGTAAGATCAACCAAAGCAAATGTAACAATTTAAAATAAATCGGTTCACGTCCTTTTTTTATTTAAGAGATAATGCAGATACTTTTAATATTATTGACTGTTCTCTACAGTCTCAGGATATGGAACAAATCTTTTAATATTTTTTCTCTAGACAATATTTTGCAAAACTATTCTAATAGACTCCTGTGACTACAATTATTAGGTATTCAGATTTTGAGAATTGTATGATAATGTAGACTTGTTTTTAATAGGACATAAGGTGAGCATAACAGTGGACAATAATTAAAGAAAGATCCACAAAAAAAAACATATGTGTTTAAAATTAACCTTATGTATTTAACCAATACAGAGTAAAAATAATCAAAAGAAAATATTCCTAGTTATCAATTTATGTCAGACTTGCCTTGGTTAATCGTAATAAAGAAAATTATCATAGTAAAGGAATTTAGTGAACAGTGGATTAAGCTGGAATTTTTAAACGAAATCTAAATAAACAATAAAAAAATTCAATATCGTCACGCTATTTCCCTTCCGGGGTGAGCAGAGATACAGTACCGTACGTAACTGGTAGCACAGCCGATCACCGTTCTCAGGATACTTGCATATGACGTAATAAAAATTGCATCATAAGTCCTAGAGTAAACAGCAAATTAACTAGAAAAAATATCTATGTTACAAACCTTCACGACAACCTCATTGTAATGTCTAAGCACTCTGGTTTAAAAGAATGATTTCATGGGTAAGTACTCTAGAAATTATGCCCGAATAGCATCACAGGTTGACGAGGTAATCGAAATAAGGCCTTGACATTAAATAATTGTAACAAATTAGGATTGTCAAATCTATTATTGAAAAGCCTATGCAGATAAAATAAAATGTAGCTTTTTCTTCGTATTCCCGCATGGCATCTAATAGAAATATCTTTCTTGTCTTTGTTTGATGCGAAGCTCTTTCAAGATGCAAACGTTAGTGCGGAGTGCAGTCTGTTTTATCCTCAGCAAGCGCTTCCAGTACCACGTCTCGAGGGCATCAATCTTTTTGCGACGTTTATGGTTGATCTTGACGTAAATGCAGCTTAGTTTCGACGTAGTAAAGGGTTTCTTTTCGCAGACTAAAGATGTCCAGGCTCACACGGAACTGATCAAAACTACGAATGAAGTTAACTTCCCGGTAGAAACTTCTCCGCGCCCTAGAAATGAAGCAAAAGCAGAAGAAGAGAAACAAGAGGCCAGCGATAGGAAACTATACGATCTGGAAGAGAGCATACCGCCTGATCTCGAAAAATATATAAGGGTAAGTGTAAATTGAACAATAGTTCAATGTGACTTGTTTGTACTTTACGTTATAAATGTAGATGCCTATGTTAGATTCTTCGCTCTTGGTTAAATATATATGTAAGTGCTTATTTTATATTTATTTATCAGTCTCTATATTAACACGAATGATAAATTTAAAAAAAAGAAGAAAAAAATATATTTTCATTGCGGTAATTTAGTACTTCTAGTATGAAATGCCTTTATATTCTCTACCAAGTCTGATTTCATACTTTTGTTACAACTGTTGTAATAACTCAATCAAAATCGGTAAATCTATTTAGGAGCTACGATGCCAAAGACAGACACAAAGCCACATTTACACATACACAGAGCCACCGATACAAGCGCTACACTAACATAATTAGTATAACATCCCTCTTTATCAATTGGGGGTTAAAAAAGGTTCTTGATAAATGGACAATAAAGTGGTTCAATAAGGGTTTCGTTTTTACTTCTGAGGTACGGACCCCTAAGAAAGGGAAAATATACGAAATCCCATCGTAATTAGCATCTTGAACTGCTCCAGTTTTGGAGAGATATTGTCTCACTAAGTATTTTCTACCGTCTGTATAACGGCGAGATGTTTGAAGAGTTATTTAACCTTGTTTCACCCTCTCCATTCCATAAATGGACCACGCGCGCGGGCTTACTGAATCAGGGCTATACAGTAAGTAACCTATATCCCAGCTAGGAATAAGATATTCTTAATCTCTTACTTTTACCGAGTCGTTGGTCTATGAAATGATCTTCTGACGAACGTGTTCCCATTGTCCTTTGATACGGGGTCTTTCAAATGAAACGTGAAGAGATATTTATACAGGCCGGCATGGTCTCTGCGACTATTGTTAAATGTGGTCATTATGCCGAATCAGAAATAAAAAAAATAGAACCTATCATCATCTCCATAATTATATAGCATTACAACATGCACAAAGATGAATATTAAATTACTAGACCTTGTTCATAGACCGTACTAAATTTATTAAGCAGAAAATATAGGTCTACGCCATCATATAAATCCTTGTTGATCAATATAACGCTGTTTAAAGAGTAAAACGTAGAATATTACATCACTGTGTACAGTATTAGCTTCTAAGTGAATGCAAGATGTCTGCCTGCCCACGTGGAAGCAATAAATTAATAATTCAGTCGGTCAGTGGTCGACGCCGACATCGTTTGTGGACTCAATCACGGAATAATGGATTAGACCTTAATGTCGACAAAGGCACAATAATAAACGGAACATCGGATAAATAAACGATTAACAATATTGTATGAAAACTCCTTTTAGTAACCTGAGGGAAAACCCTGCATAGGAGAATCGACAGAGTTGGGTTTGTGGGCTATGTGTGCCAGATGCGTACTACCTAAAAACTCCCGGAGTGTCCCTCAACTCGCTGCCAACCCGATCTGGTGATCCATATTCTTCCAACAGCCCGGCGATGTATGAAAACTCTCCTTTAAAGTTTCAATAGTTTTTATTGCAAGATAATATCATCTATTTATCTACACCGCATGAAGACACAGACTGCCAACGAATTCTCGTATCTTGGCGGTCGAGCCGTTTTTAGACTACAGTGTACTTCCTATCAGGTGCGGTGTAGTCACTTTGTTGATTTAATATAAAACAATATAGTGTTTTCACTATACGATTTGATGCTTAGATAGTTTAATTATTTTAAATCTGAAAACTTTTTCGCGCGATAGTATGCGCGCGCATTTCCATCACTGCATTAGCCACCAGTGTTGCCTTTTTTCGAAATTTTTCCATTCTTCAGGATTTTTTAAGTGTTCGTTGGGATAAATCAGATTTTTTTTAAGTCAGAGTTTCTTCAGAATATTGGGATAATAATAATTATGCGACATAAAATCAAAAGTCTTGATGATAAAAGGATTTAACTTAAGTCAGGTATAATTTAAGTAGTATTAATGATATAATCAGTGAGTAAATCTCCTAATTTCGTTCAATCTTTAAAATACGTACAAAATTAAGTAACCATGTTTTACAATTAATTATATTAATTTTTAGAGGTCCGAAGAATTAACACTAGATTCCTCAAAGTGGCCATTTCTGCTGCTTTCTAATTTCAGTTAGAAGAAAGAAAGATATCCTTATTAGAATTTTGAGACTTTGTACATAATATAAATGTATTTATTAATAATTGTATTTATCTCACTCCACTTTATTTATGATATATCAAATAAATGTGAATGTTATAGCAGTCTCAAAACAAATGTGTAAAAGTTTTGGTATATCTTGTGTTAAAGTAAAGAAATGTATCTTTTATTACATACTGATTTAAACTTGCTGGTAAAAACACCAAATTCCGAAGGCGCTTAACCCCGAAATCGGAAATTTTGAACTTTGCCGTTTGGCAACATTTCCCATAGCCTAATTCAGTGCGAGAGACAAACAAAGACCGCATACACGCCTCAACAGCAAACCGTGTTGTTGAAAAACGTCGTGTGCCAATATATTTTGGCGAACGCTTTTCCGCTTGACTGTCCGCGACATTTTAACGAAACAACAGTCGCAACAATTGGCGTGTTGTTGTCGTACTGACGTCATAGTGTTCAGCAAGCGTGAAGATGTAATCGAGAACGGTTGAACGGGTTTTTTTTTACTGATGACCTAATCAAGATTGATGATAGTGTGAGTATTGTAATTAGTCTCTAACCCGAAGGCTTTGATTACAGCTGAAGGTTTCTAGCAAGCGCCGCAATAGTTGTAACGAATGCGCACATTATTTCGAAATATTATTATTTTTGTCAAGTTGCATGCTAATTTTATTTATATCTAGAAGATGCTCATATACAGTCTACACCTTTAGTTAAGTTTTTATAATGATTATATTATTCATTCTTAAGTTGAAATTTATCGGCGCTACTTTGCCTTTGCTTACACTTTGCTCAGAACATAATTTCGTCTTTGACTGGATATATTTTAGGAACTTGAATATAGCCTTTGTTTTCACTGAGCAGAGATGGGCAAAATGTAATCTGATTAATGATGAACGATTACAAAATGTAGTCGAAATTTTTATTTTCTTGCTCTGTTTTCATGATTAAATCCATTTAAAACATTATGAAATGATAAATGTTTGTACAATCTGTGATTTTGTAGTGTTTAAAACATAAATGAGCAAAATGCAGTAATATTAATGGTAAAAAACATAAAATGTAATCGTTAATCATTTTTATTAATCTGATAACATTTTGCCCATCTATGTCACTGAGCTATGCCCAAATGGACTAAGTAAGCTCCCATATATTTTGACATTAGTTAAATAATACGATTTGTAATATTTGAGCAAAATTTAAGCAAAATCAAAGTAACATTTAAAAATCTCAGCCTTTTTTGGGTAACTTGGGGAATAATCCTACACAGGACCATCAAGGGAGCCGGGGCAGCGACCCTGGTTTGCCAGACATCTATCTACTGACTAAAAATTTCTGGGCTGAGGATCCATATTCCTCCAACGATACGGCGAGTGAAAAGCCTTTTTAGGCTCCATCTCTGGAAGAGGTCGGGGTAAAGAGCCCATTTCTCAGGACTTCTCTATCAGGCAGAGCACAAGACACGTACTTATCGCCTCTGCCACGTCCTGGCAGCCGAATTCTCAGCCTAAGTCAACTAAGATTTTTAAGTCTTTGGGTTCAGTCGAAAGTTATGAAGATAGCCGATTAATCGGTTTTCGCTTCGTTTAGAAATCGTCGTTCTGTTATTGTTATGCATGTTTAATAAATAAATCAAAATAATCATTTACCTACTAATCTATACATATGGAAGTAACTCGGTCTGTTTGTCTCCTTTTCATACTTAAATCGCGTAACTGATTTAGAACTTAGATATGGGGATTGCTTGAGACCCGCAGAAGGACATAACATAGTTGTATACTTTTGGCATGTGTTTATAGTTTTCTGTATATTTCTTAAGTCTATGCTTAGTAATATAATTAACAAAATGTTTTCATCTAAGGGATTTGTATTGTATCTTTATAAGAATAAACTCTTTGAACCGAATGTAATTAGAGACAGATTCACACAGAAATAATGAGACACTATAGGTTTCGAAATTTATATTATAGTGCCAAGTCAAGATAAAAAAAAATACCCTTGTGGAGGTTGATATTCCAAAAACTTTTTTTTTACACTAGCACGACATAGTGACTACAATGCACCTGATGGTAAATACAGTGTAGACCAAAAACAAAAGCGACTATCAAAAGGATGAGAATCCATAGATAGTCTCCGTCGTCATGTCGGCCCTCATATACCATGACTGAAGGTCTCTAGGTATATGAGTTACTGGATATACACAAGCTGATCCCGAAGCGCGACAGGCGAAAGCGAGTCACTATGACGGTCTTTACACTTGTGTACCGTTGTATGGTGAGGTGTGGATTTTTAGTAACTTAGGCTGTACTATGACATGTCATTTAGAAGTATTTTATGTAGGTAAATGTTATCGTATAAATTGCTTGTATTTTTTATTACGAACTAACAACGATAAAATTGTTATTTGACTGCTAAATCTAATTTTAGAATAAAGCGGGTGCGGTATCTCTAGGACTAGCGCGAACGAGGAGCGGCTAGGAGTGCCGGATAGTGGGCTGAAGCATTAGGCAAATTACTGTTTTATAATAATATTGGACTCAGTACCGCAGTAGGTGTGGCTTGCTGGCTACCATTAACCGGAATATCATGGGGATGTCAGAGCAATGCAGTAAATGATAAAAAGAGATGTCAGTATGCATAAAATCGTTTAAACGCGTTGGGCACTTTTGGGATGGGAAAAAGCACTAAATCCTGCTGAAAAAGCGTGACCCTCACACTCAGATACATATTTTAATAACTCTTAATTTTGCCGTGTCGTTGGGCTATGGAATGGTCTTCCGGCGAGCGTGTTCCCACCGTCCTATGATATGGGGTACTTTAAACGTAGCCTGAATAGGTATTTGTGCAGGCCGGCATGATCGCTTCGATTATCGATGGGTTTTTCTTAACTGATGATAGTCGTTGTGATTTTTTTAACTGCACCATCAGACGTGATGTATTAATAAATGTTGTTTTTTTTGTTATTTTCTGGTATATTGTAATTACACCGCTGTTCTGGATCTACAAAGCTTTGTTTTTTTTTTCATACCGGGAGAAAATCCTGCATAGGACCATTAGGCTGCTGTAAGGGTTAGCGACCTTGGTGTATCAGACTCCTGACTAAAAACCCCCGCGGTGTCTAATCTCTCCGCCCGGGCCTAAGAAACCAAATTCATCTAGACACAGGGAGAGTTTTTCATGTACCCGACGTTGCCCGAATAAGTGTGATTCGCCCTTTAGAGGCTCGGATCGCATGTCCCGACATAGTTTGCAAACTTTGCCTGAGATTTACGTCGATTTAGCACAGGCGAGGTCGCGTCAAGGATATTTCGATCATAACTGTATCATCTGGTAGTTGATTGTAATATCTTTATGTCTGCTATCTAGGAGTAGCGTGTATTTTATAGAAGAATAAAAGCGAATCCGACTCTTTATTATATATTACTTCCTTTTTATATACTCTACAATTCGCATTTGAATGTAAGTCTGCTAAAAACTAAAAATGGCTCTTTTTAACTAGGCCTAGTATAAAAACATTTAAATCGTGACCAAAATGAATCTACTACCGGTTCGGAAAGCAGGATCTACCGAGAAGAACCGCCGAGAAACTCTGATAGTAGCTCTTTTCAAAATATTGTTACTAAAAATATTAAAATATTGTTAAAATAATAATAATAATAATAAAATATTGTTGTAAATCGCGGAAGGGCCTAACTTTTTACAGGATGCAAGAGCTAGATTGATTAAGTGTTGGAGTTAATTAATTGTCTGTTTTAAATACATAGTGGACATTAGAGTTTTTGCACGAACAACTGGCGGTGTATAGAATGCTCACACGTAATGACTATGTACACTAATTGAGATGTCGCTTGGGCCCGATGGCTGATTAATAAGCGATCGTCACGACATGTACGGACTTATTCTGGATTTAAATGATTTAAAAAACCGGAGCGCCGTGATGTGTCCGTCGAGGGCGGGAAGTTACTTACACTATTCGCTATTGTTCTTGTTTATTTGAATAGTCACGGTCTACAACACTCACTTTATCAGTGATTTTACAAGGCGACGTAAAACAGTTCTCCATCAATTAAACCTATCGTCACGATTAAACTCGACCGCTTTACAAATTAATTTTTGCTAAAAAAAATTAAATCAAATTTAGCAATATTTTTACATTTTAATATAACTTTCGTATACGTTAAAATGACATTCTATGTTTCAAGGAATCGCCAAATGTAATAGCTGATTGAAAATTAATTGTGGTTGAAAATAGAAAGGAAATAGGAGAAATAACCTTCCGATCGTTTAACACCCCGATAGCGCAAGTCAGTAAGAGTCAGACATAACCCTGCAAGTCCCCTCAAGTAGTATGGCAGTCAATAGTGTAGTGACAATTAAGGCCTCAGGTGTAAATGTCATCAATCCCGCCGTCGCGTGAAGAATCATCGTATATATAATTAAAAAAAGTATATTAAAGCTTCAAGACTCTAGTTATTAGACCTCTTGACCTATCTCTGGTTTTATTCTCTTCAAGTAGAACTCAGGTTTCGATTAGGTTACAAAAAAATATAGTGGTTAGTTGGGTAGAATTCCAGTTTGTTACGGAATAAGACGCTAGCTTGTGCAGCGGACTAGACTACTAACAATGGAACGTGTAATTTGCTTGTAGTTTCCCTTTTGTCCGGCCGTTACGGCAAGACGTGTGATCACTAGATTAAAAATCACATTATACATTTATTTTACTAACTTTATATACATATAACAAATTAAATACCAAGTTTCACTCACTGAAAACTGTTTATTGATGGTGTTAAGAAAATTTCGAAATAGCTATGTGTTGATCTTTGCGTTTTGGCTAACTTATGATTGGTTCCTATAATCTGCGTGAGTGTTAAGAAATTGCTATCAGCTCGTCAATTGGTATGTCTATCGGGACAATAATCGTTGAGACCACATCCCGCAAGCTAGTAATCTCGTGCGCTATGTCTAAATATTTTATAATAATTCCAATCATTGCTTTTGAGTTATTTTGGGAGTTGTTTGGAGAAATCTGGTAACGAATTACGGTGCACTTTTGAAAAACAAGCATTATGGCGTAGCTGAAACTGAGACGGCTTCGCTGGTTGGCTCATGTTCCTTGTACAGAACCCGGCAGATTGCCGCGTGAAGTCATACTTAGGCGATTAGCCTATGTTGTTAGACATATTGGCCGTCTTATGCTTAAGGAACGAATCGGATTGTGGCGGTAGCCAGAAGCCAGCCAGATCACGATGTACCACTTTGTATACATTTACATACAAAAGTGTCCGATGTAGGTGACTGCGCAGCGCTATCAGGTGGCGTGTCAAACTCACGATCATGACAACTAACTTCGCTGTATAGCTGTAGTTGCAGTCGGCAGTCGCTGCTGAAACTGCCAGAATGCGAAACGTGGCTTTAGATTCAAGGGTGTTTGCAAACTTGATATGGAGAGTTTCGGCCTGGACAGTAGTGCTTCAAATGGCGTCACGACATCTCTTCCGGGTTGTCGAAATAAGATAACATCTGACAGATGAGGCTCCGTACATCTGCTACTCCGGTAGATGCAGTAACTGTGGGACGAGATGTCGTGCTGTTATTTGTCTGTTTATTCAATGGGGCGTCGTAAAATATGAGCGGTCACTCGATCATAGCATTGTAACAGTTATTTGTCAAGATATTGTGGCCATTCATGTACATGTAGTAAGACCCCAATTGTGTTCATTAACAGCGTTACTTGGGGTTACCCGTAATGCTGCGAGCGGGGGAATATTCCCCAAACAACCCCCTCATCCGCACGGAGAGGGGCTCTGGAGATGTTTTCTTCGGCCTGGGGGAGTACGAGCGCAGGAGGAACACGCTGAGAAAACTTCGACAGCAGCAGTACAAAGAATATCTCGATGAGGTATGTTATCTTCAACAATTAAGCAAAATTATTAAGCTGTGGCACACAAACATAAACCCACGGTATATACCCGCTTTACTCAACCCGCATGGCTTTTGCAGTGAACATTTTTTATTGGGCTGTCAGGCGCGTTGGGCACTTTTGGAATCTGTAAAAGCATTAAATTCACGTGAATGTCATACTAAGGCTAGCGCGCACGTAGCTCTAGTTCGCGTACGGCGCACGCGTCGCAGACAAGTGTCGTGTCGACTGTTAAAATGTTTTCCTGTATCACTTTATTTCAGTGTTGCGGTGACTCATTAGTTGCGATTTACTAATTCAATGGCTATTAATATTTTTATTTTCATGACAATGGGGGGAGGGGAGAGGTATTGGACACTATTCATATATGCAGATCTGTGTGTATTCGTTGCGTTTGTATATACGAAAAAACTTCTACTTTTTAGCCTCTATTTTATAACTATATTAATACGTTGATAAATATAATTTCAAATATAAAATATTCCTTAATTTTTTTTACAATTTAGAAATAATGTTTGCAAGTTTGTGATATTTGTGTTTGTGCATTACAGCAAGCCAAAAAGAAACAAGAGGCTAAAGAACAAGCAGAAAAAGAACGCCGCGCGCGCGAAGAGAAGGACAGAGAGCGAGAGGAGAGAGAAAGGGAAAGACTGCAGTTAGAGCGAGAGAAAGAAAGTCCTGAGTATAGGATCAGTCAGAATCAAGTGCCTAGTACCAATGCAACTTATTTAAAGTAAGTACTTATTATATATGTTTACAATAATTTTCTATAATTGTGAATCCTATAACGTTATATTTGTGTAAATAGTATATTTTTTTTAAAACAAAGAAAGATAATGTAACTCATTTACACAAATCAAATTATTACAATTCGACCACAACTAGAATACTCCTCAGTTTATTATATAAATATCAATTCTTATCAAATGAAGTTTTAACAAGTTTTTTTTTAAGTTATCTCTGTATTGTCCCACTGGGAGACAAGACGTAACTTCCGTTTTTCCATTCATTTTTTGTTTTGGATCGAATGTATTGTATTTTAAATTTTAAAATATTTGATTATTTTTCAAATTCGTCGTAAACGTTTCAAAAGATCCACAAACCATTTTAGTTTATATTTTCTATTTGGTCCTTTTGCGTATTAGCCTAAGATATTAAAGCTAGATATAAGTTAATAGCTATTGGATGAAAGATTAGATACAACTTTTAAACTTAGTAATACTTTTACGAATGAACTGGAAATATTTGAACACGGCGGCGCTAGTGTCACTACAGTAAACGCATTCGTTAATAAGTAGCGTTTTGGAATCAGCCCGTGTATCGGGCTCATTTTTATCTTCTTTAAGGCCAGCAATATTATGGCAACCCTAGTTGGCACTCTGTTATAGGTGACAGTATCTTCATCTTCTTCGCCTTCATCAAGTGCTATCAACTTATTTGTCATCGCTAAAAAAAATATAATACCTAATTGCAGCAGTAAAGTGGACACGGGGATCCAAGTTAACGGAGTAACGCGACCTCTGTCGGTGGCCGTACAAACAGAGAATGATGATGTTTTTCCGGTGAGTGATACTTAAACTATTTTATCATTATCCGGTACCGGCAAAACTTAACTCAATTCTAAAGAAATCTTGAACGAATTTGACCTTGGTAACGTTTCCATACATATTCGAAAACAGGCAATTGCGCAGGATAAATTTGGTGCGTCCTACTAGTGATGAAAATGCCCGGGAATTTTCCTAAAGTGCCCAGCACTTCCGCGAACATTTCGTAAATTCCCGGGAATATTCCCAAGCAAGTTTTGGACACTTTAGGAAAATTCCCGGGCATTTTTATCACTAGTCCTAACCCCATATATATGACTCGTACAGTACCTAGTGTTTCTCATATTACTATACGTCACAGAAACATGAACTATTAAGGAAACAGAAAGACAGCTAATTGACGTACTAGAGATTTAATGTTGAACCCAGCGGCCCACAAACGTCTCTCTATTCTTAATAAAGCTCAACATTAGGATCCGCCTTTCTACCATAGGCGACACCAAAATCATTCGTTACCTTGGCGATAAGAGGCGCCGTAATTATGCCATGGACCATCTGGTTGTGCTGTGAAGAGTAGATGGAGTTAGGCTTCGAGGAAGGTCTCCGTTATGATGGACCGATCAAATTAAAGCTTTGACCAACGCGTTGATCAATAAAAACGCCCGCCAAATATCAGTCCCGGATAAATGGAGAAATGTAGAGCTAGGTGCCCTCAGACGGTAAGCCTAACTACGACTACTGTGTCGATTGAGAAGAACCTCTCTTAATCTAATGTGAAGGAGAAACGCCACAAGTAGATAGAGGCAGGATGCAGTATGTCCTATGTAGAATGGGACGAAGGAGATAGGCTATCCCCACAGGCCTTCCTCCACAGGACATAACGCATTCCTTCATGTGCACCGCATGAGGGAATGCGCCGTCCAACATATCCAGGCGAAAGCGGTGTGTGATGTGTTCCCTTAGACAGCTCCAATGATATTAATTTAGATGCGAGTGAGGGGTGGCCTTTTACACCACCCCCCGCATAATAGTAAGTGAGACGTGCAGAAGGCCAGACGTCACCGGGATCCGAGGAAGATTGCGTGGCCGTACCCTTACCTCCGGCAAACAGGTAGAAGGAACACCCCAGGGGTTTTAGGCGGTAGGAGTCTGACACACGGGGACGCCGCCCTCATTGTGCCCCGACTGTCCAAGGAAGGATTTTTCCTGGGCTACAAAAAAATAGGCTGGTTGTACACTTGATGCTCTTATATCTAAACCTTTAGTTGTAGTATATATTTAGGCCAGCATATCGATGGAGACTGTCATTATATTCGTTCCTTGGCAGTCGCTACTGTGGTCTACATTTTTCGTCAGAAGTTTTCCCATCTGGTGTGACGCAGTCACTTTGTCGAGACACTATAAAAAACAGTATAGAGTGCAGAAATATTAGGTCCTTACATATGAAATTGGCGTTTTTCGTACTGGCCACTTTAATCACAAATTTCTCCTCTTTGGTAAGGAATTCCAAATTCAAATTTGTACAGCTATAGACTCATGTATTTGTGCTTCGATGATCGTCATTCATTTGTTTTTTTCTTCTGTTTTTTTCTGTTTGCGTCACTCATTTTACAAAATGGAAAACTTAAAATATCGCATTATTTACGAGTACGAGTTCCGCCGTGGCACTAGTGCTGCGGAAACAACTCGAAGGGTGAATGATGTGTATGGCGGTCGTGTTGCAAAAAAAAACACAGTTCGTTTTTGGTTCCAACGTTTTCGTTCTGGAAATTTCGACCTGCAGAACAAGCCCCGTGGACAGCCTGAGACTCAAGTTGATAATGAAGAGTTGAAGGCTATTGTGGAAGCGGATCCATCGCAAACCACGTCCGAGTTAGCTGCAGGCTGCGATGTTAGTGATAAAACTGTTTTAATTCACTTGAAGCAAATTGGGAAGATTAAAAAGCTTGAAAGGTGGGTACCTCACGAATTGACTGAAGCAAACCGGCAAACGCGCGTCGACTGCTGCGTTACATTACTAAACCGGCACAATAATGAAGGTATTTTAAACCGAATCATTACCTGTGATGAAAAATGGGTTCTTTACGATAATCGGAAGCGCTCAGCGCAATGGTTGGATCCTGGCCAGCCAGCCAAATCCTGCCCCAAGCGAAAATTAACCCCAAAAAAGTTACTTGTAAGCGTTTGGTGGACTAGTGCCGGTATTGTTCATTACAGTTTTCTCAAATCTGGCCAGACTATTACGGCTGATGTCTATTGTCAGCAATTGCAAACCATGATGGAAAAGCTAGCGGCTAAACAACCTAGGCTGGTCAATCGCTCCACGCCATTGCTGCTTCACGACAACGCTAGACCACACACTGCGCAACAGACGGGTACTAAATTAGAAGAGCTTCAATTGGAAAGCCTAAGACATCCTCCGTACTCCCCGGACATTGCTCCAACAGATTACCATTTTTTCGAAATTTGGATAACTTCTTGCAAGGGAAAAAATTCAACTCCGATGGGGCAGTCCAAATCGCCTTCAAAGATTTTATTGATTCCCGTCCGACTGGTTTTTTTAGTAAAGGGATCAATGAACTACCTATGAGATGGCAAAAGTGCATAGAAAATAATGGTTCATACTTTGATTAATTAAATATATTATATTAAAAAATATTCGACTTTTTGTTCCTCCCATACAAAACGCCAATTTCATATGTAAGGACCTAATATATGCTACGTAAAGATAATCATATTTAGAAGCTAGTATCATTATGACATAAATAATTGCAGCCCACTCTGGCGTTGAGCAAGTACGCAATGACGGAAGCTGAACGTGAACTGTCCCCACGCACGGTGGCTGGTGGGGAACTCCTCGCCCAGCGCTGGGATACCACGCTAAGGCGACGAAGTCACGGGGATTATCACGGTGAGAACTGTCATATTTTCGCCTATAGCTTATTCTCGTTTTTTTTACGCAGTTGCATTGCGACGTTATATCCCTTTGAGAATTAACCGAGATGCATTAGCGACTGTGTTCACTGTATTGCGAAATCAGAAGCCAAATAAATCATTCCCACGATTATAAACAAATTCACATAATTGTAAAACACATACGATTACAATAACATGGTAATCTTGACCTGATGCTGCAGCATTATCAGGTATCAGCAGGGTACTCAACTTTTCACTAAGTTACAGCATAAATATTGTGTTTGAGCTCACAGGACTCGTTTAAACAAATAAAATATAGATAGATAGTTTTTTCAATGTTTAATAACTTCTGAGTTAGGTCACTTTACATGCGAACAGCAAAGTATGAAAATATGCTCCTCCTTAGTTGACTCCGAAAAATTGACTGTGATTGCGTTCTTATGACATGGGAGTTTTTAAGAGAAAGGTAAATAGGTATTCGTTGGGAAAATACAGTTCATTATCGTCCTTATCTTTTCTTTCCATCAGGTGTTATTGAGGTCAAGCTATATTTGAAGATAATATTAAACAAAACAATATTTAAAAAAAAGTAAATAATAAACTAACAGAGTTTCTTTCCGACTCTTCTCGTTAGCTTCTGCTTTCCAAAACAATGGTAGAGTCAATTTATAACCAATTTAAAAGTGTTAATAGGCAAGTTTTAATGACCGAGTGGTAGACTTAAAGAATTCTGCTGCTATTATAGATACGAGGTATGTAGGTAGGTGTGTCCTATGCACCGCCTGACAAAGAGGCCCTTAAGGGGTGGACTCTTTCTGAGGAAGTTGGCGTGGCCGTACCCTTGGTCACGGCAGACGAGTAGGAGGAAAACCGCGGTGGGTTCAGTCCGTAAGAGTCCAACACACCAGAGCCGATTCCCTCACTGCGGCCCTGACAGTTCGTGGCTATTTCCTCTGGGTCAAAAAAAGGGGTTGACTCTATACACGCACTTCTCTCAGAGATAGTGCCTGAAAAAAGCTATTCACTCGCCGGATCAGAGGAGGAATACGGATTCCCAGGTCCGGCTAGCAGCAAGTTGTGGGACACCCAGAAATACTGACTTAAAAGTCAACAAGAGCTACGCACACGGGAGCTGACGACATCGCGGCTTCTTTAATAGTCCAGTGCAGGATTATCCCGTGAAATACAATAAAGAAGATGAAGCCTGTTTAAAAAATAGTTGTTTTGAGTTAAAGCTACAAAAAATTGTTTATCGTTTTAGAGCTATCGGGAGTAAAGCAGCCCTGCAGGGAGAGATTGATGTCCGAGCTACAACACTCATACAGACCGTCCATCTTCGACGCGGATGCCATCAAACTGAGGAATCTACAAGCTGAGAAGGTATTAAAAAAAAAACACTTGTTCTATTTTTAGGGACCAGTATCCATGCGTGAGTGGGCTTATGTTTGTATCCTGGCACGTATCCCTGGGTTTTCCCAGATAACAGAAGGAGAGAGCAGTTCGTGCAGGACCAACTGCGGGGCGCGCTCCCCTCCTGACACAGTCTTGGGCGGTGGACGTTGAGGGCGTCCGCCGTCCGGAAAAGAGGACAAGGCGTTGTGTGTGTGCCCACATGAGGCCTCGTTGAGAGGTTGTGAAGGGGTAACAATTGACCCCTCCCAGAGAGGAGGCCTGTCAAGGCCAGTCGCTCGCCGGGTCCGTGGGAAGTATACGGATACCCAGGCCCGGCGATGGCGAAGAGAGGACATATTTGCCACCCCGGTGTTTTTAATCGGTGCAAGTCCGACACACCGGGGGAGTGACCCTCACCACTCTCCTGACGATCCGAAGGGATTCCCACCAGGTTAACAATAAAAAAGAAGAAAAACATCGTGAGGAAACACGCATAGCATCTAATAGAAATATAATTTGTAAGTGCCCTGGAAACGGTGATCAGCTGCGCTACCGGCCACGTTGGTCACGATAAATAAGCGCAAATTGGGTACAATCAGTAATATATCTCTGCTCACCCCGAAAGGGATATAGCATAACAATGTTTTATTATTACTTTGAAATGTTGTCAATTTATTTTATTATATTTATATATAACAGGAGGCGGCCGCGCGACGTCAGTTCTATCAGCAAGAGTTGAAGAATCAGATAATGGAGCAACAGAGAATTAAAGAAGAGAGGAAATCTAGAGAGAAGTGAGTCTCATTTTAGATCTTTTCTTTCAATTTGTTTTACTATCAATCTTCCTCTGTGCTGATACTTTGATAATCACCGCTCTTCTTGGACTGCACTTACGATCGGGTGCGGGATACTCACTTTGTTTTGTCATTTAAAAAATAATATCAGCAGTATTATTAATTGATATATTAATTGAAATCATTTATTTGTTCCTAATTATATCTTAACGAAATTAAAATTCTTAAAAATGTTTGCTCCTAAATATCGCCTTGCTATAATTCAAAAAGTTTTTTAAAATTTCGAAACGCTGTTATATATTAACGAATCTTTTATTGCATTTTTTCTGTGAATAAAAAGCGAAGAGGTTGACAGTCTACCCGATGGTAAGCGCTCACTGTGGACAGCTATGGACAGCTGCATCACAAGAAATGTGTTAGTTGCGATGCTAATCCAAAAGAGCTTTTTACAAACAAAATAGATACTGTTTTCATGCTTTAAAATTTTAATACAAAAATCTGTAATTCAGCGTAAAAAGGGGTAAAAGCTATATAGGGTCGCAAGGAAGGTCGCTCCAAACTGACGGGCTGTCAATATTGAAGCTAGTTTTTATTTATTTTCAATAAATATTTCCATATAAGGTTGCTGGAGCAAGCGGAAATGCGCCGACTGGAGGAACAACTGAGGATGCTCCGGACGACGCAAGAGCGAGAGCTCGACAGGCAACGTCGCGTCACTGCACAGGTATGGCTTCACCACACTTTTGAGGTGGTAGGGCGATTTCCCGAACTGTCTCGCGACCACAGTACACAAGTGTAAAGACCGTCATAGTGACTCGCATTGGCCTGTCGCGTTTCCGGATCAGTTTGTATATATCCAGTTATTCACACCTACCTAGAGACCTTCCGTCACAATATATGTGGGCCGACATGCCGATGGTGACTGTCAACGGATTGTCATCTTTTGGCGGTCGTTACCGTTCTTAGACTATCACAACTTATCCACTTTCTATTTTGTGCAGTGTAGTAACTGTCGAGCCAGTATAAAAAAAACACTTGAAAATACCAACAATTTAGATTACAATACAAAAACATGTTAATATGCACGGAAGAAAAATATACATTTTGCGCTGCAATAAAGAGGTTGTAGGTGTCCTTACCACTGAAAGTAATTTCTTCCAGGAAATCTGGTTTAACACGTTCTTCGCTGCGTCATCCATATGTGGGTGACATTTATACTTTCGTGGATGAAACATTTTTTTTGTTGAGGTTTATGTGTTTTTCTTTTGGATTGGTAAAAGAAAATTAATGGAATAAGCAATATGTAAATATAGGATATGAAACATTGAAATACTAAATTAACTTTCCTTTTTAAAATATCTTGCACTTTACTTTCCTTTCTTAATTTCAGATGAAAGAAAACTCGGAAGAGTACGACAACAAACGCATTGAATTACAGAAAGAAATAGAATATGAAAAACAGCAATTTGTCCAAGCCAAGTCGCAACCAATGCGAACTTTGAAGAGTCACCGTGACGCCGTTACTTCAAAAAATGAAAATACCCTAAAACTACCCTTATACTACCCCCATACGGCTGAGGCAACGAACGACATACACAAATCTTCCATTCCGAATAATTATTCCCTATACTCACAAGACTACGACGTCGATAAATACCTCAGGCGCAATTTGAATTTTAACATTAAGCAAACAGATTTTAGTGAATATAATAAAGAAATAATAAGAAATGATAATAAACATGAAAAAAGAAATGGCAATACAGAGGAAAACAATTTTAAAATTTTAAATCGAAAAGGAGATATTGATGTTGATTCATTGCCTATACCGATTTTGAGGCATTCTCCAAAAAACAGCCCGAATATAACGGAAAATAATAATTTAAGTGAGGCGATGAAGAAAGTAGATGATAAATGGCGAATTCCAGCAGTACAGAAGAATATACTGAAGTCGCTGCCGAACGAAGAAGGTAAGAGTTTGAGTATTTTAACGCAATTAGGGTCCATAAGGCGTCAGTTGCAGTTGGAGCAGTTGAAGTTAGACAATGTAGGATCTAAGACCGATATGTAATTTGTTTTAGATGTTTTTATTCAGTGTTTTTCAAAGTATGGATCGAAAAGCCTTTGTAAGGTGCCCGCCGAGGAAGGAGAGAGTCAGGTCCTAAATCCGTACGTAATCTGGAAAAACCCACAGAGTGCGCGTTCCGGGGTTCGAACCTAGGACCATTCGCGTTGCCGCACATGGAAATCGGTCCCTTATCCGCTAAGCCAACACAACCACCTATATTTCATTATTCGCAATAAAATACAGATTAAAATCAGTTTAATGTAGAAGGTCGTGGAATACTCTTAAATGTTAAAGTTCAGGTTTATAGACACTATGACTTCGCTTATACTTTACTCAAACATTATAGATTATATTATATATTATTTATAAATACATATATTTAATCAGTTTCGAAGCCACCTCTTCGACAGTCCGTAGATACTATGATTTGCAACTCTGTATATATAAATGAGTGCCCAGAAAAACTACACTTGCGCAATGTAGGTTAGTAAAAAAGAGAATCGTTAATTAATCTGTACGCGTTTGTGCCCTATAATCTCTGAATCGGCATAACCTTTTCAAATGCGGTTTTCACTAATGTATTATGGAAAGCTGCCTTTAACATTATTATTAATTTTATTTCAATCGATTTATAAATAAAAAATACTGAGTTCTTGCAATTTTATAACAAATTACATGATCATATTTTATACAAAACAATTTAAAAATATCCAGCAGTATATTATAAAAATAAGGGGTTAAGTTAATATATTCCTGTAGATATATTTGTGATACAAGAGGTAATTATAATTGCTAAACAAATGGCTAAAAGGCTATATCTTTCAAATAAACCATACGGCCTTTTTGCAAAACAAAGTTTATCTTTAATATGGTGCTACCCTATGCGCTTTTGTAATCACCAACTTTAACTGTTTAAACCCATTTTAAGTGATAAACCTCGCTGTATAATAAACTTAGTTTTGTAATAAGGCTAATTTTGTAATGAAAGTACAATGTATGCAAATATAAAACCATATTTCATTTTAATTTTCTTAGCTCATTGCTAATTTTGTAACTCATTACAAGTTTTAGCTCATAGAAATTTTATAAGTATTAAAAAATTTTGGCTCATTGCCAATTTTGTAACTCATGGAAACTTAGGACTCATGGCCAATTATGTAATTCATTACAAAATTTGGCTCATTGCTAATTTTGTAAGTCATTACAAGTTTTGGCTCATTGTCAATTTTGTAACTCATTACAAGTTTTGGCTCATTGTGCATCGTCTCGTCAAAGATTAAAAACAATAATGATAATAATAATATTGCTGCTTTTTATTTCGGCGTTATTAGCAATCTGTAATCATGTTATTTTTATGTTGTAATAATGTTCGTAAATTTTATAGACATTCCAATTAAATAATTATTTTTAATTTAAGTAGACAGTAATAGGTGATATTGTAATACCAAAAACGCTTGTTTTTAGTAATTAATATAAAATATAAAATTTTTTCTGGTGCTAATGTAATGGCTTTTGCATAATATAAAATATAATCTCCAATAGAATAGGTATGTATGAATGTGTATAATTTAACTCAATGATGAGAGCTTTTAAAATAACAAAAATTAGATTTTTTTTGTTTTGGGTTAATAAAATGAATATCTATCGGTTACCTTCGGTTGTCCTTCAAAGTAAGATGAAAGGTGAATGATCAAATGTGTATCTTGGTTTGCATAGACTCAGCCAGTCTTCCCTAAACAGAAATAGAGTTTCGGGGAGATAAAAAAAATGTATAATGTATTATGAAGCACTTTAATGACGGTTCTTGCGTAGTTTCTGTTTTATACGGCCTAAAAAGAACTTTATCTTTAGTATGAGTTTTTACTGTGGTTAAAATTGATATAATATATATTTTGGCTTATAATATAATAAGCGTACTTAAACCACATTTTGAACTGATACTAAACTTTGCTCTTTGGAAATAATACACATGATAATAATATCATTACGGTATATCCCTTACGCGGTGAGCAAATACGTTAGTGGATATATCCGCTTTGCGTTTATATATCGTGCCCAACATAACCATAACCATCTGATCGCCGTTCTCAGGGCACCTACACATGACATTTCTATTAGATGCCATACTATACAAATTATGTTTAAATAAACTCTGTTATATTATGTAAACCGAACTACTGTTTGTTTGTTTTGTTTGTTTATTGCGTTTTACGAAGAGACATGATCTAATTTTTGTTATACTTCTTAGGTCAATACTTTTAGCGATAAGTATATCAGAGTGCTTCTCAGTGATTCAAAGAATTATTGTTAGTCCTAGGTTTTTTCGGTGTCAATTATCACCATGATTCGTCAACATTTAACATGGTTATTACGGTCATATTGCAAAACATAGTTTATTTTATGTATTAAAAACTAAACCATTTTCTACTTTCACCGATTTTTATTTTGGTAAACTGGGGGAAAATCTTGCATAGGAGTATCAAACCCGCTGTGAGGGCAGCAACCCCAGTGTATCAGGCTCCTACTGACTAAAAAACCCCAGGGTGCTCCTCAAATTACTCAACCTAGACCTGGGAAATTTTAGTCGCCTGGAAACTAATAGGCTGTTTAGGCTCCTCCTCTAGGAGAGGTGGGTATAAAGAGCCCATCTCTTCAGCAGGCTGCACGCCGCCTCCGACTCCCTCAAGTCTACTTCCCGACTACTACTACTACATTCATCTACCCTTACCTTACTCTATTGCTAACTTATCAGTGACCTTAAACCGCAATTTAATGTCGTTCTAAAGATAAACTATGTTTTGTAATAAAGACGGCTTGCTCTAAAAAATAAATCTAGTTTAAGCCTGCATAAAAAGCTCACCTATGACGCGATTTAATTCAATCTTAATGATGGTTACAGTTTAAGAGTTGTTACAACTAGATTTTGATTCAATGCAAGACAATAAATACATTTCAGCGCTAAATAGATTTTTATGTAAGTTTAAACTAGACTTAATTTGCTAGTGCAAGCCGCCCTTAGACAGGGTTTCCAGTTAAAACCGCGTTTTATATAAAAATATTATTAGTTGTTTTATTTAAGCGCACAGTGTATGTATTATTGAAAAGACTGCATGAATAGTGTAAGATTACATGAGCTTGTTAAGAGTAGTAAGTGAGATTAAAGAATAAGCTGTAATTTTAATAATTTTTTTATGTAATCGTTTTATATGGTATTTGAATACATCAATTTCAAAGGATGAGCGAGTTATTTGGGACCCACAATAATATTTAAAGACAACATATCTGAAGTTCGGACCCGCACATGCAGTACGTGCTGAAAAAAGCGGACAAAGCTTTTGCGTTCTCTGGTACTTTCTCTGTATCATAGATGGGCAAAATGTAATCAGATTAATGAACTTGATTAACGATTACATTCTATATTTTTTACCATTAATATGACTGCATTTTGCTCATTTATGTTTTTAAACACTACAAAATCCGAGATTGTATACACATTTATGATTTCTTAATGTTTTAAATGGATTTAATCATGATTACAGAGCAAGAACATTAAATTTACGACTACACTTTGTAATTGTTAACCATTATCAGATTACATTTTGCCCATCTCTGCTCTGTATTGATTAACTTGTATACGTATGTGTCAGTTTTTTTCAAAATAACTCGTTCAGAATTTTTATAATAATTATTTATATAAAGAGCACGTTATTAATAATTGTTAATATTTTGTGCAATGCAGCACGTTTTGTTATGCTGTGGTTTCAGTTGTTTTTAAATAAAATTGCATAAATAATTGCAATTGTTTTATTTTTATGAATCTGTACTCACAATATCGCCCTTTACATTTTAACGTCCAAACCATTATATAAGCAAAAAATTCTTAATTCGTACTAAAACAGTCTTTATTCTACAGAATGGATGTAAATGAGGTAAAATATTATAAAACGACATATGTTTCATTCATTTTTAATCGAAAAGACCAAATTAAATATGTGTATAAATTTAACAAATAACATATTACATTCAGTACAAATAAATATAAAATAATATTTTTGTTATTAAAAATTAAACATCACAATTTCACAAAAAAAAAATACTTTGTAACCTTGATGATAATTTACCACAGACTTTATAGAACGGAATTGTTTTTTACGAACAAGCAGAGTATACCCAATCATCAGAATATGTAAGTATAAGTAAATATATTACAATAATAAAAAGGTACTAGTTCATATTAATGTAAAATATACCAGTGTTTTAATGTAATAATACCAGTGTATAATACTGCAATTATACCAGCTTATATTACCTTAGGGTTGGCGGAATAGTTACCTATTCCAGTGTAGATTACTGTAATTATACCAGTGTATATTATTGCAATTATACTAGTGTATATTACCGTAATTCCAGTGTCGATTACTGTGATTATACCAGCGTATATTACTGTAATTACACCAGTGTATATTACTGCAATTATACCCGTGTACATTACTTTAATTAGATTAGTACTGATTATTGTAATTACACTAGTATATATTACTGTTACTATGCCAGTTTAAATTAATGTAATTTACATAATACGAATAAAGGTACCTTCATGCAATATTACTGATAATAATACATGACTACACTGTATTTACCATCAGGTACTCTGCAGTCACTATTTCGAGCCAGCGTAAAAAAAAAAATATAAATAACATCGATAACCAGTTATTATAGACACCAATATTTTTTTAATTTGAATTACAATAACGACATCAATGCATGCTACAGAATTTCACTGTATATTTAATTCCATCATATAGACAGTAACGCTAAAATCTTGTTTTTGACGCTTACTGTAAAATGTATTCTTATACACACATGCCACTATAATTATCGACATAATATAACAATCACGACGTATTAAACTAGATCAAAGGTTGATTGAAAATGATTCTAAAGCCAAGAACTCGGTTTATTTAATTTTTATTTAATTAGAATATTAAGTTGACTCTATAATACTGAAGTTAAACTGTATAATAATTAATAACACCATGTACACCTGATAATATAGTACGTACCTATAGTCTATTTGAATTATCGGCTAAAAATTATAATCTGAACATCGATATAATCAAAACACATTATCTTATTCCACAAAGGAAGTTTATATTTTAACCCAGGTTTAAACAATGACAAGTTTTCGTTACTATGGTAGTTTATTATTTATGAGTAATAATAATACAATAGTGAACTTTTTACCATTGAAATGTGTTCTAAATATGAACTAATTCGTTTTGTAATAAGTACCAGATAGTCTACAGTAAAAACAAACTTTATTTTCGTATATGGTTAAATTTAGTTTAAACCTCTACTAAACTCTCTCTACTAAATTATGATAATGAATAAAATTACATTTTTTTTACAACACCAAAATTTACGCAACACATATCAGATAGTCGATAATACGACCGAATTATTTCACATAATCTCTCCGTAAATTTAACATTAATTATTAACATTTAATATGCGATACTAAAGCCGTTTTTTTTTTACTATCCGATACCGATAAAAGTGCAATGACGGCGTTCAGATATTATTACGATAAAAAAAAGTACTATATTTGGTTGGCGTTTAGTCGGTCCGTTTTTTATGGCGAACACTGCGTCAAATTCGTGTTCATAAACAAAGCAGAGAACTTTTGCGTGTAACTACTAATTTTATCAGTTTCGGTTAGAAAAAAAAAACGGATCAACAACAAAAAATAGAGATAAATTATCAAACAATATTTATCAATCATTACATTACACTTCTTAAAAATATAGAAAACATTTTTATATTGAAGAAGTTTTATTTTTAAGTAAAATAATTTATTTAAAAAAAGTTTTTTATTTTATTCGTCAGGACAATACGTTGATGACCGGTAAAGGCTTTCCAACAACACCGGGCGAAGAGGGCGAGCACTTGAGGTGCTCAGCCAGTGATTTATGGGTTGGGTGGCAACCCAATGGCACCCCTGCGGGTACGGACCCCGATTGGGGCGGCTAGCCAGGGACATGAACCTAACGATGATCAACTAGCGTTTCGGAAGCGACTACCTTGAGAAGAAACGCCGAAAGAAACTAAAAGTTGCGTCAGAGTGAATTTTAGATAGCGACAAAGATCGGCAACTCAAGAACTCTCCTTGCGTGACAATTGTTCATTGGCGGCAGCGACCATTTCCATTAGGGTAGCGTATTGTCAGTTTACCAATAAACGTGGAAGAAATACTAAATGTTACATTCGTATTATTTTTTAAAATTTCAAGCAAAAAATATCCTCGTATATTCAACAATAATAATATAAATTATTCGTGGACATTTTGGGTAAAAATTGTAAGATAATTTATCCTGATTCTTTATAAAATTTATAAGCGAGTCACTAAGACAGTCTTTGTACTGATACACTTTCGATCGACATATTAACACATGACTAAACCCTGACAAATATTTATAGTAAACTTATATAATTATTATGTAAACATCAATAAAATATTCTCTTTTATTCCAACTAATCTTTTCATCAAATATTACACTCCTTAATTTTACTTCTTAATTCTAATAAGCTTTGGTAACTTATGGAAGGTATACTAAACATGGCCTCCAAACATGTTTTAAAACTGAGATTTATTGTCGCTACTTTGTCTTTGCTCAGACTTTACTCAATCAACTAACTCACATCCCCGTTAGAATTAAGAAGATCTCTAACTCTTACTTTGGCCGAATCGTTGAACTGTGGCATGGTCTTCCGGCACGCGTGGGCCCACTGTCCTGAGATATGTCCTTTAAACGTAGCGTGAAGAGATTTCTGCAGGCCAGTATAATTGCTGTTATTATCGATAGTTTTTTTTACTGTTGATAGCCGTAGTATTTTTTGGACTGCACAATGCTTACCATCAGGTGTGATGTGGTCTTACGAGTCAACATAAAAAGAACTCACCACATAAATTAATTAATAACTATTTTTTTAGTGGAAACTTTACTGGTGTATGTATTTTTTTGTGTGGTTTTATTGTTTCTATATTGCTGTGTGTGTCCCTGAAAACGTAAAAAATAAAATAAATAAAAATAAATTAAAATAAAACATAGGTAAGTCAACAAACAATTTTCTCAATTTGGCTTTCGCTCTGTAAATACCCTTTTTTGTAACCCGGGGTAAATCCCTAACGGGCCTTCACCGACTAAAACCCCCGGGGTGTTCCTCCTCTCGCCTGCCGAGTACTAAGGGCAAGGCTGAGCCATCAACGCTCTGTAAATACCTAGGCTATACTCAAATTCCTATTAGGTATTTAGTTTATAGTCAAAGACGGACTTACTCCCTTAAAAAAAGTATTTTATTTCATTCTCGTCATAGTGAGCACACCACATCTGATGGTAAGTATGGTGCAGTCCGAAGAACCACTACAACTATCGCCAATAAAGAAAAACAACCGGTAGTCGCAGTGATAATGCCGGCCTGCACAAATACCTCTTCACGTTTCGTTTAAACGACCCAATACCATAGGACGGTAGGATCACGCTCGCCGGAAGATTATTCCACAGGCCAACGACAAGGCAAAAGTAAGAGTTAGAGAACCTTTAAATTCTAGCCGAGACGTGAAAGTCTAAGCAAAGTAAGCTTAAGTTTATTATAAATCTCAGCTTAAGATAATATCAAAATGTATACATATTTAGGTATAAATTATTTAACGACTCCATTGAGAATAAATACTATACACATATTGTAGCTACTATCAAAAGAATGAAAAATTCCTACTCAGCATTTAAAAAAAAAAAATATCAGGATGTGAAACGAAATAAATCACGGAAGTATTGCCTCTGGACAACGAAGACGCTATCCTGGTCTAAAATTACAAACAAACTGATAATTGTATGAAATTTTCAGCTCATTATACTAATACTGTGTTAATTAGGTGGAAAAATTCAAGAAATCACCAAGTTCATCAATCAGTTATACAAAATTCACAAAAAGAGTTCAAATTTTACAAAATTGTGATAAAAATACAATAACTTGTATAGATCATCTTTTTAATAGGTAAAGAAAGCTTGAATCACTCAGCTCGAAAAAAAAAATTTTCGTTTCACTGCCAGCTGTCCGTATGTATGTAAATTTATTATTAGCGTTAATGACTAACGCTCTAGCGCCGAAACGCATCGTGTGCCCTCACTCAAATTATTTAACCCCTTAACCTACTACCATTGCCGTAGCCAATCAAGCATAGCCCGTGTACGATGATGGGGCCAAAGGTGAATATTTCGGGCATAGCCTATGGTAAGGAATACCGATTCACCCAATTCTGACACGTGTGGAAAGATTGAAGATGTGCATCACTTGCTGATGGAGTGTGCCCGGAACGAGACACAAAGGAAGTCACTGATGAGCAAGTTGAAAATTAACAGATAAAGTATTGGAGCAAGGCACGGCATTTTGGCCAATCCTTTGTCCAGTGAAGCCAGAATGCTGTGCCAGATGGTGACGCTAATCCGCGACTCCCCTTGGATGTAAGGACGTAGGTTAGGGCCCAATGGGACTGATATATTCGTTCGAATAAAACCCCTAAATAAAAAAATAAAAAGTAGCCTATGGTACGATGATCGGGCCAAAACTGAATATTACGGGCACAGCCCGTAGTAAGATGATAGGGAGAATTATAAATATTATTGGCCGCGCCCTCTTAAAATGATTGCAGAAGTCGTGTAAATGGCTCGAAGGCTCATAAACTTGTTTAACGTTTCCGGGCCAAAATTGTCGAATATAAATCGAATGTAAAAGGTTAAGAGGTTAATCTAACTGAACTGATAATTATTAAATTGTATAATTCACTGAATATAGCTTTTCGCTAAATCAGACATAACATATACAGACAAAATGTGGTACGTAAAAAACTATGCGCTTTTAACATATAACCTCTTAAGCAAAGTTAACATATTATAATTTTACTACGTAGTTTAGTCAAAATTAAGATCTTATAAAATTATACTGTTTTCTTTTGCTTTCTATTTGAAGAAACGTCTTTATAACATAATATAATACTCCGTTCCCTCAATATCGCTATATAGATTTTATACTATATTGAAAAAAAAACATACAAATTTTGGCAAGGGCAGTATCGCTGCGCTTAAAAAAAGTTTAAAAATTATTGATTTGAAAGTTTACCATCTGGTTGTTCACCGGCGTATATCTTAAAAATTGATCGAGAGAAGGTCCGTTCCTCCCCAAGGGATCCTTAGGGAACATTATCATGTCATCGACCCACGTGAAAGGCAGTATACGGTTATTTATAAAAAATGTCCACTTAGGATTTTCATTTGCCAAGTCTCTGTAATTATCACCCGTTACAATGACTCCGTCGAATTCAGCTGCGCATTGGATGATGTAGCTGAAATAGGAAAATAATTGGACAAGTGATTATCGTCGCCAATGGACAACTGCAACCCAAAGAGCGTTGTTTTTTTTTACACCTGGCTCGATAATTTCACGACAGTGCACCTGATGGTAAGAACACTGTAGTCCAAAAACGAAGGCGACTATCAAAAGACTAAAGTATATCGAGTCTCCGTCATCATATCGGCCCACATATAACACGACTGAAGGTCTCTAGGTAATTTTTTTTTGTACACTGGCTCGACATAGTGACTACAGAGTACTTGATGGTAGGTACAGTGTAGTCCAAAACGAAAGCGACTATCAAAGGATGAAAATCCATTGATAGTCCACATCGTCATGTCGGCCCGCATATACTACGACTGAAGGTCTCCAGGTATATGAACCACTGGATATACACAAGCTGATCCCGAAACGCGACTAGCCGAAACTAGTCACTATGACGGGCTTTACACCCATGCACTGTGGCCGCGATTCAGACGGGCACCGACGCCCTCCCACCTCGCTGCTGCTCGATTAGCACCACCAAGGAGTCACGTGTAGGGAAACTAGGGTAAAGCCTACGGACGCGAGCAGCTTCGACTCCCAAAAGGTATTCAAGGTATTTCAAGGTATTCATTCAGGCTTCAGGTATTTGAGTTACTGGACATATGTAAACGGATCCAGAAACGCAACAGGCCAAAGTGAATCACTATGACGGTCTTAACACTCGTGTACTGTGATCACGGCTCAGTAAATTGTTATTGCGTTGCCGACCAAAAAGGAAGTAGTCCAATGTCCTCTTAAAGAATCTTGTGTCAGTTTTGGGGAGTCACGGAATATGTTCCAGAGAACCGCTGCTTCAGAGTGTGAGGATACGCCAACGATGAACGGCGAATGGTACGCGTTTGAAATGGCGCTGGAGGTACCAGGTTGAATAGTTCTTTACAATTCCCAATTTGTATTAAATTGGAAAGGAAGTAATTTCGGTTTGCATTATTTGTGACATTCAATTCAAGCGTAATAAAATGGATTTTTTTTAAACCAATTATCACTTGCGATCAAAAATGGATCGCCTACAATAACGTTAATCGAAAAAGATCATGGACCAAGCATGACAAACCAGCACAAACCATATCGAGGGGTGAAAGACTATTTGGTTTAAGCGACATTTTTTGGTCATATAGTAATATATATATTTCTGATCTCTTGTCCACTATGCCACATAGCCATAAACTGTATTATTAAAAAGAAATTTTGTCAATTGTTTTCGCGTGTTTGGTAACAGAGTCTCCTTTATATGTAAAAAAAATGTAAAAAAAATTACCGATCGTCGTATGGGGTGACAGTACGACCCTCTATTTCCCTGGACGGCGTGTATATGACGTGTCCTCGACGCTCCATTTCGTCTAATAGCCTTGGATCCGTGCTGTACCCGAACTTACACCTAGAAACATTAAGAGTTCCGTCAACCAGATTGGTGTCCAAATTTGGAGCGTGAATGCACGTGTTCTCAGGCCCAGACCTAGGGGAGGGGATGCCTGAGCACACCACCCAGCATACCCATTGAATGATATCTAAAAAAGTGAGCTTGTTTGTCCATAAGAAATAGGTTGAAAATTTATACAAGTCTTCGCCGACGTTTTAAAAGTTAACTCAAATGTCCCATAAGATACCACGTCTTTAGTTACGCAGAGGTTGATTTTCGTGATTATATCGCTTTTTATGCGATAAATGATATTTACAATGTTGTAGAAGGGTGGAGGGGGCGACAAGTAGTAGTTTTCGCCCCGCCTTGAAACACTTCAAGATCGTTGTTATGCTGTTATGGGCGTGTTGTTCTTGACCTGACTGGTGTTGTGGGTCTAAGCAGCGACAAGATACCCGGATGGTAGTGTGCTGCGAGGAATTGATGATGTGATGGGCTGGAGTGCGCTCGCTTGGATCGTTAGTTTTGATGTCAATCATTGACTACTGAATATTGAAGTACTGACAACAAGCTCAAAGGGATTTCACCCAGTCATGAAATAAGTTTCAAAAAACAGTCATTCCATTTAGATACAAAAATTTCCATCCATGACTTTTTTACCTTTGTCGGCAAACGGACTGGCAGCCCACCTGACGGTAAGTGGTTTACCGTCGCTTACGGATAACTGTAACGCAAGGAGCGTTATTATTGCATTGGAAACCTAGATGAACATTAATCATTGGCTTGAAGAATCTCCAGTGGGATTTTCGTCCTATAAGGCTTTACGATATGATTTCAAGTTGCTATTTGAATGATGAAGTATGAATGATTTGATGATGAAGCGCGCCTTTAGACTTTAGGGATATTAGATTTAATTTTATTTATATTTTAAAAGTCCTACCTGAATCTAGGCACGAACGCTTTCACGATGTGCCCGCGCTGAAGGAAATAATCTATACAGATCTTGAGCCCCTTCACTGAAAACTGTTTACCTTTCGTGTGTCTGTAATTATTAATGACGATTAATAGAAAACACCTCGGGTTTGCACCCGAGGCTCGGAAAATCGTTGAAAATTAAAAATCTTGCTTTAATACTTTTCAGTTGCCTTTTACATCTTCTGTTTTGCAGAAACTTGAACGGCAGTTATTTTTGTGTTACATGTATCTGCATACACGCTCTTTAAATATTAAGGACGGTTTTAACAAAATCGATTCATTCAAGACGAGCTTACTCGTATTTGTTACAAACGCACACATACCAATAAGCATTTTGTTATTAGCTAATCGATTAATGACAGCTAGTGATATAAAATTAAGCAATTTGAAAAATTAGGATTTCGAAGTACCATTAAAATACTTTTTTTTTGAAGATTAAAACTTATTGGGTCGATTTCTCTATAGACGACGAACAATATCATCTCGATTTTTAGAAGATAGCCCTATTTATACGCCAGCTACTATAAAAACACTAAATTGAATCTTATACGCGAGAAAAATATTTCCATTATGGGCTGACGTTTTGAATTAGTTACACAGGCGTTGGCCAAGAGGAGACTGGAGTACTGCAGTGTCTTCGCCAGGAGCGTGAAGTCACAGCCTCCCCCCGCTTATTTTCGTTATAAATTGAATAATCAGTCACGGCAAACAACATTCGCCGTAGCAATATGTTTACAAGGAGACACAAAACGGTAAGATAAATCTATTAGGTCTGGGAAAAAATTCGTGGCATTTTTTCATTGAAATTCGACTAGTCTTCTTAAGCGCGTGAATGAATTTATTTGAACCAAATATGTTCCTTTGTTATCGATAATGTTTCGACATTTTTTAGGTAGATCCATAATTCCATCGGTGAAGACCTTCTGTGGTTTCTGGTTAAAGAACTGGATCAAGTAGTTTTCACAGGCTTCTTTTGAAACCAAGTTAATTCCATGAAGAGAGCTCTGCAGAGATCAGAATAGATAATAGTCAGAGGGTGCTATATCCGGACTATAAGATGGATGCAACAAAACTTCCCAACCGAAGTTCTCTGAATTTATGACGAGCCATCAAAGAAGTGTGTGGTCGGGCGTTGTCACGATTATAGACAATACCTTTCTTATTTATCAATTCGGGCCTTTTTCTTTCAATCGCCAAGCCTAATCTTTTTAGTGAACCACAGTAGAGTCGATAATCAATCGAATCACCAGTCGCAAGTGGCTCGTGGTGGACGATAACCATCCTTTTTTTTTTTTTACTTGGGGAAAGTCCTCATAGGACCGTCTCGGCTGCACAGGGGGGTTGCGCAGCCGAGGTGTGTCGGACTTATATCGACTAAAAACCCCAAGGTGACTACTTCTGCGCATTGGCGGGGACTGCGGGTCCTGTAATCAATTCGCCGCAGCCCCGTCGCGCCGCGCCCAGTGGGCACGATCTCGGTGGGAGTTGTTGCCTTCCCCGATACTGCTCGTTGTATTTAGGCAGAGCACGTCACAATGCTCTGCCTACTTCCCCAGGGTCGCTAACCAGTCGCTCAGGGCCCCCACCCTGAGCGGCCACGACCCCAAACACATCAGCCAACCGGTCGTGGATCGACCGGTCAGCTGGGACTGATGCACCAGGGCGGTTGCCGGCACCCTGGCTCCTTCTTCGAGCGGCCTTTTTTCGCTCTCGCTCTGCAGCCTCCTTCTGGGACATAACATCCTCACAGAAGGAGGCCACGGCCCTCCAATTGTCATACCCTGCCAGCATAGCAGACACCACTGCTGGCACGGAGAGGTCGTGTCCGATCCTTCGGACCAGGTCCCGCCGCTCGCTATCCCACGCCGGAGTGTGCGAGCGTATGTTGGGTGGAATCCAGGTCCGAACTGCAGTGGTAGCATTGGGCCGTCGCTTCTCGTCCAAACCGGCACAGGTACTCAGGGAAACATCCATGTCCCGTGAGTACCTGAGTCAGACGGTAGGTGACGTGGTCTCTACAACCCAGCCAGGCTTCGAGGTTCGGCAGAATGGCGCCGACCACGCGCTGGCGCATGCATCGCACCTCATTGAGTTGCACGCGCCACATTCTGATTGCTGATCGACGCTCTTCCGCCTTCAGCCTTTCAAGCGCCGCGGGAGGCACACTTACGCCTCTCAGGCTGAGTTCACGGACTCGTTTGAACACTGCCGTATCCACCTCCGCCTGGATGTTAAAGGGCATAAAGCGTGCCAAGATTGTCGCCGCCTCATAGGAGATGGTTCTATAGCCGCGTGCGATCCGTATGGCCATCAACCGCTGCAGACTGTGTAGCTTCTGTCTGCAGCGGCGGACGCGCAGTCTGTGACCCCAGACTGGCGCCCCGTAAAGGGCCACGGACCGCACGACTCCGGCATAGAGGCGACGAACTCCCTCAGTGGGTCCCCCGAGATTGGGTAGGAGTCGGTGCAGAGCACCCACTACCCTTTGGACCCGGGGGACGAGGCGCTCGATATGTTCCTCGAAGCCCCAACGACCGTCAAGGGTGAGCCCGAGATACCTAATGAACCGGCCCACCCTTATATGTGTGTCACCTACTCGGATCGACGAATCGGGTGGTTCCCTGCCTCGCGGCAGTTTATGGAACCATAACGCCTCGCACTTATGAGGCGCTACTCGAAGGCCCAATTCGTGGATCTTGGAAACGACCCGTGCTACCCCCTGCTCGGCGAGCTCGATGGTCCCTGCGAAGGATTCCCCGGCGGCAAGTACTAGCGTATCATCTGCATAACAGACGACGCTGACACCGCCGGGGAGTTGCGCACGCAAGACCGCGTCGTACGCGAGGTTCCATAAAAGGGGTCCTAGAACCGACCCCTGTGGAACCCCGCAGTACACCTCCCTCGTATAACGAGCATTGTTTCGACCCATGTACGAGATGTACCTGTCATGCAGATACGCCCCGACAATACAGCGCAGGTAAGGGGGCACATTGTGATGTTCGAGCGCCCCCTTGATCGCAGCCCAGGGCAGGGTGTTAAAAGGACGATAACCATCCAGTCCCACCAACACACACAACATCACTTCTTTCGGGGTCGATGTTAGTTTAGCAAATGATTGTGAAGGTTCACCATCCGTTAATCACAATATTTTATGCTTCCAGTTGTCGTACGTAATCCATTTTTCATCTCCGATTATTAGACGTTTTAGAAATGGCTCGGAAACGGAGCTCGAATGAAATCTCATTCCGTTTCAGCAGCGTATCACAGATGTTTAATCGGTCCGTCATGTTTTTTACGCTCAACTCATGAGCTCTATTCGTCAAGCTGTTTTTATAACCAGCTTTGTGTAAATTATTCAAAACCTTTTTATGGTCAATGCCTAACTCCATACCAATATTGACACTACTGATATGCTTATCTTGTTGGACTTTTTCAAGTATTTCATCAGCTTTTTCAGTGATTGGACGACTGCAGCGTGACTCATCTTTCACATTAAAGTTATCGAAATGAAAGTGAGCGAACCATTTCCACACAGCGGAATTTGATAAAGTACCTTAACTGTATACAGCATTTTTTTTTTTCGTAAGCCTGCGCAGCGTTGTTCCCATTGTCATAATGATATCGTAGAATACAACGGATTTTTTCATTATTCAGCTCCATGTTCGAGTGCAACATACTTTCGAACCACTGCACAGATTGCAATGTTTCTTACATTTAACTAACGTTCGGAAGGTCACCTTTAAATATGCACTCATTGGTGTTGCTGTAATTTATGTTTCTTTAGTTATATGTGACCAACGCCATTCATCGGGAAAAACGCCACGAACTTTTTCCCAGACCCAATATATTTAGTATTGTAAGTCAATCATTTGCGCTATGAGAATTGATTCCTGAATTGAATAATAAATCCGAAAATTCAGAGATCTTTTCTCTTTGTAATATAGTATTGAAAAATTATCTTAATAAAACAGCATGTAAAAAGAAATCTTTATGATTTACAGGTACAAGCTTGACCTGTATCACACCTGATGGAAAGCAAAAAGGCCGATAAAGAAGCGCTCGCCCAACAAATACCGATTCACTTGTTGCTTGAAGACTCCCATTTTACATAATACTAACCATACCAGACTCGGGAAGCGAATTCCACTCCTCAGTGAGGTTTGGTGGTAAAGAGAAAGTACTTGTATATCGCTTCGCACGATGGATAATTAATAAGTTAAATAAAGATACAACTTGAACTCTCCTTAGTAATCGTTATTCTACACTAGAAAGGTCAAGTTAAATTATTTTTTACCGTAAGTTTAAAATAGCTTTACCAAATTGTGAATACGCGTATAAATCATCTTAAATGAGGGTATTCCAACATTGGTACAATAAAGCTAAGGTGTTTTGGGGTCAATGCTCAAATGGATTGCAACAGTACATCGTTGGGATGCCTTTCTAGACTAGCTTCGGCTTGTCGCGTTTCGGAATTCACTCCTGTGCATCCATTTATCTATACAATAGGTTTTAAAAACCCTGTCCGAAACGAAATACGCATATTGGTAACACGATAAAATTACCATAATACATGAGAAAAATATATTATTCTAGAACAATAAAAAGTCACTGTCATATAAAAATTAATAATTTTTCATGTAATTTATTCTGGGATTACTTACAAAAAAAGTTAAAAGACTAATGAAACGATTTAATTGATAAACGATGCATGGAATCATTGGGAGTCATGACATTTTTGACGTCATGACCTACTAGCATGATCCTTTACTTTCCTTTTAACCTTTTTTTCACAAGCTACACACGCTTCCAGTTTTGCCATAAAAGGTTGCTCCATTTAATTATTTTTTATTTTACTCGGATTTTTTGCTCTTTAACTAAATAGTCTAAAATCTATACCGAGTAAGCGCCTTCAGTGGTCCAACAGGGTTTTTACAACATACAATATAGATATCATATCGTGATATAAAAAATGACGGTGGCAAATATCACTGTATTCTCATTTCTTAAAAATTTGCGTCAATATTAGAATGTACTGTATTTAACACCAGGTGTAAAGCAAGCGATTTAAGGTATTTCGATAAGTAAGAATTTCATGGTCACTGGTTGTTTAACCTAATTCCACCTACTTGTTGCGGAAGGTGCAACAATACCATAATTTTCAAAGCCATGTTTTGTTGTTACTCCAATATTGATTCTAAAGTATTCCAACTCTTACCTCAGATGCGTCATCCGACTGTGAACGATTATCCAGGTGGTTTATTCCATTCCTCATATAATATTGGGTTCGTCAAAAAAAGAGTGAAGAGATTTTTAAGCAGGCAGATGATAATAGCGAATATCGACAGTTTCTCGATAGCTGCAATACGTTATTGAACTACATTGTGCTTAACATCAAGTGTTTAGTCACTTTGCAACTAGAACCTATAAAAAAAGGTTTTCAAGGTGTCGATAAATTAGTTTGACTATTTGCAGCCAACCTCAAAGACTAAACATATATTTTAGAATTGTTGGGTAAACATCATGGTCATTAACGCCAATAACCAAACAAAACATTAATTATAAAATTTTTAGCTAAGAAATCCGACTGTGCCACAACTGACGGTGAAGATGAGTTTAATAAAGGTCGAATTCTTAGCTAATACTGTTCCTTGCCATCAGGTTTTCAAGTCTACTTTGGTAAACGATCTGGTATAAAAAAAATCTAGTAAGTATCGTAGCAAAATTATCAATTAGCATAAAGTCTAAAATAAACTTCCCTAAATAGGCTTCGACCTGTCGCGTTTCGGAATTAGCTCTCGTTTGTCTAATTATCTATAGCCTAGAAGTCTGTTGTAATATAGTTAGACCGGCATGGCTATGGCGCTCGTCAAAGAATGCTCAGGTTGTAATTTATACACACAACTTTAAATTTGCTTAGACTTTGCTAAAACATTACAATTTATATTACTCAATGAATGTCAAAGGATTTGGTAAGTCACCGATTTTGTAAATTTGGATTTGGCTCTGCCAATACTATGGCTATACTCAAGTTCCTATTATATATTCAGTTTTTTGTCAAAACTAATTTTTTTTAGTACTTTACTAAGCAAAGTCGAAATAGTGTCTATAAATCGCAGCCTCATATCTTGGCGGTCATAATCGTTCTTGGAGTACACTGTACTTACCATCGTGTAGTAGCAACTTAACTAGGGTAAAAAGAACAATCTTAGAATGTTGTCTTCTTAGAATCAATGTTATTTAGCATAATTTATAGTCAAAAGTACAATAATTAAAGCATTTTTACGAAAAAAAAACCTGTGCGTTTATTTCATTTGAGAATGTATTTTATGTGTTACGTAAAAGTTTTATTTTACGCGTATTTATAGTACTTTTCGAGTAATATACTCAAACTCAAAGTAATTTTAATGATTTTGTATTTTTACAGTATTCTAAATATGGTTTCATTATCCTGTAAAATTCTATTTTTTTCTAAAAACACATAGAAGGACTTTTTTTCCTATTTTATGTTCGGTCAATTTTCAATAACATTTTAATCTTAAGTTACATTAATTAATAGCTTCATATAATTAATATCATTTTTGACATAAGCAAAATCAATATTTCGCAATAGAGCGTGATTGCCGACTAGTTTATCGGAACACACTCCACACAAATTAGTCGTTTTGCTTTCTTCCGAACAACATTGGAGTTACGGCTGCCTACTGCTGATCGAGATTTTTCATCTGATATTATCGTCATAAAAATAGTAATACTTTTCATGCTTACTCTATACATAGTGATTTGTAAATAGATTAGACAGCCGCAAATCGGTTTAAAGACAGCCATGGACGAAAATATGTTCGTGACGCTGCTCAAATCATCTTTTACAGACGTAAAAGCTTTGATGTGAATTAGCGGCGTTTACGAACCTGCATTCGCTCCGTTTTGAAATAAGTCATTTTATAGTTCATCTCACAATTGGATCTCTCATCATATCCCATCCTAATTTTTTAGTGTTTCAAGCCATATTTTTAGATAAAAAGTTTCACAATAGGAACCGCATGTTGCTTCTGCAAAGTTTAAAGTCCATCCCCATTGTTGGGTCCTTCAAGCCTGTTTTTTTTTTTTGGTAAAATCCCGAAGAACACGCAGTAAAGATAAATTGATTACTACTTACTCCATAGCGACATTGCTACCGTCAATAACGATCATTCGAAGATCAGACTGTGGTCTGTTGTCGGTCCGGGGATGGTAGATGTTGCTACCTACACTACTCCTGGAGGGAACCTCACCTAAGATCACCTCTTTGATGTATATATCTTCCAACGTCTCGGTAGCTCGCGATATCGAGTCCTAAAAATAATACTATCAATGAGATATTTTAAGTGGTAACCCTTCAACACTTTCATGTGTGATTAATTTTTATAACGTTATTAACAAAAATTACAGGAACTATATTTGGCAAGTGATATTTGAAAATCAATGTCAAAATTTGTTAGGATACTGGTGACTCAACTGCTAACCGGGCAGTAGACTTGAGGGAGTCTGCTGCACGAATGAGACGGCAGCGGCGTGCAGTGTCTGACGCGTCGCCTGACAGAGAAGTCCGGAGAGGTGTTTTTTTTACATCTCTTCCAAAGGAGGAGCCTAAATAGGCTATTTGCTCCCCGGGCTACTGGGAGAATCAGGATTTCCAGGCCTGGGAAGTTACTTGAAGATCACCCTGGGGTTTTTAGGCAGTAGGAGTACTGATACACAGAGACTACTGCCTTCACAGCGACCCTGATGGTCCTAGGAGTTTCCCCCGGGCTACCAAAAAAATTTGTTGTCAATCTTCGAATCATCACTGATATTGTTGCGGTTCGCGGCACTGTGTCAAATAACTAGGTTTATTAAAGTTTATTTATTTTATTGAATCAATGTTTATATTTTGTAAGAGTTACAAGAATCTTGACTAATAATGGTAGTTCATTAAAATGACAAATTTAATATATGTACATGTTAACGTAAGTTGTAAATCGCAGCCATTTACTGAAATGAGACGTTTAATTGGTTAGCTAAATTGTTTATTGTGGTTGTTTTTTTATCCGTTTATCGCGAGATAGAATTATCTATACAGTTAGTTTGAAATTTAAAGGTGATATGACGCCTTCAGTTTTGGTCGTAAATTTTGCTAAAAGTATTTTTCATAGATTAATACTTACGGAAATGTTGGTCAGACTTTTTTCAATCCTCCTGGGCATTGTACATCCAATAAAAATCTTTTCCGCAATAAACTCCAGCAATCTCCCTTTACCAGATTCATTCAATTCCGCAATACCTTTTGTGAATTGCTTCATTCGTCTAGCAAGCATATCACTAGGCCCATGTACCACTGTTACGTCTGAGTCCGAACATGTAATAATGCTGGTGTTGCTGACATTTACTAAGGTGCACTCTTCATTTTCTGACACATTTGACAAATTAATGACTGTATCATTTGTTTTGAGTGTTTGATTGAAATCATTATCCCCAGTCAAATCAATAGTTATGTATGAATCTTCCTCCGTCTTCATTGTTGAATTTACGTGTGTGTTTTTATTTTGTAATACATTTGAGTTATTATTAAAACTATGTTCATTTTGATGTCCAGCAATGGGTGTTGAACATTTAATTCTTGAAATTTTTGTCGGTGTCTTAGCACTAGTGTCTTCTTGGTCATCAGGAATGATAATTAAATTTTCTGTATTGTTTGGAACATTAGAGTTTATTGTTTTAATTATAGGTATTCTTTCTTCAGGAGGCATCGTTGGCGGTAAGGGAATGTCGGATACCCTACTAATTATGGTTTCAAAACGTCTAGCTTGGAGAATCTGAAGTGTATTTAATAGTTTTTTTATTTTCTTCTTTGTTTTATTCTTCTTCTTTTTACGGTTGTGAATGAATTTGGGTAAACTTAATGATCCACTCATGTTTAATTTGCTATTGCTAGAACGAATGGAAGTGTCTGATTTTTTCTAAAAAAATAAAACATTTTCATATTATAAATTTGTTTCAAAAATTGAAATTGGCTTAAAATCAGCATGACTGTATATTTTTTTTACACTGGCTCGACAAAGTGAGTACAGTGCAATCCAAAAACGAACTCGACTATCATAAGATGAAAATCTATTGTATCTCCATTGTCATGTCGGCCCACATATACCATAACTGAAAATCTCTATGTATATGAGTCACTGAACATTAAGCTGATCCCAAAACGCAATATTCTAAAGCAAGTCACTATGACGATCTTTACACTTGTGTACTGTGGCACAACCCAGTTCGAATAATGGCCCTAATAACACAAAATAACTGATAAGTCTAATTTTAACAGTTAATATCTTCAGTTCCTTAATTTATTTAGGCGCGATTAGGTTTCTTACAGCCACTGATTGACATGATCCAACAGCGATTGCCAGGCCTTGTACCACTTTGTATGGATTTATATTGAAAACCATCCAATGTGACTATGGAATCCTGTGAGCTGACACGATTGTGGGCTTGATATGCCGCCTGACAGCACCCTACAGTCACGCACATCACACGTCTTTACATAGTTATACAGAACAGTACATGGCGGACTGGCAGCCATTACCAACCAACCACTGCCAGCATCAAATCATGCCATTAGGCCTAATTATAAATTATATATTATTTTAATATTTATATATTTTTAAATATAATAGCCAAAACTATTTATAAAAACAATAACAATGTTGTTTGGACCTCAAGGGGTCATTTATTTTTTCTAACTTGGCAGAGTCCCCAAACCATGGCTAATGGGTACGCATGTTGCTGTTAGAAAAATCATTATGACTACCAACACTAAAGAAATCTATGGTGTGGGTCACCATATGAAGTAATGTGAAATTAAACAAAAGTAAAAAAATATACAGGCAAAATAAAATGTACAAGAAATTAAAATAACACACTAATATAGGGCTTTTTTAAAGCTGAATGCCACAAATGAACCCTGTGGGTGCTACTTTTTGTGAAGGTCTTTGGAACTACTACTGTACTGTATTAATGAAAATCATAATATAAAAACACACAAAGCAAACAAACAAATAAATTTAAATGTAATAATGCATTGTATGGGTTAGTTTGCAATAAATGGGAGTGTATGTTTAATTTGGGATTATCTGGAAATTGTTCAGGATGCCTAATCTGTGCCATTTTATATTATTTATGCCATTACATGTCAAATGGCTTTATGCACTTTACACTTATGTGACATGCACAATGATATTTCTATTACATGGCATGCAGGTTTTCTCATGATGTTTTCATTCATTGATGAACATGTGATGCCTAAACATGTAATAATTCTAAAATTCCAGAGGTGTGTGCTATACTTTGATAAGTAAGTAGAAAATAACAATATAATTTTCAGCTATCAAATAAAAGTATATAAGTCAGCTTTATGTTAGTTTGGACATAGCAAAAACATGCCTTCTCAAATAAATTTGAGAACTCAGCCTCACACCTCGGCCTCCATTGTGTATATATACCATGCAAAACCAATTACAGATTGTTATATATATATATGGATTTAAAAGGATAAAATGTTATTATTTATTCTGTAGTACTAAGTTAGTAGTAGGACTAAGTTCTCTAACTCTTAATGTAGCAGTCATTGGGCTGCGAAAGTCTTCCAATGAGTGTTTTCTCAATGTTCTATGATATTAAATCCTTTAAACAAAGTGTGGAGATAGTTGTGTGGGCCGGTATGATCACTGTGACTATTGATAGGTTTTTACTATTGATATTCAGTGTCTGTTTGTTGTTATTGTGCAGTGTTAAAATGAAAAAAGAGAACAGAGATGAAAGGCGGTAGAATACTGAGTGTGGGAACTAATAGCAAAAATGAAAAGATAAAAATTAGCAAGGTTTAATTCAAGTGCATTTAAGTTTTTAGTTTTTTAATAGTTTTGGCAATGATCAGGGTCCTTAAACAAAAAGCATTATTTTATTAATATTTTGTCAATGCCGTACATTTGTATTTTTCTCCTAGCATTAACAGTCAGATAAACAAACATTTCTTTGTCTCAGGGCTCAGGTATGTTACAAGGAATATCTTGATCACTGTTCGATTCAAATATTGTTATAGAATATTTATTGATGTTACAAAATTTTTATTTGTTATGCATTTCCAAATTGGGGCTGTTGTTACATTTGAATATTTTCCAATGAAAAAAATGATTTGGGTATTGTATATGAAAATAGATTATCAAAACTGTTAAATACATACTAGTTCCTAACATATTATAGTATGAGTAACTGTAGAATGAAAATAAAGCAGAACAGGTTGTTAAAGGCAAGAGCATATTATAACCTCAGAATAGTATAGGTTGGTTTAATCACCCTGCATTTGACATCACCCAAACAAAAGCTGAGTAAAAGACTCAACACTTTTAGAATCATGGCTATTAAAAACAGTTTTACCTTCCAATTACTTTACAACTACGTATAAAATATTTAACTAACAGACAAATGAGATCTCGACGGCTTCCCCATCTTGCAAATTATCCTTTTTGTTAAGTTTTAGGTAAATACACAGGATTTTTATATGGGAGATGATATTTTAACTCTTCAAATCTCAACAATTTATCGTATACAAAACAAAATTAAAAACATTCGCCAATCGCCATCTTTAACTAACTAGTGTTGTTCTCTAAACTGTCATAACTAAACCTAATCGATTATGGGTACCAATAACAATATCCAATAAATATAAAAATATAATTTAATTATAAACTTTTGATAATAAAAGCCTTTTTCACGGAGCTGTTAAAAACCCTATTTTTGTCAAACCTGCTTTCAAGCATCTATCAGTGGACACGGCGATTGACAATGTGTCAAAATTATTATTTAACTTCTTATTTTTTACAATTTAACGTCGGTTTTTTTCTGTTATAGATTCCTTGAGGCTTGCTGTCTTCTTATAGGATCAAATATTATAGATAAATATACTTGACAATCACATAATTCTTTCATACTAATGAAATTTAAAGTCCGTCTAACTGATAGATCGCCATCAAATTCCCCCTATTCAAAGTGGTATGAGGTAAGAGTAGTGTTGTTTTTTATATCATTGTAGCTTCATAAATAATAAGATGTTTTTCATTATTTACGAAATTAATAAATTTGATGACATCATAATACTCCGTGAACACTAATATTTTTACGAAAAAGTTTAATTCCTTGAATACTATATTTTACACTAGCGTTTTTACATTAAAATGAATCTCAGAAAATCTTTTGATTTAATCTTTTGGTCTCTTAAATTTAGTTTTTATTTGAGATAGTAAAAGCGTTGTTAAACACCTAACTAAATCCGGAGACTGTTTAGGGCTTAATCTATAATTCGGTTTAAACGATATAATATTAGCTACTAATTTTTAATATAAAATATTTAAACTAGCTTAAGCATATGAAAGGTAATCAGATTGGTATAGACCAGTCAGAATAAGCATTCAAGGTAACATTAATTCACATAGAGCTCAAAATCGGTAGGAAGTTAGAAATACTAACTAGGTATACTAATTAGGTTATTATGAATAAAATGTGAATAGTCCCCCATCGATACCCCATCTGCAAAAAAGTTATTCTAGACCAAAGTTCGTAAATATCGTTTTTTTTTGTATTTTTTCAGCTAAAACGGAAGTAATATAAAAGTATGTTAAACAAAATTGAAGATCATACAATCATCTACTAATAATATAAAAAAATATTCTTACATATCTTTTTAAATCACCATTTCTGTAATATATCGATTCAAAATGTTGAAAAAATTGTGTTTTTTTTTATAATATGTATAGTATTGTATTACAAAAAAAATCACGGTAATTATTTTGGAATAGGTTCTTTATATTGATCTTAATATTTTAAATCCATTAAATAATCACAAATAAAATCATTCTATATAAATTTTCAGGATTTGGACTACGAAAAACGCTGTCAACTTGGAAGTGAACATTTCAGTACTACTTTACTTAGGTAGGTAAGCGCACGCGTAATAATTCCTTTCCTTTATTTTATTTATTATAATTATTTAAAACTTAATTAAAACTGTAAAAACACAGTAGATCAACATAGTTCGAAATTAAAGATAACTTAATCATTTTTTTGGTTGCTGGTTTCTATTATTATGAGGAAATGAAGATGCGCTTCAGTGATTTATTAAAATATAATAAGTAAATAAATCACCTAAGTAAATAAATATCTAAATTATCTTAAAACAGCATTCAATGTACTATTTATATTTCATTCATAATGGTATTCCTAATTTCGCTATGAATTTTCAGCTCTATGCGAATTAATATAAGCTGCCACCTATTTTTAAGCAAACTTGACCGGGCTCATAATTAATTTTCATTAAATGAAATAAAGAAGGTAAAATAAACGCTTTAATTACACACGTTGTTATATCCATAGCCTCTTTTTTAATAAATAAAATTACTATGTTATCATTCATTACATTCATTAAAGTGTTATTTTGATAAATACAAACGTCACGTAATTTATTTCAAAAATTATATTTACATTTCATGAGTATTATTTTTTTGCATGTAATAATACTTACTAGGATATATTACTTGATCCTAACTTAAATTATAATGATACTTAATATGTAACCACTAATTAATATTAATTTATTTAGCTAGTATGAGATCATAACATGGACCATTAAAGTTATAGTAATGTGTAGTATACCTACTGTATAGGCCATTACAATAAGTACAATTGTATATTACTGGTAAATAATATCGTTCGTAGATATAATTTTTTCAAGTACATGCTATACAATTTAAAAAATGTAAAATGTTTTTCACAATTTTTATTATACACAAGGAATGACGAATATATATAATGTATATTGAACTATTTTTTAATGTCTAAAAATCTTGTACATATTGTGATTTTGGTTTGTTTTATTTATTTTAAATTACACCTGCTGTATAAATATTACAGAAATTAAACACAGTAAGTAATATTAGACATAACATGTACATGGTGTACCGTTAATTACCAATCGGTATTACCTACAGATCTCTGAATAAAGTATACTACCCATTGTAGTTCATTTACAAGTGTATATATCAGTAGATCGTACACAAGTATTGCACTCGACACGACAACACCAATGAAATTTACAACCGCAGCGTTCTTTAATAACAATTCTTTTTGTATTGTAACCTCTTCCACAGCACATTAAAGAACAACCATCCATGCCTGAAGATGTTCTATTGCATTCACGTCCTGAAGTGCCGAGGGACCCCTGCAAAAATAATTGTATTTTTTTTTTTAAACTTGGCACTTTTATGCAGGAACAAAATATAGGTTAAACTGACTTTAAAATAATCAAATATTGAATGCTAATACCAAATTATCAATAGTAATTAAGGATAGGTTCCATCGCTGATTTGAAAATATACAGTATAAAATTAACAGTCTATACAAAGAGTGTTTTACTCTGACTGGAAAAACAAATATAATATCTTAATACGATGCTATAAATATATAAGTCAAGGATCGATAATATAATTAGGGAATGTTTGGTTTTCAAAACTATTGCTAATTTACCAATGAATCATTCTTGACGCAATAATTTGGGGAATCCTCCAGATATACTAAGTCCTGAGCTGTCGGAAGGTTGTAATGAGGATTACTGAGTCGTAGTTTGCCTCGCCTCGAAACCTTGACTTCTGTTGCTCCTTCGTACTTGTCTCGGAGATAGTCACCTAAGCAAAACAAAAAAAAAACCTTAATATCAAAATTTATTACAAAATATCGAAATTCATGTAGGACAATGCTCGTGTACATACTCCAAGCGAGGTGAAATTAGTAAAATTTTCAGTGGTTCTTTATATCTTTTAGAGTTGTGCTTTTATTGTCGTTTGAAAAATCTGACAAAAGTGTGTGTTATTATGTAAATAAATTATTTCGCCCGCCGAGCCGTCGGAAGTATTCGGATTCCCAGGCTCGGCGAAGGCGAAGAGAGGGCAGTGCTGGCACCCCGGTGGTTTTAGTCGGGGCAGGTCCGACACACGAGGGGAAGTGGCCCTCACCACTTCCCCTGACGGTCCGTAGGGATTTCCAACGGGATAACAAAAAAAAAAAATGTAAATAAATTATTTACCAATATGATATTGCGATATATCTCTTAGTGACATTACCCAAAATACAGTGAAAATTAATATAATAATAATAATAGTAATATTGATAAAGTAATATTGACTACAATTATATTATCGATTTAGTACTTTAAAATCGATATCCGTGTAGAGAATACAATATACAACACTAATGCTAAATAGTTTGAAATTTCCTCTATAGAAGTTATCAGGTTTCATTTTTTTTTGTATTTTCCCGCTTTTCCGGAGGAGGCAAAGGCTTTACACCATACAGCCTTGAACGTCAGGTTTCATGTAGATTGCGTTCATAAATAATTATTAATCTTTGTGGCTTGAAAAACTATAGATAGAACCTAGCTTCACTGGTGCTATAACTAGACACGGCTCTTTGAGCAGACATCCTTTCATTTAGGTGTCACGGAAACTTCTCTGTGCAGAGCATACAAATGAGAAGATGAAACAGTCAGTCACGTGCTGCTTGAGTCTAATGAACTGATAGTATACCGGGCATGACAGCTCGACGCACAGGGACCCTTTCGGAAGTAACCAGCATCGTCAGGTGGCTGGTGAGTTTCCTGGAGGACCTGGGCTGGTATGATTAAAACAGTCCTTTGTCATGCAAATTTGACGCATTTAGACGTCTAGTTGCGGAAGCAAGTCCTCTTACACTTACTGTCTGATAATTATTACTATCTTGACATATTCACGTATAAATTTGAAAGACACGTTTGGTGACCGCCTAATTTAACGTTTTTGACCTGTGAATTGGCCTCCAAGATCTTGTGATTTAACACCGCTAGACTACTTTCTGTGGGGCTATGTAAAGTCATTGGTCTATTCGGATAAGCCACAAACGCTTGACCATTTGGAAGACAACATTCGCCGTGTTATTGCCGATATACGGCCACAAATGTTGGAAAAAGCCATCGAAAATTGGACGTCCAGATTGGACTACATCCGCGCCAGCCGTGGCGGTCATATGCCAGAAATCATATTTAAAATGTAATGCCACAAGATTATCTTTCGGATAAATAAAATTCATGTCAATCGAATAATCCATCGTTGTTTTATTGCAACTTAAAGTTCTATACCTCTATAAAAAAAACCCTTTATAAGCCAGTAAAGTGTCACGGGAATCTTAGTAAATGCGGTTTTACAGTTAAAATTAAAAGGTAACTCTGAACGAGCTACAATTAAAGTTAATTCTGTAAAATTTTATATGTATATAAAACAATCGTGCGTGCCTGTACTGCAAATTCTTGGACCATTTTATAAAAATATACATTATTCTCAATACCGAATTAGTCACTTAACAAGAATTGAAAATGCTACTGACCCAGCGCACCTAGATCCTTTGCATGAGTGCATTTTTGTTTTTAGGTACCACTATTTTAGGTTTATTTTTTCCTGTAAAACATTTTGCTGTCGGCCGAGAAAGTTCTTTACAATTTTTGTACTCCACAAATATAGTGAAAACGGGAAGGGAGACCTTTGCCCTGCAGTGGAAGAAAACTAACTAATAATAATAATATTTTATAAATGATTAGAGCGAGTGACCAAGAGTTAGGTACGCAATAATATATGGTAATATATGGTGGTTGAGTGAATAACAATTAATGCATTATTATTTAAGGAAAAAAACAAAAGCAAGGCGCAATATCTAGTCGAAAAGCCACTGTAATTAACTTCCATATCACCAACAGACTGTTAAACTATAAACCTCAATAATACAGATTTTTTATTGCCGTAAATAATTTCACTCGTAAACTGCACTTTAATTAACTGTTACTGCCCGCCTTTGGGAGCCGCCGCGGGTCGTGTGATTATAATCAGAGTGGAGATATTATAGTTTGATTTCAAAAGACAGTTTTACAGTTATTTTTGTCTGTTATTATTTTCTTAAAATCAAAGTTAACGGTGCTGTGACCACCTTAGTATTTTGTTCAAAGAGACCACAGAGATTTTTCAACCTGTCTAATTCTGTTGATTGTTAGTTATCTACCAACATAGTAAAACTAATCCAGATCCAATGAATCATCGCCATCGTTAGATTAGGGAAAATGGGGGTACTCTCAGAGATGAAGCCTGGGAATGGTTATACGTTCGCCGTGTCGTAAGAGGAATACGGATCGCCAGGCCTGGCTTGCACCGAGTAGAGGTTTTTTAACCCGTAGGAGTCTGTCATATTATGGCTGATGCCCCTTCGGTGGTCCTGACTCTCTAATGCAGGATATTCCTCCCTATTAATACTAGATAATAAATAATATTATGATTAATACTACCTATTAGTACAAGGTATAGCACATACGTATATAAGGAATAAAGAGAGGGAGGAGGTAAATACAACTATTAATACGAGTAAATGTTCTGAGATAATATATAAAAAGTCATAATATTTTAAATAATTGGTTCCTTATAATTATATATATTTTTTATATAACTAAACTTTAAAAACCGTTAAAATGCCTGCTCTGGACAATCTAATGTTAACGAATAAAAAGGTGAAATGGGGTTACGTTGGTCATAGGCATAGTTAAACCCTTTTTTTTTTTGTTAACCCAGTGGAAATCCCTTCGAACCTTCAGGGGAGCGGTGAAGGCCGCTCCCTCGGTGTGTCGCACCTGCCCAGACTAAAACCACCGGGGTGTTCCTTCTCCCGTCTGCCAGATGCTAAGGGCAAAGCCGAGCCATCTTCGTCGGCATCCGGCGACGTCCGGCCTTGTTTAGGCCTCACCTACTAGGCAGGGGGCAGGTTAAATAGTCGCCGCCCCCCGCGTACACCTAACATATTTCGGGGAGAGTGGTGTAGAGTGCCACCCCCCCGTCATTTAAAAGTCATTGTGTGCGGGAACACATCGTACACCGCTCACGCCAGGATCTGGGCGACGCACTCCCTCAAAGCGCGCCGCCCGGAGGCATAGTTAAACCCTTCCATTTTTTAAATAAAAAAAAAATGGTATTAGTTAACTCTTACTAGCTGATAATTATTATATTATATAATAGACAATCAAATAAATAAATTAACAATAAGTAAACTGTGCAACAATTCATTGAAAATAATAAACAACACTATATTTTATCGATTTACTTAGATACTAAAAACATAATAAGTAACTTTAAATTTTTTTTTAAATATATATTAAGCTGTCAGACTTCTCTTCTAAATGTCACAGAATAGAAAAATAGCGCTACAGAGGGAACAGGAAATAATATTTATTGATAATGTCGCATGATGTTCACGGATCATTTTATCACCGTCTTTTAGTTTTCTAATTATGGTACTGACCCTCATTACCTTTTCTCCCCTATATAACTTGCGACATCTACAGTATAATAGCTGTGAAGGTGACAAACAAAGAGAAGCAAATAGCTGAACTTAATTTCCGAATGAATCACGGATCAAACAATGGTATCCCATTTACTAGTAGATTTACGTAATTACCTGTAACGACTCAGTTCCGAGGCTAAACTGTGGGGCCGTCTTTATCTGACAAGTTTATAAATTGCTAGAAATTTAGCCTGTTACTTCGTCTACTGTAGCAATCACTGCAACTAAGGACATTGTAGGTTTCTTTCCACGGTGGCAACTGTTTTTAATATTCGTAACTGTAGATATAAAAATGCACGACATTCCGAGTCAATAAAAGAAAATTTTGACCAAAAGTATTAATCTTTAGGAGTGTCTGTACGAATCTTCGTGTTGTTATATCCTTTCCAGTATACAACACTTTCCTTATTCACCAGCGATGTTGAGTATGGATTCGCCCTTAAAAAGCCTGGCATCAAGCTAGAGACTTAACCAACAATGAGAAGGAAGGAGAGTAAACAAGATGTAGAAGCAATGCGAGAGGCTATACCAGACGAACAATTCCATAAAGCTTGACTCAGGAGATGTAAGTGAAGAATTCGTTCCGCCAGAAAAACAGACTTGCCAGCGTCCCCAGGTTGACTATAAATAATTATTTTAAAGAAATAGGGATAAGGAAATGTTAGGTACGTTATAGAATGCGTAGCTACGAATGCGCTAGAAATAATCAGGGTGAATATAGCTCTCATGCGTTTCGCTTGTGTCCTGTAAATTGTAACACTTAAATTTCCACCAACTTCAGCAGAAAAAAGCACGTTTAGCTTCGATAAGGAGCTTAAGCGCTGGCCGATACCAAAGTTTTCTTGCCAGCTCCGAAATTGGCATAGAATTTTTTTAGCTTTGACAAGTTTAAGGTATTTTTTTTATCACCTCTAGAATTTGTTTTTTTTTTATAGTCAATATAAACCTTTGCTTTAAAAGATATTTACTCAACTATTACAAATTATATTATTGAGTTAAAGTTAAATTATACATTCGCTTCTACATTCATCATGCGACCAACTGAAGAGTGGAATATGCTTCTAGCGAGCATATTTCCACGATATTATTACTTGGGACACTTTAAGGGAAGAGTGAATAAGCATTTATTGGGGAGACGCGGCCCGTTGTCAGACTTCACCTTCCGACAAGTGTGATTGAAGCCAAGTGTCTGACTGTAAATCATAAAAAATATGGAAAATTAAGGTTATGATGATGGCCGATTAACAGGTTGCAGCTTCGGCTATAGCCTGAAATAGACCTTCGATTGGACAATAATGAACGAATAAATAACGAATGGAATGAATAATGACGAATGGTGAGAAAGAAAATATTAGCCTAAGTTCAATTTTGTTCTATAATGTATTTTTTTTTAAATATAAATGTACTATTTATATGTAACATATATATTTGATTGATTTTTTTTATTGTTATTTATTAGCTTGATTTTTATTTTTGTACTAATTTTTGTGGAAACTTTGCTGGCTTATGTAAAATTTTTTGTGTATATTATTATCATTTTTATATTGCTGTATGTTTCCCTTTAAAATAAATAAATAAATAAATAATCTTTAGCTTACCAGATTAGATTGAACAAAACTCACCAATTTCTCTAAAAGAGGCTAATTGTTGCCAACACGTTATCAGGCTGCAGGATCCAGAAACGCCGTGACATTTGCACGTGACCCGAGACTTGGCTATCACTGCCTGTTGGTAAAAATGATTATATCAGACATTTGTAGTGATGAGAGCAAAGAAAAATTAATATCAACATTGCCTACCAGCTAACTATAGACCGTTATTTTGAACACCAGCATCTAATCGATGCTGATTTGTAATACTAATATTGCCGTAGTGCGGGTATAAACCATTGTTGGAATGTAAGATTTATTCTACTTTCTTAGGTACAAATAATATTTTTTATGGAACAATCGACTCTATTATAAATAATCATATCATTTAATAAATCCGTTCTTTAGGCGCCTATATAATATTACATAGATGAAAGATTATTTGAGGGCTTGTATATATATAAATACATATAGCTGCACAGAAATATTTCGCTTGAACGATGTACATATACCTATTAACAAAAAATATATTCGAAACATTGTTAAAAATACATATACCCGCCCGCTAATATCAGAAACGGATAACCGATTTAAATGCGGATTTCACTAATGTACTGTGGAAAGCTGCTGTTAACATTTAGCGTTAATTTTATTTCAATCGGTTCATAAATATGAAAAATTAAGTCAGTTTAAAAAACATATCGATTATTTATGGAAAAAAATTGTTCGAGTGGTTTGGCTGAAATACATATAATATTATACTTTTATTAAAATTGTAAAATATCTATATATGTAAATGGAGGATATATGAAAAAAAAACTATTATTGAGTGCCTTTCTTAATGCTATAGAACCCAAAACAATGATTGTTAAAAGTTTTATTACATGTTGATGGGTGTTAATGTCAGAAACCGTTTAACCAATTTGTAGTATATTTAGTTTTATTATTATGATAACAAAAGCACTACTTTCAATGCGAAGTCGCGGGCACAGCTAGTAATATAATAAAATTATAACAGAGCACGCTACAGAGAGCTAGAGAGAGTGTATTATAAAAAACTGCGACCAAAATCTAGAAACATAAAAATGCAAAGAATTATTTATAATAATGAAGTTTTTTTTTTCAATTAAAACCTTGGATATTCTGATAGACACTGGTTAGTGCTATAACCTTGCCAATTCATTGGCAATATACGCCAATGTAATAAGGATATATTACGAGAATTATGTCAAGAGTCTGGTGCGGTAATAAAATAATGTAGTAAACTATACATTAAGAATGAAATATAATAGGACATTGGTACCGAACAATCAGTAATTTGTTCAGCAGGCTTTGATAGCAAGTTATGTGATCTTTTCTTCGATACTCGAACGATCGGCGGATGATGTGGGGCTACGAAAATGGCGATCTTATAATTTTTGCAGCGATTGACTGTTGTAATAGTACTCGACTGTGATCCTTGTGGATTTATTATTTTATTTGTAAAAATTAACAAATGAATTTATAATAATTTAATTTCCACTGACAGAAGTAATTTGATCAAAATAAATGTCACATGAATTTAATTACCTGTTCTTTTACAATAAATAATGAGAATCAAAACTGTTATGACTGAGACAACACTATGAAAAAAATAACACTTGTCATGAGATAAAATAAATAGCACGTTGACGCCTATATAAAATTTAGTGCAAGTCTAATAACAAAAACTCAACAACAAAAAAAGTGTGTATAATCCACTCGCGGTTGAAGTAAAACTATATCATTCTTTCTATCTCACTTTCGTAGACCATAGATTTCTATTTAGTGTCGCTATTTTGATTCATCGAGTTTTAAGTCTCAATATTCAGAAGAATTCTGGAACGAACAAATTTTATGATGTTGGTTTAATAAATAAATATATAAAACTTGTATACTTTTTAAAAACTGAATTATTTTATCTGAAACTATAATGAAGTATATGTTAGTAATTCTTATTTTTAAAATACTACAGGATTCTGTATAATCTTTATGATAAAGCGTGCTTACTTCAAATTTAATTAAATAAACTTTTTAAGAAAACGCTTTTTCTATGACCAAGCCAATAAATAAATTGAGTACTAGATTTCATTCGTCTATAGGGAACTAATCCAGCTAGAAGGCTTACGGCAATAAAGAGGATTAATGCTTCGTAACTTGAATGTACTAGTTATAAAATAAGTAGCTGCCGATATTAGAGATTAATACCAAATTTAACGATATTGTTTATGTTTTCTTAAGTTATTTAGTCAATTTATATTAAATAGTAATGATACTTATTTATTATAAACTTATTAACAATATTAAGAGTAAAATGAGCTTTTTATTGCGCAAATAACAGTCGATTCTTTTTCTTTAATAGATGTTTTTAATTATTTTTTATATGATTAACTTCCAGTGTTCAGATTTTTATCATGCCCTGTAAAATAATGATGCTCATATGAAACTAAGTTAATTTATGTTCTGTAAAACAATATTTAATTTTATTGATTTACATAAAATGTTCACGCTTGAACAAAATTTTAAATTTATCAATTTTATTTTCAGAAAAAAGCGTTAATGTTTCCTAGCTTTGTATTGTTCCGTCTCTTTGTCGTGTTGTGTTTCCCTATTGCTTAGGATTTCTCCATACTATATTCTGTAAAAATAGAGTACTCTTAATACGTTAAGCCCGGCGCTAAATTTGCTGACCTTTCCGTTCAGCCGGCAGCTGGCGAGTAACAATTCAAAACTATTTGGACGAAAGAAAGCTAAAATTATTACCAAAAATGTTGTTACATGTTGTAATATCTGTAAAGATAAGCCGAATTTATGTTTAGAATATTTCAATAAATTTCATTTAAACTACATTTGATTACATTTCATTGAAACTATATTAATTTTTTAACTTTAATACTCCAGCAATATATATAATAATAATAATATAAAATAATACGCCAGCTAAATGAAAATTCTAGTGCCGGCCACACAGAAAGTTCACTGCCGGTCCCTAAGGACCGACGCCGGGCTTAACGTAAACATTGTCTATAATGTAACTATGGCATTCGGGCTTTTTCCTATACTTGTGATATAAGATATTGCTTTTAGATAAATTTCTTATTTCTAGGTCAATGAAAAATACCCTTGTGGTTTTTATTCCCTTGCGAAAACAGCAAAAACGATAAAAAAAAAAACGACACAAACGGACATGTATTTTGAATATGTGGTTTGGAAGTATGTTTTTATTTTTTTCAAAACCACATAGGTCAACATATTGTTAAGTTGAGAAGTAATATTTTAACCCTTCTGCCAGCCTCGTTGTTGTGCCTGTTCATGAGCTGGCGGCCCTGCTCCCGACTGCCACGCTTCACCTTGCGTTCTCTCTCCCTGATGTCCACGAAGCCTTCCGTAAACCTGTCAAAAGAATAATATTTCTATTTTTTTTTCCACACAATATTAATTTAAAATTGTGTTGGTAATTATCAAATACCCGTAAGTCACTGACCATTGACGGCCCGATAGCGTAGTTTTTAGTGACCTTACTTACGATGCTAAGGGCCTGGGATCGAGTCTCGGTAGTAATAAAATTTTACTATGATGAGCAGCTGGGTTTGTAAATGGAGGAGTCATGGTTGTAAATATATTTATTAAAGTATGTAATCTTTGTCTAGTACCCGTAGTACAAGTCGTTAGTAAATATTATATTATATTGAAAAAGGTATAATAAATTTTGTAGCTTAATTAATATTTATGGTAGGGCGATTTGCTTGAACTCGGTTGTGACCACAATACATCGTCATATTGACTCGCTCCGGCATGTCGCGTTTCTGAATTAAGCTTGTGTACATCCAGTTCTTCATATACCTACAGACTTGTTGTGGTTTTCTGAAGCGCGGATGACGACGGCGACTGTCAGTGAATTCTTGTCCCTTGGTGGTCCTTGCCGTTCTTTGACTACAGGAGCAACAGCAAAATTAAGAAGCCCTAATTATTAAAAGTAGAAGTAAGTACAAATCCAAACTGTTGATTCCCTCAAAACGTACCAGGAGAGTAGATCAGGAAAGCGTCGAGAAATCAACCCGATTTTCTAGAATATGAGAAGGAGAGAGTAAAATTAGAAAAAGATAGATATAGAAACTCGTTTGCTACGTCTGCAAACTGCTACGCCCATTGCTACGAAGCGTCTACGGGGGTTAATTGTATTGATCATTCCGAACAATTTTCAATTTTAATCCCAACGTGCTAAGTTCAGTTCGGCTTGAAATGTCTGCAAGGGTGAGTTTCCTAGTAGTAGAAAATGCTTGTCTCCTGGTACAAAAGTTAGTTTCAAAATTTTCTTCCTAACACTCGTGAAAAGATTATTTTTAAATTATAACGACATTATTAAAAAATCTTAAATCAGTTGTTTTAAAATAAATAATATATACTGTCAATTTTGTCCATGAATATTGGAAAGCGTTTTTGAACTAAATGCTCGTAGTCTGAATCTGATCGGCTTTATTATAATACAAACTGATACTTTTACAAATATGTTATATAATAGTTTTCACCTTAAATTAGAAGAAAACTATTTTTTGTAATAAGAATAACAAAATTATTTGATATAAAAACCTATCTTTTGTATTATTCAGTTATTATTAACACATTAAACTTTTACTTCATATTGTAACGCTAAGAATTATTTTTATTTATAATGTATGTTATTAATTTGTTTAAATATATAAATTATTGCAATCTGTAAAAAAATGTACTACCATTTTCCTCCATTCAATGTGTCATAACTAGTAAAAATTTATTCTTGAATATAATCTTACAATTGATATACATATAACCATAAAAATTTAATTGGAAGTGTTCTTTGAGAATTAATCAGTTTAATTGAAAAATCAGAAGCGAATTTTTATTTTACTCGATTATAACTTATTGACCTCAGTAATTATCAAAAAAAAATTCTTCTCCAAAAATATAATATGAGGACAATAAAGAAAACATTGGCAAAAATAAACTTTGTAATGCGCGTCCTCATTCTCCGGGAATTAAGTAAACAGGGTAAAACGGATTAACAACTGCCCTTGCTTTATGCAGTCCTGGTACTCTAAGTCGGATTTAAGCAGTCTCACCCGGGTTAAACCGGTTTATCCGGGTAGGTAGCCCTAATGATATATTGTATTTGTATGACGTTCACGATAGACCAATGGATGGGGCGTAGGTAGTAAACGTAATTGGGCTTAGCTAACGTGTTTGCTCACCTTTAAGCAAATATAGTCTTATGATACATTAAATTACTTTACAATAATTTCACATTTCGAAATAATTTTGAAATTTTTTGATTTTTTTGTTTTTTGGGAGTCGAAGCTGCTCGCGTCCGTAGGCTTTACCCTAGTTTCCCTACACGTGACTCCTGGGTGGTGCTAAACGAGCAGCAGCGAGGTGGTAGGGCGTCGGTGCCCGTCTGGATCGCGACCACAGTACATGGGTGTGAAGCCCGTCATAGTGACCAATTTCGGCTTGTCGCGTTTCGGGATCAGCTTGTGTATATCCAGTAGCTCATATACCTAGAGACCTTCAGTCGTGGTATAGGTGGGCCGACATGACGTTGGAGACTATCAATGGATTTTCATCCTTTGATAGTCGCTTTCGTTTTTGGACTACACTGTACTTACCATTAGCTACCCTGTAGTCAATATGTCGAGCCAGTGTAAAAAAAATAAATAATAATAATGATATTCGAAATGTAAATTATATAAAAAAGGTGAAATAAAATTTAAACTAAAATAAAAACATGAATCCACGAGAGCGAAGCCTGAGATCCAAACCACCGGCACTTAAAAGCCCAGAGTGAGACACCTCTCAATGACTATACTGTATTGTTTAACCGATCCTTCAAATTGCAAACGAATCTCTGAACAAAATATCCCCAATCATTCCTGAAATAACTAAAATTCCTCAACACTTGTCCAATCTTATGTGCGCCTGGTGTAAAAAATGCTCGAATGCGCGAAAATCTTCTCTATGAAGTAAACGCCTCATACTTTTACTTTTTTTACCGCATACCAAGAATTCTTGAACGCCTACAAATCCTTTTACCCTAGTCAAGAAAATTCAAAGGTGCGCGTTGAAAAGGATTTTTTAAAATATTGTTTTTTAAGTAAAAATCGTAAAAATGGCTCTGCCTTCACAGACTTAAGGGAGAGGGTAAACTTTGTCTTTGTTTTTCACACATATGTATTTCTCGCTCTGTGAAGGTTGTAAAAAGTCTTTCCCGGCCAGTAGCATTTTATCCTGGCCAAAAAAAACATGTACGATCTTTACAGTTTAACTTTATGCTGTCCTGGTAGTAAAGGTATGAATTCCTATAAATAACGCTTTCTTTTTTACTTTTACCATATTTGAAAGGTTCTTTAAATTATAAAACATTATTTAAACACCATTCATGATTTGTAATTAGTTAGAATTGTAAGATATAAGACGCATTTGTGAAACGGGGGTTAAGGCTCTTATTATTTTGTGTTGGTAAGAATAATGTCAGAAACTTAAAATTAACAGTGAGAAAAACAATAAAAGAACAAAATAAAAAATAAAACATTTTTACAACACATTTTAAAGTTTTGAAAGTTTATTAAGGGAATATGGACAGACTATATATATTTTTTAGAAATTAAGCAACAAAATTAATTATTTATACCTTCAATTTACTGATATGTGACTAATAAACTTATTTCAAACTTCAAACTTTCGCGTTTTATATTCATTTAAATTTAATTATCATGTCGCCTTGTAAAAATACTGACACTGTGAGTGTCTTGTGTCGTGACTATTTAAATTATCAAGAACAAAAGAAGGTAGAGCAAGTAACTTCTCGCACTCGGCGAAAACTTAGCGGCGTGTCAGTCTGCTCATGACTATGACCTGACAAATCGAACCATCATGCCATAATTAAAACTAAATTAATTCGCGCTTAAGCCCCATTAAAATACAATGGTATCTAACTTTATGGAATTTGATATTAATCGATATATTTACAAATAGAAACTACATTCGCTAGTAAACATGATGACTCAAAAATAATTACGTATCTTCGTTATACAACATAAATCTTATTTTTGAAAAACATAGGGTCTTGAACGAAAACAGCTTACTGATATTTTAAAAATCAGAATTTGACACTTGTATGCTAGTAACAAAACAAAAAAGAAACCCGAAAGTGATAATGGCTTCTATTTATGACGTCACTCATTGGGAAACAGCTGAGTTGTATCTGTATCTCAGTTGCTCTTATCAAGCATTTCTTCGTTCCTAATACTCGACTATGCCACAGTTCTGCGCATGTCACAAAACTCCTTCACAGTTCTGGGCTCCTGGTAACATAGCCTCCAAGCGATGACGTATCGATGACGCCAAAACGGGGCAAGGATCTTTCAGGGATCACTCTACTGTACACGCTTCACTTTTCTGATATCCTGATAACTTTCGGTCAAAATATGCAGAACATTTTCACATTTCCAGGAAATTAACGAGGGATTTGAAAAGTTAATAAATATTTAAAGACCGGTTGGTATTTTTCCGCATAATTCATATGATTTTTATGTAGAAAAAAGCCTATACAACCTTCTCTTTCTGACTTTGTCTACTAAAATTATAAGCTATGGGTGATTGTAAATAGCACATATTTTATTTAACTTAATTATTCAATATTATATAATATTAGGACTATCCATCCACATTTTAAAAAATTTCAAAGTTCTTTAAAAAGTATTTTCACATTGAAGTTTGTTGTGTTCTAAACAGACTTAAGCTCCAAATGACGAAACGAAGAGTTAAGATTATTTTGCTATTGCTTTGCTTTAACCCATTAAAAAGTAATTTATTACAGTTATCTGCTTGGTTTATGGTTTACAATATAAGCCATATAAAAAAAAAGATATTGACATAATAGAATGGTTGTAAATTTTCATTTATTAAGAAAAGGTAACTAAATTGTTTCATACCTATCACGTCATTCGTTTTATTTGTTTTCATTGCTTTTTTATAAGATCATAATAATAACATATCGTTATACTATATCCCTTTCGGAGTGAGCAGAGATACAATAGTTGCTATATTCACTTTTCGCTTATATGTCGTGCACAATGTGACCAGTAAGGCTGCTGATCGCCGATTTCATGGCATTTACATTTGACATTTCTGTTAGATGTTGGTATTTTTATGATGTTTTCCTTAACTAGTAAAAAATATGTACCAGGATCCGAACCTACAACCATACGCGTTTCCGCGCATTGACACCGATTCCATATCCACTAAGTCACTGCAGCCACCGTAAATTCATCATTTTCAATTTGTTTTTGCCGCATATGTTGAAAATTTTTTTTAATTCTTTGAAAGGGGGTTAAGAGAACAAAGAAACGATAAATTTGTTTCGCAAACATTTGGAGACGTTGTCAATATGATACAAAACTTAATGAATCATCTCTTTTATTCATTTTTCCTAGCCATCTTTAATTTTCAGTGTGAAATTAATAATTTTACCAACCATTACAATTTTATTATGACAGATATTACGGCAAAACGATTAGCAAATCATGTTATTGGTATTGTTCCAAATACTTAATTGATTTTAAACCCCCGAGGGGTTGAGATAACTTTAACCCCTTTCAGCCTTAGCAGTTTAAGTTTAACCCTTCCAGTACGTGAAAAACTCCGAGGGCACCAGAACAACGCAGGAGGTTGCTACGTAGCTACGTTGCCTCATTTGACTGAAATACGTGACGTAGTAAAGCTCCGTTCTCATTGTTACTTGAAAACTTCTTAAGGTACTTTTCATATGAAGGAAAAGCACTGAACTCGTGACTGGTTACCCTTAGACCCATATGATGTGTATGTAAATATATACAGGGTTATTAGAGAAATGCTTTATTATTGATAGCATGTCATAGAGGATCTAAAAATGCAAAGAAATCTAAATGAAAGGTGGATTTCTGTTCACCATGGTAGAGATATAGCGTGACAATAAATTATTATTATTACCAAAAAGCGGGGGATGTAATGAAGGTTTAAAGATTTTTTGGAAATTCGTCCAAACCAACCTGGACAAAGTCAGGGTGATTTCGCTCGTATTCTACATACCTTCACTGGTAAGGAGAGTATGATTCACGTTATTTCAATGGATTAATTATAAATTTTAATTAGCTTAATAATACTATTTGAATATACACAATAAATATAACATAATAAAAACTTTATCAGAAAATACGAGAACTTAAATATTAAGTGGTAAAAATAAAAAACTTCGCACATACTTAAAATAAAGAAGAAAATTATACTTATAATCATTTATATTAATTGTAGTTTATTATACTTTTTAAGGGAAAACTTGTTTAGGCACTTTGGTTGGGATGGAGGAATAGCACTAAACTCGCGTGGTCGACACGCTCTTTATATATTTATATATATATATATATATATATATATATATATATATACAGATTACATTATATAAAATTGTTTATAATATATAAGAGAGCTATATAGCTATTAAATTAAATTTACTTACAATCAAAAATAATACAAAATAGGTCACACGATTGTCAAATTAGGAAATGTTCACTTTCAAATGTTCAGTTTTTTTTCTCATTTTCTCATAGGACCGTCCTAGCCGCACTTTGGGGGAATGCCAGCCGTGGTGTGACGGACATGTACTGGTTCAAAACCCTAAGTGCCTACTTCTGCGAATTAACGGAAACTGAAGGACCTGTAATCAAATCTCCAAAGCCACGCCGCGCCGCGCCTTCCTGCCACTATCCTAGGGGAAACTCCGCCTCCCCGACAATATACGGTGAATTTTGGCAGAACGCTTCACGATGTGTCCTCGACTTCTCGGAGGTCGATTAATCGGTCACTCAGGACCTCCACCTTGAGCAGCCACGGCTCCGACGAATAGTGGAATTTAAAAAATGGCTACAACAGAACGCAAAATCAGAAATATTGCCATAGTGTCAAGTTCATATTCATATCAAAATATGTACAGATGCGAGTAGCATCAACTTTCAAATTCTCCGTTTCATTGATGCTGCGAAGTGAGGACACATCTTTATAACTGCGGAATTCTCGGTCTCTCTTTCGTGGTTATGTATTCCTGGTACCAAAGCTGTCTTTCCTTAGACTGTGACGATCATTGAAATGTTTCTGACAGGATTAATAATTACATTAATTAAAAAAAAAAATATTATTACACTGTTATTCCAAAATAAGTTATTAAAATTATTAGTGTTTTTTTAAGATATGTTATACAATTGCCTTCAAAACTGTATTGTTATTGCTAATATCTCTAATAAACATGTTAATGTCAAAATTCATAACTTATTTATTAATTATCTATTAAAGAAAACAGTTGAAATAATATATCGTTTGTCTTATTCAGGCTTAACTAAAATAAAAACACAAAATTTATAATGCCATAAATAATTATTTATGACATTATTATTATGACTAACAAAATAAATATATTTTTAATTAAATTAAAGTAAATAAATAAAACCATTTTGGATAACTTTTGATTTATGATATTTATTACTTGAAGGTGTTTTGTAATGAGCTATGATTTCTGTTCAAGAAATAAAATAAAATAGCATAACTGTTATTTAAAATGTTAATGCAATTATTAATCAAGCCACAATTTTCAGGTGAACTTTCTCTACATTTTTGTCGTGTTTGAAAAGAACAGGTAACTTTCACGTGTCTTATCTCTCACCTGTATACCAGGGCTTTAGGAGATTGCAGGAGAAAAATTGTGCCACGTGGATTTTCGACTTTCAGGTAAACGCACACAATCGCATCTTTCAAATATTACAACCTGTCGCTTGAGCGAAAAGGAAACAGGACTTCCTGACTCACTCTATCCCGTAACGTGCAGAAAGGAATGGAGGTTCCACCTGAAATGACGTCATCGATTTACCTTCCCATTCACGTGGCAGGTAAAATAGCTTCTCGCGTCTTCTGTTTTCCTAGTACTCAGGTGTGTAGTCGCAATTTACCTGAAAGTCATTGTATGAGCGCAAAACAGTGACGTCATCAAAGGAAAGGGTGACGTCATCAAAGGGAAACATTTGATCATATTATGAAACGTATTTTAAGCAATTGCGGCCATATTACAAACAGAAGATTAATTTAAGTAAAGGTGTAAACAAAACATTTAATCGCTAAGATAAAAATAAAACTACTATTTGCACATTACACAATTGACATATTGCATTTATTATACACAATTAGCTATGGTAACCCAGCGTTGCCTGGGTAGAAATAATTTACTCACTTGGGGATAGATATACGTCGAAAAATGTCGAATGAAGTATATTTAAATTTCTAGCCAAAAATTTGGCCTCACATGACTATTTAGTCAAAATCTTTTTTATCCAAGAAAAAAAAGCACCCTGGAAAACAACAACAACAAAATAAGGAGATGAAAGAAAACATCGAGAGGAAGCCCGCGTGGCTCTTGTTAAGAATGTCATATGTAAGTGCCCTGAGGACGGTGATCAGCTGCGCTACTGGCCACTTTGCGCAGGATATATAAGCACAAAGTGGATACAGCCACTAATATCTCTACTGACCCTGTAAGGGAAACAGCGTAACGATATAATTATTAAAAATAAAAAACGAAAATATGATTTTTGTTTTCATAATATTTACAAGAAAATTTACGGATTTTCAAATATTCTATCAACCTCTATTTCACCCCCTCAAAAAATTCGCCGTTAGTGAATACCTACTTTAAAAAAATTAACCCAATGTCCAAAGTTCATACTTGTAACTATAGTAGTATTAACTCAACAATGATATGTCAGTCAGGACAAATGATTTGATATATATATTATAGATATATGATTATAAGATAAACAAATATTAATAAAAAATAATTTTGTGCTGTCTAATCCTTTGCTTAGCTAAAACCCGTTTTGTAATAACGTCGTATAGGTATTAAAGGTAGTAAAGTCTTAGCTTAGATACGGTTATAGCAATTATATATAACTAATTAGATAAGGTGTCGTCACTTACTTGTAACCATATTCGAGGTCGTCGCCACAGCCTCCCCAGACCCAATCAGAATGCAAGTTCCTAGGGCGGGCGGCCTGACCACAGCCGCAACTGGCCAGCCTTCCATCTCTGCATGCTCTAGACACCGCCAGAGATACTCCAGCTGATGTGATGGCATGGGTGAAGGCTGTCTCTCGAGACGCTGGCAAAGAAGATTGTAAAGTATTTGAGTGTGTACGCCCCCCCTTCAAACCCCAGTAGCGTCGCACTGGCAGTCTCGACAGTTTCCACTACAACGTAGCCTTGAGTTATCTTTCGGCGTTTTTTCCCAAGGTCACAAAACGATATTAGATCACTACTTGTCGTTTTACCCTGGTTGCCCGCCCAAGACGAGGTTTGATCCCACAAGAGTGCCATTGGGTTGCCACCATCCCATAAATTTCACTAGTTGACCACCCAAAGTGTTTGCCCATCTCGCCTAATGAGGTTGGAAAGGTCCTCACAGCCCAGCAATAATTTGTCAGGTCAAAAAAAATCACGACAGAAAAACACATGATGATATACACATCACGGAGAGTGAGATAAGCAGAATGAAAGGTATATTGTGTGTATATACAGGCTGATTTTATAGACGAGGGAGATATTCAGGGAGGATGTTCAGCATTCAATTCTAATTCCAAATATATAGGAATAGTGATATCTAATTTTTTCCATTGTAACAAAGAAAATTATGGTCAACATATTAAGAGACGATTACACAGGAATAAATGAATAAAACTTATTATTAAGTAAGTATTATTTTAGTATTAATAAGTAATTAAGTATTAAGTAAGCCTGTTCTAAGTGAAGATACAAGGCGAAGGGAAAGCGAGTCAATACTTATTTATGTACCCAAAATTATGTCAATGGAACTTTATCTACTTACCAATGAATCCTGCACCACACGCGCTAGGGTATTCACAATTTTTACGGATCAATTCTTATTTGTTAATACATTTTCTTAATGATTTGTTAGGGAATATAGTTTATTTACATTTTTATTAGTTGCAAGAATGTACATATTATTGTGTCCTGAAATATCTCCCTCGTCTATAAATTCACCCTGTATATGTGTGTTGTGTGTGAGCATATGGATGGTATGTTATTATGTATTTAAGTATATATATCTTTGTCATGTACCAAATTTTTTCGGTATCCCGGGGGAAAATTCTTATATAGGACCATCAGGGTCGCTGTCTCTCTAATCACTCCAGCCAGGCCTGGCAAACAAAACTCATCTAGTCACCCAGGGAGCAAATAGACTTATTCAAGCTTCCTCTCTGGAAGGGGCGGGGTAAAGACCCCACCCCTCCAAACCTTTATCACGGGCAGCTCGCCAATACTGCGCACCATCTTTCTCTCCTCCGGACAGCAGACTCCCTCTAGTCTACTGCCTGGTTGTTGTCTAGTACCCATATGACAAGCGCAAGCCTACTTTGGGACTAGGTCAAAGTCTATAACAGTCCTCAAATATTATTATTATTTTATTTCAGATATATTTATTTATTTGTCTTCACTTAGTTTACACTAAAAAAGACGAATTCGAAGACCAGGGTGAGAATATAAATAAGCTTATTATATTTGTCTTAAGTTCTTGGTCTTATAAGTCAGACAAAATTTTGATTTTTTTTTAATCCATTGACGACAAGCAGGCTAACTGCTCATTTGGTGGTAAGTATTAATCGTCGTCTATTGACAACTACGACACAAGAAGCATTGATATTCCGTTGACCATAAAAACTTGGCAAAATAGTTACGTATTTTAACCTTGAACTCTTTATAATTAATTTCAGTTTTATTTTAATGTCTTAATTTGAAATAAAATCACTTCATTATGGAAATCAAAATATTCTCAAGATCCTAAGCAATAACAATGATACAAAAATCTCTTTCCGTGAAACATTACCCCAAGGTAATTGTAATAAACATAAATCAACATAAATATCTAATAAACTCTATCATAAAAGACGATACCTTTGTGATAATATAAAATCAACCCAAAACAATTCCAAAATGCGACTTATACTGCTTATAAAGGTGTGCTTTGGATTTTAGCAGTCCCGACTCAATAAACGGTGACCCAGCAATAGTTGCCAGATCGCGATGTACTACTTTATGTGCGTTTATATTGAAAACGTACGAAGTAGGCGACTGCGCGGCTTTTTTTTTCGTCGTGACTTTTCTTTCGTGACCGGGTACAGCCTCTACAACTTCAGCGGGCTTGAGAGGGAGAGTACTTAAGATGCTCAGTCAGCGATTTATGGATTTTGTGGGCCAACCAGTAAAAACGACCCTAATGGTGATCTACTAGAGTTTCGGTAGCGACTACCTTGAGAAGAAACTCCCAAAGGAACTCAAGGCTACGTCGGAGAGACACTGCGTTTCGGGCCGTAAACGACCCTGTTAATGACTGCACGACGCTGTCTGGCAATTGCTTTTGAACCAAAACTGCCTTAATCCAATTCTTACTTTTAGATAAATCGGTACCTGTATACCATTTATTGTATTAATAAATTCAAATATCTATTATATTTTTTCAAAGTTACTATCTATAGTTTTTCTTATCTGTCTAAAGGGCTTTCTAAAACTGTTATAGATATAAGTATTTTACACAAACAGATTTAAAATATTGTACTTTACATCCGTGTAGAACTGAGGCGTTCTTTAGAACAAGTTCTAAAACTGTCTCCGTAAATCAGTTAGTGTCTCAGCGACGTAGATTTAGGAGATGCGCTGGGCTTTCAAACTCGCATTTTCGGAAAGTTTCTAGGATTTTATGTTAAAGCTTTACTTAAATCCTTTTTATTATCAACGCATACAATAAATTTGTTCGTCAGCCACCTCTCCAACATTCCATAGATACCATGACTTGTAACAGCGTGTATATTTACGAGTAACCAGAAAAATTTCACTTGTGTGATGTAGGTTAGTAAAAATGTATCGAACTTGTTAATCAATATGCACATATCTGTACCGCTAATCTTAGAAACGGCAAAAAACTGATTTAAATGCGGTTTTCACTAATGTATCGTGGAAAGCTGCCTTTAGCATTTTTTATGAATTTCATTTCAATCAGCTCATAAATAAAAAAGTTATGTCAGTTTAAAAAAAACACGTCGATTATTTATTAGAAAAAAAAATGTATAAAATAACTGTTCAGTTCATTTGACTAAAACTATAGCTAAAGTTAACTTTTGTCTGTAATATGATGCCGTCCAATATTAGTCGAGCTTCACATCTATATTTTGAATCTATTGCAATAGGGTTCAACTATGGTTGTACGTGCATACACAGGTCGGAGCTACGCCTGTATAAAGCGTGACTTGACGTAAAATTTATCTTTTATATAAATTTACTGAAAAAAAACAGTTTTAAGTGTCAGGGTACAAAATATGTTTCAGCGCCGCACCGTATGCATGCCGAACTTGCGCTTCGCGAGTGGAAGCGGAGGGTGCTGAACGCGTTGCGATTCTTAAGCGATACCACTCCGATATCTTTTCCGATATATTTTTAATTACAGACTGCATTATGCGATACCACTCCGGCGTCACAAATTTACGTCATCACAAACCATCGTGAACACCGGCTATTAGAGATGATAAAAAATATCTTGTGAATTGTCAAAAACAGTAACACTTGGAAATAATGTGTGCATTAGTAATTTTGTTTAATATCGGCGCTTACTGGAAACCTTCAGGCCTTTTTGAACTAAGCCGAGGCTTCAGTCGGTCACTAGTTGTGTTTAAGCCGTGGTGGCTGCCGGCAGAATAGAATAGCACCCCCCCCTTCTTGCTGAGGTGTCGTAAAAGGCGACTAAGGTATCTCTTGAACACCGCAATTCAACCAGGTGTTCAGAGAAGGGAAAACTCTACCAAACCTGCATCCCGCTCCCTCCCGATCGTACTGGTTCTACTTTCCATCGGGCCTGAGGGAGCTCGGACGAGAGAGTGCTTTTCTGCCTGCGCGTCCAGTTACGCACTTAAATATCTCCTGCGCAATTGACTGTTTCCGAAAACAGGACCTCGAATTTCTTAACTGGTATTGAAACAGTCGCCGTGGCCGAAACCGTCTAGGACATCATCATCATCAGTTGTGTTGTAAAGTTACCAATCAAAGTGAGCGCTCCGAAAACGGTCTCGTCAGCGGAGATGGTGCAGTTCCAACGTTTCTCTTTGAACTGGTATTGACACTCGCTTATTCCGGTCTTGACTCCGGCGCTGACTACCGGCATATGGTCTTTATGCTTTCTGCAGACGCGGCGCTGTCCAGGGGTCAGGCCTCGTATGCGGGCGCAGAGTCGAGAGCCCTCTGCGAAGAGATTAGGCTGGTTGGACCATTTCTCAAATTCCAGGAGCCCCATATTACTGTAACGAAAAATATCATTATTAGTAACATATTAGTTTTTTATGTGTTGTAGTTAATTCATTAATTTTTAACCCTAGACGCAAAAAGGGGAGTGTTATAAGGTTATCGCGTTTATTCAACACATTTTAAATTTTCGCGTTTTGTACTTATAAATACTTTAACGAGGCTTATGCGCGAATTAACTTACATTTAATTGTGGTTCGACGTTACGACCTGGTTCGACATGGTTACGAGCAGACTGATGTGTCTTCACGTTCGTTTTATGTCGCCTTGTAAAAATGCTGAATCTGTAAGCGTTTTGTGTATCATAATTATTTAAATTATCTAGACCAAAAGAGGGTAGAGGATATAACTTCCTGCCCCTGACGAAAACTCCGCAGCGCGTCAGTCTGCTCGTAACCACGACCTGGTGGATATGTTCCATACGTATACTTAAAAAATATCTTTGTCATTAATTATACGAACAGCAATGGAGTGCAATACGCTCCATACCTCTGTTTCTCCACGGTTTTGTGATCTGGGAGCCTTTAAGAAAGAATGAATAGTCATTTGTTAGGCAAACGCGGGTCATCATTGGCCTCATCTTCACTTTCCACCAGGTGTGATTTAGTGTTTGTCTGTAAATCATTAAAAAACTTTGGTATAGTTATAAATACAGTATGTCATAAAACCCTGTCCGACTTCTGAAGGTATTACTGGGTATCGATATTCAATTCTTTAATTTAACCTTTTTAGTGTAATTTTTTTAAAAATTAGTAAAATATATTGAATGATATGGGAGAAATTACAATGCAGCACTGGAAGCGTGCGTAGCTTGTGAACAAAGGAAAAGAAGGAAAGCAAAGGCTCAAGCTAGTAGGTCATGACGTCACAAGGTTTAAAGCACCCGTTGATCCTAAGTACCATTTATCAAATATTAAAGCTTTAATCTCTTCAATTTTATATGGCAATAACTTTTTAATATTCACGAAATATATAATTTTGTGATGTATTTTGGTAATGTCATTGTGTTAATAATATGCCCCTTTGGAGTCGGACAGAATTTTCAAAACGTACTGTATAAGTTACAGCACGACGATGAAAAAAAAATAAAAATACTATTATATAAATTAAACTTTAATATAACATTAACAGAATAAATAATAATTTATAACAACCGTCAAAGCACATATATAAAGTATATTTGATACAATAAAAAAGAACAGTTTAATTAAAAATAACTTTAACAAATTCAAAAACAACACTTTTACTTTAAGGACAGCCGTCATTTCACATCCTATATGAGAGAAAAGTTTGTGAAAAACTACAAGGAATAAGTTGCAGAAACACTCTTCTAATTTTAAAGACGATTGAAGATAATCAATTTTTTTTGCTTTTACAATCAATTATTACTTATACAAAATAATATAGACATTTCAAATGAATATTTAAGAAAACAATAAAATAGCAATACGAAGAATGGTTACTCTGGAATACTTCTTAGCTAAATTTAAAACTAACGTATTTATAAAACTCTTTCCAACATATAAAATTACATGGACATCTTTCGGAAGATTCACATATTTAAGTAATTACAACTTAAATATATTCCTATGGATTACTTATTTACAAACTGGCATTTAAATAAGGAACTTTAACATTAAAAAAAGTGTATTAAGTTACATTTTTTACATAATAATAAGTATTTTAAAAAGTGTGTGCACTTTAATTAACTTGCAACTAAATGAGTACGTAGCCTACAATACAATCTTTAATTATTTATCTATTTGTTAATATTATTAACATTTTTTTTCATTACTTAGATACATAAGTAAAGGTTTAATAACGTTATTAAAAATAGTTGTTAGTTACAAGCTAGTATAACATAAAGAAATAGAAAATAGATAATATTAAGGACTAGGCTACAAGTACAAATGATATTGTGACTTTTATAAAAAGTCACATCTAATTATATTACTCGTATAATTAAATGTACAAGCATTTAGTTACATCACTATGGATTATAAAAATGTACATTTATTTACATTTATTTGTATGATATAGTAATGCTTTTCTTTCTGTTTATACAAATCAGTTTATCTTTTTAGAACAAGGTTTTCTGATTATTTACAATAGTTTTATGATTAGTTTATGACAAAGAAGCGCCTGCGCGTATTTTATCTACCTTTTTTTCATGTTATAACGACGGTAGTTCCCTACGGTAGCAGGACCGTCAAAAATCATCTTTATTAATAAGATCTTCCATAAACACTAACAGGGGCTTTTTATTTTATTCTAAATACGACGTTAATTCAATCCTAATGTTAGTACAGCCGTCGTAATATCTTTCTTAAATACTGGCATGTGCCTTTTATTCCATATTAAACACGACAATTGCCCAAGCCCTATTGAGTGGGGTCTTCATAAAATCTTCTTAGATCATGAATAATATCTTCCGTAAACATTAACAGATGTTTTTTATTACATACTAAATAAAACACCTGTGTATTGTGATTAGACCTGTCTAATCACAATATTAGTAGGGCTGGAAATAATTTTCTTTATGAAGTAATAAATCTTCCGTAATTACTAACAGATGCCTTTTAATCCATGCAAAACATGAAGATAGTCCAATTTCTTATGTAAGTAAAGCCGTCAATAATCTTCTCAACTAATAATATCTTCCGTAAATACTAACAGTGAAGTTGAATCCGTGGAACCTTTGACTTTCTAGCTTCAGTTTTATAAATCTTTGCCCAATGCCGCCAGATTTGATTTTCGGGTATCCTCCATTGCCGTCAGTATAGTGATCTTTGACGTACACAGCGCTGATGTAGGCCGGTCTTTGCCCAGGTTGAGGAAAATCGATTTCACTGGTCCTCACCAAAAACGGTATGGGGTATCTATATTCGTTGACTTTGTATAATAGGAGGTCACCGTAGGATAATTGGCCGAGAGATAAGTCGTGGCTTTGGCCTGAGGCAAAGGCCAAAAGAAAGGCCAAACTGATCACTGTTAGAACACGCATTTTCGTTCGTTAGACTTCACACTAAGACTCTAATTAATTAGCGTTGTTTTATATAACAAACGATGGTATTATGCATAAGAGACCAATTCTCATTAAAAATTCAATTTTACAAATAAGCTTTTTGCTTTTATGTACGTTAATTGTTAATTTAATTGTTTATTTATTGAATTGCTTATTTTAATATAATTTATTGATGATATATATTGGTTAATATTTTAATTTCTGTGGCTTGTCTCAACCATTCGCGTTTCGGGACCAGCCAGATTATGTCTAGTTTTTGTCTTTCTTTTATGTTACCAAGATTTATTCTCCATCAATTGGACTATCGGCTAACTTTCTACCTTTTGGTGAAAAATTTTAGTGGCTGCTGTCTATATTCAATTTAAATAGAAAATAGCGTAATGAGCGTAATTTTGGATATTGTGTGTATGTGCGTGTGTGTTTCTTACAATAATAGTATATGATAGTAAAATCCGCAATAGTGGATTAAAAACTCGCTTTAGCTTGATGTTCTTTGCAAAGTACCCGTGTAAGATCACTTATTTTATTTTGCAGAAATAAATGCCAGATAAGAATCATTTAAATCACATACTTTTGTGTAATTTTCACAACAAATGTTGATGCATAAATGCTTAGTTTTAAAAACGCCCCTTAAAATTTAAAAAGTGTTTGAACACTTAGGATGCACAAATTTGTATGTAATTAACGTTTCATTAATATTTAAAAGCATTTTTAAATTTAAGAAGTGTTTCTGAAATTAGGCAGTAGTCTCCTAAACGCAAAAAATGTCATCAGTTGTAATATTAATGACAATGATTCTCGAAGCCGCACACTACCTCAAAAATAAAGTTTTATGAAAATGTGTTTTATAAAAAAAATCAAGTTACTTTATTTACATTATTCACGATTAGAAACTATTTTATACACGATCCTAACTTAATAATATAACTATTCTAACTTTTCTTAGATTTTTTTTTTAAATTTAATCAGTAAATCAATTAGCGAAAACGAAAAAATTGAAAGGAGAAAAATATTGAAACTTGTTTTCACGCAAGTTACCTAGTAGAACAAGCTGTAACTTTTAGGGTGAGATAATTGCAAATCTTATGGAATCCTAGTGGAATCTCACGGCGTACCGCTTTGCAGAAATCGACCATACCAAATTTAAAAAATAGTGCTGCAGGAATTGTTACTTTATGCTTATTAAAATTTCTTAAACTATTACTGTTGTGTTGCGGTATTACTGCATAAACTCGTCCGTTATAGGAACAAATAGAAGTATCCATCACGATCTGGACGTCTCATATGACGTAGAAGCAGTATCAATGCAAACAATGCAATGTTTGCCGTCGCTTTTCACTCTTCCGAGAACACCTATTATCTTATTACTTTTTATATTTAATATATTAATTATTTATTATTTTATACATTAATTAGCTTATTTCTGTGATTTCAGTCTTAGTAATCACGAATTATCTCAGTTCAAGTTAACTCACTCAAAGTCAGTAAAATAAATAATAATACTTAGACCTTGCACACGATATTATAAATATATGGGATGTGAATTAAATTATTATTGTCCCGACAGTTGTATCGACTAATGGGCTGATAAACGCTCTATAAACATCTTAAGAGGCTTTCGCTTGGTTGTTGGATCAAGGGCCGGATACAGAAGGCAGTATTACTCGATACGACACGCATTATTTGGAGGTTTCTCAGACTTCCTCTCCGTAAGCCCCCATGTTTTTATATTTTAAAATTTATACGTTTCAATACATTTTTTATAAATATAGGTATAATGTGTTAATATTTATTGTATCAAATAAAGTGTACGAATAATAATATTTACGGATAATTACACACTTTGACTTAGCCCCAAATAAAGCTTGCGTTTATACTATGACTCTCTGATGGTCAATGAGAATTTCCACTGTGTTATCAAAAAAAAAGAGTGACATACAGTAGTTTTTACCCCAACTCGAATAGTTTTCAGATCAGAACCTGCCTATTTGAAATGTTATATGAAAGTCTTTAATAAGAATGTAATCTATGCAAACAATGTTGGCATTGACCGATTACTTCCTTTCTTTGTCGGGAAATTTTGTTACGCGCAATAAAGCTAATATTTCCTCACCTTCGTATGTAATTCAGGTTTATTTTTGTATATAATTAAAAATCATAAACTCAGTATTATTTGTTGATGAGATGAAATGTATTTTATTTCAGTTGACCCATTTACAAAGCACTTGTCATTCAAGAAATTAAAATAATCTACCATTGGTAGGGAAGACATAATTTACTTTATTATATTTATATATTTAATCTTTTATTGTACACTTCACAGTATACATTTAACGTATATACTATATAGAAAAGGACACATGTGTCCGGAAATGTGACAGGCCGAAGCGTGCTACCATGGTCTTTACACATCTGTACTGTGGTCACGACTCGATTCAAGAAATACCTTTACATGATTGAAATTAGATTTTCCCTGTTTTATCATGTTGCTATATTTTTGAAGTAAAATTTAATTCAAAACACACAGTGACACTAAAAAGATATAATACTACACCATCACCATATACATTTTGAGGTGTGTAGAGGTACATTAGTGGCTGTATCCATTTTGCGCTATATGTCGTGCCCAAAGTGACTAGTAACGCAGCTGTTCGTTATTCTATTAGATACTATAAGGGTTTCCTCACAATGATTTTCCTTCACCGATGAACGTTAAAAAGATATACTAAAAATGACAAAATTAGAAATTTATAGGTTATAGGAATATAAACGTGCGAGAGAATGAGATAGAATGCATTACACAGTTTCACTTATACTACATATGAAATGAACTACATTCATACATTTTTCGTTTTATGCAATTTAAATATCAATACTTGTTGTGTTTTAATTGGGTATGTTTCTTTAATATGATAAAATGTTGTTATAATTTTATCTATCGAGTAAATATTATGAACTTCGTGATGCGTGTTGATGCCTTTTGGACATTATCATCGTGATAAATTGTAATATTATATAAATATTTCCTCTTAGTGCAGTCTTAATATTGCTATAAACGACGGGACTTTTTTTAGTTTTTTTGTTTTTAAGACATTGTCCTACTTGAGCGACGCGATGCGATGGAAGTTTTGTCGAAAATTGAAATATATTCCTCGCGACAACAGCGTACATAAGTAGATACAGGTATGTAATTAAATACATGGATAAATAATGTAATACAAAACGGACGGATAAACGTGAAGTAAAATAAGGTTTGTTTACGTAACATCATTTACGCTTGTTTCGTTCTGTCGTGTTTTTTCTTTTACTTTATAGCACATCTTAATTCAAGTATGACACAGACGATATGTCGTAATTAAAATCATGAGGTCACGCTAGGTCTACTCGCTACAGATCATGTTTATTCGATTTAAAAACATGTTTTTAGCGTCACTTTTGGTGGGTGTATGTGTTTTTTTTAATATTTTATAATTTTATTTATAAGATTTATGTAATGTACTTCTTTAGTGTGTTTATCGCTTACAGTTTACGTAGGACAATATGTCAGGTTTTTATAATACAATGTTTTTTTTTTTCATTTCAGAATGTACATACATATATACAACTTCTTATTCTATACATATATTATTGACTAGCTGTAGTGACTTGGCCTTGCCTGATAGATAATACTTATTTTACCTCTTTAGGGGTTAGTTTTACAAAAACATCAAAACACTTTTTTTTTCTAATCAACGAGCTATGTACTCATTTTCTTTGAAATTACTTCAAAATTGACGGATTTTTAAAAAAGATTTCAGTCCGTATTTTAAAATTTCAGGGTGGAATATAAAAAAGTCTCCCTTAGTGAGTCCCTATATCATAAAAACAGCCCAAGGTAAAAATTAATGTTTCTTGCTTCAGTGGTTTTGGCTCTACTATAATATCAGGCAGGATAAGCATTTTTATACTTTTGTGTATAGATAAAGTTTGTAAGTTTTCAGAAAAGTCTTTAAATGTACAACAATATTAGTTTTTTTCCAAAAAAGGGGATTTTCAAAAAAATGTTTAACAAGAAAGAAATTGAGAACCCTGTTGTCAGTAAATTACTGTGTCGTAATATAATTTCAAATCTGTGACTGAATTATATGTACTTATAGATAGATACAAGACAGATAGATAAGCGAGATATAACTTATTAAATAAAACACCGATTTAGTACAAATAATAATAAATGTTACGTTTATTTTTACCGTTTTAATATTCTATTATCACATCACTTAAAATTTCCTGGCGTATTGCGAATTGTCGTAATAATTTTCCGGGTAGACGCCTTTCCTCAAATATCCATCATTAGGATTGTTTGCATAAACTTCGATCTCGAATTTGTAGCCTCGGAGTATTGTCGGACTTTTCAAACCAATCGTGACGCTTTTCATACCGACACCGCCACTCTCGATATAGGCTTCTCCATCCTTATCATCACGAAGGTCCGTCACATACACGGCACTTATAATTTCATTATTCGGCGCGTTGATAATTACGTCGTCAGTACGTTTCCACAAAGCGGGGTCGGCTTCCTTTATTTCACTGTAGATCTTCCTTGACTGGGGGTTGGTTATTCCGACCCGTATATCATTCGCTTCGCTTGAAGCTATATATAGGACAAAAATTGTTGCTAGTGGAACGAACATTGCGTCTGGATGTGCTTACGCGAATGGGCTACGTACGGTAGGCTAGCATTTATATAGGCTTAGATTAACACCGTGAGGTCATAAAATTCTTAGTAATGTACTATTTGACAGTATGATGCTAAGTGGACTGTATATCGTAAGGTGTAAATAAAGTGTAGGCATTACGTCATGCATCACAACAATAGATCGGAATGGATAGTGTGATTTTTATGTATTTACTAGCTTTTGCCGTCGTCTTCGCCCGTATTAAAAGTATTAACACAGTAACAGTTCAGAATCTTGAATAATTTCAAGGTGGGGTAAGAACTATTGTCTGACAGCTCCACCTGCCAGTCCTTGTTGTCCTTGTCCTTGTTGTATATATATATATATATATATATATATATATATATATATATATATATATATATATATCAATCCAATAAAATATGTTTACAGCACAATCTTTAGAGATTTTGTGCTCAAAAGTGTTGTGAAAATGTAAATATTCATTTATTTCGTAAGAAGCGATATTTTCGCGATCTTTGAACGATCTTTGCATAACTTAAGGCGTGGTAACGATATCTTATGAGACTTTTGAATTAACTTTTAAAACGTCAAAACCAAAAGCTGTAGTTGTTACACATTTTTTATGGAGGGATTTTGAATACATTATTCAGTGGACACGCTAAGTGATCTGGTCCCCTGTCGCCCCTGGAACTTTACGCCTGGAGCGTGAACTCCGGCTTGCCTAGGGACAGGTCAGAACTTTTTTTTTTATATTTAATTGTTTGCTGCTGTTAACTACATTTTTCTTTTCTTATCTTTTCCCCTTTAAATTTAATTCTGTACAAACGAACTTGACTTATCAGAATTATTATTAGTATTTACAAGTATTATTAATAAAAATATATGTTCGAACATATTGAGTTAATGCAGAACATTTGTATTAAGATTGTGATTGATTTTTCTTAGAGATTTCATTAAAACATTTTCCATGTCATGTATTCAATTAACGCTTAATGACTAAGTGTATATTATCAGTAATAAATATCTTATATTAATTTATCATAACGCGATATCCCTTTGAGGCGTAGTCAGAGATTTCAGGCTTTAGGATCACAAATGATTCGGAAAACTGAACAACGCGAGGAATAACTTTAAGGCAAAGGCCTCCCGTCCTATTTTCCACTATATTTGTAGAATCTATAGGAACGGATATGAAAGTTTAACCTTGCACACTTCTTCAATGCGGGTTGGCGGGTATGCACTATGTGCAGAGAAGGTGCATGCAGCAGCGGAGATGCTGGAAATTTGCGTGCAGTTCGGTACGTTGGATACCTAAGTCAGCTCTTACGCTCTTTCAATACCTCAATATGATAAATAGGGAGGCACTATTTTATTATGCCGATAAATTCTACATCTAAAAATATAAAAAACATTAATCTAACATATCGGGAAAATCCCGATTATCGGGAAAATTTGTAAAATGTATCAACTTTAACTGATATTACATGCAAATTGTAGTAAAACCAACCAACCCTACCAATCAACCAACCAATACCTAAGACCACTTTAGTTATATTTGTTGACTTTACATCATATAGCAAAATAATACAGTCATGTTGCCTTGTTTATACTTATTCTGAAGAACTGCGAACTTATCCATTGATGGCACTAATTCTCGTAAGTATGCTAATTATATTTATAAATATATTATCCACGGTCACCTCATGATTTTCGTGGCATTTCTTCCGCGAATTCGCTCCAGTTAAGACGTGAAAATGAGATCATTATTTTTAATATTATTAGTAACGTCAGTAAGATGCTACGACTTATTTCTTGGATATCCCGATCCGTCAGCGATACTGATATACAGCAAGGTGCACCAGGAAAATCCCGCTTTGTGGACACGATGGGAAACATTCACGGTGAACTGCTCGAACAATCAGGTTATAAGTGCAATCAAGATTCTGGACATGCGGCAAGATAAGTGGTCCTCGGCGTATATCAAAGCGGGAGGCATCGGGCAGAAATACGTCACCATACAGTTGGAGAGTCCGGGAATTTTCCGAGGCTACAACTTTTGGGTCGAAGTGTACGCGATACAAACTGGCTACTACCCGTACAGTCACGGTAAAAAGTGACTGGGATGTGATTATTTAATATTTCTGTGTTGCGTTTTCATACGTACACGTCATAATTTATGTTATTAATTTTATTTATTTCATACTTTATTTTACGTTGTTTTATTTTAACCCTTTTCTGAAAATCAATTCTTTTAATTTTTAATTTTATCCCCTTAGGGGTGGAATTCATCAATATCCTTTCTTAGTGGATGCCTACGTCATATCATGCCTACCTGCATGCCAAATTTCAGCCCGATCCGTCCAGTGGTTTGGGCTGTGCGTTGATAGATCACTATGTCAGTCAGTCAGTCAGTCACCTTTGAGCTATATATATTTAGATTTACTTACATTTGCATTTAATCTCGAATTTCATTCAATATAATTCATTCCTTCCTATAATACTTGGGATATGTGGCGATCCTTGGGAGAGGCCTATGCTCAGAAGTGGACAGACACAGGCTAAAATGATGACATGATGATTACACTAGAGGCTTACTTTATAAACAAATAGATTTTCACGTGACTTCTTACGCCTGTATTAATTATTACTAAAACAAAATATAGATTTTGTTAGTACTTCATAATGTACCCTCCTAATGCTGTTGGAATAGCCAGCGGTGAGCCTAGCTCCAAATAATCAGACATAAACTCTCCCTGGCGGCAGTAGTGTCGGTAAGATGCAACGATTTATCCCTTAGATATCCTGAGCTGACTGACGGTGATTCTAATATAAAACAAGGTGCGTCAGGATAATGATGTCTGTACTGGATGACAAACATTCACAGTGAACTTCTTAAATAATCAGGTCATATTTGCGATTAAAATTATGGCCCTGTGTATATTAAAGCGAGCAAAATTGAAGACAATAACGAGGCAATACACTTGGAGAGTCCGGGAATTTTCCACACCTACAACCTTTGGTTTGAAGTGTACGCGATACAAACGAGCTTCTACTGGTAGTAGAACAGGTAGTTGACTGTACTGGTACAGTCATGGTAAAAAGTGACTGCAATTTGATGCTTTAATAGCGTTTTACAATTACGTACACGTCATACTTTGTTATTAATTTTAGTCATTGCACAGTTTATTTTTTATTGTTTTACTTAACGTTTCTCTGGAGGTCAATTCTTTTCAGTTTATTTACAGTAGCATGTTAATCTCTTATTATAATAATTATAATTATTACTAAAATATTATGAGTTATATTATTAAAAGATATATAATATGAATGTGAGTGGAAATAAGAGCCGAAGCCGTCCGAGACCTACCTACATAGAACAAATAAAGAGAGTTCTGATGGAGGGTCATGTCAAAAGTATGCGAAATTGCGGGAGTGCATGAAGGGGTCAATAAATGTTTGCAAGAGTAGAAGGAATTGGCATTCCATTCTTTCTGCCTTCCCATATAGAGATTCGGCGTGATGATAGATAAATAAATAGATAATTATTATCGAAGGAAAGTATAGCTATTGCTATTTTAAGAAACTGAAATACATTTATCTGGCTTATAATGTAACATAAGACAAAAGAAGTTTCAATCAAGGCATAAAAAACAAAAGCGAATGTCCTGTGTTGTGATGATGTGCCAAAGAGAAGTCAGCTCAGCATATGCTGGGTGACAAGCTGAGTCGCTATGCGCACTAAAAACATAAAAACTGCCAATGGCGAGATACCTACCTACATCTAACTTTATTTTAATTTACTAAATCATAATAAAATCTACTAAACTTGTTTTTTTTTTCGAGTTGCATTCATACCTTTTACCTTGAGCTAAACAAAACAGAGACTTTTTTTATTAAGCTGTCACCTCCGAGACAAGCCATAGACATTATTAGTCCTATTTCTAATAATTACAATTACAAGCCGTGGTGGCTGCCGGCAGAATAGAATAGCACCTCCCTCTTCTTGCTGAGGTGTCGTAAAAGGCGACTAAGGTATCTCTTGAACACCGCAATTCTACCAGGTGTGCAGAGAAGGAAAACTCGACCAAACCTGCATCCTGCTCCCTCCCGATCGTGCTGGTTCTCCTTTCCATCGGGCCTTAGGGAGCTCGGACGAGAGAGTGTTTTTCTGGCTGCGCGTCCAGTTATGCACTTAAATATCTCCTGCGCAATTGACTGTTTCCGAAAACTGGACCATGAATTTCTTAATCGGTATTGAAACAGTCGCCGTGGCCGAAACCGGCTAGGACATTATCATCATCATCATCAATTACAATTAACAAACCGACAATTGGAATCAATAATTTTAATTGGGTTAGAAATCAAAATGGGTGGCAAATCGAAACTGAAGGAAAATATTACTGTTTACGCCGTTTATTATTTATTTTTAGATGTATTATTTCTTATTTTTTATTTTAATATATTCGTATGTTCTTTTATATTAACTATTTCACACTATCAACACTCGCTCAACATTTCTTATCCTCTACCTACTTTATCTGTTTCCTCTTTCTGGGTTCGAATGCTTCGTAAACTATAAACGCGCTCGCTTCGAAATCTCAAAACGCTACATCGCTGTGCTATACAATTAGTGAAAATTCGAACGATTTGCCCTACAACGCGTGAAATTGTGGTGTGGGACGCCTGAACCAGCGCCGTGGACCGGGGTCGATATACCAAAAAGTTCGTTCCCGGATTTCCTTCTGTTTCCTCCTCAACTTACACGCACTAATTACTATTTCGTACAAGTGATATCATTAGAACACATTTTTTTGTAACTCAGAGGATAATCCTACATAGAATCATCAGTACCGCTGTGAAGGCAGTGACCTCGGTTGGTCAGACACCCATGGTCCTATAGAATATTATATATTATCATATATTTAAAAAGAATTCTCCTGGCGTCTAGGTATTTATTAAACCAGGTTTTTTCCAATAGCGTAAACATGACTTTCGTAGTTTATTATTACATGCAAAGATTCTATACAACTCAAATATCTTGTGCTGTGTTAATCGTTTTGTATTTTAGTTACTGTGTGAGTGTATACTTTTGTGTTTATTGCTTTGATACGGATGTCAAAGGGCAGATAGATAACCCAGAGTCGTATAAAATAAGCATCGAATTGTAAATTTTTACGATATCTCGAATCATATTGAATACGATAGCGTGTTCTTTTTTACTTGGGGAAAATCATCATAGGATATTTTCAGCTGCACTTTTGCGGCCGAGGTATGTCGGATTTGTACTGGTTAAAAGCCCCAAGGTGACTTCTACGCATAGACGACCAACTTTTTTTCTCAATTACATATGTACATATATAGACTTGTTGACCCGGCAATTATTTATTAGTCATTCTGCCATATAAATTATTTCTAGTGAATATTTTAGCTGTTAAATAACGATTGTATTGTGAGTGTATGAAGATGGGATCGGAATCGGACTTGGCGCCATCTGTTATTCAAAAATAATTTCGTTATGTATAAAATACGAACGACAGTTAAATTACTTGGATATTATTCATACAAAAATACTAAAATCGCGTTAAAAATATGAGGGTAAGGGTAGGAAGGGCAGGGAGAGTGAATAGTTTAATTTTCGCTATTTTTTAATGCCAAATCATAAAAATACAAATAAAAAAATCATTTCTGGATTGGGACACCCTAATTAGTTAGCGGTATGAAATATACCTTACAACCTATTTTCATACCTATCAAAAAAAATTGGTAGGTCCGTTTCGTAGGAGTACGACTACAAACACCGTGACACGAGATTTTTATATATAAGATTAATCAAATGAAAAACATTTTTACAACACAACTATTAGAGATTTTATGCTATAGAACTTTGTAAAATGAAAATAGCATTTATCACAAAGGAAACCAAATATTCACGAAAAACGACCTATGGCTTTAAAAAATTTTCGTGGTAAAGAAATACTATGAAACTTTTGAGTAAATTGTTAAAACAAAAAAACAAAGGCGTATATAAAATTATAGCCTATTTTCTATAGAGAAATCAGGCCACTTTTTTAAATGTACTATTCAGCGGGTGTTCTGGGCGATGTACTCGTCTGCCACCTCTAGAATGTGACTACCATGACACGGACCCTGGATTGCCTCCCTAGATTCGTGGCTTATTATATTATAAGTGGTAAGAAAAATCAATTTTATCAACGGCAAACGACGTCATGGACAAGAACAATGAAAAAACTTGGAAAGTTTAAGATTATAATTTAAATAAAATACACAATTACGCAAACACTTCTATAAGATATTTAAAACCGGAACCACGTTCACTTTTCAGCTTGATGTTCACAAAATTAAGGCCCAAGCCACCCCGGTTGATCGACGGCTCAGCCAGACCATTTTCCAAGTCTTTGATCGCTATCCCTTTAATCTTCTGCTCAGCTTGCGGAAATTCGAAGTATACCTCTTCAACTCGCTTGATTAAGGGGATCGCTGCTGCTTCAACCACTTTCTCGTAGACTTTCCTGACAATACCATTGTAGTCGAAAGTTTGACCAACAATAACACTTTTAGAGTGCACCGCGATGACTGCACAAAGTAATATTAGTAATTTGTACATTGTGATACGGAGACGCGTGCGTAGCAATCGAGTCGTGGATTCTTGTGTTATACACGAAAGAGACGGATATAATGTAAATAACAGGAAAGTAAGAGGTCAGATTAATAGCATTGGTAATATTAAGAACAGTGTACACGATTGAACTTGGTTGGCAAACAATATATTTCGACATTTGGCATGACATATTGAGGGGTGAAAGGCTATTTGGTTTAAGCGACATTTTTTGGTGATGTAGTCATATACATATATACTAGCTGATCCGGCAAACGTTGTTTTGCTATATAAGGTTTTGTAATATCTTCTAAGATGTTCATTGAAATTAAGTGATGTCAAAGACAATTTTATTCACAATTAAATACTCTTAATCAACAACACATTTATTTGGATAAAGATTAATATTATTACGTTGATACAACTCTTAACAAATAATGCATTAATTTCGACCAAATTTGTTTACCATAAAAACCGTTCTAGTGACTTAATCTTAAAAGATAGACATATACTGTCGTGGACATTTTTTTAGATCATTTCAAGAGGAATAATTCTTTCATACATATATTTTTGGTATCTTGAACCGTTTTTGCAGCGCACGCAATGGTAGCCCTTAAGGATGAATAATTTTACCCGTTTTTTTTCACATTTTCCATTATTTCTTCGCTCCTAATAGTTGCATCGTGATGTTATATAGCCTAAAGCGTTCCTCGATAAATGGTCTATTCAACTCAAAAAGAATTTTTTAATTCGAACCAGTAGTTCCTGAGATTAGCGCGTTCAAACAAACAAACAAACAAACTCTTCAGCTTTATAATATTAGTATAGATTTTCGGAATTAGCGTTCTTTACCGATTCCATATATATATTACTATATCACCAAAAAATGTCGCTTAAACCAAATAGCCTTTCACCCCTCAATATGGTATATGTAAGCGCAAAGTGGATACAACCACTAATAAATCTCAGCTTACCCCGAAATGGATATTGTGTTACGATATATTATATTTTAATAATTTATTCATGTTTTAATAAAATCAGAATTAATTACGACTATTTGTTGCACGCAACGTATCACATCTGATAGTAAGCGGCCACTGTTGCCTATCGACAACTATGATACAAAAAATGGCATCATTGCATTGCCGACCTAAAAGCAGCGCTTTTCACTCCTTTTCTGAAATGCTCCGTTTCGTAACCCAGAAGAAATACTGCGGCTGGAGGGCTATTCTATAACTTTAAAGTGTACGGCAAGAATGTTCAAGAGAAGCTACAAGCTGATGAGCCGTTAAAGTCTGGAAATGAGCATCAGCTATCAAGCCAAGCACGAAAAGTGCACCCCACAGTCATGAGATCACATGGTTAAATAATTTTTCAAAACACTGCTCATTGTACATACGATAAAATACACAGAGGAATATATTTACTCTTTACGAAGACTTATAAGTGAAATTGCAAACATTGATTTTTAAAATAAAGAAATAATAGTCTTAAATACTTATGTATACACCAGAAATATCGATATTCTCGGATGTTCTGGAAATAAAATTCTTGTCTAATTAAGGATTATACTAAAAATTTAAATAACACAATTACGCGTATATTTCTATTACATATTTGAAACCAAAGCCTCGTTCACTTTTCAGTTGGATGTGTACAAAATTTAAGTCCAAACCGCCTTCCCTGATGGAAGGCTCGGCCAAGCCGTTCTCCAAATCTTTGATTGCTATTCCTTTGATCTTCTGATTATATTCGAAATATTCTTGTTTCACCCGCTTTATAAGTGGAATGGATGACGCTTCGACGACTTTCGCATAGACTTTCCTGATAACACCGTTTTGGTCGTAAGTTTGACCAACGATAACACTTTTTGAGTACACCGCGATGACTCCGCAAAGTAATATTAGTAATTTATACATTACGAGATGGAGCACGCGTGCGGTACAATCGAGTCGTAGATTGTTGTGTTACACGCAAAAGAGACAGAGAACATAAATAATAGGGTTACAGTAGGTTATATTAAAAGCATTGGTAATGATTGCTCAGGGATGGGCAATATGTGATCAAATTAATTATTAACGATTACAAAATGAAGTAATTTGAATTTCGTTATTCTGTAATATGACTTCTGACTCTTTCTTCTTCTGACTTAAACCCTTCTAAACATTAAGAAGTCATAAATTTGTAATGTAATTGAGGATTTCTTAGTGTTTAAAACACAGATGGGCAAAATGTAATCATAATTGTTTTTCATTAATCTTGTTAAATCTATAGACTTAAAGTTTTTTAGTTGACTCAAAAGATGGCGTTAGCAGCGAAATAAATCGCGCTATCGTTTCGTTGCATACAATCATATAGAGTCTGCAGGATATTAATAAATGATGAGTAGCGACATAGCAACTATTTGTTTTATTTAAATCACATTCCGAGTCTACAGTGGTGACATCTATATAGCGTTTGTTCATGGTCCTTCGAAGTCGGGTTTTTGTTCCGGTTAAGTGAGTGTACCGAGTGCTTCGGTTCCCGAGAACCTTTTTTGGCGTCAGCGGCGCACCCAGGGGCAGTGGATCGCTGTTCGGGGCGCAATCTTCGAGTGAAGATACAAGGTATATCTTGGTGAATATCAAGTCAGCCGTGGCGCAATCATCGAGTGGAGATTCAAGTGAAGATACAAGATACATCCTGGTGAAGATCAAGTCAGCAGTGGCGCCACCTGACGGAGCGGTGGTAATTAAACAAGTGTCATCGTATGTGAGTGTGTTTATGAGTATTGAATATTGAACCTTATCCTAATAAACAATATAACTTTGAAGAATTAGAAGTAGTTAACTTGAACTTAGAAAATTTAGTCTAAAATTTAAGAATTAGAAGTAATTTACCTGAACTTAGAATATTTAGCGAAAAAGTGAAGTGACGGGGAACCTATGCCCAAATTTTATGAAGTTACAAATCCTTACAAAGACTTAGAAAATTTAGAACACGCAACTTTACAGCGACTTAGAAAAAATCACGATTGTTGTTTCTACAAGACATCACGAACAACTCGACCGACTCAGTTACTTCCATTTATCAAGAGGAGACATTGCATTTGTGTGAACTGTTTGTATTGATAACTAAAAAAGATGGAAGTTTATAATAGAATACAAGTAGAGACTAATACGGCCATAGCACGAGCAAGGTCTAACTTTAAAAAATCACCCAAAGATCGGATATCTAAGTCTTATGTCGAAGTGAGGTTGGAGAATTTGCAATCGCAGTGGGCATTGTTTTGTAATACGCATCATAAAATATTAAGCGAAGTAAAGGAATCTGAGTACAATAAATCGCACTATGGTTCATCAAATATGTTCGAGGCTACTGAAGATTTATATTTAGACTTCAAAACGGAACTGAGAGATGCATTGGTTAAGTTGTGCAAAACAGAAAGTTCTCAAAATGCATCACAGACACGATCTTGTTCAGGAGACTGCATAAATAATACTTGCAATGTAAAGTTACCAAAAATTAGATTACCAATGTTTTCAGGGCAGTACTCGGAGTGGGTCTCTTTCCGAGATTTATTCTTATCACTGATTCACAATAACCAATCCTTAGATGATGTTCAGCGACTTCAATATTTAAAATGTCATTTAACAGGAGAAGCCGATCAACTCCTGAGAAGCGTACCTATTTGTAGCTCAAACTATCAGACTTCTTGGGAACAGTTAAATAATCGTTACAACAATAAAAAATATATGGTATATAGTATTTTAGAGAATTTACTTAATCAAAAAACCCTATCATGCGAGTCAGCTTCATTGATTAGAAAATTATTGGACACAAGTAACGATTGTTTGAATGCTCTTGAAAATTTGGGAATTAATGTTGACAGCTGGAACATCATTGTGGTATATATACTTAGTTTAAAATTAGATTCAGAGTCTCGGAAATTATGGGAAGCTAAAATTAGCGAAAATTCTGGAGAAATACCTACGTTAGAGCAGTTTCGCCAATTTTTACAGCAAAGGTTTCGCTCACTAGAATTTTTAGACAATAAATCGTCTAAAAATATTGTTACAAAAAATTATCCTGTCACAACACTTCATGTAGCTAATTTGTCGTGCGCATTCTGTAAGGCTGACCATAAACTTGGTAATTGTAAAAAATTTAGCACTAAAGATGTAACTTCACGGCGTAGTTTTGTCCAATCCAACAGATTATGTTTTAATTGTCTCGGGCCGGGTCACGTGGTATATAATTGTCGGTTACCAACTAGATGTCGCATGTGTAAAAGAAAGCACCATTCGTTACTCCATTTTAAAGATGTGTCAACTGACCACAATTTAGAATATAAGCAATCAGTTGATACCAAACAAACAAATATCGAAGCAAGTAAGAAGGATGTGTATACAGAGAGTCTTAATTGTTTGGTTTTGGAAGATAATAATCGTTTAAAACAACTTGAATTGGACGGAATTACCCATGTTGGTAGGTTAAAATGTAAAAGATCGCAAATTCAAAGGCCCGTGTCAAAATTGTGTACACTGTCAGTTACACAATAGGAACTATTTCAATTAGATAATAGTTTTAAGTTAATAGCGGCTGCGTCCGCACCAGTGTCAGAACAACTTTTTATGGACAAAATATTAACCTTTCGTCAGTAACGCGTCCCATTATAGGACACGGTGAAAAGTCCTTATCTTGTTAGGTAACTAATATTATTTCTTATAGAACAATTGCAATGCAATTTAAAGTCAAGTATAGTGTAAGAAAAATATTTTATTGATAAAAGCTAATTGGAGTTATACAAAGTTCTAACTAGAGTAGTAGAACGTTAAGTTTTTCTAAATATATGTTTTAAAATAAGTGCTCAGACCTATGTCTGTTAGAAATCCTGCTATTGAAATTCCATGGAAAAGAGAATAATGCAAATTGGGCGGTTGGTCCATATTTTGTCCATGGTGGGCGGAATGTTAAATCTATAGACTTAAAGTTTTTTAGTTGACTCAAAAGATGGCGTTAGCAGCGAAATAAATCGCGCTATCGTTTCGTTGCATACAATCATATAGAGTCTGCAGGATATTAATAAATGATGAGTAGCGACATAGCAACTATTTGTTTTATTTAAATCACATTCCGAGTCTACAGTGGTGACATCTATATAGCGTTTGTTCAAATCTAATTACATTTTGCCCATCTGTGTTAGACATATCGTGCATTTTGGACGTAGGATTAAAGCGGTCTTCAAACCATATCACATAATTTGTGTCTAGCGCTTTTAGATGAATTATTATTCCCGAAAAATGGGACGTCCGACGGATTGTAAAGTCTGGAGACTGCTTAACAATTGAATGATATCAACATTTCTTGCTTTTTGCGAATCAGAAGATTTTTTTTTTTTAATATTTAGGAATAAAAATTGTTCGTCATTTGTAACCCAAACACCGCCCTCTATTGCGTCATTACAACTTTCATATCTGTTTCGTAGCTTTTTTAACATAAATACTGCGTTTTATGTAGTTTTAAATACAACTTAATAATAATAACATCGTACCCTTTCGGAGTGAGCAAAGATACATTAAGTATTGTATCCTCTTTGCGCCTATATGTCGTGCCCAACGTGACCAGTAGTGCAACAAGTCGTTACTGAACTACGAATGAACTTACTAATTTGTACTTTGGGAGGTGAAGGACGCGTGAGCAGCAATCTACCGAATTTATGCTATGCACATAAATTCTATATTAAAGTCCATTCAGGTTAACGTAAAGAACGCGTAAAATTTGTATGTAAGTGAATAACACCCGTTTTGATAAGCTTGCTGATAATTTTTTTATTTACAAATCACGTAGCAAGAACAACAATTGCTAGGGTCATCGCATACTTAGACCTTTTTAAGTAGGTATATTGTTTTAAGTTTTATAATAATAATATATCGTCACGCTATATCCCTTACGGGGTGAGCAGAGATACATTAGAGGCTGTATAACAGTTTACGCTTTTATGTCTTGACCAACGTGACCAGTAGCGCAGCTAATCGTCGTTCTCAGGACACTCATACATTATATTTCTATTAGTTGTGATGCGCGTTTCCTAATTATGTTTTTCCGCACCGGAAAATATGTTTTAACTTTTATAATTTTGTTGTACTTGTTCTTTGTCATTTTTACTACATAATAAGACATATCGCGGTCTTCTTCACGAAAACCAGGGCCGCAGACTTTCTTTGTAAAAGTGGGGCCCATTTCGACATATTTCTTATTTCTAGTACTTTCTTTCTATTTGTATTTTATTTTTAATTTTGGTTTATTTGTATGTTTTTATTATGTATGGTAAAATAAGCTTATTGTTCATTATTTATAAATGGTAGTTTGACCTTAATTACAACTGGTGGAAGGCGATTTTGAAGTCAAGTATGGACAGCGGCCACCCAACAATTGCCTATTTACTCTTCTCTTAAAGGCTCTCAATTCATACAAAAGTGGAATCACGCTTGCTAGAAGCATAGTCCACTCCTTTGCTGTTCGCATGATAAATGTAGAAGCAAATATTTTAATGCAGACATAAGGAATCTCTACCACGAACGAATGGTATCAGACATGGCGCTGGTATTATGGTAAAATGGGGCTGGTGGAATCACAGAATGTAGACTTTGAAATCACTCTCCATTGTCTAACTGGTCAAAGACTACGAGGCAGGTGCCTTAACGTCGATGCTGCATTTTAGCTTTATCCAAAGAGATATCGCCAATAAGCTCACGAGCATTTTTTGAATTTATTTTTTATTACGGGCTTTTAACATTGTTTTATCAGCTCCATTGTAGCCACATATAGTAGAAACCTTTCCTACATCACCTTTCACACATTTCCATAGCATTTCGGCAATTGCTTTAGCGGGCACCGCCAAAATAAGCCCATGGGCTTTTACGATCAGTTGAGTCCAGACCAACCAATCGATGTTTAGCGAAATCATCCTGAAAATGATACTAGTACCAATTGCTTTATTTTTCCCTGAGCATTATTTACGTAGACAAACTCTTTTAGTTGTGATCAGAGATGGGCAAAATGTAATCTGATTAATGATTAACGATTACAAAATGTAGTAATAATTTTATTTTTGTTGCTCTGTAATCATGATTAAATCACAGGTGACCAAAATGCAGTTATGATAATGACGAAAAACGCAAAATTTAATCATAATCATTTTTCATTAATCTGATTACATTTTGCCCATCTATGATTGTGAGAGAATGATTTCGTTTGTGATTCTTTCATAGCGTATACCATAGCCTTTATATTTTAACCATTACCTATGCGTCAACAAAAACAACGCTCTATAAAATGTGTCAACAAGGCTGATAAACGTATATTTATTAATATCTTTCAAACTTATACCTTATAACATTTACTATAACGTTTATTATTGTATGCCAACTACTACACATAATAAAGACCTGTTTTTACTGCATTTATTTAAAATACCATTAGCATTGATATTTTTTGTAATCTTGTTTTATAAACAATTCAAGAAAATGTAGTTATTGTTAAAATAAAGTACTAGATTTTAAGATTAAATTAGCCGAACTGCCTAAATAATAACAAACTTTGAATTTATACGATTTGTACTCATTATAAAAACTTTAACGGGCTATTTACACGTCTTAAACAGTGGCGTGCATCCCGAAAAACATCATCTTATGAAACTTTGATATTAAATGAATATTGATTATAAATCTGGTAGTTACCAGAACAGTAGTCCCAAAAGGCAAACTGGATCAAATTTTTAATCAAAATACAGTCAAACCTGGATAAGTGAGAAAACTCTATACGTGAGAGTAATAGCCAGGACCCGTCATTTTAAGCTCACAAAACCTCTATTAGCGAAAAACAGAAACCTGTGTAAGAGAGTCGTTTCTCCCTCATGGACCTCCGTAAGTGAGACTGCTACTTATCTATGGTATACCTCTAAAAGCGACAGTCGAGCTTTATTTATTTATATTATTTAGGACAAACCAAATTACAAATTTAACATCTACTATTTTATGACTCATTCTTAACTTTCGTGAAACTTCCTACCATTGTTTGTTTTTGTAAGCATCTTGATACCTACCCTTTTAAAGTACTTATTTGTTGAAATCTAATGAACGTAACATATACACACTATTAAAAATATATATGTACATAATACATTCGTACTTGCTTTTACTTGTTATTGCTACGTACCTCTATAAGAGAGAAACACTACCCATGTACGTGCATTAGCGAGAAACTCGGGTTAGTGAGAAACCTCTATAAGCGAGAATGAGATTGTGGTCCCTTGAACTCTCACTTATCCAGGTTTGACTATATCTATTAAACGGCGAAGTAATACAGGATAATCCTTTTTTATGCTTCTATGGACTGCACGCCACTGATCTCAAGTAAATCTCTTCGGGTGTAAGACCCGTCGAAGTATTTACAAAGATTAAGGTTGAGATTATATAAACATTATAGTTGTCATTGCCCTCAAGGCGGCCGTGACGGTCTCATTTAGGATTTTTCTCCTAGTTAAAAAAGGGGTCTTTATAAATTTTCAGTTTAATTATTTTTTATTTTAAGAAAACTTTGTAGAAAACGTATTGAACATCAAAACGTTAATTTAATGAAAGCGTATACCAACTAATCACATTATAACTTATACAGAACATGTATAGCATATTTCAAACATTGGAAGCAAATACCTTTCACACTATAGTGTATTGCTCTTTATTATACATTTATTATTATTAATTAATTTACTCCGATAAAGATGAACCAGAATCGAAAGTTTTTGTGAGAGAGAATATTAATCCCAATCTAGAATTGATGCTCAAATCATTTTTGTTCTCTAATTGTTTACAGTCCTATTTGTAACGCTTATTGTTTCGTAACAGTCCATTTGTGTTCTAAAACTCATCCAACAGTATCGGCGTTAAGAAGAAACAAACATACACGCGCGTAAAAACTTTGGCGACTTTCCTTTGGAGCCTCCTCAGAACACAGGTTATTTGATTTTGTTATTTTCTATCTTTATTAACCTATACTGCTGTTGTGTGCCAAATAAATGCTTTTATTGTTATTAAACATTTGCATTTATAATAGTAATGAGATTTGTGTCCAGCCATTACGCGTAAACTTCTAACTTATAGTTCCATCCTTGACCATTTTCACTTGTAATCTTTATCACTGCAAAATTAAACCCAATACCTCCACTGGCTATGGTAACTCTTGATGTACCGTTGTCTTTGTCTATCAAAGATAAACCCTTAATAACGGGGAATTGTTTGGGTATCTTGACATACTCTCGACCAGCTTTCGCGTCTGAATTATCGGCATCTTCTTGTATTATTCGTTCTAGAATCAGCTTCACATCACCAATATTACCAGTCTGACCAATTCTGATAGATTTAGAATACACTGCGCTAGTGATACATATGCAAAATAATATTTTAAACATGTCTACACTTTTAAGATACGGCGTAAAGTGTGCAAAACGGTCTACTGCAAAAGAAGGGTGAAGGTGAACAAAGTGTTTAGTTAGTCCTAAGTACTGCGCACACTAACCCATCTAAAATAGAAGATTAATAGAATATCTCAGCGTATTTGAAATTGGTAAAATGTACTTTTTTTAAAGTGATTATCCTGATACGTGATATAAATGCGAAAGTTTGTGGATATATTTGTTACTCTTTCACGATAAAACCACTTAACGGATTTGCATGAAACTTTTACAGTAATATAGACTATACATCGGAATAACATATAGGCTACAATTTGAAATTATTTTTATCTAATTTTGGTCGTAATATAACGATACATGTCAATTAAGTCGAAAAAAATCTGGCCTCTGAAAGCTATCTTGGCGTTCACTGCCTAAACCGTTAGAGTTACACAAAAATGATGTACCGTAGGATTGTTTGCTGTTTCTACCGATAGGTATTTCTTACCTGTCAATAGGCACTGGCGTTTTTTGTACTGCACTATGCTTACCATCAGGTATGGTGCGGTCTCTGTGTCAAGTCAGAATAAAAAACAACAATAACAAGGAAACGTGGATATAATGTTGCATTGATGAGTATTCTTGCCTTCCAGGTGATGACTTGGAAGGCAAGAATACTCAACTCTTCACTGACTTACGGTAGAAGTATCGTGAATGGTCTCAATGAATAAGTTAGAAATATTAACCAAGCAGTTGTGAGCAGTTCAAGACAGGGGCGCGAATTCAATTCAAACGGTAAGAAGCACTGGGTGTCAGAATACTTTTTGCTTGGTGAAAGTATAGAGAATACAAGTAGTAATATTTTGAACTCAAAACACATTCTCAAAATATTTAAAATTTAACTTTTAGCATAAAACAACGATTGACCGAATACTTTTTGCATTCACAGCACATTATTGGTCGGGAGAGTGATTTAAAATCTTTAAATGATTATGTACTACTTGATCTTTCTATGTATTTGAGCAAGCAGCTAGTCGTATACGTTATTGAATAAAATTAATCATTAGATTTCAGTGTATCTCCAACCTTAGTTTTCAATGCATTACTGCGATACGCCGCGCCGGTTGAATCAACAAACTTGACCAAAGGTTAATTTTAAGCGCAGTTTGCTCAATTTAATTCTAAGCCTTTGTGCCTACACAATAAAGTTGATTATCAATAACACAACAAAGCCAATTAATTATCGTGATGGCCAGAAACCAGTGTTTGTTAATTATTAACTAGAATTGTTATTTTACATTACTTATCGAGATAACTTAATTATAATGTGTTTTCCAGTACAACTAGGCTATGAATTCGTCTATCTCAGTTTATTTTGAAATACTATAGGCATTATTTCAATTCAGACGCAACCTTGAGTTTCTTTCAGTGTTTCTTCTCAAGGTAGTCGATTCCAAAAAGCTAGTAGATCTCTGTTAGGTTCGTATATCTGGCTGGCGGCCAAAGTCGAAGTCCGTAACCACAGAGATGCCCTTGAGTTGCCACCCAACCCATAAATCGCTGGCTGTGCACTTTAAATATTTGCCCTATTGCCCGGTGTATTTGTGAAGATCTCTCCCGATCGCCAACATATGTACAGCCGAATCGGTAAAAAAGCGCTTATTCCGAAAATAAATATATTACTATATCACCAAAACATGTCGCTTAAACAAAATAGTCTTTTACCCCTCGATATTAATATGCATTTAAAATATTTATTAAATTTGACTTGAACAAGAATCTTTAAAGCTTCAAATTCTTATTATATCGTAATAATTACTATTTATTGTCACGCTATATCCTTTTCGGGGTGCGCACAGTTACATACATATATGCTTTTATGTCATGCCTAACGTGACCAGCTGTGCTCCTGATCGCCATTCTTAGAACACTTACTCATGACATTTTTATTAGATGCCACGCGGGTTTGCTCACGATGTTTTCCATCACCGCTGAGCATGTGGCGCCTAAATCTGTACTTAATCTAAGAAACCCAGATGTACCTGCTGGAATTCGAACCTACAACCATTCGCGTCGCCGCGTAAGGCAATTGGTCCCTTATCGATTTGGCCACCTTCATTAATAGTCTTACATGAAGATAAGACAATCCGTGGTTGAATAGAATTTTATCAAACTACATCAATTTCGCAGATACATTGCCATTACTATTAATATATTAGTATTTTCCAAATCAGTTAGTCTAGTTAGAATATTGTTTGCAATTTAGACAATGTTTTAAACAGGGCCAAAAGGCCGTCTTTATAAAAATTTGTTTATTTCTTATACAAAACCCTTAGTAATATATTAAAAGCAAGTCTACTTATTATGTTAGTAATATAATATTTCATATAATAATAATAAACTTTTGACACTGTTTAAGTTAATATTCGTCGTATAAAACACTAGCTGTCCCGGCAGACCTTGTTCTGCCCTATTTTTCTAAACCAAAGTCATATTGTTTTTTTTAATGTTAATAGCTTCCCCTACAGATTTTTTTGAAAATTGTTTGAAAGAACCTGGCCTTAATGCTATATGTATAAAAATTGACAAATATTGACATTAATATTTATACGTCACTCAATTGTTTTGCCTTCCCGGAACCCGTCCACTGACATTTAAACTTTATGTTATGGTGTTAAAGTTCAAATTGACTTTAAAATATTATTACGAATATTTTGTATGAGAATATAGAAAAGTGTTGTTTTTAGACTTTTTCAGTCAATTTTTTTAATTTTTCTCTCCGTAATAACCTTCCCCATACTTCAACAAACACAACAAAAAAGAATCGGTTTAGTCGTTCTCGAGTTTCGCGCTTATCAAGACATAGCTAATCCGGCAAACGTAGTTTTGCTATATAAGTTATTGTAATATCTTCTATGATGTTCATTGAAATTAAGTGATCTCAAAGACAATTTTGTTCATAATTAAATACTCTTAATCAACAAAACATTTATTTGGATAAAGATTAATATTATTTCGTTGATACAACTCTTAATGCATTAATTTCGACCAAATTCGATTACCATAAAAACGGTTCTACCGGTTCGGTTCAACCGAACACAACCGAACACAACCGAACACATCCGAACACAACCGAACATAGCCGAACACAACCGAATAGAACCAAACACAACCGAACACAACCGAACACAACCGAACACAACCGAACACAACCGAAAACAACCGAACACAACCGAACACAACCGAAGACAACCGAACACAACCGAACACAAACGAACACAACCGAACACAACCGAACATAACCGAACACAACCGAACACAACCGAACACAACCGAACACAACCGAACAAAACCGAACATAACCGAACACAACCGAACACAACCGAACACAACCGAACACAACCGAACATAACCGAACACAACCGAACACAACCGAACACAACCGAACACAACCGAACACAACCGAACACAACCGAACACAACCGAACACAACCGAACACAACCAAATACAACCGAACACAACCGAACACAACACAACACAACCGAACACAACCAAACACAACCGAACACAACACAACACAATACAACCGAACACAACCGAACCTAACCTAACCTAACCGAACACAATCGAACACAACACAACCGAACACAACACAACACAACCGAACACAACCGAACACAACCGAACCTAACCGAACACAACCGAACACAACCGAACACAACCGAACACAACACAACACAACCGAACACAACCGAACACAACCAAACACAACCGAACACAACACAACACAATACAACCGAACACAACCGAACCTAACCGAACCTAACCTAACCTAACCGAACACAATCGAACACAACACAACACAAACGAACACAACACAACACAACCGAACCTAACCGAACACAACCGAACACAACCGAACAGAACCGAACACAACACAACACAACCGAACCTAACCGAACACAACCGAACACAACCGAACACAACCGAACACAACACAACACAACCGAACACAACCGAACACAACCGAACACAACCGAACACAACCGAACACAACCGAACACAACCGAACACAACCGAACACAACCGAACACAACCGAACACAACCGAACACAACCGAACACAACCGAACACAACCGAATACAACCGAACACAACCGAACCTAACCGAACACAACCGAACACAACCGAACCTAACCGAACACAACCGAACACAACCGAACACAACAGAACAGAACCGAACACAACCGAACACAACAGAACAAAACCGAACACAACCGAACACAACACAAAAAAGTGTTAAAGTTCAAATTGACTTTAAAATATTATTACGAATTTTTTGTATGAGAATATAGAAAAGTGTTGTTTTTAGAATTTTTCAGACAATTTTTTTAATTTTTCTCTCCGTAATAACCTTCCCCATACTTCAACAAACACAACAAAAATAAATCAGTCAAATCAGTTTAGTCGTTCTCGAGTTTCGCGCTTATCAAGACATAGCTGATCCGGCAAACGTAGTTTTGCTATATAAGTTATTGTAATATCTTCTATGATGTTCATTGAAATTAAGTGATGTCAAAGACAATTTTGTTCATAATTAAATACTCTTAATCAACAAAACATTTATTTGGATAAAGATTAATATTATTACGTTGATACAACTCTTAACAAATAATGCATTAATTTCGACCAAATATGTTTACCATAAAAACGGTTCTAGTGACTTAATCTTAAAAGATAGACATATACTGTTGCGGACATTTTTTTAGATCATTTCAAGAGCAATAATTCTTTCATACATATATTTTTGGTATCTTGTACCGTTTTCGCAGCGCACGCAATGGAAGCCTTCAAGGATGAATAATTTTCCCCGTTTTTTTCACATTTTCCATTATTTCTTCGCTCCTAATAGTTGCATCGTGATGTTTTATAGCCTAAAGCCTTCCTCGATAAATAGTCTATTTAACACAAAAAGAATTTTTCAATTCGAACCAGTAGTTCCTGAGATTAGCGCGTTCAAACAAACAAACAAACAAACAAACTCTTCAGCTTTATAATATTAGTATAGATGTAAAAACCGTTTTTTTAGACGCCTGCGAATTAAAAATAGCAAATTTATTTGGGTACAATTTTAATGTTCGATTATTATCTTTTTAAAAATGAGGTTTGATTGCAAAGTTATTATGTACCATAATGTTTCTTTAAATAATTATTCATTTCAATTAATTATAAAATAGTTCAAAGTTTCCTAGAAAGTCGGCATGCGCTAGACCATACCAAGAAAATATGTGCGAGGTTGTGATGAAATAGAAGGGTGGCGCCAAAAGGGAAAGAGAACGAACATCTTTTCTGGCCACTCGGCGGCCAAAGCACCGTCGCCGGAGGGACGCGTTCGCCCAAAGCAAGCGCCACAAGCTCCGGTGACAATAGACGAGCAGTAAACTTGAGGGAGTCTGCTACCCGGATAAGAGGGAGATGGTCCACAGTGTCCGGCGCACCGTCTGAGCGACAAATTTTGTAGGGATGAGCTCTTTACTCTCACCCCTCCCGCAGAGGTACCCTCAATAAGACTTTTTGCTCCCCGGGCGTCTGGATGAATTCGTTTTCCCAGGCCTAGGTGGAGCAACTAGAGGGACACCCCGAGGGCTAAAGTCAGTAGGCGTCTAACAAACCGGGGTCGCAGCTCTCACAGCAACCCTTATGGTCCAGTGCAGGATATGCCTCGGGTTGCAAAAAAAAAACACTAATAAGATAGGAGTACATTCTATACGTTAATAAGTTACGTTACAAGTATACAGTACCCATGCGCGGCAATGTGAATGGTCGTAAATTCGAATCACGACTGGTACATTTATATTTTTCCAGATTGACCACCATATGCTCATCGGTTAATGAAAACATCGAGGGGAAGCCCGCCATAACATCTATTAGAAATGCCATATGTAAGTCCTCTGAGAACGGCGATCAGCCGTGTTATTGCTCACATCGGGCACGACATATAACCGCAAAGTGGATACAGCTAGTAATGTATCTCTGCTAATCTCGAAAGGGATATAGCGTGACGATATGTTATTGTTATGCAGTATTATATCAAGATTATAACGATATTTGATAAGTATTATTAAAAAATCACTGCCAGCATCCGAAGCGTGCCTCATGGTATAATATTGGGAGTCTAAAGCCATAGAATACAAAATTAATGTGTCACATGGATACATTAAAACGTAGCTCGCATATATTTATATATTCATCATATATCTATCATATTCATATTTTTCCATAATCACTTCACATTTTATCTTTACATATTTCTCGGTCTCGGAAACTAGTGCCAAGATAAGTTTTATTGCAAGATTTATAGTTATAATTGATTTTATCTACAGTATTATTGAATTTATCGTAACGAGCTTAATGCTGGATTCTATATAAAACATTGTGAAAGAAATAAAGGATTTCGCTTGTAACACTCGTTGTTGTTATTATTAACCAGTCGATCAGTTAATATTACGCTCGCCATAGAAAGAAAACATCGTGAGAGAGCCCGCATGGCAAAATTTTTTTAATCCATGGCATAGTAGATTACATCATGCCTGATTGTAAACATAGTACACTCCAAAAACGACTATCAACACTAAAGAAAAACCTATCGATAGATGAAGTGATCATGCCGGCCTGCATAAATATTTCTTCACGCTTCGGTTAAAAGAATCAATAACATAGGACGGTGTAAATACGCTCGCTGGAAGACCGTTCCAAAGCTCAACGACGCGGCAAAAGCAAGAGTTGAAAAACCTATTAGTTTTAGCCGGGATATGAGATACGGAATATCTGTGACTCTGTAAACCCGCGTGCGTGGTTCTTTTATGGTAAAGAGATGATGGAACAAGGTTAAATAACTCTTCAGAACACTCGCTGTAATCTCCCGCCCGGTTAAGTTGTGAAGACCTTTCCCGGTCAAAAAACACGCGTAAATTCGAAAAAAAAAACTCGCTGTAATCTAATAGAAATACAATGTGTAAGTGACCTTAGAACGGCACTCGGTTTCGTGCAGGTGGCGCTATTCTATTGTTCTGGTAAGGCCCACAGCTATCTCACTTAGTTCTGTAAAATTTTTAGTATGGGAAAAATTTACAATGTGATTTTATTAACCAATGTTCTTTAAAATAGAATTAGGCCTGTGTAAAACTGTACTGTCGGGATCATGCTCTATGGAAACACGAGGAATTCTTGTTAGTGTACGATGAAACTGTAAAAGTAGGAAAAGGAATCTGTAAAATAGAAGGAATTACGGATAGAATAATAATGTACTGAAATAAGAAAATTTAGTATGTAGTAAAAAATACAAAGTGAAAAGCAATCCACTAAAAGAACTCCGAGACATTGCACTACATAGCATCGGGTAAAAAAAGTGACACTTTTATAAAAACACAGAATTAGGAAATGTAAAGTAACCACACACATGCACTAAAAGTGTAGACAAAATATATTATTAAATAGACAAATTACGAGTTAGCTTGTCGTGATCTCATTATTTTAATATGTGCCATTCCTGTATCGTACATCAATAAATGATACAGGTTTCAAGTTTTTTTTTATTTCCTGTTTAGTGGTGCTTTTTGCACAACAAAACAAAAAGAGTGTGTATGAATGTACGAAAACAGAAAATTGTATGCTGCACTCTTTTCCGTGTGTTTCATACTTGTTCATTTAACGAAATCACTCACAATTTTTTTTTAACCCTATTTTCCATATATTATTGTAGTCAAAACCAGGCAAACAAAAAGTACAATGAAAGAGATTTTATTACAAGTTTATACATATTTACGCGAAGACGTTTTTTCTTCGACCTGATAGAATAAATCGCTAACAAAAGCAAATAAAAATAGCAATATAATATACATATCTTAACAGTTTATTTTCCTTAAAACTCACAAATATTTAATAATGACAGTCAAGGTAAAGCGGGGAGACTGGTAAATTACTAAACTGTATTTTATCTCGTCTGTGCTATAAAAACAATAAATCAATAGAGAGTTTGGGCGTATAAACGGGCACAAAAACACTGATATTTATTAGATTAGGTAACTTCAAATGAAATACGAGAGATAATACTCTTGATTTGTTACATTATATGAAATTATATAGAGGTGTACACAAAAAAAGCGTTTAGGATGTTCTGAAATTATTACATGAACAGAAATTCAACCCGCAATTTCTTTTAATGTAGTGATAATAAAAACACTATTTTAACTACTGAAATTAACTGATCTATACTCGTATTTAATTCACAGAGAGATAGCGTAAATTCGTAAATTGATCGGTATTTGTACACAATAATGTTTTCTCATGCTTGGGCCTATGAAAAGGGGTGTACTAAATCAAATTAGATGCCTTTTTATAGTTAGAAAAGGCGCTCATAAAAGCTGTTTTCAACTTGAACTCTCTAGCAAAACATGGTAATTGCTATTAAAGCGTCATGTTGTAATTTTATTAGTTATCCAAGCTATTTTAATAAATCTATTGTAATCCCGCAGAAAAATAGTACCTCTGGGATGGCAAATTAAAGTATCCATAGAAATATAACCTTATTTTGACATTAACATTGATTCGTATATCATATTGGTTTAGCTAAATGTCATATACAGTGAACATTTTTTAAAGAAGGAAATATGTTTTACAGTTCGATAAATCAAGACACGGTCAGTTTCAAACTTTTTGCGGAATACGACGAAAATAATATAATGTAGTAATGTAGGAAGTAAAAAAATGTACTAGTAAGCTACTATATCCACTAAATATGACCCGATAGGTATCAGATTAAAACCCAAAGACTCATCGTATCACACCAAAATTATAGCAAAACACACTCAATTAACTCCTACGATATACTCATCTGCCAGCGAAGGAACATTTTCCGACCCACTGTTATGTTTGGCGTGAATATAATGGCCCATAATAGTGTTTAAGTAGCTCTAATGAGGGGTCTCTGAGATTAAAAGGGTGTTGGGTTTCCTTTTTGTAGTTCAAAACAGGTTCGAAGGTTCCTCTATTAATTATTTATGTGGGACTGTTTCTGAATGTATAATTTGGATTTGATTTAATTTAATTTAATTTAAGAGAGTTATTTGTCTCAATAATCTTTAACATCTGGTATAATCTTAACCCGCGAGTTCGTCTACGGTAGCTAAAATGTACGATTTTTTGAGTCGCGTTATTTTTTATTATGTTCATTGTATTTGTAAAACTATTTTAATATTAAGTTTTTTGTTAATGACGAACTTATTGTCTGAGGAAAGTTTAAGCAAAATCGAAGTAGCATCTATCTATCTCCAGGTAAATGGCTAGCAGTAAAAGCCGAGCTCCTCTGATGTTTATAATCCGGTTGAAAGTAATAATAAGCTCCGTGTTGTTGATGGTTAGAATGTTTTGCTTTTCACTGATATAAACTTTGTATTTGTACCTGAAATATTTATCAGTTTAATAATAAAAAACTCAGATCTCTGTTAATCTCTTATCAAGCGATAAATGTGTTTTATTTCACGTCACGAAATTTTGATAAATTTCTGACAATCTAAAATCCATTTCCTATCTTTTATGAAACTAATTACTGTCACAGCTAATTAATCTTAGAGTATTGTTGTACGCATGATGTTTATGTAAAATCAATTTATAATTATATTATTTTTATTAATGTATTATTATGAATGATAACATTCTTGTTATTATTGCATTAATATACATTTCTCAAATATTTTGCGTTTCTCTAAGATCCGATATTGAAAATGTAAATGACCTAGATCCAGTGTTTCCAATGAGGGCTGTAAATTCAGTTTTTTATAAAGTGGTGAATAAGTATTATTGTACTACGCCTAACGTCAACGGTAAGTACATCATTGTCGACTACATGCGTTAGTTGCTAACTGTATGGTTTGCTGCCAACTGCGTGCGTTAGTTAGGAACTGCGTTTATTAGCTACCAACCGCATAAGTTTGTTATCAACTGCTTAACTACTTACCTTTTTTTTTGGTTTCTCGGAGGAAAATCCTGCATAGGACCATCAGGGCCGCTGTGAGGACAGCAACCCCGGTGTGTCAGACTCCTACTGAATAAAAACCCCCGGGGTGTCCCTCTAATCGCTCCACCCGAGCCTGGGAAACCGAATTCATCCAGACGCCCGGAAAGTGAAATGCCTTGTCGAGGCTGCCTCTCTGGGAGGGGTAGGGGTAAAGAGCCCACCCTTCCAATACCTATCTCACAGGCGGCGCGCCGGACACTGCACACCGCCACCCTCTCATCCGGACAGCAGACTCCCTCAAGTCTACTGCCCGGCTATTGTCACCGGGGGATGTCGCGCTCGCTCTGAGCGAACGCATCCCTCCGGCGACGGTGCCTTGACCGCTTAACTACCTACCTAGGCGAACAACTATTTGACTTAATTGGGGGCTACGTCTGATAGTTACTAACTGCGTGCGTTCATTGACAGCTATATTAATTAACAGATATTTGTGTGCATTATTTGCCAACTTGCAATTATTAACTGTCAACCGCGAGCGATGATAGCTAACTTCCCGTGTATTTTGCCAAATGTACAAATCGTACGCATAATACGTTTTTGTAAAATCTAAAATATATTACCCAAATATAATTCGTGAATCATAAAGCACGTATTTACATTGTCACTGTTTCTAATAAAGTGTGTTGTTATCATTTATATCTTCATATATGATGTATTTATGATATGTTCACGCAGATAATGCAAGATTAAATAACCGTTTCATAGTTATTACAAACAAGCAAAAATAATTGATATAAATTTGAATTTTCAGTTTTGTTTGTTTTTGAGATTGGAGGACGATTACCCGAACTAAGTCGTGACGACAGTATCCAAGAGTAAAAAACATCATAGCAACTCGCTTCAACCTGTCGCGTTTCGGAATCAGCTTGTGTATATCTAGTTATTCATATACCTAGAGATCTTCAATCGTGGTATATGTGGACGAACATAGGAATGACGAATGACAACGGATTTTCATAAATTGGATTATTTATACTTCTTTATACCTTCCAGATTCACATCTGCTTGTATTCGGGTCGAAAGCTTGGAATTTCCCTGCCCAAGATGTAAACGTCACATTGTCTTATCCTACGGAACGAGTGAGTTTTTTTTAAATGAATAAAATATCAATATTCAACCGGGTTGCCTTAGATCATCAAGAGCACTCTTTAGCGTTCAACGTACATCGCTATCAAACCTCAAAACTGCTGGGTTAAGACACCACACGTTGTTGTATGGAGCACACGTTTCGGCAACTGTAGTGTAGATCGACGACTTGCGAAAGGCAGCTGGCAGATAGTGGATGAGAAAAGCCGAATGTTGAGTTCAATGAGGCTTATCACGATCTGTATCATACAGTAAGTAGCCTTTAAAAAATCCTCACAGGATTGTCCCTACCGCACGCTGGAGTGGCGCGGCCGAAGTGTGCGGGACTTGTATTACTTTATCTAAGTTCCTTAAGTTGGAAACGATGTCGATGATGCTTAAACATTTGTTTTCCAGACGAGAATTTCATCGGATCACTTTGATGACTACATCATTACTGGATTCCGCGTGCATTTGTATATAGACGGAACGCATAGCGAAGGTTTCATCACTCAAGGAGGCATACTTAAAGTAATCATTTTTTATTTTACATAGACAACAACACAGGGTACGTAAATGATACAATTCTGACACAATTCTGACACAATTCTGACACAGTTCTGACACAATACTAACACAACACAGATATAACACTGGCTAACGGTTCTATTTCAACAAAGACAGCAGCAGCATCCTAACGCGGGCAGCGGTAAGCAAAACTGTTAGATTGGTAAATTTGTATGGAGTTTTTTTTTTATTAATTCGACAAAGTTACTACAGTATATTTGACGGAAAGTTTAGTGTAGTCTAAAACCGACAACGACCGTCAATGGACGAGAAAGCATTAACAGTCGCTGTCGTCATGCCAGCCTTCATATACCACGACTGAAGACCTCTAGGAATATAAATAACTTGAAATATACTAACTTATCCCAAAACGCAAAAAGCTGAATAAATTTACTATAACGTTCTTTTTTGCGTAGGTACTGTGGTCCTGAGCCAGTCGATCGTCATCCCTACTAGATTTTCAATCAATTTATTTATATTTGATTTGCAGGAGTCAATTACGTTATCGTTTGTGACGAGCAATGTTACTATACTGTGGTACCAGTTCTGGCTTTTCGGTGTCCCCAAGAACTTCGGTATTGGCAGCTCCTTAGTCGCAGCTCATCATAACATCCAAATTAAATGTTGATCTAAGGTCTTTTTTTGTTTCATTACCCTTTACACTTACGCCTCCTTTTTTTTTGTTAACCCGGTGGAAATCCCTTCAGACCGTCAAAGGATTGGTGAGGGTCACTCCCCCGGTGTGGTGGACTTGCACCGACTAAAACCACCGGGGTGGCAACTATGTTCTCTCTTTGCCTTCGCCAGGCCTAGGTATCCGTATACTTCCTACGGACTCGGCGAGCGACTGGTCTTGCCAGGCCTCCTCTCTGGGAGGGGGTCAATTGTTACCCGCTCACTACCTCTGAATGAGGCGTCGTGTAGGCACACACACGACGCCTTGTCGTCTCTGCCGGACGGCGGACGCTCTCAACGTCCACCGCCCGGCCTGTGTCAGAAGGGGAGCGCGCTCCAACACTTACACCTCGTCATAGAGCCTATCTTACATTCTAGCTCCTTCTCCTACATCCTGACCTCCTCCCCAATCCTTACACTATTATAATAATTTTACATTTTACCCTTTACCTATCCATACCCCTTTTCTTACGTTTGGTGTTGTTCTTTTCTATCTTGACTCGGCCAAAAAATTACTACAACTGTCAACAGTAAAAACAAACTTATCAATAGTTGCAATGATCATGCCGGCCGGCACAATTAACTCTTCACCCTCCGTTCACAGGACCCATTCTCATAGGACTATGAAAACACGTTCGTCTGAATAGCATTCCACAGCTTAGCGACTCGGCGAAAGTAAAAGTTACAGAATATTTTAATCCTAGCAGGGATACGAGTTACCCTATGGCCGTGACGCCGTAAGCTCAAGTGCGTGGTTCTTTAATGGAAGGGAGAGAGTGGAACAAAATTGGTTAACACTTCAGAACACTCGTCGTTTTACAGATGGTAGAAAACACTTAGCGAGGCAATATTTCTGCCCAACTGGAGCAGTTCAAGATGCTTAGTAGGATGATTCACAATGCGGTCAGCCCTCCGCTGCAACCATATCCAGAGCGTCAAACGAATACTGGGTAGAACTGTCTCATAGATGCGAACACTATTCCACTACACATAGTGTATTTTTGTGTGTGTTTCAGCCGTGGTGGCTGCCGGCAGAATAGAATAGCACCCCTCTCTTCTTGCTGAGGTGTCGTAAAAGGCTACTAAGGTATGTCTTTAACACCGCAATTCAACCAGGTGTTCAGAGAAGGAAAACTCGACCAAACCTGCAGCCTGCTCCCTCCCGATCATACTGGTTCTCCTTTCCATCGGGCCTGAGGGAGCTCGGACGAGAGAGTGCTTTTCTGGCAGCGCGTCCAGTTATGCACTTAAATATCTCCTGCGCAATTGACTGTTTCCGAAAACTGGGCCTTGATTTTCTTAATCGGCGTTGAAACAGTCGCCGTGGCCGAATCCGGCTAGAACATCATCACATGTACTATTTTTACAATATATTATCTTGACCTATGTCACAAGATAGAATACAAATCATTGAATTCGCAAATATATACAAATCACATAGATGTGCCACAGGTAGAGCCAAAAATATGTTTATCAAACAACGTGAAATTTCAACCATCTGAAGCAAGATGACGCGTTATCTCTTGATTTTAATTATAATACATTTGGAAACGTCACTAGGGCTTAAATCGGCCAGAATTTCATGGTCACCAATATTAATATCAGAAGTGTGTGTAAATCTTACGTTTTGTTCATGTGCTTATTTAACCGCATTGTATTGCTGACGCTAATTTTGAGCGATGAATACAAGCACTGCATCAGCAACCAAAGAAATTAACCTTTAGATGACCTGGTAGCTATTTTATGTATAATTGTCCGTAAATATTATATAATACTTTTTCTGAAATACTAACTTTCAAACAGTTAATATGTTTACCGATAACCTGACTTTATCCATTACATAGACAGCCTAGTCGCCCAACGGAATACCAGATTTAAATAGCTGCTACGACATATAGAATCATTGTATAGATTCTATACAGGAGATGGCAGTTAACTTATTAATGCCGAGTTATTACCCGCTGTAACGACACCTGAGGCCCGTCTAGACTCATAATAAAACATGCCAACTTCAAGCATTCGATCAATATCGAAGCTAATCGCATAGAGCACCCCTGCTCATACTTAAACTGCTGGCCAACTGGCTGGTAGCTGAAGAAAGTAAAACTATTGGCGATCGACTTTGTAGGTATAGGGAGGTAGATGCCGCAAGTATGAAATTAAATGAAATGCATTTATTTTGCCTCAAAATAAAAATTAAAAATACAAAAACATAAACAATACACTACAGAAAAAAATAAAATACAAAGGACAAATACATACATATAACATGAAACGAAATAGGCCCTCACTTAATGCCACAGAGCAAGTCCGCGGCGCTGGGTTTCGTCGAAGGCTCCACTCTTGTTATATCTTATCAAGATAATTAATAAAAAAATAAACAATAAAAATGAAAAACAGGTAACTTAAAAAAATATACCTACTTAAAATTAAATAATGTATTAAATAGTATGTGTGATATATGTTTATTCAGGTTGGTAGGGCTTATTTATTTTATGTATCTTATTTTATTTTAATGAGTTCATCTTTCTCTTCTCTTTATGAAATTTTACATAACGACGTTATAATTAGTTACAAGAGCCGCTATTAGTCGTTAGCGGAGAGTTATTCTGATATTAAAAAACTAAAAAGCACACTTTGTCTGTACTGTGAATAAGCTTAAATGTGAATCATATAGCCATCACACATAAACTATGAATCAATTGATATCAACTAATAAATATTTCTCAAGATCAACTCAAAACGCTAATGCGGTAACCCCTTGCGCTACGGTGGCTCACAGCCGCAGCAGCGCATTGTGTGCATCGCCCTTACTGTTGTAAGAAAAAAAATATCTTCAGCCTGCAGCTATGTTTCTAATCTGCGCGCTTGAAGAACTAAACATTACACGATTTGATATTTTATATTTTTAAAATATTTTTTAAATGTATTGTTATTTGTTCTTATTATCATAGTTTTATTGTTATTATTGTTCCGAACTTATTTGAACCACGTTCCACTATCCGAAGAGCATCCAGCCAGTCCCGAATAATTCCACCCGCTCTATTTGAATTTGTATTTTTTTGAAACGAAAGGTGTCTATGACCTTGTCACTTGGAAAATATATTTGGTGCAATTTAGGGATGCAATTTATAGACGCTATTTCGACTTTGCTTAGGAAAGTTCTCAAAGAATTAATTCGTTTTGATAAATTACTGAATATATAATAGGAACTTGAGTATAGCCAATAGTATTCGCTGAGTCAAGTATGGACTTGAAAATCGGTTGGAAAATCGGTGATTTAGTCAATCCTTTGACAGTCACTGAGAAATAAAAATTGTAATGTTTTAGTAAAGTCTAAGCAAACTTAAAGTTACTTCTATAAATATCAGCCTTAATGTCGCTGTGATGGCGTCACTCTGTATATTTTTAATATAGGAACTTACAACCAGCTGCCATTAGTCCATGGTTCCCGTCTTCCTCTGGATGCGTTCTTCTCAGCGACAATCCAGATCAGCGCAGACAGAAGTACCAGAAATCTGAACACGCTGGTTGAAGCCATCTCCCTTAACTACCAATATGGGCTGGTCTCACATCGTTCAAATTTCACACTGTAGCATCAGCGCTGATTAACATTGTCAAAGTAATTCACATGTTTTGTCCTTTCACATCAATTATAGTCTTAGATACAATGTGGAATGTAGATACATATTAATACCTAATAGAAATAAAAAGTATGGGATTATTATAAAACATGTTATGCATTAATACACCTATATTTCAAGCAAAAATCTCTCTTAAATTATTATCTGCTGGAATTAGTTTCTGATCGAAGCTACAGCTGTGGTTTCGGCTTTAGCTACGTTTTGCCAAGTTGTGATATAATATTAATAAACTCTAGACGTATATACATATAAACATAAACCTTAAATACAATCTTGAATTTTTTTATTAGAATTTCATAATTTTCAGTTTTGCTTTGGCTGAAGGTTGTGGCATTGGCCGATTATTAACCGAGCGGTACACTTGAGGGTGTCTTGTCTTGGGTGTCTGAGAGCGGTTCCGGAGGGGTTGGTCCTTTACGCCTACCACCTCCCAGCGAGCAAGGCTGTTGTTAACAAGGCTGTTCGTTTCTCGGGCTTTTGGACGAATTTAGATTTCCAGACACGATTAGATGGAGCGATTAGAGGAACGCCCCGGGGATTTCTAGTCAGTAGGAGTCTGACATATCGGGATCGCTGTTAAAGGTAACTACTTCTGCGCATTAACGAGGAATTTGGTGCTTGTAATCAATTCTCCACAGCAAATTCAAAACATTTCTACCTCAGCGGTTAACGGTTCTTTGGTTTATATAACCAAACCACTGTTAATTAACTCTGTTTATCATATGAGCTTCTACGCATCTGAGTGAGATTTCTCTGTTATTTTTTAATTTAAAAACAAAACATCGTACACAATATCCAATCATAATAAATTTCCTTAAGAATGCTGGAAATTACATTAAATCATCAGTTACTATTAGCTTTTTATAGGAATCCAAGACTTGGGTTTTTTTAGACATATTACTATTTATCATTAGCCAGTTTCATTTCATCGCAGAGTGTAGCCCTCCTTTCCCTTTTTCCCCAATATTTGTGAGATCCATGGGAACAGTTTTGGATATTTAAGCCACCACGCTTATCCAATGCGGGTTAGAAAGTGTGCACTATGTGTTGAAAAGGTTGTGTAGCAGCTTAAATTCTAGCAATCTGCATACAATTCAGCATGCTGTATACCTTAGTGGGCTCTTACGACACCTCACTATGATGGAGAGGGAGGCACTATTCTATTCTGTCGGTAAACGCCACGGCTACTTCTTAGACTTCTATATAATATCTATAATAAATTATTTTTATCAGCTAGTATTATTATTATAAGAATTTTGATATTACGAATTTTTATACACAATACATTACACAATTATTATGTAGTATGTAATTCAATTTTTTAGAACATTTCCAGGTTAAAGATTGAGGTAAAAATATGATCAAAACGTGAACTTGGGAGGCACAATTAAAATACAATTAAAATACTTTAATATCATTAACTTGTTTATAAACCGGTTGACAAGGTTATTGACATTTAGTGATGTATCAGTAGGAAAGTTATTGAACTTAATTTTAGTTTTAAAAGTACTAGATTCTAATCTCGACAGCAAACATCACGACCCACCTACTTAGTTTACATCTGGGCATAGACCTCTAAAGGGGCATCCATAAATTACATCACATATTATAAGGAAATGTTAACGAATTGTGACTGCGTCACAAAGGGAGGAAGGAATCATAAGCTTTGTAAAGTCATACGTCAAAAGTATTAAAACTGGACACTATTTCATTTTTTTTAATCATAGTTACATGATTTCAAATTGGTACCTTAACACGGTTTAGTTTTCTAATCCCTGGGTTCCACGCTGATGATAACTTAACTCATCATAATTCATGAAGGAGGCAGCACGCAGTGTCCGGCGCTTTGCTTGATAGGGTTCGGAGGAGTGGACCCTTTACATCCACCACTTCCAAGCGAGAAAGCCCTAACAAGGCTGTTTGCTCCCCATGCTCTGGACGATTTCGGAATTCCAGGCCCGAGTGGAGCGATTAGAAGGACACCCCGGGGTTTTTAGTCAGTAAAAGTCTGAAACACCAGGATCGCTGCCGTCACAGAGGTCTTAATGATTCTATGTAAGATTTTCTCCCGAGTAAAAAAAAAAATATGATTATTAATTATAGGTTGTTTCAATTCGAAGAGTTTATTTTCATAAAGATACAAATTACGTACATGAGAACATTTTGTTTTAAAACATATATGGAACAGTAAAGTAGTAAGAGCTCACTGGGCATAAACTCAACTCTATTTGTTGGCATTTCTCTTTATTATATTATAGTAACTTAGTTCTGTGTATGTCAAGCGAGTTCACGTTTCTTATGTAGGAGGATCACATGTTGTAAAGTTGTGCTCCCTCAAAAGTAATATTCCGTTTTTAATAATTATCCCGTGCTTTAGGAAGTACAAGTAAATTTAGTCTGCGAGTAACTACGCTTGGTATCAAGTAAGATTTTTCTTATATAAAGTAGATTTAGGTTAATTTATTTGCGCACAATAACCGTTAAAGTTTAAATTGTCTTATAATAATACTAGTTACCTGTATACATTACTTAGGTTTAAAAAGATTAACTGTGATAACAAAGGGCTTATGATTTCATGTAATTACACGCCTAAGCACCCTTCACAAGGTATTATCGCGTATTATCGGGTATTTGACCGCTCACACAAACTAAGCTTGTTACTGCTAATAGCCTTTAGCTTTGGAAATCTTTGTTTTTCTATTCACTGTATATCATTATATAAATAATTATTCTTGTTGGAATTTATAATTGGATATATAACATTTATTTATATGAATCCATACGCGGTATTGCGAATGGTCGTTAGTTCGGATCCATTCTGGATTGTTCCAGATTAACTACAAATACTAGGCACTATATGCTCACCGGTTCCTGGACTTTCCATCCCCTGTGGTATAATCATATTGTCAAGCCAGTATAGAAAAGAGAAAAACATGATAAATCACTATACTTTATGTGATTCACAAAAAATATCTCAATAATTTCATTTCAAAACCAAATGCAACAATAACAAAAGAAACAAGACAGTTGTTATTACAAAGAAAAATAACACAGCTATTATTCTGCTAGAGATTATTTACATTAGACGACATTTTTTATCTGAATTGTAATCGTTTCAAAGCTGGCTTTTGAATCTTTCAAACTATCATAACATTTAATGAACTATTTCACTAATTCAATACTTAATATCTGACTAAGTAGATCCTTAGTTAACGTTAAGGAGGGATTACGCACCTTGTTCGATTCGAATTCGTGAGAATAAGATCCGGTGTACAGTTGACGTTAGAACTATTTGTTTGGTTGTTTCTCCACTACATCCGTTATCCGATTTCTACCCGTCATATATTAATCTCCGATTTGGATCCAAATATCACATCGAAATAGCTACATTATTATTTTATGAATACTTCTGGACTGCGTTCAACCCGAGATTAAATTATATTGAATTTTCTGTCGTGTTAATTCAACGCTTTGTGGTGCTGGTAATGATCTTCTAGATTCATATCTTCCCGGATCCGGATCAAAGGCAGTGCGAAACGCAATATTCAAACTCGGTCCAAGTTTTCTGGACTTTATTTTCACGGATACACGCGGTGCAAATCCACCCGATGGCAACAGCTACCATTAACAACCGAATTTAAAAAAATGTGTTAATCTTAAAAATTAGTTCACAATTTATCTCATTATTATCTGATAGAGACTAATGTGGTTAATAGTGGAGTTTGAATTAATATCGATTCACTCATTTGTTTCAGGATTATCGCAACCATATCGTGTCGTGAGCAATAAATAGCACCAAAATCCTACGCCCGACTCTCCCATACTGAAATTAGTTACGCTTTTGACTATTCCATTGTATATTTGAATTGAAATTATAAGGAGGTATGACAGGCGACTTTAACTCACGAAATATTCACAGAAGTATTTAACGACTCATAACGTATTTAGTTTATTTTGTATTTCTTAAGGCCTTCTTAAGGCTTTCACCTCGTTGATAAATAATGTGATTTTAAGAATAATATTAAAATACAAAGGACAATAATTAGTATTTAATTATAATAACCATATATCGTCACGTTATATCCCTTTCAAGGTGACCGGGTATATATTAGTGGCTGTATCCACTTTGCGCTCATATGTCGTGTCCAACGTGACCAGTAGCGCAGCATTCATTCTTGATTATATATGTATATTTGTGGTGGTAGGATTATAGCCCAAATGGCAATTGGAATCCAAGGTTGTTGGAATCGCAGGTCAACTTCTCGTGATAAATGGATTTTATACCCATTCTACATCGATATCATTATCAGATTATAATGTGTTCAGTTGCAATATTTCGTTAAACTATACCAAGTTTATTTTACGAAGTCCTCCATGACAGACAAAGAATAAGTTGGTTTTGTTTGTGAATCAATTATTTGATATTGTATATTGATACTAGTTTATTTTAATAGTATTTTAGTAACCCAGTCGCTATATATTTTCACAATTAAAGATGGAAATGTATGTTAAAAGAATTGTTATTAGGAACATGGTAATATGAACAAGGTATAGAGTTAAGTGAAATCAATCAATCTCATACATTTTACTTGTATGATATTGTACTAACATCGTCACTAATAAAACTGCTTTTACACGATACCATTTAAAGAAAAATTCCACTTAACCAATTGGCTCAAAAAGTTAAACCGTTCCAATTTTAATGGATTGCCATTGCTAATGGATTGAAGTTTATGAAATAGCTGTGTTTATATAAAGCTAATAATGGCTTGGCTTCGTAGAATATCTTATCAAATAGTCTCCTGTAAATATTCTATAAGTCCTTTGGACTGTACTGTATCATAGGCCTTAATCCAGTTGATTTATTCAACGAATTACGAGTTGTGATTTCTAAATGATGGTCACAAGACCTTGATCTTGGATCTTGACTCATGTTTATTAGTAGTCTCTACAGGTAACATCTTTACCGATCATTTACTTGATAAGTTATAAAGCACTTCTTATCTAAAATAATAAATTGGAAGCAGGGGACACTGGGCTAAGCGGCATGGACTTATTATGATATTATAAGGATTTTTAATGTATAAATTAATGGCTAAAATACATTTTTGTAAAATGTACCGTTTATTTTTAACTTTATGTAGAATCTACTATATACATATAAGCCTTCCCGGATGAGAGGGAGGTGGTCCGCAGTGTCCGGCGTGTGAAAGACAAGTTTGAAGGGGTGGGCTCCTTACACGACCCCTCCAAGAGAGGAAGCCTGAATAGTCTATTAGCTCCACGAGCAACTGCATGAATTTGGTTTTCCTGGTCCGGGTAGAGTGATTGAAAGGTCACCCCTGGGATTTTTAGTCAGTAGGAGTCTAACATACCCGGGTTGCTGCCCTCACTAGGGCCCTGATGGTCCTATGTTGAATATTACCCCGGACTACAAAAAAAGTTTATGTCCAACTATGGATTACAGTGGGTTGATGATGATAATATCAGTTAGAAATTTCTAAAAAATCTATATATATGCAATGTTGCTACTATACATTATCATATTTTGATACATAGCCTGTTTCATTGAAAATTAGTCCTAAAGTAGACAAGGAGCTTAAAGAATTTCTGAATTTAAAAAAAAAAAACAGCAGAAATATTCCTATTGCTGTAATGTATATCGAGGGGTGAAATGCTATTTGGTTTAAGCGACATTTTTTGATGATATATATATATATATTTGGAATCGGTAAAAAACGCTGATTCCACCCCTCGATATAGTTTTAAGCTGTTTTTATGAGTAATAAATTGTTACTAAATTTCCTCACTATCCCCAAAAAGATCACATAAATATAAAAAAGTAGAGAGATCTATGCTTGAAAAATTTAAAACTCAAATATGTATACGATTATTTAAAATAATACACGCAGGTGGAATCTTAAGCATTCCAATAGTATATCAAATAAAAAAAAGAACAAACAGTATAAAACTTTGCACTTGCTAACTCTAACTTAACTACACAAGTTTCACACTTGATTAAACTAAAACCATTCACAAAACATCGTCGATCGTCTAATTATTAAAATTAATTTTACTTTGGATTAAGTTACGTTTAAGTTCGGCTAAGTTGTCCGGATCACGGGCGTGCAGCCTATGCGGTGCTTAATAGCAGACTGACAACTCGGGCTTGCTGTAACTTAGTGCTTATTCCAACAGCTTATATCGGCGTAAAAGCCTTTGCGGATGTTCTACCAAAACTTTTAAGACCAAGAAGATTTTTTTTTATTCTATTATTTTTTTACGGCATTTGTCGTTTCACCTGCCTGAAATTCACATTTTTTGTAGGCACGGGATAGTATATAACCTACTAGCTAACTTGGTAAACTTCGTACCGTCTAAAAACCGATTAATGTCGTGTTAATTTTTTTTTAGCTAAACCTACCCCTCCGTTCCCACTTCTCAGCTACCCACCACACACACTCTTGCTCAAATGCCCTTCTACACTCTATCCTCTCCTCATCGCTTTCTTCCTTTTCATGCTCATCTCTCCAGCTACCCTCCCCTTTCTCACACTATCCTTTATATTAGATCAAAGAACTAAATAAAAATACACCCATATTTGTGGCGTCTAGTTTCAAAACTCGCTATAATATATTTTTTCAAATCCCTTTAATTAATTATTAATAAATTATTTATAAATATAATATATTATAAATTAATAAATTATTTATAAAAACTTATAATTAATTTTGACTTAACAATCACATTCTTATTGGTATTTAAATTATTATTCTAGAGTAAAAAAGCAAATAAAAAAAAATATATATATAATATTTGCTTTAATAAAAACATTTCAAATTACTACTAGAACTATTAAGTAATTTTGTACGATAAATCGTTTTAGCGGGTTTTGAAACTAGACACCCCATTTGTATCACTGACTTAAAAAATAACTATTTTTCCATAATAAATAGCATCCCCTATTTCAAGTTTTATTTTCGATTCAAAAGGTTGCCTTTGTCAATCTCTGAGGTCTAATCTGTTTCTATGATAATCAAAATCAGTTCAGCTGTCTTATCGTGAAACGGGAACATATTAGTGTATAATCTAGCCTGATGTCAGGTATAAGTGGTGAGGCGAATACCCGAACTGGGTCGTAACCACAGTACACAAGTATAAAGATCGTCTTTGTTTATAAGGTCAAAGTAAGGGTGTAATAGGAACTCAGCGTCTATTTTTGTCAGCCGGCCTCTATTTACAAATGACAGCAATCAGTTAGGCTCGTTGATTACCATGAACACTTACCAGTGGCTCCTAGTACCTGTGCAGCACGCAGCGGTCACACCCTGGTACCCTGGTTGGCCGTTGACGATACCTGCTTGAGAAGGCTTGCACGATGTTTTATCGCGCTAGTTGTTGCAGTGACTCTTCGCTTAGTGCAAAAGTCTGTCTACTTATTCTTCATCTGTCGTGCTAATAGCCTAATTTACCCGACGATTCTAGAGAGGCAGCAAGGCATTGTGAAAGGCCTAGGGCACTGATAAAGATCAGTTACCAATACCCGGACACTGAACCCTACGTCTATCTAATTCTGAAGGTTCCCCGTTCCATTAAGTGTTTGGACGAGAGAGTGCGTTTGTGCAAGCGCTAGAATTCACGCACCAAATATATCCTAAGCAATTGACTGTTTTCGAATATATACATCAGCGCGCTCACCTTCACCGAATGGGGCTACAGCCCGCGCCTACTTTACATAATTTCAACGTCGCCAGGGCCGAAATCGGCCAGGATATATATCATCATAAAAGTCATTGATGGATTTTTTTCATTTAATTATTTCTCCTCTGTATTGGTTAAAGGATTGACCTTCTGATTAAGATTTCCTATTTTAAAGGGCACAACAGGGGTAAAGAAGGCCTGCTGAAGGCCAGACGTCGCCGGGTGCCGAAGAAGATGGCTCATCCTTGCCCTTCGCACTCGGCAGGCGGGAGAAGGAACAACCGGGGATTTTTAGTCGGTTCAACTCCGACACACCTGGGGGCGGCCCTCACTGTCCTCTGAAGGTCCTTTGGGGATTTCCCCCGGCTTACAAAAAAGGGGTAAAGAAGTAAAGAAGTAAAGAAGTTATATCAATTGACTTCCAAGCTACATTATAGTTTTGGGAGTGCTTATATTGTTCGAGATTTATGCCGCACACGTATGAAACTTGATGCAGCTCGATGTCGACTAGGCAATAGCTCGGGACGTACTGCCTCACTGGCATTGTTGTACTGCCAATTACGAAGCTACATCTGGTGCCAGATGTCTATATTATCGGCAAACTACACGGCTATTGTTTACACACGACAGTAGGTCCCTGTGAAAGACTGGCTATTCTAAAAGACAATCACGCTTAGAAATAGCTTACAAAGAAATTCAATTTACAAATTCATCTCTAAGACGTTATAAAAATAAAATAAAATAATAAACAAGTAGCCTTTTTGTGTACTTAGATGATGATGGTGATGATGTAAGCTTCCAGTGATCTCAGGGTGCGTTATCACTCACTTTGGGAAATACCGGACTAGAACCACTGCTCTAAGCCAAATAATAATTTACCTTGGCAAGTTAAATTGTTACTACGTCAAGTGTAGTTTATGCGTTTATCGTTTTATTGTGTTTGTATTTATTTAACGGAGGGCGGCCATTACTTACAGCACAGGGCCGTATTCACCGAGGTGCCTCAAGCCCCTATTCACAAACATAAATATAATATCAATCGATTAATTTCAAAAACACCAATCTTGTGCCGGGATTTTGTTAATGTAATAAAATGTATTCTTTCGCGAATTTGTATTCATTATTTATTTCACAAGGAACGTCCACCACATACGTATGGTATCCGACACGATGTTTACTGGTTTTATGATGAAATTGAGCTGGAGGAATTAGAGAACGTACGTATTAAGAACACTCCATTTTAGAACCGAGACACTCCGAGACATTTAACATTCTGCATTGTTCTTCATTTGTTTGTACTTAATATGGACTTAACGAACAAGGAAAAGGAGTAAATTAACTGTATCGGCTTCCTTTATGTTCACTGTACTCTGCTACACCGCTCTGCCACCTACTGCTTCCCCAAATACGATCCTGTTTTAGTTATCTGCTGGTTACCAAACCAGTATGTTCAAGAACACTAGAGCATGTAACATAGTTTTATACACTCATGAATAGGAAAAAATATTTGTAGACGCTACTTTGCTTATACTTTGCTCAAAAAATAGGTTCGTATATACAACTCAGCCTAAGCTTGAATAGTTTTTTAAACTGGTGTGGTAAAATTATAACATTGCACTTGAGGGTAAGTATAACATGGTTTTTTTTTCGACAAACAATATCTTACTGGCCGGCAAAGCTACAACTATAACTATGTACCCCGGGTTTGTGTGTGCGAGCACTGAAAGTACTCAGCCAGCGATTTATGTATTGGATGGTAACGTAAGGGTACTCTTCTGGGTACAGACCTCAATTTGGGCGGCCAGCCAGGAAACGATCCTAACGGTGATCTACTAGCGTTTCGGAAGCAACTGCCCTGAGAAGAAACGCCGGAAGAAACTCAAGCCTACATCAGAGAAGATCATAGTCTAACAGCTGCGGTAGTATTTCAGTGACTGATGTGGTAGTAATTTTCTGTTGTAGTTGTTTATGTTTTTGTTTCAAACTAGATCTATTGGAACAATGATTATGAAAAATAAACAAAAGCAGGTAGAGGATGTAATTTTCCGCTCCCTACTAAATAGTTGCGATGCTCAAAGTTTGCTGGTGACCATAGCCTGCGTGTAGGTCGCTACACTAGGCCACAAATAGAACAAACTATATATCAGTCTATAAGGGCGTTTTTCGGCCCTGAAAAAATTTCAAATACTAGGTTGATTGGAACTATGACATTTTTATATAAAAATATTATAAACATAGTTATACCATGTTTTCATTAAAAAAAACTATCTTAGTACTTTATTATTTTTTTAAAAGCAGGAATTTTGCTGTTATGGCATTTTTTAATGGAAAATAACCTTTTATAACGAAATGAATAAAACGGACGAAATGATTTAAATTAAATATTACTTTTATTGAAAGAGGTCCACTGAAAAACACGCTATATCCCTTTCGGGGTAAGCAGAGATACATTAATGGATGGTATTCACTGGGTAAGGATAACATCGTGAGGAAACTCGTATAGCATCTAACGAAAATGTCATGTGTAAGTGCCCTGAGAAAGACGCCAGTGTTACTGTTTGCGTTAGGCAGGACATATAGGCGCAAATTGGATACAACCACTAATGTGTGTAGAAAAATTGTATACATTAAGATTTGACTATTTCTATGTGAGAGCAAGACAGAAACGCTTTCTAATTTAAATATGTGATAAAACACACTTAGATATAAAACATATATAGAAAATAAAATGTTACTATACTGCGCTGATAGATAAAATAAATAATGGAACAAATCTTTATATAGTGCAAACTGAACTTGTCATTTTTGTATTGATGTGTTGGTTCATATTTTTTTAACTACATAACGGATCTTTAAGCGGCTTTCCCCATTTACATAAACAAGTATATTTTGGACAGTGATCGTGTATAAATTTTAAGGGAAACAATTTTGAAATGCAAAAAATCCAGTACTAAGCACCGCTTCACAATAAAGATACAGGAATGTATATATTGATGTTTTCAAATAAATTCATAATGTATTCTATTTTATGGTGGTATATGTGTTTATATAAAAATATTAGAATTTTAAACTCCCCAGGGCCAAAAACGTCTTTTATGTACCTGCATCTTTTATTAAAAGATAATATATTTTTAAAATTATAAATAAAGTACATATTTTTACATATTTATTTATATAAAACTATATTGTTTCTATTATTTTTAAAGATGTTTGTTTCCAATTATTAAAATACTCCTTTTTAGCGCCATCTATACAATAATATAGAGACTTAATTGTAGCAAAGGTATGTTAGAGATCAACTATCTATCAGTCCCTAGATGGCAGTAAATTTATTTCATAAATACCATATTTTTTGCCATTCGATGCTAGATGGCGCTTAAAGTTTTTAAACTAAATTAATTTAATCTTGTTTTTTAAATGCGTACATTGAAAAGCTTAAAATTAAATTAATTAATAAAGCTTTTTTTTAAATATAGTTTTGGCGTTGTTGGCATGTATTGTTAGTATCAGTTTTATTGAATAATTTATATCTTATGCGATATATCATATTTGCATTTTTACAAAGTTATTGAGCACAAATCTCTGACAATAGCTCTGAAAACATTTTTTTATTGCATTAATCCATATGTTTTTTTATGAATTAAAGGCGGACGCTTGACCCCATTCACATATAGTCAAAGGCTTAGCCTGACAATGGACCGCGTCCACCCAACAAATCATAAGTTATAAGATCGTATAAATGTGCACTCTGGAAGCAAATAAAAACAACATAATATAATTGAGAAACAGTTAAAATGAATGGCTTTAGGCAACACAGTAGTTTTTATACCGAGTCTAAAAAGTTAAAGATCCTGGGCAACGTGACGGTCACTTTAGTTCAGTCCTTTTCTTCATGTGCCTACAAACTTTCCACTTAAAAAACCGAGTGTTTTTACATCCTATTCAACAAAATCTCCTCATTCCATCCGGTGTTCCTGAGATACTAAGGCTATTAATTAGGCTTACAAAGAAGTAATTTCTTTTAGTAAGAATTATATCTATCAAAACCAGTCCAGCCAAATGAAGGAACCCAGTTTTCATAGTAACTATGATAGTAGGGTTGTTTTTTTTTTAATCAAATATATTGACGAAGCCTCAGTACCTTGATGACTATGCAAGCCTTGTAAGGCACGTTATGTAGTTAAACCACTTGTGCCGAAGTGGCAATTGTAGAAATCTCTATAGTCATTTTATGTTAACCAACGCCGGTGCTCACAACACACTAATTCCTCAGACACTTCGCCCGTCCTGAGAACGAATTCTTCTTCTCAACTTTTCATTGTCCTCACATTCCCAAAGTTGATGATAAGCGTTACGAACCACTTTGCAGCGCTCACAATTTTTACAAGAAAATAATGCAGTAAATGCAGCTACTAAAACATCTCTAAAGAGGCTGGAACAGTACAACCAACGAAATCGCCAGATATTATATTGAGCTGTTTTTACCACAAACTCTTGAGATGTTGGTGATAATGGATTTGAAAATTATTTTTATTTAATTATATTACTAATAATTGATTTTCCTATGATAAACTTGAGCATTTGTGCGAAAAAATTAATTGGGGGTCAATGAGATGGCAAATGAGAGAGCAAATGAAGATCCAGGATAGTTGATCCCATTAAAGTAGATTACGAATTTTATTTTAGGCTTTCCACGAATGAAATGATCTGCTCACATAGATGATTATTGTACAGTTGTTATCTGAAAACGTAACAAATTACCGGATTTTCAAAATTATTTAGTATATTATAATACTATATACATAGTCATATATCATAAAATTGAGTAAGATAATGTTTTTTTTTTCATTTCTGGCCGGCCTATTTTATATTATTGCTATGTCTTCCATTATTTGTTTACATTCCTTCCTTCCTTAATTTCATCACAGATATTTTATTTTAAATATGGCCGAATTTAAAAATTAATGGAGACAATGTTGATTATTTAAAAATTGGCTTTATTCATATTGCTTTTTTTGTATTTATTAGGGTAGTTTGTCTGATGAATAAATAAAACAGCAATGTCTTTTGATATCTATTGTTAACTATAGTCTATATTTATATTAATTAAAAGTTAAAATTGGAGCTACGCAGCGGGTATAAGCTGCAAGTAACATATTGAATGAAATGCTTAATACTAATACCCAAGATACAGGTCCTAGTTTGGGGTTTCAGCTGACTTTAGTGTACCATTTTCTGTTTCTCTAATAAACATTTTTTTTTAAATTATTATTCCGTTCTTTTGCGGACAAGCAATTGCCTATGTCTTTTATTCTACAATTTTTTTAACAATAACGCTTTGAAAGTATTTAAACTGGAAGATCTTTTGAGAAGAATATAACCCGAATAGTGTAAGTAAAGATATTAAAGACTTTCAAACGCTCCAAGATAAAATTCAAAAGAATGTCACAGTGGATAAAATATTCAGTTCACGTCACGAAGAGACTTTGACAGTTTGCGAGCGACAACAACTATCAACAGTAAAGAAGAACAATTGATAGTTACACTGATTATGCCGCACAAATATTTCTTCACGCTTCGTGTAAAGGATCCAATGGTTTAGGATGGACGAATCACGCTTACCGGTAGACTGTTCCACAGCTCAACTACAAAATAAGAGTAAGAGAACCTCTTAGTCCTAGCCGAGATATGAGTTACCATATAGCGTGACCAGAGATGACCAAAATGTAATCTGATTAATGATTCACGATTACAAAATGTAGTCGTAATTTTAATTTTCTTGCCCTATAGTCATGATTATATCCGTTTAAAACATTATGAAACCATAAATGTGTATGCGATCTGGGTTTCTGTAGTGTTTAAAACATAGATGAGCAAAATGCAGTCATATTAATGGTAAAAAACGTAAAATGTAATTGTAATCATTTTCATTAATCTGATTACATTTTGCCCATCTATGGCTATGCCTACGCAAGCCCACGCGTGTGGTTCTATTAAGAAAAAAGAGGGTGGAACAAGTTTAATTACTCTTCAGAACTCTCGCCGTGATACATACGATAGAAAATGCTTAGTAAGGAAATATCTTTGCGCAACTGAACAACTCTGTACCATCTTACAACATCTCGTTACTTACAAAAAAATCAGGTAAACCAATTACTATCGAGAAGAGTTGATTTCGCCACCCATTGAAGAAGTTATAAAAATTCTTTTACACAAACCTAACATACGTCTGATATTAAAAAAAAAATCTTTAAGCGACAACACAGCTCAAATGCGAAAGATAGAGTAAGTAATGAAATTAAATTTCTTGTGTAGTTGCAAACTACCTATTTCTTAATAATATACTTCTGGACAAGTCAATCTTAATTCATAATGAGACATTGTTTTTAGCATATGGATCAAGAAATCCACGAAGAACTGCTTTTCGCGAGAAGTTTGACAACTGACACTAAAGGAGGATATATTTTGAAGGATTACTTCATAGAAAAAGCAATTCTTTTATCAAATATTATCATTAGCAATCAATGGAGCACCTACTATTGGTTGGTACTAGTGGTTGGGCGCTACCCATTATGAGCTATTTAAAACAAAACGTCCCCGGAGTGCTTGCAATACAATTTGCTATCCATAGACAATATTTAGTCAACAAAAAACTGCGTGATAGATTGGAAGCACTAAAAAATAATCTTTTTTTTTTAATCTCTGAATAGGTTCTATAAATAATCAAAATATGGTATTTTTACATAGAGGCTCCATAATTGTGAAATATTGACAATTATAACTTGGTAATCGTAATGAACAAGGCATTTTAAATATAGAACTTGCTAAAATCGTTAATAAAAAGAGCATGACAAAAATCTTTTAAGTCTGTAAAATGTAAAAACCCGTTAATTTTCTAAACCGGCCGTTGTCCCTCCAAGCTGAACCGATCCGCGTTCCATTCTGGAACACGTTTGAATTCGAAATTCATATTTGGAACGCTCACAACCGGTCGCCCTTGTAATAGTTGGCTGGTGTTATCAAGAAACTATTTTATAATGACCTCTGTCACAATAATAGTATTTTCTTATGTTAGTCAACTTAGAGCACATCGTGGAATTCTTCAAGGGTCTTTATAAAGTGGCTGAAAGTCGTCGGCAAGTGCAGCGCGAACGAAAATATACGACGAGGCGACTTGTTTTGCTGCCTTATCACTCGCGTCAAAGATTAAGCAATGAAAATTAATTTTTATATCTGCCTAATTCAATTCATTCTCTTGATTCTGCATTTTCAAATTATTTCACCGATACCTAAACTAACATCGAATTTATTGCTACATTAATACTGTTTACATGAAATATACTTTATTTATAATATGCAAAATAAATCATATCAATGAGAACCATTTTGGAATCAATTTCTTGGAAAATATCTTGTGAATGTAAAATTTAAAACTTAGAATCAAGCAATAAATAAATTTGTTATATTTCCATAATTTTATTTTCAACAAATTGGAACCTTTTCTCCACCATTAATAAAAAAATACAGAAAATATAAAAATAAAGTATATGCATATATAATATAGAAAACATCAACAGGATATTTTTTTAAAATATCTTTCATGAATAACGGTTTTGTATTCAAGTAAAAGTAGTTGTGTCAATATTATTTATAAGAAAAAATCTACTTTTCTTCAGTACAAATAGCGTTGCACCTCATCCAACAAATACTGATTTAATCGTTGCTTGAAGATTCTAATGTTATAAGTATAATGATAGAAAACAGGCACTAGTAGAAAATTTCACTCTTTTGCTGAGCGCTATATAAAAGAGGAGATGAATCGCTTTGAATAAGGATTTAGAATATCAACAACATATTAAATTATATTTATCTATGAAGTATGTGCCCTGTCTGTTATATTTCACGTATTTGCTCCACGTAGCGGACGAAGCGGGGCGCGCGGGGACTAGGCGGTCTCTCGGTCCGCCAACTTAAAAATGCCGCCGCAGAGCCTTCGAATCGATACGACGCGCGTCACGTGCCGCCGCCCGCGACCAATAGCCGCGTTTGCGTTCGCAGCAGGAGGGGGATAGCATAGGGGCCGCGGGGCCTCTCGCCCCACCGCCCGCCAGTACGCGGTATTCTACAACACAGATCGGACGTACGTTGTGCTTAACTTACCCGTTTCGTCGCAAACCGGTCCGATGCCGTGACATGTGCGACACGATAGTGCTGTGATATCACCATGAGTGCGTGGACGGAAGAAGTGCTCTCCTGGAGGGATGAACGGCTCGGTATAACCGAACTACCTAGCACCACGCGCAGAAAACAACGCAGCGCTCCTTACAGAATCCACCGGCCCCATTTACCTGCCGCCAACGTGTCGGAGACCTTACCCGAGCCCCAGGGGACACACATATCGCGCCTCTACCCGGAGCTGCTTGCCCTTATATTCGAGAGGCTGCCCGTGCGTGACAGAGGCCGCGCGGCGCAAGTCTGCCGATCCTGGCGCGACGCGGCTGACAGAAGATCTGTTTGGCGCGGGGTTGAAGCTGCCCTGCACCTTAGAAGACCAGCTCCAGTGTTATTCGCATCCTTAGCACGGCGAGGAGTGCGTAAACTGCAAGTCCTGTCCCTCAGAAGAGGTTTGAGAGACGCTGTGGCTTCTCTACCGGGTTTGGAATCGTTATCATTGAGTGGATGTTACAGCGTAACTGACGCTGCCTTGGCAAGTGCTTTCGCAGCCGAATTGCCCGCTTTGAAACGGCTAGACTTGTCTCTTTGCAAACAGGTGACCGATTCCTCCTTAGGGCGAATAGCACAATCGTTAAAGAACTTAGAAGATCTCGAACTCGGAGGATGTAGTAATATAACTGACACAGGCTTGCTTCTGATCGCCTGGGGCTTAAGGAAGCTGAGAAGATTAAACCTCAGGTCTTGTTGGCATGTCAACGACGCGGGGATAGCGCATCTCTGTGGCGGAGGAGAGGCGCGAGGAACGCCTGAATTGGAGTATTTAGGTCTCCAGGACTGCCAAAGATTGACCGACGAAGCCCTCAAACACGCAGCGACGGGCTTACCCAAGCTGAAATCCATAAATCTGTCGTTTTGCGTCGCTGTGACTGATGCAGGATTGAGGCATCTCGCCCGATTGCCGCATTTGGAGGACATAAACCTGCGAGCGTGTGACGGAGTTTCGGATACTGGTGTGGCTCATTTGGCGGAAAGCGGGAGGTTGAGGGCACTTGACGTCTCATTCTGCGACAAGGTTGGGGATGAAGCGCTGTCGCATGCGACTCTAGGACTGTCTGGCTTACGATCACTGTCTCTAAGTGCTTGTCGTTTGACTGATGACGGGTTGGAACGGGTCGCAAGGCTATCGCAGCTCGAAACTCTCAATATAGGGCAGTGCACACGAGTCACCGACCGCGGACTGCGCGCCCTGGGCGATGGTTTGCGGAATCTGAAGGCGATAGACCTATACGGATGCACGTGCATAACACCCCAAGGCTTGGACCATATAGTGAAGTTGCCCCAACTGTCGGTGCTCAACCTCGGCTTGTGGCATGTGAGGTGACCACACTCGCAGTAATGGTGAGATTGTGTGCGTGCGACCGCCATGATGAAGTGAAGGAGCGCCAAGGTTGTATAGTGTTGCCAACTTCGTCAAAATTTCCTGTCAAAATAGTTTCAATTCGTTCTAAAAACCTGATTATTTTTTTATGAACCACAAATTTACATTTTTTTTATAAAATATAATTAATAAATTAAACAAAAAATATATGAATTATAAAAGATTTATCAGATTATGCAAAAAATGTATTCAAACCATAACACCATCGTTTATCATTTATAAAAATCGTTATCATAATCTTGAGCAGTTATATTTTAATATAAAAAAATCAAGGTTTTTGTAAGATTATTTTGTCTCTTATGCTTAATAACATCCAGTTGAAGAAACTTTTATTAATTTTTATGACAATTTTAAACATTATTGTAGCATAAATTTGTTGCTTTTATAAAAAAATACTGTTAAAAGCTTCCTTGAAATAACATGTCTTCAACTTTGCGTTAATTAACATAACAGATTTATAAGCCTTTAATAGTTCAAGATTCACTTATCCTATTTGAAACTCCCTTAACTTTAGGGGAAATCCGAAATTGGCATCACTGTTGTATAATGTATACTGTGGAGTTGTGGACACAAGGCGTCGTAATGAAAAATGCTTAACTATAAATAAACATACCTATTCCTTGAATATACGTATTATTATTTGAATATTTTTAACTTTGAGACGTAATCATTAGATAGTTATGTATACGTATAAAGTAAATAATTTGAAATTAATATACTGCATTGTTCATTACGGGGCTAGAAGGCCTATTGTGAACTAGAATTCGTAATATTACGAATTAGCATGAACGTAATGTAAATAGAAGTTAATGATTACCTATTCGCATATTCGGACAGACGAAGGCACAGTACCATTCTGCCGAAGCCTATATTTAAAAGCATCATAAACCAACTTTATTTTAATTTAAAAAAATCGAACTAACTCGCCCTCTAGACAATCAATATTATTGCTCAATAATATTACGTAAAAGTGTTGAAAGATTTATTGTTTGCTCCAAACTGTAAAATGATATTGGGCAATAACTTCATTCAAACTTCCGAGAAAACATCATGAGTAATTGTGTTCTGTATTGCTAATATTGAACCAGGTCCTAAGGCTAGTTCTGAGTGCGCTAGTAAGTATTTTCGTCAAGTGATGAGTTATTTAATAGCTAAACAAGCAGTCTCTATACTATAAATAAATAATATATAATCATTTTGTGCTTATATATCGCGCAACGCGATCAGTAGCGCTGCTGTCCGCCGTTCTCAGTGAACTTACACATGACATGATATTACAAGATGCCGTGGGCTTCATTTTTCCAATAAATTTCCAATATTTATACATGTTTAGTTGATAAATAACTCTACTTAACTGAAATGCTAGCGTAATCTGAACTAGACTTTAATACTATGAGATTATATGGGATATATTTGGTATTCATCAAAACAAAGATGTACGACATGTCAATCAATTGTGATACTGACGATAGTGATAAAAATAATGCACAATATCAATTACGGATTTAAAACACTATTTAAGCAAAATTATATCTACTTAATAGGCATATCAAAGCACTTTTTACATGTACGGTATGTTGCAGTCTAGCATATGCTGACTGTCAATAATATTAATATATTGCAAAATAATATCGATAGTCTAAGGGCTTTGTAGACTAATTATTGGTTTCATTCCAAATACGAATTCGTCTTTTTAAATTATTTTTCATTTATGACAGACTGGCGATTTGTACAATTATTATATGCCAGTGGCAAGTAAATATTTGTGAAATTAAGAATTTTAGTTCACAGTAGGCTTTAGTGGCCAAATGAACTAACCAATTTTAAGATATTAACTACATTTTGGGTTTTGAGGTTGCTCTCTAGTTGTTATGACTGTTTATCGTTCGATGTTGGTACTTATAAACAATGCTTCCATAGTTATGTCCACAGAGAGCAATCTAAAAACTTAGTTGCAATTTTGTGTCAGATCTTTATCATCCTTCAACTTCTTTTGCAAATATTAGAGCTGCAAGGAATATCATTATTCGATACTGGTTATATGAATAAATACTACTTGTGCGGCAATTCTTTATAGATAAAATCACTCACGATTATTTAGTTTGGCTACCGGGCCATTTGCTTACTTAAAAAAAAAAATAGAAAACTTTACTTAAGTAGGCCTATATACAAGCGCGTATAAATATTAAAAAAAAAAACAGGCTTATATCAATGGTTTAAAAAGCACAAGCCGAGAAATACGAAATAGCACTTGATGGAGTCCGATGGAATAAGGCAGGTTTTGAGTGTTCCCTCACACCGCCTGTCACGACGGTTCTCGCGAGGTGTCCAACTACACCTACTTTCACATTGAGGAGACCTGAGTAGGCCGGTACACTGGCAGATTGTGTAGTTCGCTCCTACAGCAAATTTTCTGCGGTACGAGAGGAATATCCAGGGTTTTAGACAGAAAGCCTGACGCAACCCCAGTTGTCACCTTCACGTCCTATGACATATTTTGCCCTGCCTAAAAGAAAAAAAGCCAAGAAGCGCTGGCAGGCTTTGGTAGATGTTCTTTTAAATAGATTGTGTAAGTAACAGTTATACGTACAGTTTTAAATTTTACATGAAAATTTGTTCACACTATTAACAACTCAATCATTTATCAGTCGGAAAATGGACAATGGTTGATATAAAACAATTTATATAATATTAATGCAATAGTAGACATGTTTCCTTGTAATTTTAAATTGTATTATAGTCGCTTTTAATCAAAATTGAGCCTTTTTATGAAAAAAGTATTTTAATATTTTACTGTGAAATATAAAATTCTATTCTTTTGCGTCAAGAGTGTCACACACGGTCAACTTTAACTGTTGCAAGGATATTGTACAAATTAACGTGCCAGTTTACTTGACATGTTTTCTTATACGTGTATGGGGCTCTTTAATAAGAACTTGCAAACATTATTTTTTATATGTAGCTATATAAACTCGGCTAAAGATTTTCACTTTTGTCTCCGTTTAAAAAGAAATATCTAAACAACTAAAAGTCTACATAGATTTAATAAACTGACGAATACGATATTCATTGTAGCACTAATTTATAGGTTTGATGCAAAAACCTCGGTATTTATGTTTTAAAAAGATCTGACTATAAAATTGCCCTATTAGTTAGACATTTAGTCATTTTTCTTATTAATAAAAGGGTTCGTTTCGATTCGATCTTATGGAAATGTTAGTTTTCGTTTGAAAAACTTTAGGGACTTGTGATTATTATGTTTTTGTAATGAATAATAGTTTGGGAGATGTGGTAATAATGTTTATTGGAGATATACATATGTTACATTAAAATTTATCATGTTATTTGTTTTTTTATATGCTATTAATACTCGATACATGCGATTTAAATCAAAAAGAAGCCTTCATTAAAAACAAGAAATCAAACCAACAATTTTCTATTTTAAATTGGAATATATGTATTAAAACTTCGAAAGTCTCGTCTAAAACGGTTCAGTAGCCTTTGCAAAATTTCTAAATAAAGCAAAATAATTTTCTAATTAGTTTAGTTTTATATTTTGCGTTTATTATGCATTAATTAATTAGTTATAATATTAAATACGACAACACTTAATTAAATTCAAAAACTTATTAACAATGGTTTTAAAAAAACTGAATTCGCATAATGATAATGTGTTAAAAATTCAGAATAAAGTTTTTGAATATTAAATTTATTAATTCTGCCATTAAAACTTTAAGTCCCATTGTTTCATGCTTAACGCGTGGGTTTTGTGTATATAAAGACTTAAATAAAGCTTTAGTTTAAAATATAAGTGGGTACTAAACGTCTAAAAACTTAAAATATATATAATGTCTCAATATAATAATTCTAACTTAATGAAGGACATAATTCTTGTAGGAAAACTAGCTACGTTGACCTGACGTTGCTCGGGTAGAGACGTTTCATAAGTCATAGTTTTCGAGATCAGCTGCCAACATGTCGAGGGATGACACGCTATTTGCTTTAAACGACATTTTTTGGTGATATAGGAATATGTATTTTTCGGAATCCACGTTTTTTACCGATTCAAAAAATATATATATTACTATAACACCAAAAAAACCGCTTAAACCAAATAGCCTTTCACCTCTCGATGTGGACACATTCGCGTTTTCACAGGAACAAATTATATTTTTGAGATAAAAAGTAACTCAAGTGTTATTTCAAATTACAATTTACACAAAACACAATCAATCACAATTTATCTACACCCAATTTCATCCAAATTATTTCAGCCGTTTTACCGTGACTGATGTAACAATGCCCATCCGAAATTTCGCATTTATAATTATTTATATTTGTTTCCTAAAACAACGGTGCCCAGTTTTACTGTTTCTTCTATTCTGACACATTCCAAAAGGTATTCAATTCTTACCTTTGTCGTATCATCAGCCCGTAGAATGAGCTTCCAGCAAGAGTTTTCAGTTCTTTTTGCGATATTGGGTCCTTTAAATGAAGCGTGAAGAGGTAATTGTGCAGGCCGGCATGGTCACTGCGACTGTCTATTGTATTTCTCTACTGGTATTTAGACTGCACCATGCGGCGTGCTGTGGTCACTATGCCGAATGAGGATTAAAAAAACACTTAAGAATATTTGAAATAAGTTATCATTGAATTTGAGTAACTTCCACTGTTTGGATTTTTCCCTGCCATACAAAATATAACAACCTTCAAAAGAAACAGTTAAGCCCTGTAAAAAAAATCTGGTTAATTGTATTATTTTCAGACAAAAAATGCTATGGTTTCCTAACAATAGTGTATTGTTGTATTTTATAGTTTAGACCTTTTCTATACTGTTCTTCTTAAAAATTAAATAAATTTTTTTTGATGTATACACAGGTGATTTTATACTCGAGGGAGATATTTCAGAATACAATAATTTGTACCTTTTTATAACTAATAAAAATGTAAATAACAGTATTCCGTAACAAATCATAAAGAAACATTAATGAACAAATGAGAATTGATCCGTAAAAAGTATGGACATCGCAGCGCGTGTGGTGCACGATTGAATGGCATGTAGATAAAATTCCTTTTACGTAATTTTGGGTAAATAGGTAATCTACTCGTTACCTTTTAGTACTGTATCTTGGCTTAGGAGAGACAAAATGCCTACTTAATAATTAATTGTTATTTATTCTATTATGTGTGTGATTGCCCCTTAATATGGTGACTATAAATTACTTTGTTTTAATGGAAATATTAAAATATTACTATTCCTATATATTTGGAATTAGAATCGAATGCGGAATATCCTCCTTGAATATCTACCTCGTCTATAAAATCAACCTGTATAGTAACTATAAATGTACGACTTTCGGACTTCTCTGTACTTGTGATATAAGACCTTGTTTCTTGACAAATTACAAGATTCTAGATCAACGGGAATTACCTTATAGGTTTGATTCCTTTGCGAAAACGTTATTAAATACGAAATAAGCGGTCATGTCAATGCATTAATTTAGGAGTATATTTTTTCCAGGGTCACAAGGGATTAGACCTGAGTTTTTTTTTTTCGGCGTGTCCTACGTTTGTGGCCTGGGAAATACCTTCACAACAAAACCGGGCTTGGTGGGCGAACACAGAGAGCGCTCAGCTAATTAGACCTGAGTATTTAGTGTCAATTTCAACTTGACGCCTCCACGCGGCTTTGAGAAGAAGAGTCTTGACAGATAGACGAACCAAAAAGTGTTGTAAGAGTTACGTTTGTTTTTTCTAGGTACGGAACTCTAAACATGAGCGGTTAGATTTGAGGATCACGGCTCTGAATGTTTTTAAATGCTAATTGTTATGATAATGAGGTATTCTCCTGACATTAAATTCCACAGTCTCCCAAATGTTAAAGATCTCGTTGATACGTAATTTTTGATATTATCTTTTAAGTTTTGCGCTCGTTTTTTCCTGTTTGCGTTTGATATTTGAATAAGATCGGATTGAGAATTATTCTAACGTTGTATACTCATGCTGTGTATGTTGATTTTGTAAAAATTGAATGTGTAATATAGGAGGAAATGTATTAAAATTCGTTTAAATTACGAAATATTAACAGTATATATTATTTATATCCCTAGCGTAAGCGTACTTGCCTGCAAACTAGGTATTAATCTTCTTAATCTTCTTAATAATATATATAAATCTCCTGTCACGATGTTTGTCCGCGATGGACTCCTAAACTACTAAACCGATTTTAATGAAATTTACACACCACGTGAAGTTTGATCTAATTTAAAAGATAGGATAGTTTTCATCTCAATTCATAGTCGCAATATTATTTTATTGCAAATTATTTGTTTATTATTTAGCAGTCATAATTTACAGTTAGCTCCAACCGATTCTAAAAGATGGCGCTTTCCGTTGACTGGATTAAGTAATTATTAAAAAACCAGTCACAGCAAAGCGTGGCTGGTCTGCTATAATTTATATGGCAGAACAACGTTTGCCGAGTCAGCTAGTATTAATATATAAACATGCCATATCCCTTTCGGTGTGAGCAGAGATATTTGTGGCTGTATCCACTTTCCGCTTATAAGTCATGCCCAACGTGACCAGTAGCGCAACTGATCGCCGTTCTCAAAGCACTTACACATGACATTTTTATTAGAAGCCATGCGGGTTTCCTCACGGTGTTTTGCTTCACCGGTAAGCATTTGGTGCCGTAATCGGTATTAAGGAAATAACTAAAATATAATATTTATAGACACACCGCTTGTTTACCTCCAGGTGTTTATATACCTAGAGACCTTAAGGCGTGATACATGTGGGCCGGCATGACGTCATCGTCAATTAATGGATACTCGTCTCTAAGAGGTCGCTGGTGTTCTTTGGACTACACTATGTTATCCATCAGGATGTAGTTATTTTATCGAGCCAGTATAAAAAATACATAACCTAGCTATTGCCTACTTTGTTGATTTTCAGCTGACACCGACTGCGAGATAGAGAAGAGTATAGTAAGGATACATGGCTCTTGAGACTATTTCAAAGTGTCATACATACACATACACCCACACACATATATAAGCACTTTACACAAGCATATCATAAATATTAATTTTATTTCAGTATACATATACGAATAAAAGCACATAGAATAAGAATAAAAGCAAATCTAAACAACTAAATATAAAAGGCACATCACACAGTATGCTCCTCATTCAACAGGAAGAATTTACTTGTCAGAGGAATCTAAACTTAAAAATAACCTGTTTGTAGGCCTTATATTGTTCAAGCATTTGGGCTTAACATATATGAAACGACCTCTAAAAGCCAGTGTAGTGTGACAAGAAATACAAGTGCAAACACTGCAGAAGCACTTCTATGAAAATGGCATTTCTCTAGTCAACTTCACGTACGAACTTGGTTTATACCATAGATGGGCAAAATGTAATCAGATTAATGAAAATGAGTAACGATTACGTTTTACGTTTTTTACCATTAATATGACTGCATTTTGCTCATTTATGTTTTAAACACTACAAAATCCCAGATTGTATACACATTTGTTATTTCTTAATGTTTTAAATGGATTTAATCATGATTACAGAGCAAGAAAATTAAAATTACGACTACATTTTGTAATCGTTGATCATTAATCAGATTACATTTTGCTCATCTCTGGTTTATACCTTCCAACTAAAGGTACGATTCACATTCAGGCAGGCCCTGCTTGAAACTTCACAGCCAAAATACGATGGTTACCTTAATGTCTGTCGTTCCGCGGTCTCCACACAATCGTGTTGTATACCATACGTTTGTGGTGGATGTTCCTTATATCCACACTAAAAGATTCGCTTCTACATTCATCATGCGAACGGCTAAGGATTGGAATACGCTTCCAGCGGCCATATTTCCGCGATCTTATGACCTGAGAGTCTTTAAGAGAAGAGTGAATACGCATTTGCTGAGCGGACGCGTTTCAACATCGAACTCATCTTCACCATCCACCAGGTGTGATTGAAGTCAAGCATTCGTCTATAAATATTTAAAAAAATCACCTGTTGTTTGTTTCAATAAATATTCCATTAAGAAATCTAACTGTCACGTAAGTTGAATACATGTCACAGTAAAATACGAGAGTTTGAATAAATATGAAGAGCAAATCTTTAAATGCCTCATAACACTGAGTAGCAAACACAGGTATCTTATATGTTATCAAGTAGATTATAATGGCGTGACATATTTTACGTCACATAAGTAGACGATTTAAAACTCTTTTATTGCTTAAAGGTGGTATATCAATACAACAGTGACAAGCAATGCTGTCGGTAGCATGTGCTGCTTTGTCTGAATAAGCTCTATACAAACAAGCTGGTTTCCTTGCATGGCGAGTTGCTTCGACGATATACCATACGACTTTAATTATGGGCACCTATCATTATTTATACTGGTTTCATTAAATGCCTGCTTCGTACCATGATAGTGTCACTATTTGATTTAAGCGACATTTTTTGGTGACGTAGTACCTAATATATATATTTTCGGAATCGGAAAAACGCTTATTCCCTCTCCTTTCACCCCTCGATATATATTAATAATGTTCGTTTTTGCATCATAGAGTTAATTAGTCATGTATCACCTCCCCCTCCATCATATAAAAGAATCACACGCGCGGGTTTTCGGAGTCACGGCTATACGGTAACTCATATCCTAGTTAGGACTAAAAAGTTCTCCAGCTCTTTTGCCGCGTCGTTGACCTGTGGAATGGTCTTCCGGCGAGCGTGTTCATACCGCTCTATGATATTGGGTCCTTAAACGAAGCGTGAAGAGATATTTGTGCAAGTCTATATGATCACTGCGAAAATTGATAGGTTTTACTGTTGATAATCAAAGTTGTTCTTTGGGCTGATTTATGCTTACCATTAGATGTGGTGTGAGTACCTATATAAAGCATAAAACATGTGTGAAATACATAAATCCTTAACGCTTTAAACCCGACCGACCATGTGTTTTTAAAGTTCTTGCTAACACATAAAGGGATCCACAATTTCAGCAGTGTTAGCATTTTAACACAAAGCAAGTAAATTCAAAGCTACACGAGTACGCAAGTTACCCAAGTTGTAAAATGTAAACTAAGCCCACTTTCTAACTTTGTCCAATTCACTTTCCTTTACGACATCAATAAACCTGATAACAAAATGTAAATTTTATGGTACTTTACATTTTTTCTATGTTGTATTACACTTTGTTCGAAAAGTGTAAATTTTTATTGCGATCATTTCGAATAATCTTTGTTTTTATAATGCCGGCGTAACTGTAAGATAGTGTTGTGCTTAATGGTCTTGCGTAAGACCAGCACTACACATTTTTTAAATCTGACTGTACTGTGGTTGCATCGCAGATTATGGAATGTCCAGTACAGTCCAAAAAACCGAGTACAATTATAAAGAGACAACTGTCTGCCGATAGGCGCCGAGATCTATTTTTTATGTGAAAAGAAGGCAATCAAGCGTACGGCTTGTTGGCAAGCGGTCACTATCGTCTATGGATAACTGCATCACAAAAAGTGTCATCATAACATTGCCGGTCTAAAAGAGCTTTTTCCACTCCTTTTTGAAGAGCCCCGTGTCGTAGTGCTGAGGAAATACTGCGCCTGGAAGCTCATTCCACAATCTTGAAGTGTTTCTAGGGAGCCTCATCATTGTTGCGAGCGGTTAAAATTTGAATGTGTGGGGATGAGCTGATAGCTACGTAACACGTGTTCCAAGAATAGAGATGAGAGGTAACAAATTTGCCAACGAAGACTTAACGGTTTCAAGCCGCGATTTAATATGGGATTATCGAGAATACGAATAGCAAGACATTGAATGGAGTCAAAAGGCTTGAACTAGTAAATAAAAGAATGCCGGTCACCCAAGGCTATAGGACGCTTGCCAAAAACTCAAACATAATTGAAGTGACAATTAGTTGTTTATATTAGGTCCTTACATATGAAATTGGCGTTTTTCGTACTGGCCACTTTAATCACAAATTTCTCCTCTTTGGTAAGGAATTCCAAATTCAAATTTGTACAGCTATAGACTCATGTATTTGTGCTTCGATGATCGTCATTCATTTGTTTTTTTCTTCTGTTTTTTTCTGTTTGCGTCACTCATTTTACAAAATGGCAAACTTAAAATATCGCATTATTTACGAGTACGAGTTCCGACGTGGCACTAGTGCTGCGGAAACAACTCGAAGGGTGAATGATGTGTATGGCGGTCGTGTTGCAAAAGAAAACACAGTTCGTTTTTGGTTCCAACGTTTTCGTTCTGAAAATTTCGACCTGCAGAACAAGCCCCGTGGACGGCCTGAGACTCAAGTTGATAATGAAGAGTTGAAGGCTATTGTGGAAGCGGATCCATCGCAAACCACGTCCGAGTTAGCTGCAGGCTGCGATGTTAGTGATAAAACTGTTTTAATTCACTTGAAGCAAATTGGGAAGATTAAAAAACTTGAAAGGTGGGTACCTCACGAATTGACTGAAGCAAACCGGCAAATGCGCGTCGACTGCTGCGTTACATTACTAAACCGGCACAATAATGAAGGTATTTTAAACCGAATCATTACCTGTGATGAAAAATGGGTTCTTTACGATAATCGGAAGCGCTCAGCGCAATGGTCGGATCCTGGCCAGCCAGCCAAATCCTGCCCCCAAGCAAAAATTAACCCCAAAAAAGTTACTTGTAAGCGTTTGGTGGACTAGTGCCGGTATTGTTCATTACAGTTTTCTCAAATCTGGGCAGACTATTACGGCTGATGTCTATTGTCAGCAATTGCAAACCATGATGGAAAAGCTAGCGGCTAAACAACCTAGGCTGGTCAATCGCTCCACGCCACTGCTGCTTCACGACAACGCTAGACCACACACTGCGCAACAGACGGCTACTAAATTAGAAGAGCTTCAATTGGAAAGTCTAAGACATCCTCCATACTCCCCGGACCTTGCTCCAACAGATTACCATTTTTTTCGAAATTTGGATAACTTCTTGCAAGGGAAAAAATTCAACTCCGATGGGGCAGTCCAAGTCGCCTTCAAAGATTTTATTGATTCCCGTCCGACTGATTTTTTTAGTAAAGGGATCAATGAACTACCTATGAGATGGCAAAAGTGCATAGAAAATAATGGTTCATACTTTGATTAATTAAATATATTATATTAAAAAATATTCGACTTTTTGTTCCTCCCATACAAAATGCCAATTTCATATGTAAGGACCTAATATTTGCAGTGGCGTGCATCCGTCAGAAATAAAAAAAGCATTATCTTAATATAATGGTACATTTAATGCAAATATTGATTTAAAATTTGATCCAATTTGGATACTGTGCGTCATACTCAGATTTCCCAGATTTTAATTCTATATATTTATTAAATGTGCAACTATAGCAAGGTAATGCTTTTATGGGAATGCATGTCACTGATATATTATACTGAAGATCATATGATTGCTAGAGCCACCAGTTTTTTTGAGTAAAGACTGCAAATTATTCAGTTTGGTGTGAGATATCACCGGCAAGGTGGCGCAATGACTTGCAAAATGCCGAACTGCTGTGTTTCTGATGAAATAATAACCACTTAAACCTCTTATTAAGGTTTTGTAGCTTAAAATATATGTACAACATATTCGTTTTTTTTATTAATGAGTACCCAAAATTGCTGGTAATTATAAAGAAAATAAAGAGACAAGGTACACAAAATAAAACATCAGTGTCTCCACTATTTTACCACTACATGTAGATAAAAATATAAAATTAATATTCTTCGAGAATTCCATAATACCTGACAAGCGATCCGTTTTTATTCCTATTCGTCATAGTGATCACACTCCTTCATGATTATAACGGCCTGCAAAGGACTGTCTCCAGAACAACATCATAAGACGCATGAATATGCTGTTACAAGACCAAGATCAGTTTCGTCTTGGCCTACGTGCAACACTACTCAGACAATAAACGTTTCAAGTCAGGTAAACGATGGCGGTATTCACAAAGATCGATTCTCTTTGAAATCTTTTCAGTGCATAAAAAGATATTGTTTTAGTGATCAGATTCTATTACATTGCGTCGTACACAATGACATACTGTGTGAAATTAGACAGACTTTGAACTCACAGTAAAGTTTGGGACTAAATTGCATGAAATCAAGTGCGTGTAGCTTTATCGTGTGCAATAAAGAATTCGTTTCTAAGATTATTAGGTCAATGATTATATTTGACATTTACTAATAATACTAATAATTTTATTTCAGATTCCTTTAAATACAAACAATATACAACAACAATATATTTTAGACTAATTAATTTATGACATAAATTCCAGAGTGGATGAGCCTTTTTTATTTTTCAACGGAACTTTTTGTTGATAACCGAGAAAGGCTTCTATAACTTTACCGGGTTTGTATGGGCGAGCACTTGAGGTGTTCAGTCAGCAATTTATGGATTGGGTGGCAACGCAAGAGCATCCTTGTGGGTATGGACCTCAACTTGGACGCCCAGCCAGTAAAAACGAACCTAACGGTGATCTATTAGCGTTTCGGAAGCGACTACTTTGAGAAGAAACGCTGTAAGAAACTCAAGGCTGCGTTGAGAGTAAACGATCCAGTTAACGAGTCATCTGCACTATCCGTCTTCTTCTACGGCGACGCCGGTGTCGAGGAATGTATCTAGTGCATGTGTGACGAGTGGATGAGCCTTTTTACACGAAAGTACATGAAATACCCATCTACTTTTTTAAATAAATGCTCAGGATGCCATTAGATATACCTGTCAACCACTGCAGCATCGAAACAGATCGCCAGCGAATGATTTAATGAAAATCATATACATTTTGCCTCGGCTAACATACCCGATGAACTATAGAACCGACGCAGCCCTAACAGCATCCTGAACCCATTGTTATATAGAAAACACAGGGTGTTGCAAGCCTTCTGCGAGTGCCTTACCCACAAATTGCTCGAGTAAAAGGACTCATGTGGGCAGTCAATATCATATGATAGGTTATAATACATAAACTTATTAAAGATAAAGCCAACTCAAAGTAGACTCAATTAATCTCAGCCTCAGGTATTTAGGGGATGTTTCTGCAGCAAACTGTTTAAGCACGACGTTTTTACTTGGTCTACTCTGGCGGTCCCATATAATAAAATTTCTGCTGACATTCACTAACAAATTTATCATAATGCTAATATATTAAAATAGACTACAAATATTTTCACATCTCTATATAAATAACAATGGCACGTTAATAATTAGAGATATTGTTAACTATTTTTAAACAATTAAACACTTTAAGCATCATAAATTGTTTAATGTTCCTGTTAACAATAATCTTTAGAATTTTTCTAAATGGTCTTCTTTTGAAATAAACAATGTTTATTTATTGTGTAATTGCGTTTTGTTCTTGCGTCGGATATTGCGTTGTTTTGTTTTCGTTTATAGTGTCCATTTATTTTTAATTTTTTTTTAAAGTTTCAGTGTTTTAAATGTTTATAGAGGTATATTCTTTTTAACCATGAAATGAAAATATTTTATTAACTCCACGTTATTATTTGTAGGTGCTAAAATCGTAGGTAACGGCAGTGTCGCAGAAAAAAAAAATTTACAGCAATTTTAAACATTTAGAATCTTTTCGAAATTAATAAACATGTCATGTGTACTAGCGCTGTGAAAATGGCGATCAGTTGCGCTGCTGGTCACATTGGCACGACGTATAAACGCAAAATGGATACAACCACTAATGTTTCTCTGCTCATCCTGAAATTCTCGCTGACTGTTAAGCAAAATGACGGCTTTCATCAGAAAATTAAATCTAGTTTAAAATCTTATTGAGCGTTAAACTGTACTTATTGTTTTGCTCGGAAACATGATCCAGTATTAACAATTGCTTATTTAAATCATATTTAATTTCGAATTAAGCCCTTTCAAATAAATAGCGTTTTATACGTGGTTAAACTAGATTGAATTTCTTAATACAAGCTTTATTAATATTTAAAACGGTTTTAAACTTAAACAATGTTTTTGCAACTATAACAGGTGTTAGTTACTCTGGCAACAACAGTAAGTATGCCGCACGCCGTTGTGACGTAGGTGCAATCTTATAAGGCCTTGAGACAAGGCCGAACGACAAACAAATTCGCCATCAATTATACCAAAGACTAGACAAAGTCTTTGTGGCCCAGATAATAAATTGTTTTGTCCTCATTCCAACAATCAACTAGAGTTACCATATTTCATAAATACGAGATCAGAAACCCTGGCATGAATATATCCGATAATTAATTCTTTTTTTTTACGTTGGCTCGATAAGTGACTACAGTACACCTGTTGGTAAGTACAGAGTAGTCCATAAACGATAGCGACTATAAAAATACGAAAAACCATTGACAGTCTCCGTCGTCATGTCAACCCACATATACCACGACTGAAGGTCTCTAGGTATATGAGCTACTGGATATACACAAGCTGATCCCGAAATGCGTCAGACTAAAGTCAGTCATTATGATGGTCTTTACACTTATGTACTGCGGCTATGATCCAGTTTGGTCAATCGCTCTCCCGTCTCACAAACACATAAAGTAAGTGAACAATCTTTTTAAGTTGAGGAAAATTGGAGTCGAAGCTGCTCGCGTCCGTAGGCTTTACCCTAGTTTCCTTACACGTGACTCCTGGGTGGTGCTAAACGAGCAACAGCGAGGTGGTAGGGCGTCGGTGCCCGTCTGGATCGCGACCACAATACATGGGTGTAAAGTTCGTCATAGTGACCAATTTCGGCTTGTCCCGTTTCGGGATCAGCTTGTGTATATCCAGTAGCTCATATACCTAGAGACCTTCAGTCGTGGTATATGTGGGCCGACATGACGATGTAGACTATCAATGGATTTTCATCCTTTGATTGTCGCTTTCGTTTTTGGACTACACTGTACTTACCATCAGGTACTCTGTAGTCACTATGTCGAGCCAGCGTGAAAAAATAATCCTCATAGGGCTATCCCAGACACACATAAATAGCCCACATAATAGACCGCAAGGGAGTCTAGGTGTAACAGATATGTACCGACTAGAAGACCCAAGGTGGCTATTTTTCCTCAGCCTAACAGCGCCACACCTTAAGGGCACGATCTCGAGGAGAGACGCAGCCTCCATTGGCACTACACGGTTTATTTCGGCAAAACGCTATTGTAATTCCATCCCTTGATACTCGCTCAGATTCTTGTACTACACTGCACTTTCCATCAGATGCGTGACTTTATCAGGGAATTATAGAAAACCAAAACTATAAAGCAAGTATCTGTTCTATGTTCTCAGTAGTTATACCTTCTGCTATATTGTACCGTAGTTATTTCATCTCGGAGTAGCAAAATAGCTAGTTTGGATCTTTTTACTAATTAACCACAAATTCAGCTGGATTAAAAAGTATTAGAAGCAGTGGAAAACGGTTGTCTGGATTGGCCTGGCAATGAGAGCACTTCTGCCACAGCAGTTGTCTGTAGGCCACGGTAACAGCCTACCATCAAGAATTTCTTTGCTTGTTGTATTTGTTTTTTTAATATAACATTAATTTTCTCTTCTTGTTTTGTATCTCTTAGATTGAGTTTCGTTTTGTTTTTTGTGGATTTTTTCCTGGCTTATGTATCTGTTTTGTTTGTTTTTAATTTTGTATATATTGCTGTTGTTTCGTTGAACATTTTAAAAATAATGATTTTAGATTTAAATTCCCGTTTTTAGGCGGTCATAATCATTCTTAAACATTATTATACCTACTATCAGGCGACTACTAAGGTGCAGTTAGATAAAGAGCCAGTTTAAAAAATATATTATAGACGTCTAACGTGATAACTAGTTAGAAATATAGAAAATGCACCTTTTTGCCGTATCCGCTACAATGGAGCAAAAGGCTAACTTATATTTGCCGTCGCTTGATCGATATCAGCGGCGAATTGTGTAGATTTTATTATTTACGCAACGGCAAAATGAATTTTGCCAAGAGCTGCCCACAGCCCCGTGTCAAACAACAGGTTTCGCCTACTCGTGATAATAATCTTAGGTTTTGCTTAGCTGAATAGATTTCACAACGTTCTAGAAACGCTAGACATGTCGTAAAACAACTGAGTAATAGAACACCTTTATTATTTACGTCACAAACAATAGTACATTATTTTAATTATGAGGAAAGGTATGAATAGTTTTCAATAATCATTTATTTGTCTGCAGTTGTTATAGCTTTCTTGTGAAACTTTAGACCTCCAACCTTTACCAACCTTCTTAACCTTTCATTCCATATGCCGAAGAACCGGTCATAGTTGGAATAGACGAGTACTTGAGTGAAGTTCGCGAATCAGCAAACGTAACGTGAGACACCTGGTAGCAAGAAAATCAAAAATTTTACCATTCAATTTTCAAACATGTAAATTTCTCCATATATTAACTGTTACGCAAGTTATAACTTTTACTATGTAATAATAAAATAAATATACAAGAATAGTGTTCTTGTCCTATAATCTACAAAAATAATAATTATTTCATTACGTTTCACTTTTAGTCTCATAACTATCTAAATTATGTACTAGGATAATAATAATATTGTCACTAAAGGAGTGCGGTAATGCGATATTAAGATTAAGTTAAGTTTGTATCTTACTGCAAAATATACCTGTCTCGCGGTCTTTTACTAGTTGCACGGTGGAGGGTGTTCTCAGGAACTAGATTCTTTGATTCCACCAGCCCCATTCCATCACAAAACATCTGGTAGAAGTTGCTTATATCCGCACGAAAAGATTCGCTTCTACATTCATCATGCGAACAGCTAGGGAGTGGAATATGCTTCCAGCGGCCATATTTCCGCAATCTTATGACCTGGGAGTCTTTAAAAGAAGAGTGAATAGGCATTTGTTAGGCGGACACGGTTCATCATCGGACTCATCTTCACCTTCCACCAGGTGTGATTGAGGTCAAGCGTTCGCCTATAAGTAATAATAATAAAAATATAATGTATACAGAAGTCTTCTTAATCATAACTGAATAATATGTTTTATTTTAAATTTCAACACTGAGATTGTGACATTAAAAAAAAATAGGTCTTTTATATAGATAGATAATATATTGTTAAAGTAAATTTGTTTTTATATGTGTATTACATAGCTTACAACTTGATTATAATTATCAAAATATATCAATCATTAAATATACAAGAACTTGGTTTGACCCCGTTGGAAATGCTAATTGAGGCGCGAAAGGGGTATTGTCATCGAACACTGAGAATGTTGTCCTTTCACTAGTTTTTCAATAATTAAAAATTATCAACAGCATATAAGACTGTCTTTTTCCTCGCAACTATATTGAAAATCGTCGCATAACATGCGTGTGCTTTTGGTCGTTACAGACGAGATGAAATTATGCGTAAGCTGAACCCGAGAGCCATGAGAAAATTTAATTAACTTAGCGCACGAGTCCCATAATACACAATAATTAAAACTTGCATATTTATTTCTAAATGTGGATATGATTTCAAGTAAAATATACAAATTTATTCGTGAAATTAATGACAATATTTATTTAAATCGAAATTTTATTCATTTTGACTTATCATTTTAAAGATATATTATATTAAATTAGTTTTATATATAAAGACAATATATCGTCACGCTATATCCCTTACGGGGTAAGCAGGTATATATCAGTAGCTGTATCCACTTTGCGCTTATATGTCGTGCCCAATATAACAAGTAACGTATCTGATCGCCGTTTTACTCACACATGACATTTCTATTAGATCCCATGCGGGCTTCCTCACTATGTTTTCCTTAACCGATGAGCATTTGGTGCCTAAATCCGTATGTAATCTGAAAAAACCTAGAGTTACGTGCCGGGATTGCAACCGAAGGCCTTTCGCGTTTTCGTGCATAGAAACCGGTCCAATATTCGCTAGGCCTCCACAGACATCAATTATTTTTACGTCTATTAATAAAAGATGACAACTTAAACTTTTTCTAAATTTGTAATATCTTTCAAAAACATTCGCAATTACATGTTAAATTGAGCAAAATAGAAACTGATAGAAACATTATTTAACCTTGTTCTAATGTCATCGCTTACTTAATAAACAACTTCAACTATGCTAAGGTCTCAGACTACAAAGACCTTGAGAGCACGGAGATTTTACCTTATCCATTCTCCATAGACTAACCGGTAACGGCAAAAGAATTCTACAATTCGCTAATTTCGATTGGTGTCTCGCGACTTTGAAGATCTGGAGAGCACCATCGATGTGTTTACTGACCGTCTGCCAGTCTCTTTAAAAGGAAAGATATCGGATGGTTGAGGGACACGCAATAGGTGTTGGTGTGATTTATATCTTGATAATTTGAATTGACATAACGCACAATATTTAGAGTATCAGCATTTTTCAATGCATAACTCCGCGGCGCATTTGTTTGCTCGTGACCATGACCTGGTCGATACGAAGAGCCATAATTAAAAGTAAGTTAATTCGCGCATAAGACCTTACAAAGTATTTATAATGAGATATATGAGGTGGCAGGGCAATTGCCGGAAATAGGTAGTGATCACAATTACACAAGTATAAAGACCGTCATAGCGACTCGCTTCGGCCTGTCGCGTTTTCTGGATCAGCTTGTGTATATCCAGTTGTTCATATACCTGGAGACCTTTTGTCTTGGTATAAGTGGGTCGACATGTCGATGGCAACTGGCAACTGATTTTCGTCCTGATAATACCGATCGTAGGCAGTAAGTATAGTACATTGTATTATACATATATAGTATCAAACAAATTGTCAACTTTTTTGCGAGTGAGTGCCAATATACTCACATTTTTTGTTACCCTTCGAAACGGCTACAGATTATAGCGAGAGTGTTAGAAAAAATGCGCCGAACTAAAGGGAATAAGGTTTGTAATAATTTTTTGTTGATATTTTCGAGCAAGCAAAGCTGATCGGAACGATCAAACGTCGTTCCAGGTAGGGTTACTACACGCTCCGAAAATCGGGAATTATCTCGCTTTATTCGCAAAATATGCTTGAATCCCAAAATCATCCCGATTGTATTTCAAAACTCGTTGCAACTATACCTACTACAAACATGTATAATTTGATCCCAAAAATATTTCGCATTTTTGTGATTAGATTAAACTTAGAACTATAATCATAAAATACATTCATTTATATAAAAAATACGACTGTAACAAATAATTTACAAAATCGTATATCTTATATGTTTTTTAAATAATTTACATACATACTACATTCTACTTTTGTCCCGGTTGCACATAAAATAGTAGTTCCCCTCTCTTCCCGACACCCGATTAAAGCGAATAGCCTTTTGACAACCCTAATGTCTTGTAGAGCTCCTTAAAAATTAAAATATTTTTAAAATAGCCCTAAGGACTGTTACGGCTCTTAATAATACATTATTTCTGAGGCTAATTCCTATTTTGTACGAAAATGTTATTTTCTAAAGGTTTCGGACTATAATATTGCTACTATAATTTTAATAAAATAACTAATATTTTATTTTTTGTTTCTAACAGTCACGCTGTTTGCCCCTGATATAAGGACGTTTACCCATTGCAACGTACGGTTTAAATTCACGTAAAACTGTGAGCAGCTAGTAGCTTCCTTTTACGACGACATTTTGAAAAGATGCTTATAGCAAAGTTTATTAAAGTAATGTAGTTAGTGTAATGTAGTTATGTAGTTTATTATAGTGGCCCCCACCACTCTCGTAACGGTCCGAAGGGATTACCACCAGGTTTACAAAAAAAAAGTATAATTTTGCCATTGTATTAACTTTTTGTATTTAATTTTCTTTATAAATATTTTTAATCATTTGTAGTGTCTGACCAATATTTTGGTTTGACAAGTTGTGAGGATTTTTTAATAATCCCTGATTTTTTTAAGGACTTTAATATCTTCCACTTTTTCTATGACCAAAAGTTAATAGCCGAATAAATCGGCTTCAATTTCCGCCAAATTTCAACATAAAATTGGATACATATTAAAAAATATATAACCAATACAATCAGATAAATTAGTAGTTCGATGCTTGCAATCTTAGTTTTTCGGCCCATTGGAATATTTCATCGAATGCTATTTTTTGGCCAAAGTTACCCGAAGCCGATGCCTTCGGTCGTAACACTAATCATTTATCTTATTGTAATTTTCTAATTCGTGCGCCTAAGTGGAATTCGGCTTAAAAGTCATAACTTATGATATAGTTTTAAATTAAAATATAATACAAACGTTTTCAGACTTATTTAAAAAAAAAAGCTCATGTTTATTTATAGAAAGATCTCTGTAATAATTAATTAATTGCCCAGAGGTATAATTAATAATTATAATTAAGATAATAATATTCAGTTTAATTCATAAATTATATTTAAACATATAAGTAATAAAATTACTCAGGCGTGCAGTGAATACCTACGCAAGCTAAAATTACAAAGCAATTGTTATAAATGAGTTATTATACTGTAACTAGTAATTTATACTATTTTAATGATTTTACGTTTTAGGAAGGTTCGATTCTTCAAACTATTTTTATATATAAAACATGAATTTACAAACTATCGTCTTGTTTCAGAAATGATTTTAAACACTAATAAAATGTCAATTGCATATAAAATTACGACTACGTTTCATGAGTAAAAAAAGTATCTAAATACAGTTACTAAAACTACGCTAGTTTTCTACATTTCATTACGTTCATCTATAAAGGTACTGGACTGTTTACCCTTTTAATAGAATATTATGAATGATCATGAATTTCATTAAATATTTACATACATTTGAAAATGTCCGGGCGGTAGATTGAGGAAGAGAGCCCGGATGCCCGGATGAGAGGGAGGCGGTGCGCAGTGCCCGGCACGCCGCCTGAGATAGAGGTTATGGATAAGTAGGCTCTTTACTCACAGAGAAGTAGCCTCAACAAGGCTTTTCGTTCCCCAGACGTCTGGATGAATTTGGTTTTCAAGGTCCGGGTGGAGCCATTAGAGGAACACTAGAAGAAAGGTTACATAATACATGAACCGTATGTGTTGGTCGAGTTCGATTCGAGTTGAGAAAATCAAGCAATTGTAGTGGTAAGGCGAGTGCACGTATTGGGTCATAATCATACTACATTAGTGTAAAAACCGTCATAGTGACTCACCCCGATCTGTCGTTTCAGGATCAGTTTATGTATATCCAATTGTTCATATAGCATGAGACTTTGCGTCGTAGTATATGGAGGCCGACATATCGATGATGACTGTCAATGGATTTTCATCCCTTGGCGGTCATTGCCAGACTTGGAATACACTATGCTTTCCATTAGATGCAATGTAGTCACTTTTCGAGCAAGTATAAAAAGTTACTAGACAGATCTATCTTATATCAACATCTGAATAATCTATGGTATGTACTGAGTACGTTTTGTTAAACAATAAACTACTTTGTAACCTTGCCGCGTTTCTTTTAACCCCGACATTAATTACAATAAAAAATATTTACGACGAAGTGAGATAGTTAGATATACATCGATAAGTGCGGTAGGAGATATCCTTGAATTCACCTTAGCATAATGCGATGTATTCGCAAAAAACTCAACCTCACCGGTACATTGGTGTCAATGACCTGGAGGTCACTACAGAATTGTCAATTGTTTTATTTTCCCCGATATAATAGTTACAAAGTAAGACTAATATTTTAGTAACTGTTTTGGAGAATTACTGATAAAAAGAACAAAGATATATTGATCTAGCGCTCTACTGTGGCTTTGTCTATAGTAAATATAATTAAACAACTCCATTTAAGTGGAATTAGATGTTTACTTTTAGATATTAAAGCTAGTTCAATATTACATTACAACAATTAAGGAAAATTACAGTATTCATTAAGGAACACGTGAAGTTTTATATAGAAATTGTATGAAAAAAGTTATCTTGGAATTTGACTTAACTTCCATTGTTTAAATTTTTTTCATGCCATACAAAATAATGATCCTCGCTTGATACTCAATTGATTTCTCTAGAAATATTAATTGATTTTCGATTTTCGAAGCTTGATCAACTTTATTTTCAGACAAATTACATTAAATTTTCTTAAGACCCACCCTACTGTTGTATCTTTAGTAATTGTATGATGTAACCACAACTTTATGGATTTTGGATTTATTCCTGTAATTATCCTGACACGGCATAGGTCCATACCACGCTCGATGGTAAGCATGGTGCAGACCAAAAAACGACAATGACTATCAACTATAAAGAAAAATCTATCGATTGTCACAGTGATAATTCAGCTATAAAACTTTCTTCATACCTTTAATGATCCTATTTCAACGGGAAGGGCCTTATAGATTTAGATTCTCTTGCGAAAATGGCATAAATGGTAACAAATACGACATAATGGGACATCTCTTTTGATTGCGTTGACTTGAGAAGTATAATTTTATGACAAGGGACTGCAAATCTGGTTATATGACAGTATTACCAACTTGATACTTTCATGCGTTCTTTAGAAGATGGATCTTGTTTTATAGACAGATGGACAAATGGTTCTATAAGGGTTTATTTCCAATTTTTGAACTTCTTTATACTAACTCAACTAAGTTACTTCATCGTATCTAATGGAAAGTGCAATAAAATGGCCGCTAATGTTAGAGGACGGGAATACATCGATAATCGCAATCGTTAATATCAATAATGTCGGCCCACATATAAGGCCTCTAGGTATAAGAACAACTAGCAATTGATTACAGGGCCCACAGTCCCGTCTTGGTGCAGATGAGGTCAACTTGGGGTTTTTAGTCGGTAAAAGTCCAGCACACCCCGGTTACCATCCCCCATGTGTAGCCGGGACGGTCCAATGAGGATGTTCCCCAAGTGAAAAAAAAAGGTATAAGAACAACTGAACGTTCGCGAGCTGATCCCAAAACCCAAATCACTGTGATACTCTTTACACTTATAAAATGTGGCCATGAGTCAAAGCGACATGTCAACAACAAGCAATGCGATGCGTCATACGAGAGCATGTCAATGGCGTGCATGCAAAAAAAGTATAAAAAGTTTATAATGTTATTCTGGGATATTTAATAAATATATTGACTTAAAATCTAGCAACTAAAATAATGGTTGAATGGTTGGTTTGAAAGAATGTCATCGACAGCTTGCATAAAAGTATGCATCGATGATTCGGGCACGTGGTGATGAATGCGATTGGAAGTAAAAGCCGAGGCCGATCGAGATTTACCTACATAGATTAAATAAAAAGAGTTGTGATGGAGGGTAATGCCAAAAGTACGCGAAATTGGCGAGAGTGGATGAGGGATTCATAATTGTTAAGGAATCGAAGAAGGTATGCGAAAAATAGAGAAAAGTGGCGTTCCATTCTCTCTGCCTAACCTGATAGGGATTCTGCGAGATGATTGATAGATAGATAGATGGAAAATCTGATAATTACCTAAATAGGAGACTCAGAATCTAGATTGGAGTAAATTTTAGTTCAGTATATATATTAAATGGGCAAATATAAAAAGTCTTTTACGTTTCTATGGGATACGCAGCACTGTTGAATGTAAAAGCCTCAATTCTATATTTCCTCGGACCTCAAGTCGCCGACGTAATACCGAGTCGAGTTTATTTTTAGCCTTCACGACATATTCTTACGCAAGCTTATACTGGCTTCCTTCAAACGAATATCATATGTTAATTCAAACACATATAATCGTATATTATGCATTGTTATATATCTTTATATTATATAAACCTTCACTTGTCCTGACGGACAAGTCATCGCGTAGTCTAAACTAGAAATGCCACGAATATTCGGCAACTATTCGGTATTCGGCCTATTTGGCCACTTTTTTTGCTATTCGGTATTCGGCCGAATACTACGTACTATTCGGCCGAATACCGAATACCAAATCATGTAAAAAAGACACGTTATATTACTCAAAGTTATGTATTTATTTCCAAATTACAACACTTTAATAATTAAAATTGATCATTGGTAAGTTGTGATGGACAAAAACAAGCTTTTCAGCATTTTTTGGTAGCAAACGATTACGCTTTTCATCGTAAATGTTACCAGCCTCAGAAAATAACCTCTCACACACACACACAAACACACTCTCTCTCTCTCTCTCGCTCACACACATACTAATAAACTTATAACGTTAATATCCATATAAAAACACAAAACACCCTTGAATAGCCCGAACAGAAGTGCGGGTCCCACCAGAGACAAGATTTACTTAATTGGTGAGACTTATCACCCTGTGTATATGTATAATTTTTGTGTTGAAATAAAGATTATTATTATTATTATTACTAAACACGCTACTTCCTGGAATATTCGGCGCTTCGGCCGACAGCGTTGCCGAATATTCGGTATTCGGTATTCGGCCAATTCACTATTCGTGGCATCACTAGTCTAAACTACTGAGCTAAAATCAAGAAATTCTTATATTGGGTTCATTTAATGATATAGGTAAACATTAAGGGTGGATTTTTAATATATTACCCCGAGGGAAAATAAGAGATGAAAGTTGATTTGAAAATTCCACCAATTTTAATGCAAATACTATATATATAATCCTGGTATTTAGTTTCATGGTTCGAAATAAAAAAAACATACTTTAATGTTCTTTGAAAATTAATCCTCAAAGGGGGTAATTAATGGAGAAAGTTTGTTTGAAGATCTTTTACAGAGTTTTCGGCGTAAATCGCACCTGGGCGAAGTGAAGTAGGCTACGTCCGATAGTAATATTTTAAATTCAAAAGTAACCCGGACTGACTGTTTGTTGCCTTTCCATGCCAATACAAATACAAACCGCTAAAGCGATTTATATGTTTAGTAAGAAGAATGTTCGAGACCATGAGAAAGACATAGGATAGTTATATCCTGGTTATCATCCCTTAAGAGGGTTAAATAGGAGGTGGAAGGGGAAGAAGGAACATGACAAGAAACAACATAAATCACAGAAAGGTAAGATGGCCTTAATTTTGTGGTGGTAGGGCGATTGCCCGCACTGGATCATGACCACAGTACTCGAGCATAAAGACCTTCATAGTGACTCGCTTAGGCCTATCACGTTTCGAGATCAGCTTGTGTACATCCAGTAATTCATATATCTAGATACTTTCAGTCGAGATATATGGACGACGGAGAGTATCAATGGATTTTCGTCCTTTAATAGTCGCTTTCGTCTTTGGACTACACTGTACTTACCATCAGGTGCACTGTAGTCGCTTTGTCAAGCCAGTGTCAAAACATACGTTTGCTGTCAAATATACAAAATCACTACAATTGCACAGAGATATTGCTTCGCTAAAGGTGGCTGACGGATTTTGGCGGTCACTGTTAGCTGCGGCTGGTCGCATTGCACTGGTCAGTATGTATTAATAAGGCGTCTAATGTAGGCGACTGCGCTATTAGCCTCTGTGTGAAGCTCGTAACCGTGCTGTCTCTATAAGACATCTGTATACAACTGCATACAGAATGGTACATCGGACTTGCCAGAAACCAACAGCTACATTAAACGTTTTTCAATGTCTACACCACGGTGAGTGTTCTGAAGTGTTGTATAAACTTATTCCACAACATTAGTACTCCCATTCCAGCCTACTATATCATTTTGATCGTTCTCTAATGGTTTATTCTTTCTACATGCCTGAGCCAGGAAAGATTGGTTTTATACGTTGGAATATTACAAAATAACACGATCCAATTATGTGGGCCGTCCTTGTCCTACCATAGGCATTAGGAACGTAGATTTTAACACATTTTATAATGTAAAAATAGATGAAGAACAGGTGTTCTACGTTCCAACGGACGTTAACCTAATTCGGGAACACTTCGAAGGGGAAATATTATTTTAATATTACTTTGCATAGTCTCGCTTTGTTCGCAAAAACAGAAAATTATTATGTTATAAAAATAAGGTTTTTTACATATTTGGAATGTACTTTCAAAGCATGATTTCTGAGCCAGCAAAAAACGGCATTTGAAAATATTAATTTTAACTAAAAATTATAATTAATGACTTTTATTTCAGCTGGAACTAAGAAATTCTCTAACTCTTGCCTTTGTCGGGTCTTTGGATTTTGGAATGGTCTACCGGCGAGCAAGTTCTCTTCGCCTTATAATATTTCTTAACGCTTTAAACAAAGTGTAAAAAGATATTTGTTTATGCTTGACCGCAGCAACTAACGTCAGGTTGTTATCACTCAATAATCATAGTACTAGGTTTTTGGATTACACTGCACTTATAATACTTTCCATCAGGTTCGGTGGAGTCACTATACCAAGGTGGAGAAAAAAAAACGAAAATAAAAAGTAATTTTATGAATTTATGATGGAAACAATATTGTAGGTAGTGCTGCAGTACCTAGCCGTGGATGTTGGCAAGGCCTTAACGTGCTCTTGGCCCCAGGAAAGAGATCATAGCCCTCTGCGAGGCAGTTATGAAGCAGAAGGAGGTCGCCGAAAGGGTCAGAGAGCGAACATCTTCTCTGGCCTTTCGGCGGCCCTGGCACCGTTGCCGGAGGTACGCGTTCACCCAGAGCGAGCGCGACATCCCCCGGTAACAATAGCCAGACAATAGACTTGAGGGAGTCTGCTGCCCGGAAGAGAGGGAGGCGGTGAGCAGTGTCCGGCGCGCCGCCTGCAAGAGAGGTATTGGAGGCTTGGGCCCCACCCATCCCAGAGAGGAAGCCTGCATAAAGCCGTTCGCTTCCCAGGCGACTAAGCGAATTTGGTTTCCCAGGCCTGAGCGGAGTGATTAGAGTGACACCCTGGGGGTATTTAGTCTGTAGGAGTCTGACACACCGGGGTCGCTGCCCTCATAGCAACCCTAATGGCCCCTTTAGGAATTTCCCCCGGCCTACCAAAAAAAAAACCCTTGGTCCCGACAAGTGAAGGAACTCCCCAGTAGTTTTATTTAGTAAAAGGGTTGCAGTATCAATCATCAAAAATTATTCCCACATTTCTAAGCTACTTCGGACTCAAAACACTAGGTTCCAAAGCAGCGAGGTTGGAAAGAATTCGTGGTTTGAATACTAAATAATGTATTAAGGCGGTCATTGGCACCTTTAAACGCTTAGGTCGTATTTTTATATGTATATATTTAAATAGAAATCGTTTTATTTTTATAGGTTTTTTTACCTAACTTGTGGAGACCCAATGCTTCATCTTGGCCAATAAAACTATAATACTATAGTACTTGCACATACATACACATGTGGCCAAGATCATACAGCAGCAACTTCCTCTTTCATATTGAGGGTTGAAAGGCTATTTGGTTTAAGCGACATTTTTTGGTGATATAGTAATAAATATTTTCGGAATCAGCGTTTTTTATCGATTCCAAATATATATTACTATATCGCCAAAAAATGTCGCTTAAACCAAATAGCCTTTCAACCCTCGATATGGTTTTGTGGACAATGAGGTACCGTACTACCAGTATGTACCTAAGCCAGTTCTTGAAAATAGTCGCGCAAGGCTGTACTGGGATCGATCTATTATCACTGATAGGACTATTTTTGCTAATAGACCTGACTTTGTAGAAGTAGATCAGTTGGTGCGCCGGGCAATATTCGTTGATATCACCATACCACATGTGATGAGAATCTCGTCAAAGCGAGAAAACAAAAATCTTCAAAATATTTAGACCTCGTACTCGAGATTACCGTATATATATACCGTATAGATTATCGTATCGACTAATGGGCTGATCGCAAAGAGCCTCGATTACCATCTTAAGAGGCTCTGGCTTGGTTGTTGGATCAAGGGCCGGATACAGAAGGCAGTATTACTCGATATGGCACGCATTGTTAGGAGGTACCTCACTCTGAGCTCCTAACTACCGGTGGCTTAGGCTACAGGTCTTGCCCCAGGTCTACATGTTTTTATATACTCCTTTTACCGGTTGCACGGTGGAGAGTGTTCTCAGGAACTACATTCTTTGATTCCACCAGCCCCATTCCACCACAAAACCACTAGACATCGTGTTGGATACCATCCGTATGTGGTGGATGTTCCTTATATTCGCACGAAAAGATTCGCTTCTACATTTATCATGCGAACGGCTAAGGAGTGGAATATGCTTCCAGCGGTCATATTTCCACGATCTTATGACCTGGGAGTCTTTAAGAGAAGAGTGAATAGGCATTTGCTAGGCAATCGCGTTTAATCATCGAACTCATCTTCACCTTCCACCAGGTGTGATTGAGGTCAAGCGTTCGTCTATAAATTATTAAAAAAAAAAACGCATCAACACTGTCTAGGGATATTTTGAATTTACTCAATTATCATTGTAGATCATTTTTTCGTTGTTCCTCCTGCGTTCGCAAAGATTCTATGGAATATTCTAAGAATGCTCGTTCGTTTTATGTAAATAATACTAGAGCGTGCGAGCAAATTCTTAGAGCGTTCTTGCGTGTTCGGACGTGCTCGCCCGCCGGAGCGGTCTCTTCGAATTGTTCTTGTGTTCGAGCGATCTCGATAACTGATCTGAGTATACTCGTCGATTGAACTATGGATTGGTCTCAAGAAATATACCTATTTATGATAGAAGCCTACCGAAATTCCAGATGTCTGTTGGATCCGACGTTTGAACACTACAAAAATACAAATCGCAAACAAGATGCTTTCTTTTCTTCTTGAGTTTTTGAGACAAAATAATAAATGTAGCACTTGCAATTATAACATTGCTGTCAGAGTCAGCCATGATGACCACAGAATTGACACGAACGAGCAATGAGCATTCGTTCCTGAATTCTAGTTCTTGGTTCTCATTCTTGCTCGTTGATCGTTTGGTGTAAACGCTAAGAACGATTTTTCGTTTACACTAAAAGATCGAGAAGGAATGCTCTTGGTCTAGCTCTAGCTCTATGTTCGTCTGATGTAAATCGGCCCTTAGGGTATATAAAATGGTACGAAAGGTTTAGGAATTTGAGGGCGGAATGTTGTTAGCGTCTCTGCCAGTCTCGATAAGCGCTATAACGTGATGGTTAATGATAAATTACATATTCAAATCTAAATAACTCGACGCGGAGACACGCATGAGACCATTTCGAGTAGACAATGCGTTATCGCTATAAAAAACCCAGGTAGATACATCGGGGACATTTCTATTATCCACTTCTAGTATAGACCTTATTTTGTAATCGTTAAAGTTTAAAATTTATTAACTATGACAATATTTTCCTCGTAGATTAAACATATTTTAAATACATATCTTTAGTACTTTAATATTAGAACTGTAAAGTTAAGTTTCGAATAACTAGAACGGAATGCGAATAATTTGTTTAACAAAGTTATTTTATTTTTTAATAAACTCTATTTGTAATGCCATAAGAACTAGTTTAATATATTTGTACGCATTTGTTATTCTAGTAAAACAACTACGGGTTACAAAAATATCGATGCAGCTATAATAACTCTTATTTCTATTGTAATAAAAAGTAATATAGCGTAATAAATAGTAGCATAGTAATTTGTAAAGGGACACGATAGGAACCCGAGTGCGACGGCATGCAACGATATCGAATAGCGACATACATGAGATAGGACTTAAAACTGTTATCCCGTGAATTATTATGCATTTATTTCAATTGATTTATATGTATTTGTAAACACAGCGTCCGAACGGAGGTCAATTTCTGACAAACGCTAAAGCTGATTATTCAGCGTCACCACAACCTTTAACCGAAGCCAAAACCTATTTTATTTTATTTTCACATTTTCAGGGAAACATACAGCAATATATAAACAATAAAAAATACTCAAAAAAGATACAATTAGACAGCAAAATTTCCAAAAAACAAAAATCTAAAGGAGACAAAACAATAAGAGAAAACTAACATAAGGTTTAAGAATTGTAAAAAAAAAATCATTCTTTGAGATTGAGAAAGCGTGTCAATCTCGCGATCGTGGCAGCTGACAGCGCTGCGCAGTCACCAACATCGGACGCATTTCCATACAAATCCATGTAGAGCGTTACATCGCGGCTTGGTAGCTACACTTGGGATGCTATCACGGAGCAATGACTCAGAATCCGAATCGTACCTTTACAAATACTTTATCGTAAATATTTGTACTATTTAGTACCTGCCTGCTGTACGTAACTACGGACAGTCATGAGAGCCACCGTTGGAAACTTTGAATTGATACGATTTCCTTACATTCTGTTAAACCGTCCTTTGTACATACTGTGTTATGAAGTTTGTTTTTATATTGAAATAACCATAATATACTGTCTTGCTGTATCCCTTTCGGGGTGAGCAGAGATATATTAGTGACTGTATAGACTTAGCGCTTACATGTCCTGCCCAACGTGATCAATAGCGCAGCTGATCACCGTTCTCAGAGCAATTACACATGGCATTTCTATTAGATGCCATGCGGGTTTCCTCAAGATTTTTCCTTTCACGGGTGAGCATGGGGTGCTTAAATCCCAGTAGCGTTCATTCGATAGATGCATGCAAGCATTGCATGTCCTTATAATAAATAAGTCTGCAATAAATTGCTTAAAGTTAAACAAAAAAGGGACCATTTATATTCTATCTATTCTAGATTCACGCCATCTATCTTTCTTATGAAACCAATATAATATTTACTATCATAATATAATATACAAATTATTTACGTGAATTCTGCTTACCCTGTCCAAATACCCTATCCACGTCACTGCTAAATCCGTACTTCATCTGGAAAACACTAGAGGTAGGTACGTGCCGGGATTCGAATTTGCTTCTAAATTTATAACGCGCAAGATTTTCATTGAAATAGTTTATGTAGATGTTATGCTTTGTTTAATATTGCACATATATACATAGGTTTTAAGTTATTTTTGAGTTAAAATGTATATTTACGTAAAAATTTACTGAATATATGGCTCATTATAGACCCTTTTCAGTAGACAGGCAGAAGAATTCGTTCGCAAGATGTCGGTCTTCAAATATCTCTGCTCATCCTGGAAGATATATTATTTTATTAAAATCTTGTGAAATTTATCCCCTTATGCGTCCGTCGCTCGCTTGACATGAGCGGGCGGGGCCGGCCGCTTGTCTGCTTTTTTTTATCAAAGGTTTTTTTTCGTGAAATCTGTATCGCACGATACACGAACTCTTTTTACTTATTTAATAAAAAAGGGGAAAAAAACGGTAAATGTTCGTGAGACTTGGCGTAGCAAAAAAACGAAGAATTCCTTAGAACTGTTTAGAGAAAAGTCTGGGTTGAAGTTGCTTCATTGACATGGTAAATAATTCCTTATGATATGTAATAATATACCATTACGCTATATCTTTTTCGGGGTGAGCAGAGATAAAGTAATAATGGCGATATCTTTGCGATTATTTGTCGAGCCCAATGTCACGTTGGGTACGATATATAAACGCTGAGTGGATACAGCAGCTAAAGTATCTCTGCTCACAGCGAAAGGGATATAGTGTGACTATATATTATTACTATATATTATTACTATTTCAACAAGTTGTTTTTGATGGCGCGTGGCGTGAACACAGAGATTTTGCTTGCCAAACTTAACTGGAAAACTCAAGTTTAAAGTAAACATGTTCACTTTTTGACGCTGCATTTGGATCTAGATCATTATCTAAGAAACTTATAAATGAATTGTGACAAACTGAGGTGATCACGAAACCGGTTTCTTTAAATTTATTACCGTCCGATTTGTATGCGTGTATCTCTTATTTGCTATATAAAATTATAATTTGTATGTTTGTACAACATTTTTTTTTTAATGATCCGGTTTAAAATGCTTCAAAGTACCATCAGGGACACTGTGAGGGCAGCGACCCTGGTGTGTCAGACTCCTACTGACTAAAAACCCCCGGGTGTTCCTCTAATCGCTCCACCCGAGTCTAGGAAACCAAATTCATCCAGACGTCCTTAGTCTTGGTAGCGTTGTTAGGCTGTCATTTACAGACGCTATTTCCACTTTGCTTAGTAATGTTCTAAAAAATAATTTCGTTTTGACAAAAAACTGAATATATAATAGGAACTTGAGTATAGCCATAATATTCACAAAGCCAAGTGCATGTTGACAAAAACGGTGAATTACCAAATCCCTTGACATTAATTCAGTAATATAAATTGTAATGTTTTAGTTAAAAAACAAACTTAAAGTTGCGTCTATAAATTTCAGCCTACGTATAGTTTAGACGCAGCCGAAGCAGTAGGAATCAGCTTGTATATGGACTAAGTCTGGTATATGTATTGTGTATGTGTGAATACGTTCGCCAAACGCCGCGGGGGCTGAGCCGTGCAAGGGGTGTGATGAGGCAGGCTCCATTTAACAGGGTTGGCACCGACGCGGACGGTCAATTGATCTTCTAACCGCCATTTTGCTTGTGTAATATTCTCCACTGGTAATAAAATAGAATCTATGAAATAACCAAAATAATTATACATTCTTATACAATATATACAGGTGAATTTTTTGTGATTTCTTTTCATGAATTAACGTTTCTGACATAGTTTTAACTTCTTTTTAAATTTTTGTTTGTTGTACTGTTTTTTACATGTTTTACACAAAATAAAAAGCTAGGAATACTGCCATGCACATTGGTAAAAAACTCAATGGCTCAAGATAAGAAATGAATAAGAAAACAACAATTATTCAACAAGAGTGCAGAAGAGATGCAGTGCAACCACTTCGGCTTGAAATTTTGCCGCGAATTTTAAGTTATCTATTTATGACATAAATTAAAGGGGGAAAATACGCCTATGGATATTGTAAAGCGCGCATTTTGTAAAACAGTTTTGAACTCATTATCTGTCTGTTTTTAAATTTGTTTCATGCCACAGTAAAAGCAAAGCGGGTCGCATAAGACCGCATATTTGACATTGCTGTTGTACATTGTGGCTAGAATGAAATATATCAGTGGCGAGCACTCTATAGAAGAATAAAAACCAATGTTTTGCATTGCTTTGATATTTAGTAGATATATTGTTTTAAAACTTGGTCCAGTTTTAACTCTTAGACCCTTATGATGGTAATTACTAGATTTTGAGTTAATATATTTATTAAATGTCTAACAAGGTATTGCTTTTATGCTTTTATTGGATACACGCCACTGAGATATACGTGATGTAACCAGTTGCTAGCGGTACTCAGTACCGAGCCGTTTACAAAAATTAAAACTTCCGCGTCGCGCCAACCCTAGCCTGTCTGGACGGGCAGCCCGCCGGCACCGTTGTCTGGACTATTCTACTGGTATTTTACATTCGATCTCATTATATATTCACGCATATCTATATCAAATAGAGGGCGAATAGATATGCTAGTGATCTGTAGCTCGCATCGGTCATTTAAAAGGTAAACTGTTTTTGGTATAACACACATTCCATCATTTTGGGGTCAATTAAGTCAATATGACAGTCTATGGACTTCAAGTTATTAAAAACATCAACATTGATATTAAAAAATAATTAACAATACAATACTAACATTATCATCACGCTATATCCCCTTCGTGTTCAGAAGAAAAACATTAGTGGTTGTATTCATTTTGCAATTTGCACTTGTGCGTCTTGCCCAACTTGACCAGTATCGGTGCTGATCACCGTTTCAGGATACTTCACGAGACATTTTGTTACATAATACAAAATTATAAAGGTATTATTATTAAGTAGGCATTGATATTTTCCTTTGCGTTCATCGTGGTGAGGAATATTTAAAATTAAAATTATGGTGACATTCAAATTCTAAATACATTAAAACATTTAAGTTAAATCATACATTTGATCAAATATTTACGACAAAATTGTATAAAATTAGTTTAATCAAAACAGAATTTTCATATACAGGTGGTTCATTTATTTCATGCTATTGCTTAAATTAACCGAACTTTAATAAGCTTTCATTACAAAGTTACGATACTTTTTTTGCGAACTGGCAATACATTGGTAGCCAGGATAGACCTTCACAACAAAACCGGGCGGAATATAACACTAATTTTACATCTCCTTCTTGATGTACTACGATGGGTGGTATAGAAAGGTCGAGCAATATTTTTGGCCTACCAAATAAATTAATAGTTTTATTTTGAAAATGTATGTATTAAACAGTGTAAGTTCCTTAATAACTACCAAAATTACCTTCTAATTTAAAATAGACGTATACGTGTAATAAGATAATTATTACTATCAGCTAATAAAACTTGAGATTTAAAGCAGTAACTAATTCTAATAATGCTTTTGCTAAAGTCAAAAACTAAAAACAAAGAAATTAAATACAGCAGTGCTTCAGTCGCTCTGTGTCATTTGATTCCACCAGTTTCCTTTATTTCTGCGAGAATAGCGTAGCATCCCGCAACCGAATGATTAATGGACCGGATGTTCACAGTTACACACTATTTTTTGTATTCAACAAGTTAGGAATTTATTACGCTCATAGAAACGTTATATCGTAAGTATCAGCTACAATCTGTATATTTCATAGAAACTTACGATTTTTTTTTATGTTGTAGTATCTTCTAGTTCAATAAAAGAGAAAAAAAAAATCTACCTGTGTTAGGATCTACATTACCACTTTTATTTTTATACTGTCAGCCACCCTGGGTTTATGTTTATTTATTATTTATGAACTAAATAATTACAGCGTTAATGCATAAATATTTTAATCATATGTAGATAGAATAAAATAAATGCTAAATGCATCATTTATTACCAACATAGTTAAAAATATTATGAAAGGGATATATTTAAACGTTATTTACCGTTCTGGAGAATCTTTGAGGCACGTGGTTTCTGGTTTTTCATTTCTTGTTAAAGGCGAGTACTTACACAGACATAATCAAGTAGTCAATATTATACATCAGTAACATGCTCTTTCGTATGATCTTGTAAACAATAAGGTACTGTACTTCCAGTATGTACCTCAGCCCGTTCTCAGAAATGGTCGTGCAATGTTGTACTGGGATCGATCTATTATCAATTTACCACCGATAGGTCTATTTATGCTAATAGACCTCAAATATGGTATTAGATTGGTCGGTTTACCGTGCAATATTCATTGATATCCACATGATCCATACCACATGCCACATACCACATGATCAGAAATTCGTGAAAGTAGAAAATGATAAATTTTCGAAATATTTAGACCTCGCATACGAGATCGCCGGTTTTTAGAAATATTTAAATAACTCCGAAGCACAATAACATTTAAATATAGCAAAGGACTATAATTGAAAGACATTTTTACAAGTTTGAGATAGTGAGTTATGTGAGATTTGTTAACTTTTTTAGTTTGTAGTAGTAAACGCTATTTGTAGCATTATATTGCCTGCATATAAAATATATAGGTATATATCGTACTTTAGTTTAAATCAATGTTTTGTAAAACTTAAAAGCGAGATTACGGTAGCATTGAAACATCAATCTTGCATAAAAATGCCGCGACAATACAACCAAGGCGATTGAAATCAAAAGCGCGGGTTTCATCTCAGCAACACAGTTGCAAACGTGACATGCAACAAGTGGTTTGGGGTGCGAGGGTGGTGCAACCTGTTCCAACGAGTTTTGAAGATTTGTTATCCCCTTTAACGAAACTCTCGCGGTTACTAACACCACAGAATACGTGACATCTCTTGTAGAACTGAAACTTCTTATTACAAAATATTTTCCTCTGCTGCCTTGAGGATTTAGAAAAGTAACATTAGTTAAAAAGTCCAAAATGTATGTAATGTTATGTTAACATAACATATTAACATTACGAACTAATATTTCGAAAGCTTATATAAATTTTATTCATTTTACTTTTGAGGAGGTGTTGAGGAGAATCACTTACATATCTCTAAGTTCAATCCGCAGAAGTAGTCACTATGAGGTTTTTAGCTGGTATAAGTCAGACACGCTTCAGAAACCATCTTCTTATATGAAACCGGGACGTCCCTATGAGGATTTTCCCCAAGTAAAAAAGAAATGCTCTCTGACCCAATTTTAAATGAAAAACAATACATTTTTTTTAGTTAATAAATAGAGCTGTTGAATCCAGAAAACCTTTATAGCTATACTGGTGAGGTACGGGAGCGCTTAAAACGCTCGATCAACCGGAGAAATTATGGATTGTTTTGATAACGCAAGAGAACCCCTATAGATAAGAACCTTGACATGGGCAGTCGCAGGGTAGCTTACCTAATTTACTAGCGTTTCGGAAGCGACTGCTTTGAGAAGAAATGCTAAAAGAAACAGGTCGAATATGTTGAAGAGAGACTAGATTTGGTGCGTATCTGCACTGTTGAGCGACACTCAACAAGAGAAACAATCTGTTGGTTTGTTTTTTTTACATTAACTCGAAAAAGTGACTAAATCACACCAGATGGAAAGTACTGTTTAGTCCAAGAACGATAACGACTACCAAGCGATAATAATCTATTGACAGTTACTATTTTTATGTCCGTCCATAATCACCGTCTACACAACCGCCCATATATATCACAACTACAGACGTCTAGTATATAAACAACTGGCGATACACAAGCTGATCCCGAAACGCGACAGGCCCAAGCGAGGCACTATGACGATCTTTGTACTTATGTAGTGTAGTCACAATCCAGATCAGGCAATTGATACCGCCTCAAAAAATTGTATCTGGAAGTACAAACCACAATTTTAAAGTACAAAGCTCAAGAAGAATATGGTTAACATTTATGGCGCATCCTGTATATAAGTTGCGCATGGAAAGGTAACTCTGTCATTAAATTTTAATTGTAGGTTTAATTTATTTTTCACACTAGCTTTTGCGTTTTGGTTCATCCATATACACCTTTTACTTATAATAATATCAAATTCACATTTAACCTCCGCTGTATATAGTAAAAAGAAAATAAAAAGACTATTTATATCCTGTTATCTTGGGTTGTACCTGCTACAGGGTGATGGATGGTACCTGCCGGCACTCGCTCGCGCGATGGTCAGTAACGACAAGGCATGGCAGGCGGCCCTCTCCTTCATGGAGAAGACTATGAAGGTGAAAGAGGCGGCGGAGCGGGTTCGAGAGGCTATTGCCACCCCCGATAACCCAATCCGCCGCTTAGCTCGGACAGGACGCCGGAGGAGGACCTTCGCCAGAGGCCTTCCTCCATAACAGGACATACGCCAGGCGGCGCGCTTGAATCGGGAGTGAAAATGAAATGAAAAGAAATGAAATTTAAAGAGGCTGTTCGCTCTCCGGGTCACTGGAAGAAATTGGGTTTTCCAGGTTCAGTGACTGGCCGGACACCACGGGGGTTCTTAGCCAGCAGGAGTCTGACATATCGGAGTTGCTACCCTCACAGCGGCGATGATGGTCCTATGCAAGATTTTCCACCGGATCACCAAAAAAAAAGGTGAACAGAAGGTCGATGGTGGACTACGTCCGCCCAACAAATGCTTATTTTCTTTTCTTCTAAAGGCTCCTAAGTCATATGCTCGTGGAAATATACAAGGATTTTGAATTAATTTGTTTTGTACCCTGTGTGCTTCCGTAATAATTTTAGCAAGCTTTTGCTGGGTTGAAAACTTTTTAGTAAGTTGTGATTGAAGTGGCTGTGATCTCGTAGATAGCTCGCATTTCATTCATGCGCATAAACGTGAATGGTCATGGGTTCAAATCCCGAGACTTAACTCTGGGTTTCTCCAAATTAAGAGCGGACTTAGGCACCACATACTCACCGGAGACGAAAATCATCATCGATTAGGTCACATTGAGCACGATATGTAAGCGTAAATGGATACAGGCACTATTGTATCTGCTTACCCCCAAAGGTATATAGCGTGACGATATATTATTATATGTAATGCCTTTAGTTACTTTATTTAAAATAATCTGAATAGATCGTAAGCATTTAAAAGGCTTATTTATTTAATGCAATCACCTAAACATTAAATTTTATTAACCAGATTATAGAACTACATACAAACAAACCAACAAATTCTGTTCAAATTAATTAATAGTGAATATTAATTTTATTAATTACTAATTAAATACGGCGCTATAGTTATTACGTTTCCTAATATCAAATTATGTCGATATTTTAATATCTCCTGCATTATCGTCCACTCGTTCCGAAAGAACGCTTTCAAAAATGACAACTCTACCCTTTGAAAAGTCGATTAAAAAACTCGAATTTTTCTTCAAAGTTACCGGCGTTAATATTAAAAAAACCGATAAAATTTTTCAAAGCAGATTTAGAAGTACATTATTTTTCATTTTTAATATTATTTGGTTAGACACTGATGTCTTGGGAGCCATAGTTTGGACTATCAACGGCATAATCGATGGAAAAAATATAACAGAGCTTACGTACGACGGCCCCTGTATCATCTTTAGCTTTCTTGCCAATTTTAAAGCAATCGCACTCGTTCTATACGAAGGCAAAGCGAGCAAATTAATCAAGAAGTTAAAATGTATGGAGAAAAAGGAATTGACGCGTATAAAGAAGAAGGACAGAGAAGCTATAAAAGAGAATGCGATGAAGCTCTTGAACATTGTCGTAAATGTATTGAATATTTTGAATTGGATTCTTCTTGTAGCGTTTGCTTTGAACCCTTTAATACTGATGGGTAGGAAATATTTAAATACAAAAGAACTGGAGTGTCTTCTACCGTTTCTTATCGAATATCCTTTTAATCCATATGATATTAAAGTTTGGCCTATAATTTATATAAAGCAGATTTGGTCCGGTTAGTATTATAATACTATTAATTCATCATATATATAAAATATTTATATTTTAAAATAAATATATATGTAGACCTACGGGGGCGAGGCCTAAAGCCCAAGTCACCGGTTGTTAGGAGCTCAGATTGAGGAACCTCCTAACAATGCATACCGTATCGAGTAATTCTGCCTTCTGTATCGGGACTCTTGATTCAACAACCAAGCGAGAGCCTCTTAAGATGGTAATGGAGGCTCTTTGCATCAGCCCTGCAGTTGATCTGACTCTCGGGGCAATAATTGTTGAAGCTACATCCCACACGGTAGTAATTTCGCGTGCGAGGCAATATTATTAGCCAGTTTCGTCCCACTACAGAGCAAACAGCCTCTCTTGAATGTTTTTACTATATTTGTGAAATCCATGGGAAGGGGTTTAGCCATTAAACTCAGCACGCGGGTTAGCGGGTTTGCACTATGTGCTGAGAAAATGCAGCAGCTTAGATGCTAGCAATCTGCGTGCAATTCGGTATGCCGTATACCATAGTCGGCTCTTACGCTCGCTCAGTATGATAAAGAGGTAGACGCTATCCTATTCTGCCAGTAAATTACCTTCACTCTCTCTTTTATAAAGTTTATATAAAAATTGCGATCATGTCTTTAAAAATAAATTTATTTAATAAGTATATTTCTGTTGCTAAAATTAATTTTTGAAACCTTCATGAGCAGTTCGTAAAATGTAGTCTGTGCTTTTGGAAATATCAGTAAATCAAAATGCTTATCTAACACAATTGAAATCTACGTCCAATAAAACCACTTTGAAACTAATAAAAAACTGAATGCGACTGCTATAAACATATTACTTGAATGCTGGCAGTTCCAGTAATATTTCTATACTTATATTTTCGTATATTAATTAAGCAATCAAAGCATGTTTTTCAAATGCAGTTGGCCTGGGAGGGCTTTTACAAGTTGTCATTCGAGGTTAGCTTTAGGCGATCAGCCAGCAAATTTCATAGCTTGGTGGCAAAGCACACCTGTGGAGACGAATCTCCAAGTGATACTAGCGTCTTAGGAACTACTACTCTCTAGTAGAAGTACTAGAAGCTACAAGAATCTCGAGGCTATGTCAGAGTAATCATTCAAAACATTAGCATTATCATACTTTTGTAATTTTTACTTTATATTTAGAATAATTCTGCGGTTCCCAGCTTGGGAAACACTGTTCTAATCAATTCTACATTCCAGAAGTCATAGCAATTTTCAGTGTATGTACAGCAGATTTCCTCTTCTACATTTTCTGTGCTCATTTAACGATCCAGTTCGAATTGCTTCAATATGATTTTGAAGGCATTTTTACACATACCGATAATTTTAAAGGTGTAATACATTACGACGAAAAGTTTTGTGAGAAATTCATTGAGCTGGTCAAATGGCACCAATATTTGATTGAGTAAGGAGCTATCTTTTCTATTATTAAAAAAAAAAATAAGAGTTTCGTACCTTGATAGGAAACATGGAATTTTACAGGAGCACTTCAGTATCTGTACGTTTGTCAAAATCGTTTTACTTAGGAATGCGTGGAGTGTCAAGTTGAAATTAACACCAAATAGTCGCGGTGGTACATGAGGGAATTCACTGCCCGTATATGAGCGCGGCGGTGTGTGCGTACTCCCGCACATCGCTTACTTCTGAGGATGACAGAAACAAGATCTCTCCACCGCGGCCCGTGTTCTGAGGAGGTCTAATAAGGTCTACCGCGCACCGATCGTGGGAGATTGCAAGTTCGCGCCCACAGCCGATGTCAATGCGGATGACGGAGTACCCAGGAGTTTTTAATCGGTGAGAGTCCGAAATACTGGGGGGGGGGCGGCCATCAGTGTCTCCCCGACGGCCCACAATGGATTCTTTTACTGTTGAAAAAAAAAAAACTCAGGTCCGCAGTCCCTCGTAGATCTGAAAAAATGGCACTTCTTATTCAGAGCAATCAAAAGATACCTCTGATTATACAGTTCTCGCCAGAGAATAAAGTCCACACAGTCTACGTTTGCATAATCGATATTATTTATCAGCAATTTTGAGCTAGAGAATACATGTTTTATTTTGACATGTTACAGTGATGACAATCCGTCTGATGGTATGCATGGTGCAGTCTAAAAACGACAACGACTCTCAACATTTTTTTTTTTTTTCGGCAAGTCCAACGTTGGTGGCCTGGGAAAGACCTTCACAACAAAACCGGGCTTGGTGGGCGAACGCAGAGGGCGCTCAGCCAGCGAAATTTATGGGTTGGGCGGCTACGCAAGGGCACCCCTGTGGGTACGGACCTCGACTTGGGCGGCCGGCCAGTTGAAAAACGAACCTAACGGTGATCTACCAGCGTTTAGGAAGCGACTGCCTTGAGAAGAAACGCCGAAAGAAACTCAAGGTTGCATCGGAGTGAAACTGCGTTATTTAAACGACAGTTGACGGACCTATCCTTAATCGTCGTCGTCGGCGCCGCCGGCTACGCCGGTGTCTCGGAATGTGACGAGTGCTTGTGTGTACCTCGTTGTTGATAGGATCGGCGGTCGCAAGGGCCGCGGTAATTGAATCCACGGGATCCAATAGGACATGACGCGGGCGGCGAAGTTTGCGCGCGATGCCGCGACTATCAACAGTAAAGGAAAACTAATATGTAGTCGCAGCGATCATGACGCCCTGCAAAAATATCTCTTCACGCTTCGTTTAAAGGACCCGATATCATAGGACGGTGGGAACACGCTCGCCGAAAGATCATTCCACAGTTCAACGACTCGGCTGTAGTAAGAGTTACAGAGCATATTAGTCCTAGCCGGGATGTGAGTTACCGTATAACCGCGACTCTGTACAGATAAAGAGATTATTACGAATCCGACTTGCAGAAAAGCATTTTCCAACACAATAAGTCATATTTTTATAAATAAACAATAACGATATCGATTTTATGAAAGTAGATTAGATTTTTCAATATACTAGCTTCTTTTTTGAACGTTCACCGCACGCTTTTCATAAAAAGTATATTTCGTTTCAGATCAACTAAGCTACTGGAAGTAGTTTACACAAAATCGACGCTGTTCCATTTCGTGTCCAGTTCTGTAATTATTTGTTTAACAGGATTCAATGTTATGGTATATCTTTTATTTATTTTATAAGATGGGACGGGATAGCCATGTCTAATACTCCCTGCCAGCAGTGGTGTCGGCTATGCTGGCAGGGTATAACAACTGGGGGGGCCGTGGTCTCTTTCTGTGAGCACATCATGTCCCAGAAGGAGGCCGCAGAGCGAGAGCGGCAGAAGGCCGCTCGAAGAAGACACCGGGGTGCCGGCAACCGCCCCGGCACATCAGTCTCAGCCGATCGGTCGATCCACAACCGGTTGACTGATGTCCTTGGGGTCGTGGACGCTCAGGTTGAGGGCTCTGAGCGACTGGATAGCGACCCTCGAGAAGTGGGCAGAGTATTATACCATTCGGAGATTTAATACCGCACACGGAGTGAATTTGATGATTCTCAGTGAAGATTCGTCGAGTGCTCGGTACATTCTGCATCACTCCAGCCCCGGTTCACCCATGGCCTCTCATGCACACACGGTAACAGTTTTTTGTATTGTCGGCAAACTATGCAACCATTGATTATATACGACAATAGGTCACTATGAAAGTCTGGCCTTCGAAATTACGCTTATAAGGGGTGTCTCAGAATGTTTTTCGTTTTTGAATTGACCAATACGCGCCGATCGCTGGTAGCAGGGGGAGGGGAGTGGTCTCAAACGCTTGGCCGGCTTGTTAAGTTTAGTAGCCATGAATCGTTTCACGGGACCGCAGCGCGCGTTTTGCGTGCGAGCGTTTTATAAAAACAATGATTCCTACACTATTGTTCGTCGTCTCTACAGGACACATTTTAATTTAACAAGCTTAAAACATGTGCCAAGTGCCAATTTAATTAAACATTGGGTGTGCAAGTTTGAAGAGACTGGGAATACAATGCCGGACAAATCATCTGGGCGCAAAAGGACATCAAGGGCGAGCACGAACGTCGACCGCGTTCGCCAGTCTGTTATGGACGACCCACGACAGTCGTTGAGATTGCGCGCAGCTTCTCTGAATTTGAACAAATCTACGGTTTATCACATTATTTCGAAAGATTTGCATTTTCACCCATATAAAATTGTTATTGTTCAAGAAATGAAGCCTGATGATCCTGATAAACGAGTCGAATTCTGCAGGACAATGAAAAACCGTTTTAGGAGTTTCAATAACATCTGGTTCTCCGACGAATCAAATTTTCACATCAACGGTCACGTGAATAAACAAAATTGCAGATACTGGGCTACCGAGAATCCGCTAGAACTGCATCAGAAGCCCTTGTACTCACCAAAAGTGGTTGTTTGGGCTGCCATATCAAGTCAAGGAATTATCGGTCCTTATTTTTTTGAGGATAACCGAGGTCGAACTCAGACCGTTAATTCTGATCGATATTGCCATATGATCCGGACTTTTTTGGCTACAGAAATGCAAAACCAGTCTGGCTACAACCGCAACACCTTTTTCCAGCAAGATGGGGCCACTTCTCATGTAACAAATGACTCATTAGCTGCTCTTCACGATTTATTCCCCGGAAGAGTGATAAGCCGCCGAGGAGACATAAACTGGCCACCGAGGAGTCCTGATTTAACGCCTGCGGATTTTTTCTTATGGGGCTACCTAAAAAGTAAAGTTTACAATCCATTGCCACCAAACCTGAACGTTTTGAAGCAAAGAATCACTGAAGAAATCAACGCTATTCCAAGAGCAATGCTCCAGCGAGTGATTGAAAATTTTAGCTCCAGGCTAAATGAGTGTGAACAAGTAAATGGTGAACATTTGCAAACGGTTGTTTTTCATAAATAAACTTCAAGATCTGCTCTTTAATTTAACAATAAATAAAACAAGTTTTAATGGATAATGTTGTTTTTTATTTAACATCAAAAAATGAAAAACATTCTGAGACACCCTTTATTATCTTTAAAAAAGAACGCTATTTATAAATGCATTTCTAAGACATAATAAACATAAACATATAAAAATTAAAGTAAAACACAATGATTAGATTTTGTGTACTTACACTAATAATTTAATAATATTCTTTACAGGCCGTAACCAATATAGGCTTGATTATCACGTTCCTAAGTTTCCTCTTCATGGGACTGTTACAGATATTTTTTCTTTGTTTTTTTGGTGATAAACTGATGCAAGCGGTGAGTAACGTTAACAAGTCAAACTGATGTAAATAAATTTTTTTTGCTAACAGTAATTCGATTTGACTGCCTGATAGCGCAGTAAGTGGAGACCTTAATTACGATGCTAAAGTCCTGAGTTCAAGCCCCAGTGGCGGCGAACTTTTCTGTGATAAGAATATTAGTTTGTCGCGAGACATAGCTGTTGTGTATAATATTTGAAAAGTACCTTAGGAGATATGTTAAGCGTAATGTTTCTATATAGATACTAACTGACCCGGCAAACGTTGTTTTACCATATATGTAAGATATTTCTAGGTTATCGATCAGGTTATCAGGTTATCAGTTATCGAGCGGGATGAAAAATGATCAAATTAATAAAATGGCTATAACAATAGGGGTTGGTGATGAAAGGGTAAAAATTTAGTGTTGTATATATTTTTTAATGCCACATTATAGAAAAATAAAAACAAAAATAATTGTTCAAAAATAAAAAAGGTTAAGGGTGAACAACCCTTATCACTTAGGGGTATGAAAAATAGATAGTAGCCGATTCTCAGACCTACTGAATATGCATATAAAATTTGGTAAAAATCGGTAAAGCGGTTTCGGAGGAGTAAGGTAACTAACATTGTGACACGAGAATTTTATATGTATAAAGTAGAGATGCCACGAATATTCGGCAACTATTCGGTATTCGGCCTATTCGGCCACTTTTTTTGCTACTCGGTATTCGGCCGAATAGTACGTACTATTCGGCCGAATACCGAATACCAAATCATGTACAAAAGGCACGTTATATTACTCAAAATTATCTATTTATTTCCAAATTACAACACTTCAGTAATTAAAATTGATCAGTGGGAAGTTTTGATGGATGAAAATAAGCTTTTCAGCATTTTTTGGTAGCAAACGATTACGCTTTTCATTGTAAATGTTACCAGCCTCAGAAAATAACCTCTCACTAAACACGCTACTTCCAGGAGAAGAAAGATAAACTTTAGCAAATTTCGAAAACTTTGGGTATTGTCTTTGCTGGCCGCGCCAACGCAACGAGGAAAACAGGTTGCAACTTGCCTTAATCCAGCTAACGCGCCCCTGACAAGCATGTATTCCATGCCGAATATTCGGCGGCGAATATTCGGCGCTCCGGCCGACAGCGTTGCCGAATATTCGGTCTTCGGTATTCGGCCAATTCACTATTCGTGGCATCACTAGTATAAAGATATAGAAATAGATATAGAAATAGTTTATGCTCAACAATGATAGATCAATAATTATGTTCTTTTATATGCATCGAAGATAGTAAATATATTATTATAACAACCTAACAATACGTTTGTTTTGTAGAGTATGAATGTCAGCAACGCAGTTTATAATTCGAAATGGTATTTAGCTGATGGTAATTTAAGGAAACATTTGCTTTTTGTGTTGATAAGGTAAGCGTACCGTATTCATATCGAGTCTTTTTATATTATGACTTAGGCTGAGATTTATAGACGTAACTTTATGTTCGCTTAGACTTTACTATTACAATTTATATTAATCAGTGATTGTCAAAGTAGTTGGTAAGTCACCGATTTTGTCAACATGGACTTGACTCTGCGAATACCATCCATGGTTCTACTTAAATGCCTATTATAAATCCAGTTATTTATCAAAACAATTCAGTTATTTTTTGAAAACTTTGCTAAGAAAAATCGAAATAGCATCTATAAATCGCAGCCTTAGTGTCGGAGATTTATATCTTATAGATACTACCTTTCCCAACACTACTCGTTAAGAGCTTTGTATGGCCAGTGTAAAAAAAAACCTTGAAGTTTGATTTGAGTCGAGTTGTTTTGGTTCATTCGAGCAAACATATTTTTAATTAAAAAAAAAAAACATTTCTGACCAAAAGCCTCTCCTGATATATGACATTGAGCCTGTATTGACAGGAGAGACGCTGTGACATTGTTTAGACTCCGTTCCGGGCATATTCCATCGAACAAATTCAAACATTTAATAGGAATCTCCGACTCCCCAAACTGTACGACATGTGGTGTAGAAGAAGATATTTATCATTTGCTGATGGAGTGTGTCCGGAACGAAGCACAACGTCGGGATATACAGGTTGTCAATTATCTTGTGGGCACTTGCAACTGCATTTTGTCCTCTCCGCTTTCCGAGCAGGCCAAAATGTTAGTTGCACTTTACCTGAAGGTGGCTTAAAGTAACTATAAGTGTTTTGCCTGTACGGGGGTGACGTGGTCACTCTGTGACAAAACCCCTTTAAAATAATAAAGAAATAAAAAAAAAAGAGCCTGTATTTGGCTCTTATTATTCTCTCATTGCGAGGAAAATTTTACAAGCCAACTCCAACTTGCCGGGGACATCTCACGTTTCACCGATTGGTGGTCTTCATTCAATGATTATCCATCTCTACTTATACCTGTAATAATATACCATGATGCTTATTAGAGGACAACGGCCTTGCAAGCTCACGGCATCCGGATTTGCCGACGTCAGTCTCAAGGCTTTTATGAAGGTAAGAACCATTAATTTAAAGTTATTAATAATAGCTTTAAATTAATAATAGTATGTCCAAACTTGGTTAAAGTCAAGTAACCCGTTTTGAAAAAAAAAAGAGTTTTCGTTGTTTTTTATAACTAAAAAAGTGAAATCTATAATTTGCTAAATCAATAAGTTTTTATAGCACCAATATACTCACTAAAGATGATCTTTGTAGCCAATCTTGCTACCTTATTATGTTATGGCCTATTATAAATTTAACTTAAAGGTAACATGTCGAAAATGTAGCACGTGATGTCGATAGAATTACATGCTGCTGTCAGAATTGCTGCTATATCGGAAAACACTCCATACCAATATACATATGGTTTTATATACGTGGGAGATATGTCAGGATACAATTTAAACTTTTTGCAAATTATAAAAATGCAAATAACTATATTCTCTAACAAATCATGTAGAAAATGTTAATGAATCAATGAGAATTAATCCAATTGAGATTGATGCGGGTGGCGTACGATTAATTGGCAAGTAGAAAAAGTTTCTTTTACGTAATTTTAGGTAAACAGGAATTAACTCGTTTTCCTTCATACTTTATTCTGGCTTAGGACAGGCAAAACATCTACGTAATCATTAATTATTATTCATCCATTAATGTGTGTAATTGTCCCTAAATATCTATACTATAATTTACTTTTTTTTTAAAGGAAAAGTTAAGATATCACTTTTGACATATTTGGAATTAGAATCTAATACTGAATATCCTCCCTGAATATCTCCCTTGTCTATAAAAACACCGTGTATAAAAATCAGTCATTTTATTTTCTGTCACCATTATTAAATTTATAAGAAGTAAATCTTGGAAAAAACCAACTTTTAATGTCTGTATTCATTCTTATTTCTAATACTACTAGTAATATTCTAATATGTTTATTAACGTAATGTCTTTGTTTTCAGATACTGAGCACGTCGTGGTCATATTTCGCGTTATTGCAAACTATGTATAATTAATGGACACCACGATAGACTACGTGTTGTCTCTAAAATAGTTCACACAGTTCGAGGCATAGAATAAAATTAGGAAATATACAACTTACAATAAATCAATAGTGTGTTCGCAAATTTGATCTGTTCCTAATTTTTCATAGGTCATTATTTCGTAAAAATTTGTTTCGACTGTTGTCGCTAACTAAGGACTTTGACCAAGTAATATTCGATGAACGATATCATTAGCAGAAAAGTACAAAATATATCGAATTGATATAAAGTATCATAAGCGTCATAGTGGCTTGTCGCGTTTCGGGTTCAGCTTGTGCATATCCAGTAGCTCATATACCTAGAGACCTTCAGTCGTGGTATATGTGGGCCGACATGACGCTGTAGACTATCAATGGATTTTCTTCCTTTGATAGTCGCTTTCGTTTTTGGACTACACTGTACTTACCATCAGGTACTCTGTAGTCACTATGTCGAGCCAGTGTAAAAAAAAATTTGAAAACTTATGTCAACTCCAAGTATTATACTTTTTACCAGTAGTAACTCTGATCGAATGATAGGTACTTGTCTAAGCCCCCGGAGTTTTTAATTTCATATTATAATTATTAGCTAGTTTCGTCTTACTTCAGGGCAAAGGCCTTCCTTCTCTTTCTCCACTATATTAGTGGAAACCATGGGAAGGTGTTTCGAGATTTAACCAACCACGCTAATGCGGGACAGCGGGTTTGCACCAGGTGCAGAGAAGGTGTATATCTTAGTCAGGTTTTAAAACACCTCAGTATGATGAAGAGGAAGGCACTATTCTATTTTGCCAGTAAACCCAGCTTTCATATACTTAATTTTGGTTATTAACGTAATTTATATGCCAAATATCAAAGATATTCATTATAATAATTTATATCTATCAACTGTATGTCTAAACTCAAATAGTTGTTAGATATGCAAGTGAGATTATAAAAATGATTTTTGCAAAATATTTAAAAAAATATAAATTTATACATTACAATAAATATTACACGCTTAAGGCACATCATATAATTATTTATTAGCACAACGTGCAATGAATATAGGATGATTTTTTAATTATGTATATATTTAGTTTAAATAAGACAGATATTATGTAGGATCCGCCACATTATGAAATTTGCTTTAATTTTAATAAAGATTAAATAAAATATGTGGCAGTTTTTCTAAAATATATTTTTAGTAATATAAATATAGACTACAATTTGATGTATTAGCCTAGCATACAGAATAATATTTTATATAGAAGTGAAACTACTTCGCACCAATTTTTCCGTCATCACCCTGGTGCGGACTGGTACGTACCCGAGCCGTTCCGTTTCGCCTGTTGTTTATTTTGGACAATGAAGTCATTGTAAACAGTTACATTGTTGTCACAAACTAATGTCATTATTACTAGTATTTTTTGTTTACATATTATGTCATAAATTATTATTTGCAATTAATAGTGTAATTTGTTTCATTTTTATGTGGCTACTAATAGAGTTTTTAATTTGACTTTACTACATCATAAGCTTTACAAGATAATACGAACAAAAATTAGTCGCTTTAATTGTAGAGCATAAGATAAATCTTGGAGCTCGCTTAGCCGAGTAGCGAACTTGCTATGTTATCCATCGATATCTGCAACATCATTTGACCATATTGTGATTTGGTCTTTATACAGATCAATACATACCTATAGACTTAGACCGGGGTATTATTTTTGGGTTATGTTATGGAAGACATCGAACTTTCCCATCATATTTTCTTATTATGAATAACACGATGTAATTTGTTCTTAATAAACGCTATCGTTGCCTACCCTGAAATTTACAATATGACAAAATTAGTAGAGTCCGACCGAAACTGGTTTTCCGGCCGAAACCGAAACCGAAACCGAATATTCGGCCGTGGCTTCAGTTTCGGCCGAAACCGAAACCGAAACCGAAACCGAAACTCACGTGGTCAAGTATAAAAGTCAACGTGGTCAAGTAAAAAAATGAAACAAAAACTTACATGTAATCAGTTCCATCAAAACATAACCTCTAAAGAATGTTTACGTCGGGTGATAACGCACTAAGTTGTGTTGCTATAGAGCAATGCGAACAGCGCACGAATCCCGAACAGGGCCGCCAGCGTCCGCCAAAGCGTTGCCGCGAGAAACGAAGTTAGGTAAGCATGTACGACAACTACCGAAATCAGTTTCGGTTTCGGCAAAATTTCGGCCAATTTTGGCCGAAACCGAAACTGCCGCCGAAACTTGATTTTTGGCCGAAACTCGGCCGAAACCGAAACCGAACTTTCGGTCGGACACTAAAAATTAGTTTATAGATACGAATTGTTCCAATGTTACATTTGTATGAATTTTGACCTATCAAATCCAAAAAATTACGTCGGTGTGAGAAGTGAATTATGGAAAATATCTATTGACAGTATTCATCATTTATCCTGTTTATTGGTGACTATGTATTCATATCGAGAAATTCAGTATATAATATAATGACAGAAATAAAATTAAAATTACGCACATATTATTATTTGGTTATTCATAATATGATTATCAAAACCTATTGTAGCTGTAGTGTCTTAGTGGATAAGAGACTGGCATCCAAGCCCGGCGACTCGAATTGTCGTAGGTTCGAATCCCGGCTCGTACATCTGAGTTTTTCCAGACTAAATAGGGATTTAGGCTCTACATGCTCACCGGTGAAAGGATACATCGTGAGGAAACCCGCATGACATCTAATATCAGTGTTATGTGTAAGTGCCCTGGGAATGGCGATCAGTTGCACTACTGGTCACGTTGTGCACGACAAACAAGCGCAAAGTGAATACAGCCACTAATGTATTTCTGCTCACCCCGAAAGGGATGAGTGACGATATATTATTATTATAAAACATTGCTTTTTTTATTAATTTTGTTATATTTAAAGAACCTTTCTGTTCAATGATTAAAAACATCATCCTTTGTAAATACTTTCTATTTTTTTCTGCTCTGTTCAAATATAGTTACATTTTAAATATTATAATTCAACTTAATTATATGCAAACATATACTTTGCTTATAAACTTAGATAATTAAGTTATGATACAAACACACAAAGTAATTACGTTAATTATATAGTTTTTTTTTTATTATTCACGGTCCATGCGAATCTTGTTCAGGAAACTTGCGAAAGTAAAATAAACACTTATTATAATTTTTAAGCAAATGTTATTTTTAAATTAAAAAAGCGCTTCTTATAAAATAAGTATTATTTATTTTTATTAGTCATAAAAAAATGCTTGTAGAAAGGTGAAAAAGAGAGCTGAAAATTTGATCAATAAAAACGCACCTAGAAAAGTCTAAGTGTATTGACATAATGTGACAAAAACGTCGAAAGGTTATATCAGTCATACTTTTTTGAAATTTTCTACTAGCTGCTTTGTGTAAGTCCCATGCAGAGATGGGCAAAATGTAATCTGATTAATGATGAATGATTACAAAATGTAGTCGTAATTTTAATTTTCTTGCTCTGTAACCATAATTAAATCCATTTAAATCATTAAGAAATTATAATTGTGTATACAATCTGGGATTTTGTAGTGTTTAAAACATAGTTGAACAAAATGCAGTCATATTAATGGTAAAAAACGAAAAATGTAATCGTTAATCATTTTGATTAATCTGATTACTTTTTGCCCATCTATGGTCCCATAGAAGCTTTTAGAGAGGACATCTCGCCAATAAAAAGATCCAAGGAGAGACCACGAAAGAGACAAGTTACCAAAATTATGGAGCAAACAAGAATTGAGTGATTCTAAATAGCCAGACCGCCAAAACGAAAGAATTTTGGGAAAGGTTTACAGGCTCCGGTCCAATGATGGACACATAATGGTTTTTATGATAATGTGTCCTTTCATAGAATATATTTGTTTTAAGTATAGAGGAAGTATCTATATATGACAGCACAGAGTCCATATTGGAAATAATCTCTAGAGCTGTGTATCAGAGATGTTACGGAGTTTCGACTCCGACTCCGATAAGTCGGACTTCCGATTGTTATTACACCTTCGGTTCCGACTTCGGTTCCGAAACTTTTTAATCGGAGGTATTCATCGGAAGTCACCACCACTATTGTAGTCAATTCATTTGATTTCATTTTATATGTTGTTGAAACATAATATCAATTAATCAAACAATCAGTGCTTCTTAATTTATAGAAGACATTATTAAAAATTTAGATTAAAAAAATATGATTAAAATTATTATATATAAAACTAAATGTACATTGAAATTTATTACTAAAATGTATTTTTTATTTTACATTTACATTAAATTAAGTAAAATACAAATTAACACAAAAACAACCCTGGATAAATTTGATTTAATTTGTTCACTGTTAATGGGAAAATGTTAATAAGAAACACAGCAATTTTTATTGTCTGTGTATTTATAAATTTATCACTTTCTAATTAAAAAGTTTCACTGAATAATGTTTATATTTGTCCCTTAATAAAACTATTTTATTCTGCCGTCACTTGTGACTGCCATTGCCTCCGACTCCGATTCTGACTTCGGTTCCGACTCCGATAAATCAAATTTAAAAACTCCGACTGCGACTTCGGTTCCGATAAAACTGCCTCCGTTACATCCCTACTGTGTATCTATATTATATTATTTCCCTCCTCTTTGTCTTCTGCGCGTCAACACAACAAATAGGCGTCCGCTGAAAATCAGCGCTAGGTAGCTCATCTGGTCACTTAGCATGTGTTGAGCTGGCTTACCTTTGGCGCATCATTGCAAGCACAGTGTATTTGCTTTTGTTGTTTTCTATTTTGATTAACCTATCCTTCTAGGTTTTGTGTTAGGTACCAAATAAATGCATTTTCTTTCTTTTTATTTATTAACGTAGAAATATTTTTTTATTTATTTTGTGTATTTTAAATTATGTCGGCTAGAGAAAATTTACCATGTTAGCAATAAAACGAATTAATTTAACATTTTCAAAACGGTTTCAAAATTTTGTCTAAACTGCCACATTACATTATGTCAGTCACATTTAAATCTGGTGACACATTTGATGTTCAATTTATATAAATAATATTATTTTTTATATTTAATCCTAGATATGTTTTGAATGTTTCAAAACAACAGGAGGACATTGTCCTCGGTGGACTGCAGTCATTCTCGCGACTATGGATAAAAAATATGCGCGTCCGGAACAGCTGGGTGTTAGGACGTGGCTTCGAACTGGATTACTTCGCGGAATGTGACATGTTGTGCGGTCGTGTACCTCGAGTGCCATATGCTAAAGAGGAGTCATCAATATATATAAAATCACTTGTCATGACTGACATTCCATCATCGAGCCTAAACCACTACATCTACAAACATGAAATTTGGATATTAAGGATACTACAGACGGATTTTTTTACTTTTCCCCCCTTACCCCTTTTCCCCTTAAAGGGGTGAAATGAGGGTAAAAAGAGTCTTTTAAAATTTACCAATTTTGAAGTAAGCACTATGAAAACCTGTATTTAGATTTTAAGTTAGAATAAAGAAAAAACAAAAGACACAAAATAAATCCGAAATTCCGGTGAACGAAAACACCACGAGGAAACCCGCATGGCATTTAAAATATTAGCTGCGCTACTGGTCACGTACGGCACAATACAACAATATATATAAGCGCAAAGTGTATACAACAACTAATGTATCTCTGCAAACACTGTAAGGGAAACAGCGTGACGATATATATAAATATATATGTATGTATGTATGTGTGTGTGTGTGCGTATATAGTTTATTTAAAATTGTTAATTCTATGTGTAGAATATACAAAATGTTTATTCCAAATATCACAGTCCTCAGTTGAACCTCCCGAGTGAACGATGACGATGCAACAAAACTTGCCCTTTTGTACTGTCGCTTGCAGAAAACATCGTACAAAGTTCATCTGTAAATGGCAAATCAATTCGAAGAAGAGATATATGTACATTGTCCAAAAAAAGGCGCAAAGAACGTTGCAGTAATTTGCTTCAGATATTTTTTTAGCCAGGACAAAACCTAACGGAGATCTATTACCGTTTCGGAAGCAACTAACTCTAAAAGCAATTTTGAAAGAAATGTAAAACGATTGATAGCAGCCAATATTTTTCGAGATCGACTCACAAAATTCTCGACATCGGCTGTTCAAACTGCCAGGAATTAATTGTCTATCATATATATAAAATATGAAGCATAAACGGCTCGAGTTAGTAACTGATTTTAAGATTGAACGTGCCAACAGCTCCTACAAACGCATAAATTATACATATGGAAATCGAACCCATAACTCTAGCCAAGAAGTTGATTGTTCAATCACTACGTTAAGTTAATCGAGTCAACGGACATTTTGTATTTAAAAAAAGTTACAATCCTAACTTATTAAAGTGCACTGCAAAGGTAAGCTTATCCAACAGCCACAGAACAACCCTTGTCATATTTTTTTTTCTTGTCTTACACAAATCATTGCCTCAGGCTGTAACAGCCGGATGGGAACATCAAATAAGAGGGACCTACGTTTAAGAAATCTCAGGTAGAGAGAAATTCAAGACCAACCTACAAAAAAGATCGCCTTCTGAGAATTCAATGCCTACGAAATTTCTTTAGACGAATTTTTTCTATACTTTATTTATTGTAACGTTATGAATTGGTAATATAGATTAAAACCAATGTGTGTTACTGTAAAGATAAAGTGGGTATTATATATCATAATTAAAGTTTACTAAAATAAAATTAAGAATAAATATAAGTTAAAGATAAAATTTCAAACACGACAAAAAAAATGCATTAATATGAAATTACTGCCATCTGTTAGTAAAATCAGAACTAAAAATTGTCGGTAAAACAACTTTGTCGGAAGTGGCGCCCTCAGCTTATTAGCGACATGACTTTGACGTGCTGTCATGGCGTAAGTCTACTTCTGTCTGTACAGTAAAATAAAAATAATGATCACCCTACGTAACTATTTAGGATATTGTATTACAATTTATGATTTTAAAACAAAAGTATCATGATTAACGTGTGATAGTTATTCATAGCTGTGTGTGAGAGTTAAAATGGACAAGAAAAATGCCATTAGAAGAGCCAAGAGGCCCTCAAAAGTGTTGGAAGAAAATTATTGGGATTGCAGCGTTTGTACATATAGAAATAACGTTGAAGCCTTTAAGTGTTCGATGTGTGATGTGAGAAAAGGTAAATAATGTTACTTATTCAATTATACATTCATATTGTTAACATTTTTCTTACTGGAGTACATAACCCTTAACTTTCTTCCACGTATTCGTTTAAATAATTTATAATAATTAAGCTTTGCTTCTAGGCATTAGGTAGTATTGATCTTGGAGAAGAAGTGTTATTTAACTTCCAGAAATAAAAAATATGTTCATATAACTAGTATAACCTAAAAATACGATCATGTAAATTATTGATTAACATACGCTAGAAGAGTAGACCGTTTGTCCTTGGCGATGTCTAGACAGATTCTAGACTACTAATTTAATTCTAATGAGTTTAATATGCAGACACCAAACAAAAAATGTGTTAATTAAAATGTATTTGAAATCTAAAATAGGTTGGTTTAAAGTTTGACAACAAAAAAACTAAAAACGCTGATATAAACATTTTAAAATTAAACATTGTTTGTAATTGTAAGCATTTCAAAGAAAAAAAAACTTTCCCATTACATCTTTCAACATCGGAATTCTGATGTAAACAAATACAATTATTGGTGTTGCCAGGACCAGGAAGTAATAAAACACGGAAAGAATAAGAATTGAAATATAAAATACTTTGTATTACTAATAATGGTACAAAAATAACATCACAGTAGAGGTTATGATAGTTTTACGTTAATAACTTTAGTAAAATACATATTTTATATCGGGCTATTCTAGAGATATGATCTAATTCTAATATATTTAAATATGAACTGTAAAAAGCAGGAACGCTGCAATCCTCAAAACTATTATAAAATTTTCCACCAGTGTAAAAAAATTATCGTGATTATTTTTCTGTATGCATATTTTTGTTATTGACCCTAGAAAAGCCGCTTGTAAGACAAGCCATATTTTTTTGTCATATGCAACATAAACAAATTCCAGGATCTTTTTTCGAAATTAGTTTGACACTGTTTTAGGATAGCATAGAGATATGAAAACTTTCCTAAAAAATATAGAAATATTCCCGTTTTGTATATTACAGTATTTTGTAAATATTGTTATACCTAGTGCTTATAAGTTTACAATTGGAATTTATTTCGTGTGATAGCTGATTCGTTAATTTCCTGTAATAAAGGGAAACTTGGTAATACTACACACACACATTGTTACGATTTTCATAGTCGTTCAGTTCCAGAAATAGCCACAGATGGCGGCTACGTCGAGCATTATCCGACCAAAGAGGGTTGTCCTGGCGACGTTTACTCTTCTCGCTGTAGTATTGATTTTTTAATTTACCCGGTTCGTATCCATTGACCTTTCATAGGTGGATGTACTCCAGGTTAGACTAAGTAGCTAATGAGAGAAAATGGCATGGAATGGACACAATATACCGGTATTTTATACTTGCATATTATTATCTATACTCAATACCCACTATACCAATTTACTTTAAATTGAATTAAGAAAATAATGGTGTCTTACTTCTTTCTGCTATTTTGGGTCTTTAAAGGTGTGTATTTGGAGCTGTTAAAACGATATGCGACTATGGATAAGTGGTATCTTTACCGTTGCTAGTTGTTATGGTTTTTTTAGACTGCATCATGCTTACCATCAGGCGTGGTGTGATCACTATTGCGAGTAAGGATAAAAAATTCTTTTTTATAAGTTTATAAATAAACAAACACAATTTTTTGTTGAATCAGACTTTTTTGTCAATAAATTTACGGAAGCATTTCTTTATTTCAAAGAAAATACGCACTTAAAATTTAAACCGTATGGTTCAATTTCGTTTAACACAAGTAATTTAGAAATTGAAATAATACTATGCCATGAAAATATTACATTTGTTAAAAATAACAGCAATGGATTCATATATCGCTTCTAAACAAATATGTTTCTGGATTTAATTAATTACTTTTCATGTTATGTATTCCGTGCATTACGGATTCTTTTTTTCCGAGGTGACTTTTGTGGGTGTCTGGGAAAACACTTTACAACTGCACAGGCTTAAGAGGGCGAACACTAAAGGTGCCCAGCCAGCGTTATGAGCTGGGTGGCAACGCAAACGCACCTCTATGGGTACGAACCTCGACTTGGCACGCCAGCCAGTGAAATTAAACCTAACGGTGATCTACTAGCGTTTCGGAAGCGATTACCTTGGGAAGAAAAGCACCGGTTAACGACAATTGACTGAACCATCCTCCATTGGCGACGCCGGTATCATGAAATGAATCAAGTGCATGTGTGTATATCAATGTTCTGTGGATCGGTGGTTGCTAAAGCTGCGGTAATTTTAATCAACGGGATTCAACAGGACATGATGCTATAACGGATTACTGGAAACATGCCGTTTTATAAGGAGCATGAGACAGAAGATCTAGAATCCAACTATTTAAGCCACCCCGATGTAGGGACGGAATTCAATAGTTTTCGGAATTTTTCTATTTTTTTGTCACGCGAGTTGTAACAGGTTCCTATCCTGGCACGTAACTCTGTTTTTTTTTTAGATTAAGCACAGATTTAGGAATCACATCCACACCAGCTAAGGAAAACATCGTTAGAAAACCCGCGTGGCATCTAATAGAGAATGTCATGTGTACTAGTGCGGTGAGAATGGCGGTCAAAGGCGCTACTGATCACGTTAAGCACCATATTTACCTAAGCGCACAGCGGATAAAACCAGTAATATATTTCTGCTGACCCCGAATAGGATATAGCGTAACTATACATGTTTTTGTTAGTATGCCCGATTTCGGCACTTACTCGTAAGTTAAAATTGTATAAAAACTTCATATTAAATAGATTATATTTGAATAGCTGAAATTTTAGCTGAGCTATTCGCTTTAGTTATTTTCGTCCCTACATTGAGATAGCTTGTCTCTATCAAATGCTTTTAATAGTACGGCGAGTTTCCAGTGACCCTGTTATGTTGACATATACAATTTATTTGCCCTCATTTATTTGATTGTGATAGTTGAGCAAGCCTCTATCTTAATTTTTTATTAGTCAATAATATTGGTTTGATAAGTTCGTTCGAGAATACTTCGATTCGAGTTACAGTACTAATGCGTCTGCCGGCGAAGCGTTTGGGGCGCGTAGACAAAGAATTCGGAAACCCTGAGGCGGTGCAGGCCCTTCCCATTTCAAATCCTTGTATACCTCTAGGCCGTAATGGAAACAATGCTTTTGCTTCAGAATTGTTTGAGGGAAGATCCTATGAGCACTTTGTGAGATTGTTAGGGTTCCGTAGCTCAAAAGGAAAAAACAGAACCCTTATATTAGGTCCTTACATATGAAATTGGCGTTTTGTATGGGAGGAACAAAAAGTCGAATATTTTTTAATATAATATATTTAATTAATCAAAGTATGAACCATTACTTTCTATGCACTTTTGCCATCTCATAGGTAGTTCATTGATCCCTTTACTAAAAAAACCAGTCGGACGGGAATCAATAAAATCTTTGAAGGCGATTTGGACTGCCCCATTGGAGTTGAATTTTTTCCCTTGCAAGAAGTTATCCAAATTTCGAAAAAAATGGTAATCTGTTGGAGCAAGGTCCGGGGAGTACGGAGGATGTCTTAGACTTTCCAATTGAAGCTCTTCTAATTTAGTAGCCGTCTGTTGCGCAGTGTGTGGTCTAGCGTTGTCGTGAAGCAGCAGTGGCGTGGAGCGATTGACCAGCCTAGGTTGTTTAGCCGCTAGCTTTTCCATCATGGTTTGCAATTGCTGACAATAGACATCAGCCGTAATAGTCTGGCCAGATTTGAGAAAACTGTAATGAACAATACCGGCACTAGTCCACCAAACGCTTACAAGTAACTTTTTTGGGGTTAATTTTCGCTTGGGGCAGGATTTGGCTGGCTGGCCAGGATCCAACCATTGCGCTGAGCGCTTCCGATTATCGTAAAGAACCCATTTTTCATCACAGGTAATGATTCGGTTTAAAATACCTTCATTATTGTGCCGGTTTAGTAATGTAACGCAGCACTCGACGCGCGTTTGCCGGTTTGCTTCAGTCAATTCGTGAGGTACCCACCTTTCAAGCTTTTTAATCTTCCCAATTTGCTTCAAGTGAATTAAAACAGTTTTATCACTAACATCGCAGCCTGCAGCTAACTCGGACGTGGTTTGCGATGGATCCGCTTTCACAATAGCCTTCAACTCTTCATTATCAACTTGAGTCTCAGGCCGTCCACGGGGCTTGTTCTGCAGGTCGAAATTTCCAGAACGAAAACGTTGGAACCAAAAACGAACTGTGTTTTCTTTTGCAACACGACCGCCATACACATTGTTACGAACAGCGAGCCCAGGGCGCCGGAGACGCAAGAATAGGGGTGCGGGAGAGGAGCACGTCGACCGGGGCGACAGCAGCGACAGCGGCGGCCGGACGTAGGAACTACGGCGGAATCCGGCGTCGCTATTGGCGGACTTAGTTTTAAGGAATGCTTTGTATATAGTACTAGTTGTTAGGGTAGCCCGAGGGGATATATATAGCGACCTAATCGTTGGTCGGCGGCGAAGATCGAAGACTCGAAGAATTCCCTCGGAGCTACCCTCAAGAATAAAGAAGCGAACTGCGAACGAAGAAGTATTTATTTACGAAGAACCCCTGCTACTAGTCATCGAGTGTTGTCCATCGTGTACATCCTGGTCCATCGGAAGCCGAATAGAAGAAAGAAAGTAGAACCAACGCATCGATTTATCGAAGATTGCATCAAGAATTGGGGAAAATGGTCAAGACTCGATCACAGGGGGCCGATACTACGGACGAGTGTGACATGTACGCACCGGCCTCGGTGCGTCATGTTGAACCACCACGCTCTCCGTCAGTGCGGCCTGCTTCTGAGACTATGACAGGGGCGTCAAACGCTACATTGACATGCGATAGGTCAAACGCTACATTGACATGTGACAAGTCAAACGCTCGATTGTCAAACGCTAAAACGTCAAACGCAGTTTCTTTCCCTACAGCAGCAAGACAACGTTCGCCAGCGAGGTCACGCCGCACAAGTACAAGCTCAGCTGCCAGATTACGGTTGCAGTTGGAGCTGCAAGCACAGGAACGTCTCGCCGAGATCCAACGGCGGGAACTGCGCATGGAAGCGGACCTAGTCAGGAAGAGACTAGAAGTGGACCTCGAAAATATCGAAGAAGACGAACGGGGCAGCAACGTGTCGGAGACGAACGAACGCGTCAACAGTTGGCTGCAACAAGCAACCGAGGGGGATTCAACGTACCCGGCCGAGACACCGTCAGCAGAACGAGGAGGCAGAACGGCCCTCCACACCTCCGACGATCAACGGGGGGAGCTGACCACGGCCCGAGTGACCTTTGAAGAAGAAAGGTCACAGCAACGTGAGGCGACAGAACGGCGTCGCACACGTTCGCCCACGCCCACGAGGGGCAGATCAAGGGCGATCGAGGAGCTGGCCGAGGCGTTGAAGAGGATGACGGCACGGGAACGAGTGCCGCCACGTCAAGCCTCGGACCTACCAGTATTCACCGGGGCACCGAACGAGTGGCTGCCATTCAAGGCAGCCATGCGAGATAGCACGAAAATGTACCACTTCTCGGCGGCGGAGAACCTAGCCAGGCTACGGGTGTGTCTCCGGGGAGAAGCGAGGGACGCCGTGGCGCCTCTACTGCACACGGCGGAGAACCCGGATGCCATAATGCACACACTGGAGCGCTGTTATGGCCAGCCGGACACCATCATCAACGACGCCATGGAGAAGCTGCGCCAGCTGCCACAAGCAGGAATGACAGCGCAAGAGCTCAACGTGTTTGCAGTGCGAGTGCAGAACATAATCGCCGTGCTGAAGAACGTCGGCCACAGCGGTTATCTACGGAATCCACAGCTGGCGGGAGAAATCATGGAACGAATGAGCCCGCTGCTAGTATCAAGGTGGAGAGACTACGCACATCTGCACCGAGGAATGGAAGAGTGCGAAGTGATCACTCTGTCTCGCTTCCTCACACGCGAAGCGGACTTGGCGTTCAGCTACACGCGCCAATCCAGTACATCGGGCGCCGTCAGCACTGCAAAATACGCCGCGCCAGCAAGACCGAGGCAGCAGAACGCGAAGCCAGCACGCCGAACGACGCGTGGGGCAGCCGTCTACGCAACGGTAGAAGAGCGACGCGCACCACAAGGGTGCTTCTGCTGTGGAGCGGACCACGCTACGGATAAATGCAAGGAGATCAAGAATATGAAGATCAGCGCCCGCTGGGACTGGGCAAAGTCAGCGCGCGTTTGTTTTAAGTGCCTGAAGAAGAGGCATCGTCGGGCCGACTGCCAAGCTGACGCATGCGGTGTCAGCGGTTGCCGCCGCCCGCATCACCCGCTGTTGCACGACACCGAGCAAGTGCGAGCGCAGCCAGAGGTGCGATCCAGCGACGAGGAAGAACCACCCCGCCCGGCCAGAGAAGAAGCAGTGATGTCGATAGCAACACCCAGTGAAGATAGCAGCGTGTTGCTAAAAGTCTGCAACGTCATCATTACAGGTCCTGGGGGAGAAGTAGCTACGTACGCGCTCCTGGATGAGGGGTCGTCAATAACCCTCATCGACCAAGAACTGGCAGACAGCATCGGCGCCAAGGGGACTCCGGCACCACTGAGGCTGCGAGGTGTCAACGCGACGGAGCACGAGAGCAGCAGTCAGCGGGTCAGCATCAGCATCCGAGGGCGGCGAGAACGCGCCGCACACGAGATCACCGCTCGCACGGTCAAGAAGTTGGACCTGCGAGGACAGCGGGCGCCGCGGGAACTGACGCGGTACGCCCACCTGCAAGATCTCCGGGAGGCCTGCTTCGAGAACGCGAAGCCAAGGATCCTGATAGGTGTCGACAACTGGCACCTGATGGTCTCCCAGCAGATGAGGACCGGAAAGAAGAACGAGCCCGCCGCATCACTCACCAGCCTAGGGTGGGTCATCTACGGCATCGAGCCTCGCCTGCTCCATCGACGGGGGGAGAACACGGTGCTGCATCTACACGCAGCGGAACGAGACTGCGGCAGCACCCCCTCGAGCACCGAGCAAGAAGACGACGAGCGTCTTCAAGAACTGGTGAAGGAGCACTTCACGTTGGAAGCGCTTGGTGTGTCGCTGACCACCAAGGAGAAGCCAGAAGATCGACGAGCGATCGAGATTTTCAACAAAACGGCGCGCCGAGTGAACAATCGATTCGAAGTCGGGTTACCGTGGCGCACCGATGACATCGTGCTGCCGCCAAGCTACAGTGAAGCATTCATGCGCCTCAGGGGCATAGAAAGGAAAATGGACCGCGACCCGGCATTTAAAGAAGAATACACGCGCCAGATTGAAAATTTGTTGAAAAAAGGATACGCAGAAAAGTATAGCGAGAGTGAACGAGACAGCGCTATACAGTGGTTTCTACCGCACTTCGCCGTACGAAACCCGAATAAGCCAAACAAGATACGGCTAGTGTTTGACGCAGCGCACCGCGTACAGAACAAAAGTTTGAACGACTTTTTACTCGAGGGACCGGACTTGTTACAATCACTTCCCGGAATATTATTTCGATTCCGGGAACGGCCGATCGCCGTAACAGCGGACATTTCTGAGATGTTTTTGCAGGTGAAGGTGCGAGCGGAAGATCAACCGGCGCAGTCATTCTTGTGGAGAGGCGACAACAGAAAGGACCCTCCGGAGCAGTTCAAGATGACTTCGATGATCTTCGGAGCAGCCAGCTCGCCCTTCCTGGCCCACAGCGTGCGGGACCGGAATGCGCAGGATCACGCGCATTCGCACGCCAGGGCACTGCCGGTCATCACCAGGAGCCATTACATGGACGACCTCGTGCACAGCTTCAAGACCGTGGAAGAAGCAAAGAAGACAATAGAAGAGGTCATCGCCGTCCACGTTCAAGCAGGCTTCACGTTGAGAAGCTGGAACTCCAACTGCCCGCTCCTGCTGAACACCGTCCCTCGAGAGCTGCGAGCCCGGGAGCCGACCGCTCTGGGCCACGAACACCACCAGGAGAAGACACTTGGCATGCTGTGGGACGCCGAGAAAGACGAGCTGGGCTTCAACACGACCCTGGCACGCGTTCCAGAACAAGTCCGTGAACGACAGCGGGCCCCGACGAAGCGAGAGGCTCTGGCGGCGGTCATGTCGATTTTCGACCCGCTGGGGCTACTCAGCTGTTACAGCATCACTGCCAAGATTGTGTTGCAGGATTTATGGCGCATCCAGATAGGATGGGATGAGCAGCTTCCGGGCGAGCAGGCGGATCGCTTCGACCAATGGCTGAGCGCGCTGGACGACATAGCTCAGCTGCGCCTGCCGCGACGATACGTCACCGACGACGATGCTGCGGAACCAGAGAGGCAGCTTCACGTGTTCGTCGATGCCAGCGAACAGGCATACGCAGCGGCAGCATACTGGCGGCTGATGCACGAAGACGGTCGCGTCACGGTGACACTGGCCGCTGCTAAGGCCAGGGTGGCGCCGCTGCGCCCGCATACGATACCGCGGCTGGAGCTACAAGCAGCTGTCATCGGAACCCGGCTGGCTGGCATGATAAAGCAAGAACATCACTGGAAGGCTGACCGCGTGATCTACTGGAGCGACTCATCAACGGTACTGCAGTGGATAAGGACGGACGCGCGGCGCTACACGCCTTACGTCGCGCACCGGCTCGGCGAGATAGCGGAGGCGACTGACATAGAACAATGGCGCTGGGTGCCGACCGCACACAACGTCGCGGATGACGCAACCCGCGACGGTAAGGCGCCAACCGACCAGCATGACCGCTGGTTCACCGGACCTTCTTTCCTGTACGGGCCTGAGAACACGTGGCCGCAGGAAAAGGCACGACCGAGCAGCACCGGCAGCATCGAGGAGGCCGCGTGCTGCGCAGCGAGCATCATCGACAACGCGAGCCCGTTGCCGGACGTTAGCCGCTTCTCATCATATGAGCGGCTGATCCGGGCGACGGCGACGGTGCTCGCCTTCATCGACAAATGTCGCAAAAGAGCGACCCGACTTGAATTGCAGCACATCGAGCGAGCGGAGCACCTATGGCTACGCAGGGCGCAGGAGGAAGACTTCGGCGAGGAGATCGCGAGGCTGCGCGCTGGCCGAACCTTGCCAGCTGCCAGCCGCCTCGCCAAGCTGGACCCGATGCTGCAGGACGACCTGCTGCGTGTGCGCGGACGGATCGATGCCGCGCGCGCGCCGTACGAGACGAAGCGGCCGATCATACTGGGCGGCCGTCACCCGCTGACAAAACTCATCGTGCTACGAGAACACGCGGCTGCGGGACACGCCAGCAACGAGCGCGTCCTCAATGACATCAGGCAGCGTTTCTGGATACTGCGCGCGCGCCCCACTGTGCGCGCAGTTGCCCGGGCTTGCGCGCTCTGCCGGGTGCGCCGAGCGAAGCCCCGGGTGCCGCCGATGGGGGACCTGCCGCCGGCGCGCCTGGATCAGCATCGCCGACCCTTCACCAACTGCGGGGTCGACTACTTCGGGCCGATGACCGTCACTATCGGCCGCCGACGTGAGAAGAGGTGGGGCGCGTTGTTCACGTGCCTCACTACCCGAGCTGTCCACATCGAGGTAGTGGGCAGCCTGTCTGCCGACTCCGCAATCATGGCGCTGCGACGGATGGCAGCGCGACGCGGATGGCCGCGTCAGCTCTGGAGCGACAACGGGACGAACTTCCGTGGAGCCGACGCGGAGCTACGGGCAGCATACAGCGAGTGGGAGCCGGCGCTGCGTGACTACGCGCAGCTGCGCCGAATGGAGTGGCGCTTCATCCCTCCTGGCGCGCCGAATCAAGGCGGCGCGTGGGAGCGACTCGTGCGCTCAGTAAAAGCTGCGCTGAGCGCGACCCTACACGACCAAGCACCGCGAGAGGAGGTGCTGACGACGCTGCTGGCAGAAGCGGAACACGCGATCAATTCGCGACCGCTGACACACGTCTCCGTGGATCCGGCGGATCCGGAGGCGTTGACTCCGAACCACTTTCTCATCGGGACGTCGGCAGGGCTGCCCCAGACCGGGGTGTGCTCGCCGGCGGATAGGAGAGCATGGAAGGCGGCACAAGGGCTCGCCGACCAGTTCTGGCGACGGTGGGTCCGGGAGTACCTGCCGACGCTGGTGGCGCGCGGCGGAGCGCACGATCGACAGCGCCCGCTACGCCCCGGAGATCTAGTCATCGTGGTCGACGCTGCATTGCCCCGCAACACATGGCCTCGAGGCATCGTGGAGGCCGTGTACCCCGGGCCAGACGGCGACGTGCGCAGCGCTCTCATCCGCACCAGAGGTGGAACCTTCGTGCGCCCTGCAAGGAAGCTGGCTGTTCTCCGGCTGGAAAAAGAAGGCTTCGACGAGCTACGCCGGGGGGAGGATGTTACGAACAGCGAGCCCAGGGCGCCGGAGACGCAAGAATAGGGGTGCGGGAGAGGAGCACGTCGACCGGGGCGACAGCAGCGACAGCGGCGGCCGGACGTAGGAACTACGGCGGAATCCGGCGTCGCTATTGGCGGACTTAGTTTTAAGGAATGCTTTGTATATAGTACTAGTTGTTAGGGTAGCCCGAGGGGATATATATAGCGACCTAATCGTTGGTCGGCGGCGAAGATCGAAGACTCGAAGAATTCCCTCGGAGCTACCCTCAAGAATAAAGAAGCGAACTGCGAACGAAGAAGTATTTTATTACGAAGAACCCCTGCTACTAGTCATCGAGTGTTGTCCATCGTGTACACACATCATTCACCCTTCGAGTTGTTTCCGCAGCACTAGTGCCACGGCGGAACTCGTACTCGTAAATAATGCGATATTTTAAGTTTTCCATTTTGTAAAATGAGTGACGCAAACAGAAAAAAACAGAAGAAAAAAACAAATGAATGACGATCATCGAAGCACAAATACATGAGTCTATAGCTGTACAAATGTGAATTTGGAATTCCTTACCAAAGAGGAGAAATTTGTGATTAAAGTGGCCAGTACGAAAAACGCCAATTTCATATGTAAGGACCTAATATTATAACCTTCACTTTGTAGTTTTTCCATGGTCTGTATAACTAGGTGAAAAGTTGAGCCATAATTAAAAGTAAATAATTCGCGCATAAGTCCTTTATAGTATTTTTTTACACTGGCTCGACAAAGTAACTACAGTGCACCTGATGGTAAGTAATGTAGTCGAAAAACAAAAGCAACTATCAAAGGATGAAAATCTATTGAGTTTCCGTAGTTATGTCGGCCCACATATACCACGACTGAAGGTCTCTAAGTATATGAGCTACTGGATATGCTCAAGCTGATCCCGAAATGTGACTGGCCAAAGCGAATGACTAGACGATCTTTACATTCGTATACTGTGGTCATGACGTAGTTAGGGCAATCGGCCTACCACACAAAACTGGATTTATAATTAGTACAAAACACGAAATTTTCAAAATGTGTTACTGCACTCTTTTTAGTCCGTCTGTCATTCTTTTAGGATCTTTTTTCTCAAAAAAGCGTGAATGTATCAAAATAAAATTCATATACAATACCCAGGTCCGTAGTTCCTCGTAGCCTTAAAAAAATCATTATTCTAAGTCAATATAATCAAAAGATATGTTTTTGCCGTTTTCGCAATGAAATCAAAGTCTATAAGGTACTTCCCGTTGATCTAGAATAATTAAATTTGGCAAGAAGCAAAGTCTTATATCACATGTACATGTACAGAAAATGGTAAATTTGTAGTTTACAAAAAAAAAAGTTTTTGCGATTTTAAATGTATTTTCACTTGTTAAAAGACCGGCTGGCTACCTATATTGAATTACGGGGGCAGCCGTTTACCAACAGCTAAGTTAAGCTTGTCCCTAAATCCAGTTTCTTTCCATTAGAGCAATATACTTTCATAGTTTGTACGGAATCTTCGGTGTGCGAGTCTGACTCCCACTTGACCGGTGTTTTATATCACGAATTTTCCTCTAATAACAGTTTAGGGCGTAGTAATATTTTAATTCCTTAGATATATTAATAAGGTAATTCAAAGCTTCTTTTTATAATATTAAAATACAAGTTTATTTTAGTATGATTCTACAATGCTGTAAAAGTTAATTATTACAAAATATAGCTTAATTATGTTTTGTAATAATAATAATAACATTATTGAAGGCTTTAAAACTCTGATTAATAAACAAAAATGAAACAAGTACTCTATCTCATTCTCTCTCAGGCGCAAGCCAATAGGTTTATATGTTTGTCTATTTACAATACCGCTTTTTCGTTTCAGTTTCAAATTACAACGATTCTAAAGAAGTTCCACTTCTAAAACTTAATAATAATATATCGTCACGCTATATCCTTTTTAAGATAAGGAGATATATGTAAGCTGTTGTATTCACTTTGTGCTTATATTTGTGCGTGACCGGTAGTGCAGCTGATCGCCGTTCTCAGGACACTTACACATGACATTTCTATTAGATGCCATGCGGATTACGTTACGATGTTTTCCGACTTTACTGATGAGCATGTGGTGCTTAAATCCGAACTTAATCTAGAAAAACCCAGAAGTACATCCCGGTATCTGAAACTACAACTATTGGCGTCGATGCGTATGGATAGCAGTCCCTAGTACACTAGGCCACAACAGCTATGAATCTAAATTTCCTTTTTGAAATAACACCGATTGATGATTCATTCATTCATTTCTTTGCCGTCCAATTCTGCCCACTGCAGGGCATAGATCTCATTCATATTGCGGCACTAGCCTAAATCTTATCCTAAGCCTAAATCTACCAAGGTCATAAGGCTTGTAACCTTGACCAAATCACCTACTATTTGCACAGCCGGTCGTCCCACGTTTAATTTTCACTATATGGACCACTATATACTAATTTCATAGTGTCATCTGGCGTTCCCTCGTTTAGATCTGCCCAATTATGAATATCAGCCATTGTGCGATCTCCAAACATCGTGGATCTTGGTACCAAATGTCTAGGGCAACTTGCACCAACAATTTAAATCTAGGTTAGACTTGAATAGAAGCGGTTTAATGGTCTCAATGGTGCTTTAAATTTAACAGTTGTTAAAACTAGTTAATGTCTCCGAGCAAAATAATAATAAGTACAGCTTAACGCTAGTATAAATTGGATTTAATTTGTTAATGCAAGCTGCCTTTAGACTGACAAATCGAGGGCTAACAGCTCACATTTTTTCGAAACAAAGAATCAATACGCAGGCACGTCGACCCGCAAGCCGCGGCTCAACCCGGCCTTGGTGGCTGCTCAGGCCGCAGGCACCGCTCCCACCAGCTCTCAGAAGAGGCCTCGGTCTGCAAACTCGCTCAAGAAGAAACGGCGCCGACCGCCGCGGCTCAGTAACGTAGACCGCAGCTCCGCGCAGACTAGAGAGGTCAGTCTATCTTATTGTTACCAGTCCTGGGCAAACAAAGAGTACCCATTCTGGTTGGGAACTTAATCCGATCTTGGTAGTAGCACAGACAATCGACAGAGCTCTCACCAGCATACAGAAGAGACCGCAATCTACTAACTCGCTCAAGAAGAAATGACGCCGACTGCTGCGGCCCAGTAAAGTAGACCGCAGCTCGGCACGAACTGGAAAAAGACAAAAAGGAAAATATTAATTTAATAAATAACATAAAATACAATACGACAGAATAGGTTAATCCCCCAATGAATAGGTTAAGAACAAATACCCTGTGTTGTGATGATGTTCTAAAGGAAAGTCAGCTCAGCGTGTGCTTGGTGACCAGCTGAGCCATTCGGCGCTGATTTTCAGCTGACACCTATTTAAAAAGTTATTTAATTTTCACGGTGCGAATTTGCGAATTTCACACCACCCCATTCCACTGCCTTTCATTCATCGTTCTTTCATCCATCCACTGATAAGGTCTGGGTGGTGCCATTTATTGAAATAAATTTTACAATATATTCTTAATGCTAGACTTAAGTGTATATTACAAAACTTAAACAACTAGGACCTAACTAAACCTTAACTATGAATGTACAAAAATTAACCTAAGTCTTAAAAATAGAATAAAATGCAACAACAAAGGAAGTTTTTATTTTAAAATTAAAACTTAGCCTAATACAATGAAATAAGGGGGACTGAAGCGGGAAGCCGTTTCGAGGCGAACCTCCTGACGGCGGCGTTCTTCTCCGTCTGCTACGACAGACGGGTCGCTGTTCGAAGGTAGCTCGCGCGTCCTTCTTGGTGGAAAATCTACCGGAGTCCGTCTGGGCGTTTCTTGAGTGGGATCGGAATCTTAAGGGTGAGCGATCTGTACGCACATCCGTCTAGTACTTTCCAGCGCGCCCTCTCCGAGTCGGGCGCAGTCTAGGTATGGACTAGATCGCGGGCTTTAGGCTTTTTCTTTTTCCTTTTAGTACGGGATCTTGTTGCCTCGTAGCGTTCACCTTCGTCTGGGGGTCTTGCGTGGAGCGGCGCAATGTTCTGGAGGTGAACGTGCGCCGACGAGTCCGCTCTTTTAAACATTCTAGTTGCCAGGCTGCTAATAAAAGCACCCAGGCTTTCGACTCTTGAGTCGCGGGCTATGGTGGCATTGCTCACGTACCACGGCGCACCCAACACCGCGCGTAGAGAGAGGTTCTGTTGGGCCTGAAGCCGCTTCTTCATGGTGGCAGACAGGTAAGAATACCATGCCGGGGCCGCGTACGTGAGACGCGACCGAATATATGTCTTGTAAAGCCCCAACTTCGTGCGAAGTGGGAGCCTCGAAGCAAGCACTGGTTGCAGCATTCTCCTGGTTACTTTAGCCCTCGCGATCACACCCTCCGCGTGCCTCTTGAAGGTCACGTTCCGATCGATAATGACGCCCAGGTATTTGACTCTTTCCGACCAAGGGATAGTCTGTCCCTGGAACGTCAATGGTGGCGGTGCTCTTGTCTGCACTCTGGTGACAAGAGCTTGTGTCTTCCCGACGTTGACTGACAACCTCCACTTCGCCAGCCATTCAGGTAGAGCATCGAGCTGTCTTTGCAGTTTTAAGACGGCAGATTTTGCATTATACGCTGTTGCATAAAATGCCGTATCGTCTGCATACAACGCGAGCTCCGCCCGACCAACCAGCGGAATGTCATCGGTATACAGTGCGTATAACAACGGCGAGAGGCAGCTGCCCTGAGGGACTCCTGCCCGCACAGGAAAGTCCCTGGAGGTAATCCCCTCCACCGCTACCACGACGCGGCGGTTTTCCAGGAAAGATCTTATTATATGGGTAATCTTCTTGGGGGCCGATGACGTTGACAGCTTGTATAGCAGCCCCTCGTGCCATACTCTGTCGAACGCCTTCTCCATATCTAGTAGTACTGCAGCGAAGTACTCGTTATTATCATGTGTTCGGGCAATAGTGTCGATGACTTTTGTGAGCTGTAGGACAGTTGAGTGCTCTTCCCTGAAACCAAACTGTTCGTCTCTGGGTGTGATATGGGGTTTTAAAAACCCCAAGAGAACCTTTTCGAACAGTTTAGACATCGTAGAAAGCAACGTAATAGGCCTGTAACTCTCTGGTTTTTGCAGGGGTTTGCCCTGTTTAGGTATCATAACGGCCTTCCCAAGTTTCCAGTCTTGTGGGAAGTGGCCGCTTCGCAGGATTCCATTGAAAAGTCGTGTCATTGCCGCAACGGTCTTAAACGGTAAATGACGAAGCATCGTATTCGTAATTCGATCCATGCCAGGGGCTTTTCTAGGCTTTAATTTTCTGATAGTCCGCAGAACCTGGTGCGGACTAACGTATAGAGCGGTGCCTTCTTCGCTGCTACCGGCTACAGGCTCTAAGAAGAAGCGATCCAGATGTCTTTTGACATCGATATCGTGCTGGGGGTTCGATACCGGGTTCAGGGAAAACTGTCTCTCCAGACACTCGGCAAATATCTCCGCCCGATCGTTTGCCGTGAATCGTGGGTGACCGTTTTTATTCAGTAGAGGTCTGACCGGCGATGGGACCGCTGACAAGGTCCGGCACAAGCGGTGAATAGAAGGCAGGCGTGTGCTGCAATCTCCTAATTCTTCTATGAAGCTATCCCACGATTCCGCTGCGTCGTCATCGAGGGCCGCTTTAACTCGCTCTACCATCGAGTTATATTTAATTTTCGTGAAAGGGCAACGGGTTTGTTGCCATGCGCGTCGCAGCGCCCTCTTCTCATCGATTAGCATCTGGATCCGCCGGGGAAGTGGCCTAAGCCGACCCCCGGTCGGAACCGTATGGCTAGATCGACGGAGAGCGCTTTGAATGCTACGCGTCAAGGCACCCGTCATCCACTCGACATCTGCACGAGAGGACATCGGTCTCGTGATGGTTGTGTTTTCAAGCTCTTTCACGAATGCGGTCCAATCTACCCTGAGACGTGATGTTGGAGCGTTGATTCGTGTTGGTAGAAAATCAGAAAACTCGAGAAGGACTGGGCGATGGTCCGACGGCAGGTCCGGGAGAACCGTCTGCCGCGGTGGCGCTCTAAGGCCTCTATAAACACATATGTCCAAAACGTCCTGCGAATTATAATCGTACCGTGTCGGCGCGTCCGGCCCGATTATCTCGTAATTATTGTTCACAGAGTGACAATAAAACGCTCTGCCCATCCAGGTATCCTTACTCGAGCCCCAGTAGGTACTCTTCACGTTGAGATCACCGGCTATCACCGTCGGAGTCGAGTCTCGCAGCAATATATCCCCGATGTCCGCGCAGAAAGACTGGCTATTCTGGTGACTCGGTGGTTTATATGCCGCGTAGAGCTTGAGGTGATGCCCTCTAACGTTCAGGAGTATTCCCAGGGCGTAGAGTGATGGGTACTCTTTATATGGTATCTCTTGATGTACAATGTTCCTTTTGACGAGCACCACTAATCCGCGATAAGCGGCGCCGTCGGACGCCTTCTCGTTTTTCCTGTAAGTGTAATAATTCGACACTTTAAAAGTGTCGACATCACGCAGGTAAGTTTCTGATATCAACATCACGTCGACGTTCTGCTCACGAAGGAAGTGCGCCAGCAGTTTCTTCTTCCTCCGGAGCGACTGGGCGTTCCAATGTACCACCCTTAAGGTTTTATAGTCCATTGCACAGGAGCTTGTACAATCCCTTAAGGGCGGCCTTCTGTCCGTTCTCGCCCTCCTGCACGGCATCGAGGATCTCGCGAATGACCCCGATCGTGTTGGCGAGCGAATCTAGTTTTTGCGCCGGCTGTGGCGATGCAAGTGCAGGGGGGCGCAGGTCCTCCCCCTCTGATTGTCCACTGTATGCCGCGGCTCGGCCCCTTGCCGCGGCTGACTTCCTTTTCTTTAGGCGTTTCCCTCTCGAACGCTTACCCGGCCCAGTCATGCCACTGAGGCCAGTGGGGTCGTTGGCAGGCGCCATCAGCGACGCTGGCGCTGCCTCCTCCACGGCGTTACTCAGTGGTAGCGCTTGCCCTTTGCGTTCTTTGCCTGGTCCGGTAAGTGCGACCGTCCCAGCCCGCCTGTTACGTATTTCACGCTTCCAGACCGGGCACCTTGTGTAATTGGCGGGGTGCGGCCCCTTACAATTAACACAAGTGGGAGGCTCCTCCCTAGGACGATCACAATCGCGGGCGGTGTGCTCACCGCCGCATCGGACGCAGGCTAGCGGCCTGTGGCATTGTCGGGAGCTGTGCCGAAACTCCTGACATCTGTGGCACTGTGCAGGACCCAGTCTACTGCGCCAGGCCTCCACAACCACACCCCGCATATACATGAGCTCATTGAGCTCAAATATTGCCGGGGTGAGGCCTTCATGCCGCTTTAAGATTACGTAGAAGAGGCAACCCGGGTTGCCTCCTCGAGCCCTCACGTTTTTACAAAATTCGGGCTGGAAGCCTCGCTCCTGTAAGGCGGCCATTATATCCTGCGGCTCCGTGTCTGCAGGGAGACCCCTAATGGCCACCTTGAGGCTTCGCTCGGCCGGCAGCGAGTACGTAAACCACGCGATACGATCCTCTTTCTCAAGACGAGTGAGGTATCTCTGTATCACGCGGTATTCTTCCTCGCTCTCTGGCGAAAAACGCACCCCCGTCCCGTAGGGGCGTGCGTTCGGAGACCGGCCGAGTAATTGGGCAAGCTGCTTGAAGTGGCGTTGCCACTCGGGTAATTTCTCCACAATCAGAGGGGGGAATACTTCTTGCTTCCTCTGTTGTTGCTTGAATTTTATATTAGGTCGCTGCGCAGCAGCGGCCGGGTCGGCAGCGGCCCGTCCCGTCGGCTGAGGCGCGGCCAGTGAAGCTGGCTGCGCGGTGAGCGGCGCGGCAGGTGCGCGCGCCGTCGCGGTGCCGCGCGGTACGGCGCTCGACGCGAGCGGCGGACGAGCTGGATGAGCCGGCGCACGAGGGGCGCCGACGGGTGCGGCCTTAGGGGCCGAGACGGGTGGCGGGTGTTCCGACGGAACGGGTCGCTGCTTACCGGCCTTAGTTCTTAATGCGTAACTATCCTTTTCCGCCGTAGGAATCGGGCGGGCGGCGGCTCCGATGGGTGCAGGTGGGCGCGCGGCGGGGTCCGGGGCGGCGCGCACGGCGGGCGGCGCAGCGTCGCGACGCGCAGGCATCGCAGCGGCGGCGGGCACGGCGCGCGGTCCTGTGACCGGGGGCGGTGCGGTGCGCGGCGGCGCGACGACAGCGGCGCCGGCCATGAAGGCCGCCGTCCGTTCCTCCGCTGGGCGTTTTCTCAACTCTTTCCTCACGCGTTGGGGCAAAGGCGTTTCGCGGGCGAACACGGTGGTGCGCACCGGCGGGATCTCGCCCGGCGTGGGTTCGTCACCTTCTATGACGACGGGAGGCGACAGTGGTCGCGGCGGTCGTCTCTGCGACGGTGGTGGCTGCGGCGGTGAGGCGGACGCGCGCGTGTGCCAGTGGAAGGGGTCGCGACAGGTGGAGATCGGCGATGCGGAGCGCGACAGGCGAGGGCGGACCAGTCGGCCCAGGCACTCGTCGCCGTCGCTACTTCCGCCCCTGCGCTTCCTCTTCCTCGGGCTGCGGCGCGTCACGGCAGGCTGGATTGCTGGTAGCTCAATCGTGAGCTCGCCGGCCAGCCTGAGAGCGGTGGCATCAGTGTGGCTAAGGGGTCGTCCCTCCATTTGCGCCTCACGGATGCGAAGAAACAGCGCCATCCACCGGAGCATCGGCTCCGACAGGAGCCCAGTTTCTATAAACTGGGCGAGCGTGACTAGGTCACGCTCGTACACCCCAGTCGGAGTCAACACCCCTGCAGACGGCGCGTAGTAGTCCGCAGGTGGTGGGCGGGCGGCAAATGGGGACCGGTGGGCTTCGGTGGGGGAGGCGGGGGGGGGCAACGTAATATGTTGGTCCAAACGCCTCTGTAGCTCCATTATGTTTTCGGCGGATAATTCCGCCGAAGCAGCGATGTCCATCCCGGGCTCGAAGTTAACGGGATAGTGTGCCATAACTGCTATTTCTTCTTCGGAGCGTCGCAGTGAGTCGCTGGCCCGACGCGGAGACCCGCCGATCGCCCGGGACGCATCCCCAGGCGCTTCGGATCCCGGAGACCGACGCGATGACTCGCCGGCACGGCAGCGCAGTCCGGCGACGGAGCCCGACGATGACGAGGAGGCGCTGCTACCCGGCGACACGTCGCGATGTCGCGACACGCCAGTGCGCGGGATCGCACCTCTCGAGCGACGCCGAGCGCTGCCGTCGGAGTGCGACAGCGGCGCCGAGCGGGACGACACGTTGGCCCGATGATCCGGTCCGGCGATGTTCCCCGGCGACTCGGTGATAGGGCGCGGCGAGCCTACGACTCGCTGCGGCGTTTCAGAAGCAGACGATGAGCTGTCTGACAGGGGGAGTGCACTGGCGCTTCCATCGTCAGGCCGTGGGGCCGACGGCGTGCGCCGAGTGCGCCTTCCACCCCTGGCAGTGGCGGCTGCGGCTGGTTGGCCCTTAAAAGGGCCTTTTAAAAATTGTGACTTGTCCCCGGGCGGCATTGCCCGGGAACTCCTCCAGTTGGCTGTGTTGAAGCGAGCGTGATGGTTGGTCTCCACTCAGCGCGGACCTGAGGCCATGGCCCCGGCGTCTAGAATCCCCCAGAGAGCTGCTCGTTGGACTGCAATGTGTAGTCCGATGTCCCAATCCGCGGGTATTATTGAATCAATAATTTTGCGGATGGAACGCGTTGGGTAGATGGGCGGGTCCCGTGCGCGGACGCAACAAGTGCGCAGTATGCGGTGCGGAGGGCAGCGATGTAGCGACAACGTTGCGTGAAAGGAATAGCGCGATACCGAACTTGTCGTGTGTGAGTAGGAGAGACTTTCCATTTTCACGGTTAAACAATTGCTGTTTGCTTAAAAGGGCCTTTACAACTTTATCGTGTGTGAATGTTCGAAGGATTTTATGGATTAGGTGGCAACGCAGAAACACTAATAAGTACGTATCCGCTTGACCGGTTACCAGGGAAAACATGGGTGTAATTAATTAGCGTTTTCATAAACCCTAAGAATAATTTTTATTCCCGTAACCGTAAAAAAGGAAAACTGACAGAACATATATTATTCGTTCACCATTGGCAGTCACTAGCTATCGTGAGTGAGTTGAATGCAGACGTGGGTTAACACGTTTACGCCGACGCGACCCACCGGTGGGTCACACTTGACTGTTCGTATAACGAGATAAGACAGTCCCGCCTCACGCGAAAAAACGTAGATAATCGCCCCGGTGTGAACGTGTTAAAATAAAGAATTGCCGTATCACTCCATGCACTATACGACCTCATGCCGTATTTGTCCATGCATATGTAAAAATATAATACTTTTAAAATGTAATAGATTTAGAGTTTACCTCGAGCACTAAACAATTGTAAGATAATAAAAATGGTAAGAACCAAAGTTGTAAATCAATATATCGAGCATAATTTTTTTTTAAATTAAAATGAATATGAAGACTATCACACCGGCGGAATTTGATCGCATTTTCTAATTAGAATTGAATGATTATTGAACAATTATTAGTAATAGTACTACTTGTTTTGGTGTAATTTATCGACACGATGTCGATATTTTTATTAACTAGATAATGGCACTAGCAAATCCCTTAGCGCTGCACTCAACTCGCGCGTCGACTATACCTATTTCTGTATTGTCTTGTTTCCTTCCACCAGGTAACAGTGAGCGGAGTAACTGTAGTCATAACAGAATATAAGCCGAAGAAATCTGTATCTCGAAGTTCTAGTGACGTGGAGTCATCAAACGATGCGAGGCCATGATCTCCTATTAGTTTTAAGCTAACAACTTACTGTATGGATCGTCTACAAAACCTTGGCATGCACGTAATTTCTTGCAATAGTCATTAGAAAATATTTATTCTAATATATTTTCTTTGGGAGTTTGTCAAATTCTCTATAAAGAACAAATGTTGCAAGCACACAACATTTTTAAGTTACTTTTTGAAACTGCTAAAAAATTAACTTAAAAATGGAAATAAAATGTTAAACTGTGATAGACTTTAATACAAAACGAAGTTTACTTTTAGTTCGGTATTTATGTGTGCTTTGAATTCTTTAATAAATTTCAACTTTTTTATGGAGAATAATTTATTTAATGTAATAATATTCCGTTATAAAAAAATTGTAATATTTTATAATAAAGAACTTTGATAATGGTTTTAAGGTTATAAGGCTAGCAGTTCACAGATTTTAAAGGTCAAAGAGTACGCCAAAGTTTATTAGGCGATCCTATATGCATGCTGTTCTTTCAATTTTAAATGAAAGAAAAGAGAAGAACTCAGTACACTTTCTGATCTTTCAGTTTTAAATCAAAGAAGACAAATACTTTTATATAAGCTATGCTTGTATGGGACTAATAATTATTAGTTTCAAACGAACTAAATTGTAAGGGGACTAGGTTTCATAGTTAAGAGCCTAGATTCAAGTACCGGTACGTACTTTAGTTTTTTAAGAAAATACTTAATACAAGTGCTTTTTTTGAATAGGAAATCTTTGTAAGACATACGTATTATTTAACAAAAATGTGTATGGTTCTGAGACCGGCGAATAGTTTCGCCACTGGTCACGTTGGGCACGATGCATTGTGGATACAGTTATTAATATATCACTTTCTGATTTTTTTTTTAATTAAAAAATGAAAGTTTAAAAAAATCATTTAAATGAAAATATGGTAATCCACAGAATTAATTATGATTATTTTAAATAATCATTACAAGTATTAATGGAATTAATTGTAAATAAATTGAATAATGGAATAATTCCTTATTATCAGATGAAAATGAAAAAAAAAACGATGTTTTAATGGTATTGTAATAATGTTAATTGTGTTTTAACACGTTCACTCCGACGCGTAAAGATACAGTCTTACAGATAATTGTCAGATCGGGCGACACATACCACCGGTGGCTCACAGATGATTGCTTCATCAGGCGGCGCGTACCACCGGTGGATCATAGATGATTGCCTGATCGGGCGACGCGTACTACCGGTAGATCATACATGATTGCCTGATCGGGCGACGCGTATCACCGGTGGATCATACTTGATTGCCTGATCGGGCGACGCGTACCACCGGTGGATCATAGATGATTGCCTGATCGGGCGACGCGTACCACCGGTGGATCGCATCTAATTGCGATAGAGTGCGGTGCGTACCCCCAAACATTTAAATTATGTATTTTATTTGAAATAATTTTTTTAAAGCTGATAGAGTGAAAATCTTTCAGTACAGCCGTCTGTGGACGAGAGGTATGAACTACGGCGCCAGGTGAACGTGTTAATGATGTCTATTTATTATTTTTGTGATTCCAATCATCACATGTTTGGCGGGATTCGTAATTATTGCCTATTTAATTATTCTAAGTCTTATTTATTTGATAAAATCTATGTAAATTTGTAAGCTTTATATATTGCCATTTTATTCATTCTTAATTAACTTATTTTAGATGTAGTGTACATTATTTGTTATGTAAAATGTAATGTAAGGAGTCGGTGTTTATTCGTAACACGACTATAACCAGCTAATCACTGCCAAACGATGATTTGTATATATATTTATATATTAGCTAATTGGCGATTAAATATTTATAATAATGAATTTGTTAAGAAAGATAATAAATAATAACAGAATCATAACATTCCGCAAACAGAAATATGGATTTGATAAACAAAGTATTGGGAAATGTACTAAAAAAAGGTTTATGCGAAAAGATTGTAAATAGATATATTTTTATAAAGTTTTGACAGGCGCCATCATTTCCTAAGTGTATTCAAAGCAGTTTTTTTAATTTATTGACATAAGTCACTAGATATAATTGTTCAAGATATGTGGATATATGATGAATTTTACACGGGTTTTGGGTGCATCGCCTTCAATACCTTTTTATTAGAAAAAAAAAAACAATATTAATTTTTAGTAGTGTTGTAACTTTTGATAAAAGTTCTTTATTATGAATGATAGGATCTTGTAAAAGAAAGCTATTAGTTATTGGCAAATCTAAGAAACCAAGATGCTTTAAAAACATACATTCACTGCCGGTAACGTATAAAAACAATGTGAAGTCATGGATGACATCGGACATTTTTGGAAGATGGATACGAAACTGGGACGCTGAATTAAAAGGAAACAAACAGAAAGTTCACTTTTAGTTGATAGCTGTCCTGCTCATCCGGCTGTTACTAATATAAAATACATTAAACTTGTGTTCTTCTAGACAAATGTTACATCTGTACTGCAACCTATGGACCAAGGTAATAAGGTATCTAAAATATCATTATAAAAGACTGTAAATGTTAAAGCTAATACACAACCCTGACAGTAACGACCAGAAAAGCATTACGATTCTATATGGCATCTTAACAATATCCACAGATGATGTGACTGATGATGATGAAGAGGATAATATTTATTTGGCTCAATTAGCCCAAAATTTACGACCTGCTTTATATACTACTGAAGCTGAGGAGTTCATTGAAGTAGATAACTATCGCAATTTGTACACCAGCTATGGAAGATTATATCGTACGAGAAGTTGAAGAGGAAAATGTCGAACAGGAAGACTCTGAAGAACAATTTACAGTGTCAACTTTGAATGATGATCTCAATGCTGTTAATGTAAAACGAAAGATTGTTCTTTTTAATTAATAGTTCCACATCCCGGGAAATTATTATACGCTAATTAAAATCTAACGTGAATTAAGAAATATCTATGTACCACAAGAGTATTCCAAACAGACCAAAATTACAAATTTCATGCATACAAAAAAATTATGTATTGTTCTTTTATAATATACGTCTAATGTGAAATAAACAAAATGTAGTTTAATTTTATACATTAATATATTTTTCCAATAAATACCTATAGATTTATATGTACTTACACATTCAATAATACTACTAAATAAAAAATAGGACTTCGTCTCTTGAAAACATCACCGGTTGTTGAGACTATCGGTTCTTAACAGATGTTGACTGTACTTCCATTAACTGGTTATACTTCCCGTCCCCGACGAAAATTCGGCGTCGCTTCAATCTGCTTTTGACCAAGGCCTGTGTAACCAGGTAGATACGAAGAGCCTTGATTAAAAGTTAACTCGCGCATGAGATTCGTTAAAGTATTTATAATAAGTAAATATCGTTTGAAAAAAAAACAAACAGAATAATAGGTATGCCCACGCTAATATATTTCATATTTAACTCGCAAAGAATTGTAATATTGTGTTTCCAAATACACGGTATTAACATTGTCACCGATCTTTTTTTTTTAATCTATAATTTGGTTAGGGCTTTGAGCGCACATGTGATTACGCCAGCCCGTCACCGATCATGAAGCACGTTTCAATAATATGGAATATTCTTATAAAGTATTTAAACAGATAGGTAACCAGACATTAATAATATTTCCATTGTAGTGTCTGTGAGTATGCGTACAATGCGAATACCGCTGTATTGGGCACGCGGGTTTTAAAGGGGACAGTATTGTGTGAGCTGCAGGCGAGAGCGGACGTGTCTGCCTCCGACCACTGGGTGATAGCGAACGAACATAGCACTCTTGATCGCTTCTACTATAGTACAATACACCCATTATATATTATTTAGATCCCACATTAATACAATAGAATTACAATAATAGATATTAAATTGTAGATTAATGAATGCGGCGAGGATTGGAAATGTCAATTATAAATAATTATACTAATCTTGTATTCTATTATATGTAGTCTCGCTTTGGGTTGAAATTCGATTTATAGTCAGATAATATAACTATTTAAATCATATCTTATTATATAACCTTAATAACAACATGTACTCGTAATTTTTGTACAAATCTACACCATAGTATCTTAAGAATGATATAATATGATGGTTCATTGTCTTTTATTATAAAATCGTAAAAAAGGACTACATTTATTTTATTACAGGCATTTGTTGGTAGTTCAATTATAAAATTCTGAATATACTTAAGTTTAACTTGTTAACCATAATTTCATTCTGCCTTATTAGAAAACTAGTTTTAAGTTATGCAAAAGTTTAAACAGTGACTTAAGTCAGTTATTATAAAGGATGTTGCTTCTATATTGTTTTGCTAATATTAAAGTTAGGTAATATCACTACATGTTATGAAATAAAGTTTCCCTCCCCAACTGTCTTCTTTTCGATATAAACTCAAAACGGATTCACCAATAGACAGAATAATTCATGAGCAACTTTTTAGTATAGAATTTGCTAAGGTTTTGTATGAATTAGTTCTAATATGATGATAAGTGTTGACAATGTCGAAAAAAAAAACGTCGCTTGGGAGCTTTAATCTAAAATGCTGCCTATTCCCTGTGAGTTATAACAAAACGATGTATTGTGTGCTCATTCCATAGTTGCAAGAAGACGTGAGAGGAGGGATGGCGAAGTAGGTTAACACGACATTCGTCAACGGTGCAAAGTTCGCCGGGTTTGTTAATTTATTATAATACTAAGATTTATAAAACAAATTTTTCAATGCTTTAAGCCTTTACTTAGTTAAACCTCGTTTTCTAATAAGGCCGATTTCGTTTATAAAAATCGAATAATGTTTTTAGTTGAAACTGATTTACATAGTTTGTGACGACAGAGATTTTACTGAACAATACGTAAAAGAAGTTTTTCCAGTCAGTATATGTTCACTAATTTATTTCTAGCGGTTTGATTTTTTTTTTGTATCGAAATAAATAATATGAATACAGATGAGTTAAGGTATATGCCGCGTAAATTACTTTGGCGACTATAGATTTTTATAATAGTTGCCTTCGTTTATATAGCCGACCCAGTGTAACAAATGTAATCGATATATTATCGCACAATAATATTTAACAATATTTATTGCCATAGTGATTGTTGACACATTTTGATGGTGAAGTTAGTATTACAAGAATGTAGTTTTGAAATAAATAGTACAATTGTTGAAAACTCTTATGCGAAAAACTTTTCTATGAATATTAAAATAAAGGCATTTTTACATTTGTAATATTTTGTAATAGATCTGTTATTACACAAGTAGAAATATAAGTAGATGCCATAAGTTGTTAAAGTAATTTTAAATCGGTCATGTTATAAACTGAGATGCTAGGCAGAAGTTTTGACTAGGCGTAGATATTTCTAAGTTTAAGCTTATTGCGATCGTTTTTGATAATGGTGAGTGGGTTGAAATAAAATGGGAGTGGTACAGAAGTGGATAAAACACGATTCTTATTCAGACAGTTGCTGCTCGTCAACAGCGGCTGCCAGGTGGTATCTTGGTGGCATCAGGGGGCGTGTCAAGCTCACAATCATGATAGCTGACAGCTTTCGCAATCACCTAGATTGGACGCCATTACATACAATACATACAGAACAATTTCAATAGCGACAATTAAAGATATTTTTGATTTCTATACTGCAACGTCAGAGGCTCTTGGGTCCCACTAGATGCTTCAGCGTGCGCCACTGTCATAACATATCTAGAGCATTTTTTTTAAAGGGATAAAATGTGTATGATTAGAAGAAACTTTAAATGTAATTTCTACGACAATAATACAGTTTAACGTTTTGTTTGTAAACGTTTTCCCGCACCTTCCGTCTGTAAATGGGGGTTATTCGCGTCCTGGCGTGTTTTTCATCCCCTTTAATACAATCAAAAAATTCATGCTACCGTTCAAAACAATAATTTTATAATACCAATTGAAAAATTCCTTCTTTAAGGGACAAAAGCCCGTATTTAGCAATTATAAACAGATATTGATTTCGCTCGGACACAGATAACTCCCGTTTACATGCGATGTGTTAAAACATAATTCATTTTCTGACCTGAATAAAACGTCGCCTTGTAGTAGTGGAATTTGAATAAAATTATTGTATTTATAGCTGTTATTTTAAGAATGTCGTGTAAATTACCACAGGTAAAACTTTGATGCCTTTATAGCCATGCCAAGGTAAAAATAGAAAAGTTTACTAGTTTTTACCATGTTTAGCGCAACCTACCCCATTTTACTAGGGCGGTGGGTACTAAATACAATGATATTAAACATGAATACAGCCAATGATATGTGTCTGCTCACCCCGTAAGCGATATAGCGTCACTATTGTTATACAACAAGGTATCTATATCATTAAAAAAAAGGCAGACCGTTGCTCATTTAATTCACGGTGTATGTAAGTTTTTTACTGGGTGATTAGATCCTACAAAGCAGGAAGCAAAAGCTTTCTCTTATATAGCGATAGGCAATTTTTTCTAATATTCTGTTTAATCGATTAGGATAAAGAGAATAAGGATTGCTATTCGAATAACAATCGACGCTATTCGGTAATTGTTTCCAGTCACCATGTATGGTTAAGAAGTGAAATAGAAACTTTACATGTTTCGGGAGGCTTTAATGGAAGCGTACCGGCTTTATTGCAAAACAGTTTCTCTTTAGTACGGTTTTCTCTAATGTTTTGAATTGCTTGTTGAAAAATGTTTAATTTTTATGTTTATGATTTTCGTCGTCTTCTATTTAATATCTCACAGAATAAGATTTTTGAAATTATTATTACAAAACCCAGTTTATTAAATAAACCTATAGTTTATGTTTTATACACATACATATTAAATAAACTATATTTTGTAATAATAATAATATTCTTATATCAGAGGTAAAATATTTTTTCTTATAATGAACTTTTTTTGTAACTCTGCCACGAGCCTTAACAAACCTTTTTACTAGAACCGTACTAACTTTAAACTTAGCTTTGTAATTAGACGAGTTTTAAAATAATAATTAATATAATTATGTATAACAAGTGTTAAAGCTTCCTAATTGTATGTGTGAATTATTTTTATACGAAGCTAGTTGGTACGAAGTGGAGGACATTTGTAAATTGTGTTGAATGTAGTTAAAATGTTATTTATTTGTAAGCCATGTATCGGTACTGTATTGTATATAAAGGATGTGGAATGGATGTCGTTGTTTATTTTACTATTAAAGTCATCACCGTTTTAAAACATAACTACAAGGAGAATACTCCGATGATAATATGTGGAATTAACGGGTCAAAATTCACACAAGCAGAACATTGTGACACTTCATGTCCAGGAACAAATAGTGTGTAAACTTCAGGGTTGGCAACAGCATTATTTATTAACAACAAATAACGGTGTTATGCACAGGACGTTATTTGATATCATATGACGATATTAAATTTTTACACTGGCTCGACATAGTGACTACAGTGCACCTGGTGGTAAGTACAGTATAGTCCAAAAACGAAAGCGACCATCAAAAGATCAAAATCCTTTGATAGTCTCCGTCGTCATGTTAGCCCACATATACCACGACTGAAGGTCTCTAGGTATATGAGTTACTAGATAAACACAAATTGATCCCGAATCGCGACAGGTCAAAGCGAGTCACTATGACGGTCTTTACACTTGTGTACTGCGGTCATGACCCAGCTCGGGCAATCGCCTTACCACCATAACTAACTATTTTACTTATGTACTCTGTGGTACCTTTTTTCTTAACCCGGGGGAAATCCCTAACGGACCACAGGGGCGATGAGGGTTGCCCCCCGATGTCTTGGACTTGCACCGACTAAAACCCCCGGGGTTTTTCTTCTCCCGCCTGCCGAGTGCCAAGGGCAAGGCTGAGCCATCTTCAGCACCCGGCGATGTACTCTGTGGTACCTACCGTCTTGAATTTCGCTTCGATAACTAAAAGCGCGTGCTTATATTTTTTTAAACTAGTTCAACAAAGTGACTATCGTGCACCTGATGAAAAGCACAATACAGTCCACGAATGGCAACGACCGATGAGGAACGTGAATCCATTGACCAACGCTTCATCATGCCGACCCATATATACCACGCCTAAAGGTCTCTACGTGAAAAACTGGACGTATACAAGCTGATCCCTAAACGTAACAAGCCGAAGCATGCAAATATGAGGGTTTTTACACTTCACGACTCAGTTCGGTCAATAGTCCTACTACCTTAACCCTCCGTCCGACAGATTCTAATAGTTTCAGTACGACGGATGATGTCTGGCCAGACTCCTATACATTAACATGCATTTTAATGCGCATTAGTGGTGCAAAATTCATTTGAATACAAACCAGGTATATATTTTTTATTTCTTACTTTTCTCAGATAAACAAGAAATATACTTAATTAACGATTGAATACTAAAAAGTACTGACTGGTACCATCTATCGGACGGAGGGCTAAGATCGAAAACAGGAAATCGTTCAAAACGTAGCCACGGGGGAATATTTATAATGTTTTACTAATGTAGGCAAAATTTCCTTACGCCTACCTGAAATCTGGGGTCTATCGTAAATGGATTTCCATTTAGAGTCTTGATATTGTGACAACCCTACTTTGAAGCGGCGTCTTTGAACTGTGAGGCGGCTTTTTGTTGTGGCGCGATCAGACGCTAGAGACAGCAGTATCTACTTTGACAGTCTGAGATTAAACGCTGTTGACAAAAATATGGTGCGCTTTAAAGAAATATATTTTTATTTACTCCTATCTTACTACTTTGAAATAACAACTATACTCAGAGATGGGCAAAATTACTCTAGTTCATGTTAATATTAGGTCCTTACATATGAAATTGGCGTTTTGTATGGGAGGAACAAAAAGTCGAATATTTTTTAATATAATATATTTAATTAATCAAAGTATGAACCATTATTTTCTATGCACTTTTGCCATCTCATAGGTAGTTCATTGATCCCTTTACTAAAAAAACCAGTCGGACGGGAATCAATAAAATCTTTGAAGGGGATTTGGACTGCCCCATCGGAGTTGAATTTTTTCCCTTGCAAGAAGTTATCCAAATTTCGAAAAAAATGGTAATCTGTTGGAGCAAGGTCCGGGGAGTATGGAGGATGTCTTAGACTTTCCAATTGAAGCTCTTCTAATTTAGTAGCCGTCTGTTGCGCAGGGTGTGGTCTAGCGTTATCGTGAAGCAGCAGTGGCGTGGAGCGATTGACCAGCCTAGGTTGTTTAGCCGCTAGCTTTTCCATCATGGTTTGCAATTGCTGACAATAGACATCAGCCGTAATAGTTTGGCCAGATTTGAGAAAACTGTAATGAACAATACCGGCACTAGTCCACCAAACGCTTACAAGTAACTTTTTTGGGGTTAATTTTCGTTGGGGCAGGATTTGGCTGGCTGGCCAGGATCCAACCATTGTGCTGAGCGCTTCCGATTATCGTAAAGAACCCATTTTTCATCACAGGTAATGATTCGGTTTAAAATACCTTCATTATTGTGCCGGTTTAGTAATGTAACGCAGCAGTCGACGCGCGTTTGCCGGTTTGCTTCACTCAATTCGTCAGGTACCCACCTTTCAAGCTTTTTAATCTTCCCAATTTGCTTCAAGTGAATTAAAACAGTTTTATCACTAACATCGCAGCCTGCAGCTAACTCGGACGTGGTTTGCGACGGATCCGCTTCCACAATAGCCTTCAACTCTTCATTATCAACTTGAGTCTCAGGCCGTCCACGGGGCTTGTTCTGCAGGTCGAAATTTCCAGAACGAAAACGTTGGAACCAAAAACGAACTGTATTTTCTTTTGCATCACGACCGCCATACACATCATTCACCCTTCGAGTTGTTTCCGCAGCACTAGTGCCACGGCGGAATTCGTACTCGTAAATAATGCGATATTTTAAGTTTTCCATTTTGTAAAATGAGTGACGCAAACAGAAAAAAACAGAAGAAAAAAACAAATGAATGACGATCATCGAAGCACAAATACATGAGTCTATAGCTGTACAAATTTGAATTTGGAATTCCTTACCAAAGAGGAGAAATTTGTGATTAAAGTGGCCAGTACGAAAAACGCCAATTTCATATGTAAGGACCTAATATTTTAGAACAATACTTAATGTACAGACCAATTCTCTTTTGTTTGAGGAATCCCAGTTACACAGACTCTGCATAAGGAGATCGTGAATGAACTCACTGCGGAATTTAATTAAGGTAAATCCGGCACAACTAACTCCACATATTGAAGATGAACGGTCTGTGAGGAATGCCCCGAAAAAAATAGAAAAAAAAAACATTTTCTTGAACTCTATTATAAATCAGTATGTAATGGGGGCATCACGAGGAAAACCGCATACAATTGAAAAAAAATAATATCTGTAGCAAATTGTATCCGGTATGTGAACCAAATAAAAGAAATTAAATAAAAAGAAAACTAAGAATCAAAGAATAACATTAATTTGCGCTACTGTTCACGTTGAGTATGACGTAATGGTTGGATTCACTAATAATGTATATATGCTAATCCCGACAGAGATGTAGCGTAACAATATTTAAAGGTAAATAGTTTAATGATACAATTAGAATGTTCAGGACATTATAAATCTTATTCAACTGTTTTATATAAAAGCGCACTTTAATCTGTTGAATGTATTTTAGATAGAATTAATAGACACTGAATTCTAGCAAAACTGTATATGCCGCAGTACAGATGTGGACTTTCCACATTGCTCAGTGCAGCGTGGAAACAGGATTATATCTGCCAAACAGGCAATGTAGATAGATGCCTGCATTCAAGGTACTTATAACCATAGATGGGCAAAATGTAATCAGATTAATGAAAATGATTAACGATTACATTTTACGTATTTTACCATTAATATGACTGCATTTTGCTCATTTATGTTTTAAACACTACAAAATCCCAGATTGCGTACACATTTATGATTTCTTTATGTATTAAATGGATTTAATCATGATTACGGAGCAAGAAAATTAAAATTACGACTAAATTTTGTAATCATTCCTCATTAATCAGATTACATTTTGCCCATCTCTGCTTATAACCATAGATGCGCAAAATGTTATCGACTAACGACAGTTATGGATAAGTTGGCCCGCTTTTTTAGTTATATTATTCAGTGGGTACGCTTGATCATGTGCTTGTCTGCTGCTTCCAGAAATTGGTGCTCGGGGCGCGGGAACCGACTTGACCCTTAAGATATCCAGGACAGATTTATTGTACCAACAAGCTTACGAAACACTCAGTACACGAGTACGACTCGCACTTGGCAGTTTTTTTATAACGATAACATAATATTAAAAGAGGAAAAGTAGCCTTGGAAAATATAACAAAGTCCTGATAGGAGTAAAAGGCGGTGTGATCGTAAACAGCGCATAAAAAATACTTTTCACTTTAGGACTCGGTCGTTAAGCTTGCAGGTAAGTTCGTAAATAATTTTATAGCCTGCGCGTTAATGTGTTGCGCGATAGGCCATACTTTTGGTAGTTTGCCTTCGTAATACGATTTATTATTAAATAGGGTAAAGCCCTCGGGTTTGTCCACGTTATTTCAGATCAACAAGTGAAAAGAAGATAGCATAGAATGATATTTCAGTAGCGGACCTAATAAGTCGTATATCGGGAGTGATATTTCATTCATTTTTACATTTAATAATATACTGTACAGATAAATAATCTGGAACATATTTTCACACAGGAGCGGCTTATACCAGCAAATTAAATCTAGTTTAAACGTATATAAAACGCAATTTAGAGTTAAACTGTACTTATTATCTTGCTCGGAAACGTTATTCAGATTTACCAAATTTTAAATTTATATTATCATTGAGATCGAATTAAACCGCTTTAATTAAATGACGTTTTATACAAGCTTAAGCTAGATTGAATTTGATGATGCAAGCTGCCCTTACTGATGGTGAAAACCACATTAAGTTAAGAAGAAAAAAGTAACGAAGGACTTAGGGATTTAGGGATTTAGTATAAACATATAAGTTAACACACAGACATACAGTAAAAATAGTGCCGCCTTACCAAACTTTCGGCTTCGCTTAAAATGGTTCGAAGATTAGGCCAAAGCCGAAGGATTCCAGCAAGGGCCGAAATTGAACAAACTGTTACGAATGCGTACTTTATTTTGATTAGTTATTATTTTTGCCAAGTTGCAAAATAATTTAAATCATATTATCTAAAAAATATTTTATACAGTGAACGTGAATCTTTATTTTTAAAGTATTTAAAAGCATTATAGTCCCATTTTACATAAAACATCTTTTTTTTATAATATTAAAAGCGATAGTGCTCAACATACTACTTACAAAATAATAAATAACAGTCGAAGAGTATAGGTATATTAATGTGTTGTGCCGTTTAGGCCACGACATCGTGCATCAGAAACATAAACAATTCAGTTCAGAACACTAACATATTATCAATAACTAAAGTTTCTTGTGGTAGGCTTCGGCTGCGGGTTGATACCACCTTTCTTACTAACCCATACCGCCAAATGATTCGTCGTGTTCCGATATATGGTTGGAAGTAACCAATCCTCAGGGTATGCACGCTCCATCGTCGGCTCTGTCACACTTTCCAGCAGGTGAGATTGAGGTCAAGCGCAAGCCTGTCTGTAATAAAAAAAGTTCAACAAGTGTGCAAATAATGACAAGGAGTAAAACAAGATAAATTACATTTACGCCTACTGCGTGTCCCCTTAACCACACGATGATTTTCTTTTTAAACATTGGCACACTGAGCAAAACCAGCGATGATACTCTCCAGTTCATTAAAACCGTCAATTTTTTCTTCTTGAGTGAATCTTTAACTAAATTTATCATATTTCGGCTTTGGCTGACAGTTATGGTGATAGCCGATTAATCGGCTTTAATTTCGGCCAGAAATCGACCTTCGATCGGACACTAAAAGGTAGCCACTTCGATTTATATGCGCTCTGTAAAAATGATGGCTGAATTTTTAGTATCATCTCGATTTTATTGCTGATTTCGAAGATATAACGCGATTCTAAAATCCTTAGTAATATAAATACTCTACAGGAAGGTATGTTTCAAATGGCCCTCGCAAGTCATCAATCTTACAGCGATGTTTTTTTGAAAACCAAGCGTAGGTTGCATTCATACAAAATCTTAGTATATTTTAGTTTCTATTGATTAATAGGCAATAAAAGTCAAGATACATTATAAAGATGTCAACACACTTTTAAAGTAATAGCACATTATAATAAAATATTTGCATAATCTTTCTTTTATATCTCATTATTAGTATATTTCCAATAACGTGTGGGTGGTTGGGCAATTTTTAATGCTGGCTCGACCAAGCGACTGAATTACAACTGATGGAAAGTACTGTGGTGTCCAAGAACGACAACGTCCAACAAGGGACGAAAACCCTTATGTCGCCAATGCTATGTTGGACCCACATATACCACGACGGAAGTTCTCTAGGTATGAACAACATTATATACACAAACAGATCCCGTGACGCGACAGGCCTAAGCGAGTTACAATGACGGTCTTTAAACTTGTGTACTGTGGTCAGGACCCTATTCGAGAAATCCCTATCAACTAAAAAACCATATTAGGTCACATCAATTTATTGCTAATTTCAGTGGCGTGCATATCGTTATCACACAGGGCAAGCAATCAGTAAAAAAAATTATTTTGGCTATTCTATTGCTCGTCCTGAATTAGATGCTGGTAAAGCGTAGGGCAAGCATTGCTTTTATGCTTGTATGAAATAAACGCCACTGGCTTATTTACTTGTAAATATTTTATGCAAAAGTTAATAACATATGTCTTGCAATAGCAGTCATTAATATCCAATTCATTGTACGGCAGTAAAGCCTGGGTATGTCAGAAGAAGCTTAAACACAGTTGATGTCTTCATTTCATATACGGAGTAAGAGCCGGTGCACATGATAACTGCGGCGGCGGTGTGGCGCCACACCACAAAGATGTACCGCATTGGCGGTCTCATGATGCGTGTCGACGTCGCAACGTTGTTACGCCGTAGCGGCACCCTTCAGTGCAATCTGTTTAAAAATAATAGGGAACGGTACCGCCCCGGCATTGCAACGCGTGCACCTCTGTATACCTTGTCTCGCGAACCTCAAGTACTAACCTCGCGGATCGCATAAGAAACAAAGAATACACAGAGAGGCTGGTTTGAAAAATAGTGTCATCGACAGAATCCACAATGCTTCGCTGGTTCGGACTCGTGAAGGGGACGAATAGTGAAAGACGAAAAGAAATACAATATAAATGTGAGTGGAAGCCAAATATGAGGCCGATCGAGACTTATCAATCTAATAGTGAGTAAGATCAAGATTACGCAGCATCGGCATGAGTGCATGAAATGACTAATATGTTAAGAAATCGAAGGGATTTGCAGAAATAGATATAGGTGAAGTTCTAATTATTCTGCCTACGCCAATAAAGAATCGGTGTAATTACAGGTAGTATGATAGATAGATAGATAGATTAAAATAGTAAAGTTGTATATTTCTATACATACATTCTTTAACGATAGTAAGATTAAATTATAGCTTATATTTCACCTTTGCTTAGATTATTCAAACATTAGAAATTATATTGTTTCCCTGTCCCTCTAGTTCTGGATTCTGTTAGTACATACTTAGATACCACAGTACTGTTTTTTGCAGGTAAGTATATAGTGCCTAATTTAGTATTACAACTGGAAAATCCCAGGATCTGAACTTAAAATTCAGCTTATGCTACCTTCTTAGCTTAACCGGGAAAGCTACGTATGTATTTCAATATAATAGTGAAACATATAAGTTATATATATTTCTCTATATAGTTTTATATTAGCGGTAGGCGGGAGAGTTTAATCAAGTCGGAATGAAAAATACCCGCGGGACTGTTGGCATGCGCGGGGAAATTTACGTAGCGATAGCGCATAAGTTTATTTTTTGTTTTCATGGTAGATTTTATCAACATTAAATCACATAACATAGAGAAAAAAATTCTGGACGTATAAATTATTATTAATTCTGTTATAAATCGAATGTGTTTACATCGAATAATAAAAATATGGTGTTGAAACAAATTCGGCTATATTCCAAAATGGCCACCGTCGCTGGAAGGATGCGTTCGCTCAGAGCGAGTACGATATCCTCCGGTGACAATAGCCGGGCAGTAGACTTGAGGGAGTCTGCTGTCCGGATAAGAGGGAGGCGGTGTGCAGTGTCCGGCGCGCCGCCTGTGAAATAGGTATTGGAAGGGTGGGCTCTTTACCCCTACCCCTCCCAGAAAGGCAGCCTCGACAAGGCATTTCGCTCTCCGGGGGTCTGGATGAATTTGGTTTCCCAGGCTTGGGTGGAGCAACCCCGAGACAACAAAAAAAAAAGTTCCAAAATGGCGTGTATAAACACGTTAGGTTTAAAAATGTGCTTTTTATTCGATATTACAAATTATATTTTAACGCTTAAATGAAGAATAAGCTTGTTTTCTATAATTAATCTGACATTATTCTTAAATCAATATCAAATTTAAAATATATTTTTTAGTAAGGCACATGTGTATGTATTCTTAGTTTTGTTATTTGCTTATATTTATTGTTACTTTGTATAATTTTAGGTTAAGGGGTAATGCCACTGGCATGTTCCTTGATCAAAAATCTATTAAATATACATACAAAGATAAAAAAATATAGATTAACAAACATTTCATACTATTTTGAAATCAATAATTTTATTTTATTTTGTAAAAATTATTGACGTTCGCATACAAATCTCTTTTCAATAGCGAATGCTTGGGCATTTCTTTTGGGCAATTTTCTGGAATTGGTTCCAGAAAGGATATTTAAATATAAAAACATTTTAAGCCATTAATGAATCATTAATTGCATACTACGATTAATTTTTAAAGCGTTTCTGAAATTGGGCCTTATTTTATTCTATCCAAAGGAATGGGTTGTATGTATAATATATGTCCATAAGTGGATATTTATTGTATTATTATTTTGAATAACTTTTGTATTGTGCTTTGTATTGTCTTGTAACATATTCTATATATATATATGTATATGTTAAATCATTCTATGTGAATCGTGCATAGCGACCATACTGTTTGATCTGGTATGCATAAATAAATAATTATATTTTTTAGTATAGTATATAGTATAGTAATATAATTATTTTTAGTTAGACTCTTTTGCTATCGGTACATGTTGCGATTGGCAAAGGGTTGGAAGTAATGAGCAGAATGAAAAATGGCCCCTGCGACGTACAGCAGGCAGGAGAACTTATTAAAAACTACAAAAGTTTCCTACCCTACTTGATATCGATAAAGAAGATTTTTTTATGATAACTGGGTAAAGTAACAGTGTAGTGCGTCTTTGTCTGATTTAAAAAGCACGGCGGAGGTCAAAAATTTGGATTAATCTGGACAGTTCTATCGATGGATTACGTATTGTAAGCGCTAAGTGCACCTCAAATATTATATACCGAAACATCGACGAATCACGTCAGCCTGTTCATAATTCTAAGGGCGAAGTCAAAATAACATTCAATTAACGATAGCAAAAATGTGTAAAAACCATGGAATTGTCATTTGTTTTCGAAATATCACAACGTATATAACATAACGATGTTATATCGATACTTTTCTACTGGCGTTATCAATGATCGAATATTTCTTTGTCTAAGCTATCGTAGCAAAGATGGATTGAAATTTAAAAAAAAAGAAAAGAAAGAAAGAAAGAGCATTTATTTGACACACAACTTATTAACACACAACACAGCAGGATAGATTAATCAAGATGAAAACAACAAAATCAAACAGCCTGTGTCGTGAATCGTGATGATGCCCCAAAGAGAAGTCAGCTCAGCAAATGCTAAGTTACCAGCTGAGCCACCCAGCGCTGACTGTCATGGGATAAAGGATGTAGTGCGCAAACAACCATACAAATACGTCTACGATTATTTCAGAACGTATTTCTCACATTCAAATCGCGCTACGGAACCCGAACGACCTGAGGGTTAGAGACGTTGGTACGCCTTCTGGTTTTCCCAAATGAAACATCGAAACGATAGTGATCTCGGAAATGACACGGAATTATCACCGTTTCCAAGGAAAGATTTTTATCGACTGCTATCATTGGTAGGGGTTAGGGCCAGTGTAAGGTGACCTATCGTGATATGAAAAACCAAATAGCTAACGAAACTGTACAATTGATATTAAAAATACTAACACTAACACAGGGTATGTTTTGCTGTTTTTTTACCTTGATTAACTTGTTATTCTTTATTGTATGTTATGTTGGATGCCAATCTATGTTTTTCTTTCTTTCTCAATAATTATTATATACTAGCTGATCCGGCAAACGTTGTTTTGCTATATAAGTTATTGTAATATCATCTAAGATGTTCATTGAAATTAAGTGATGTCAAAGACAATTTTGTTCACAATTAAATACTCTTAATCAACAACACATTTATTTGGATAATGATTAATATTATTACGTTGATACAACTCTTAACAAATAATGCATTAATTTCGACCAAATTTGATTACCATAAAAACGGTTCTAGTAAGTTAATCTTAAAAGATAGACATATACTGTCCGGGACATTTTTTTAGATCATTTTAAGAGGAATAACTCTGTCATACATATATTTTTGGTATCTTGACCGTTTTCGCAGCGCACGCAATGGAAGCACTCAAGGATGAATCATATTCCCTGTTTTTTTTCACATTTTCCATTATTTCTTCGCTCCTAATAGTTGCATCGTGATGTTATATAGACTAAAGCCTTCCTCGATAAATAGTCTATTCAACACAAAAAGAATTTTTCAATTCGAACCAGTAGTTCCAGAGATTAGCGCGTCCAAACAAACAAACAAACAAACTCTTCAGCTTTATAATATTAGTATAGATGTGACTGTGGGGATGGTGGATACGAGCACCAGTTTCCATGCACGGTAACGCAAGTGGTCGTAGGTTCGTAATCCATCATATACATTTGGGATTTTCTAAATTAAGTATGAATTTAGGCGTCACACGTTTACTGGTCTAGGAAAACATCGATAGGAAACCCGCATGGCGTCGAATAGAAATGTCATGAGTACTAGTGCTGTGAGAACGGTGATCAGCTGCGTCAGTGACGATAGGTACGATATATAAGCGCAAAGTGGATACAAAGTTTAATGCGTGTACTTATCTGTTGGCACTGTGTGTTTCTTTCTGTTCCATTGTAGCTCCTAAGTGGATGAACTGATTTTGATATAGTTTTTTTTTTTCATTTCAAATATAATTTAGTGGAGTGTTCTGAGCTATAACTCAAGAAAATTTGATAGATACCCGTTTCTATATCCATTAGGGCATTACAGTGACAAATGTTAAAAATAAAACGATCTATGAAAAAATAGACATTGTTCAAGTGGGATTTTGACTCATGCACCAAGGTGTTCGTACTTTGCAAGTATATAAATAGTGAGTATTTTCTTTGTGGAATAGTTACTTTACAGCTTCCATATTTTTCCTTGTATTTATGTTATAGGATACTTCTTCTTGGTAAATTCCGTTTCATAGGGAATTACCCAATAGGATTTAATTCCCTTGCGAAAAGGTAAAGTGCGAAAAATATACGACACTATATATTGATTGCGTTGACTTGGAAATTTCGTTTTTAGAGCTAAGAAGGACTACAGATCTCTACATGTTCTTGAGAAAAAGGGGCTTGAAAGACAGACGGACAATAAAGTGATGCTAGAAGAGTTTGTTTTTCCCTTTTTAAATGCGGAACCCCGGACATGTGCATTTATAAGAGTTACACGTAAAAACATACGGACTTCGTAAAATAGTTATACTGTATTTTTTGCCATAGACGACGATATCGCTAAACTTTGAACTCGCATAATAGATCAAGGGAGGTCATGTTTCGCTGGTTTATGATCGCGTGCCAAGATCGTCTGATAGGAACATATTATAAATTGATCTGTCTATCTGTCCGTCATGGGGCACGCGAGCGCTATGCAAAAAAGTATGTGTACAAACTACATTAACGTACGAAAGAAATGAGCTTACTTGAATCAGTGGAGAAGGTAAAATGTATATTATTTATACCAAAACAGAGTATACCAAAAGAAGCTAAACTACACTCGCTGATGACGAAACGTGACGGTCAGGGCGATCAGTATATGAGACCACCAGACATATAGAGTAGCCTAAGTGAAATGGTTGAACAGCTTACTGCAGAGAAATATTCTTAAAAAAACATCGTACAGCCTGATTGATGTAGTATCAATTTTTAAACCCCCAACGCAGAAAGAGGAGTGTTATAAGTTTTATCATGAGTGATTGTGTAACATCATAGTTCCTAAACGAAAGAATTGATTTTATTAATTTTGTTTCAAAGATGGCTTATTCGAAAGTGTTCTTAGCAATGGTTAAAATAAATCTATTTCGCTGTTCGAAAATCATCACCTATTTTTAATTTATTTATAATAATAATATATCGTAACAATATATCCCTTACGGGGTGAGCAAAGATACAATAATGGCTGCATCCGCTTTGCGCTATCGTGTCTAACGTGACCAGTAGCGCAGCTGATCGCCGTTCTCAGGGCACCAGTACTCATGACATTTCTATTACATGTCATCGGATTTCCCCACGGTATTGCCCTTCACCGATGACCATGTGGTGCCTAAATCCATTTTCTTATTTATTGCCGGGATGAAATCGATATCTACTAGTTTGATCGATTCAAAATTTAGTACCCGCTGACTTCGATGATATTACATTAACACGACAACAGTGATATGATATTACAGAATCATCTAGAATCAGCAGAATACTCAATTCTACCCTGTCTTACAGCAGAAGTGTCGTGTTTGGACATTGAATGAATTGGAGATATCTTTTAAATTTGTAATTTCCAGCGACTTGAACTAACGAATTAAATCTAGTTTAAGCTTGTACAAAACTCTGTTTAATTGAAGCGGTTTAATTCGACCTCAATGGTGATTTCAATTTAACGGTTATTAAAATTGGATAATGCTTCCTTGTAAGATAATAAGTACAATTTAACGCTAAATAGCGATTTATAAAACTTTAAACAATATTTAATTTGTTGCTCTAAGCCGCCCTTAATTACATTCCAATACAGTAGATGTTACTAACAATTTAATAAACCCTATTCAAGTCAACTCAATTCTCCATTTGAAGTCTCTCTTAAATTTGTTCCTAAATATTGTACATAAATAAATGTCTTCTCCAAACTTAATCTACCTTTATGTATTAATGAAAACGAATTTTGCCTGGAGTAACTAGTCATTTAATTATAATTTTATAAAATTGAAAGCGGTATGCCCGACTCCTTTATTATAATGTATATTTTGAACTATTATTACGCATGGACCTTAGTAGGTTAGGATAAACGAATAAAATATTAGAATGTTTTGTGGTAGTATGATAATAACATAGTATTGAGGAGGTTTTTGTTGTGATAAATCTAATGCTCCGAGTCAGATTGAGTGTTGCTTATTGATGCGTCGCCACGCGATCATTTGATATATAATTCTATTCAAAAATGTCTGTTTCCAAGTGCTTTTAAATCGTTAAAAGAAAATGAATCTATCATCGGTTCGGAAAGTAGACTCTAAGGAGAAGAGTCGGCACTCTCGTCGTTGCTCTTTTTAACATAATGAGGTACAAATATATTTTAAACAAAGGGATGTATGTCTTGTAAGAATAAAAAACTTGTATATTCGAGCATGCATTCTTAGCAATTAAACAATAATTGATAGCATAATTGTCCTTTTTTCTCAATATTGACAAATATAACTCTAAAATATCTTTGGGTATGTTACTGTATATATAGATATTGGGTCCATGTAAGAATTAAATACCATTTTTAAAACGATAATTAGGTAAGTGTTACCTTGTGTTTATTTTTAATATTAACGCCTCGCTAAAAACAGATGCAGATTTTGTCGTTTGTACAAAATACACGCAAAATATTGCGATAGAACTATTAAAATACCGAAATCATTAAACCATTCTCTAAATGAAACTCTAGTCCTTAAATTATATCATTAAAACATATTTATTGTGTAATATAATAATAGTACAGTAAAGAGCCCTCTATTAGCTTATTATAGAATTACTTTCTTCCGAGATTATAATGAAGTTGGTATACGATATTTATAATTGGTAGGGCGATTATCCAAACTGGAGCCTGATAACAGTACACAAGTGCAAAACTGTCATAGTGACTCGCTGCAGCTTATCATGTTTCCAGGGTTAGATTGTGCACTTCCAGTGGCTTATATATCTAGAGATCTCTAATCTTGGTATATATCGACCGGCATGACGACAGTGACTGTCAATAGATTTTCGTACCTTGATAGTTGCCGTCGTTCTTACTACACTGCACTTAACATTAGATCCATTGTAATCATTTTATCGAGCCAATATAAAAAAAAAAATGTATTTTTTTCGTTTATATGGTGAACAGATGTTACAATAAACATATATGTATATATGTATACTAGCTGTCCCGGCAGACCTTGTTATTTCTGTAAAACAAAGTCACATTGTTTTTTTTTATGTTAATAGATATTGGCCTGTCGGCTGTTTTTTGAAAATTGTTTGAAGGAACCTGGCCTTAATGCTATATGTATAAAAATTGACAAATATTAACATTAATATTTATACGTCACTCAATAATTGTTTTGCCATCCCGAAACCCGTCCACTAACATTTAAACTTTATGATGTGGTTTTAAAGTTCAAAATGACTTATAACGATTTTTTTGTATGAGAATACAGAAAAGTGTTATTTTTAGACAGTTGCAGATAATTTTTAAAAATTTTCTCTTTGTAATAACCTTCCTCAGACTTCATCAAACACAACAAAAAAAAAAAATCAGCCAAATCGGTTCAACCATTCTCGAGTTTCGCGCTTATCAAGACATTTTGCGATTCATTTTTATATTATAGATATAAATATATTTCAATTAATAGATTTTTATAATAAATATATTTAAATGGAAAAGCCTGGACCAACGACAATTTCTATTATTTTTAGGCTATGTATAAAAAAATAGTTTCATATTTTGTCCATTTACTACGCGCTCCGAGACAACAAAGTATGTATATCTAAGATCGATATCTTGTTCTTGTTAGCATTTGTCGATATTTCTTGCGTTACTTCCGAGTATCACAAGCACAAAAAGGTACGAATTAATTGGATCATGGCGGTTTTACCTATTATGGCAGAAGCCAAAGCTAGGTCTTTTTTCGGTGGAACAACTGCTGTCGGCCGGAAAAGGCTTTCGCAACTTCTCCGCGGGAAGAGGGTGAACTCTCAAGGTCCTCACTCAGCGATTTGTGGATTGGGTGTCAACGCTCGGGCACTCTTATTGGTACGGATCTCGATTTGGGCACCCAGCCAGGAAACGAAACTAATGCTATTCTACTAGTGTTTCAGAAGCGACTACCTTGAGAAGAACCGCCAAAAGAAACTCAAGGTTATGTCGGAGTGGAATTGCCCCTCGTTGTCTGAACAAGCCTTCGTCGACACAATCGGCGACGCCATTATCATGGAGTGAAACTAGTGCTGTTACGAACAGCGAGCCCAGGGCGCCGGAGACGCAAGAATAGGGGTGCGGGAGAGGAGCACGTCGACCGGGGCGACAGCAGCGACAGCGGCGGCCGGACGTAGGAACTACGGCGGAATCCGGCGTCGCTATTGGCGGACTTAGTTTTAAGGAATGCTTTGTATATAGTACTAGTTGTTAGGGTAGCCCGAGGGGATATATATAGAGACCAAACCTTTGGTCGGCGGCGAAGATCGAAGACTCGAAGAATTCCCTCGGAGCTACCCTCAAGAATAAAGAAGCGAACTGCGAACGAAGAAGTGTTTTATTACCAAGAACCCCTACGAGTAGCGATCGTGTGTTGTCCATCGTGTACATCCTGGTCCATCGGAAGCCGAATAGAAGAAAGAAAGTAGAACCAACGCATCGATTTATCGAAGATTGCATCAAGAATTGGTGAAAATGGTCAAGACTCGATCGCAGGGGGCCGATACTACGGACGAGTGTGACATGTACGCACCGGCCTCGGTGCGTCATGTTGAACCACCACGCTCTCCGTCAGTGCGGCCTGCTGTTGAGACTACGACAGGGGCGTCAAACGCTACATTGACATGTGACAAGTCAAACGCTCGATTGTCAAACGCTCGATTGTCAAACGCTGAAACGTCAAACGCAGTTTCTTTCCCTACAGCAGCAAGACAACGTTCGCCAGCGAGGTCACGCCGCACAAGTACAAGCTCAGCTGCCAGATTACGGTTGCAGTTGGAGCTGCAAGCACAGGAACGTCTCGCCGAGATCCAACGGCGGGAACTGCGCATGGAAGCGGACCTAGTCAGGAAGAGACTAGAAGTGGACCTCGAAAATATCGAAGAAGACGAACGGGGCAGCAACGTGTCAGAGACGAACGAACGCGTCAACAGTTGGCTGCAACAAGCAACCGAGGGGGATTCAACGTACCCGGCCGAGACACCGTCAGCAGAACGAGGAGGCAGAACGGCCCTCCACACCTCCGACGATCAACGGGGGGAGCTGACCACGGCCCGAGTGACCTTTGAGGAAGAAAGGTCACAGCAACGTGATGCGACAGAACGGCGTCGCACACGTTCGCCCACGCCCACGAGGGGCAGATCAAGGGCGATCGAGGAGCTGGCCGAGGCGTTGAAGAGGATGACGGCACGGGAACGAGTGCCGCCACGTCAAGCCTCGGACCTACCAGTATTCACCGGGGCACCGAACGAGTGGCTGCCATTCAAGGCAGCCATGCGAGATAGCACGAAAATGTACCACTTCTCGGCGGCGGAGAACCTAGCCAGGCTACGGGTGTGTCTCCGGGGAGAAGCGAGGGACGCCGTGGCGCCTCTACTGCACACGGCGGAGAACCCGGATGCCATAATGCACACACTGGAGCGCTGTTATGGCCAGCCGGACACCATCATCAACGACGCCATGGAGAAGCTGCGCCAGCTGCCACAAGCAGGAATGACAGCGCAAGAGCTCAACGTGTTTGCAGTACGAGTGCAGAACATAATCGCCGTGCTCAAGAACGTCGGCCACAGCGGTTATCTACGGAATCCTCAACTGGCGGGAGAAATCATGGAACGAATGAGCCCGCTGCTAGTCTCAAGGTGGAGAGACTACGCACATCTGCACCGAGGGATGGAAGAGTGCGAAGTAATCACTCTGTCTCGCTTCCTCACACGCGAAGCGGACTTGGCGTTTAGCTACACGCGCCAATCCAGTACATCGGGCGCCGTCAGCACTGCAAAATACGCCGCGCCAGCAAGACCAAGGCAGCAGAACACGAAGCCAGCACGCCGAACGACGCGTGGGGCAGCCGTCTACACAACGGTAGAGGAGCGACGCGCACCACAAGGGTGCTTCTGCTGTGGAGCGGACCACGCTACGGATAAGTGCAAGAAGATCAAGAATATGAAGATCAGCACCCGCTGGGACTGGGCAAAGTCAGCGCGTGTTTGTTTTAAGTGCCTGAAGAAGAGGCATCGTCGGGCCGACTGTCAAGCTGACGCATGCGGTGTCAGCGGTTGCCGCCGGCCGCATCACCCGCTGTTGCACGATACCGAGCAAGTGCAAGCGCAGCCAGAGGTGCGATCCGGCGACGAGGAAGAACCACCCCGCCCGGCCAGAGAAGAAGCAGTGATGTCGATAGCAACACCCAGTGAAGACAGCAGCGTGTTGCTAAAAGTCTGCAACGTCATCATTACAGGTCCTGGGGGAGAAGTAGCTACGTACGCGCTCCTGGATGAGGGGTCATCAATAACCCTCATCGACCAAGAACTGGCAGACAGCATCGGCGCCAAGGGGACTCCGGCACCACTGAGGCTGCGAGGTGTCAACGCGACGGAGCACGAGAGCAGCAGTCAGCGGGTCAGCATCAGCATCCGAGGGCGGCGAGAACGCGCCGCACACGAGATCACCGCTCGCACGGTCAAGAAGTTGGACCTGCGAGGACAGCGGGCGCCGCGGGAACTGACGCGGTACGCCCACCTGCAAGATCTCCGGGAGGCCTGCTTCGAGAACGCGAAGCCGAGGATCCTGATAGGTGTCGACAACTGGCACCTGATGGTCTCCCAGCAGATAAGGACCGGAAAGAAGAACGAGCCCGCTGCATCACTCACCAGCCTAGGGTGGGTCATCTACGGCATCGAGCCTCGCCTGCTCCATCGACGGGGGGAGAACACGGTGCTGCATCTGCACGCGGCGGAACGAGACTGCGGCAGCACCCCCTCGAGCACCGAGCAAGAAGACGACGAGCGTCTTCAAGAACTGGTGAAGAAGCACTTCACGTTGGAAGCGCTTGGTGTGTCGCTGACCACCAAGGAGAAGCCAGAAGATCGACGAGCGATCGAGATTTTCAACAAAACGGCGCGCCGAGTGAACAATCGATTCGAAGTCGGGTTGCCGTGGCGCACCGATGACATCGTGCTGCCGCCGAGCTACAGCGAAGCCTTCATACGCCTCAGGGGCATAGAAAGGAAGATGGACCGCGACCCGGCATTTAAAGAGGAATACACGCGCCAGATTGAAAATTTGTTGAAGAAAGGATACGCGGAAAAGTATAGCGAGAGTGAACGAGACAGCGCTATACAGTGGTTTCTACCGCACTTCGCCGTACGAAACCCGAATAAGCCAAACAAGATACGGCTAGTGTTTGACGTCGCGCACCGGCTCGGCGAGATAGCGGAGGCAACGGCCATAGAACAATGGCGCTGGGTGCCGACCGCACATAACGTCGCGGATGACGCAACCCGCGGCAGAAAGGCGCCAACCGACCAGCATGACCGCTGGTTCACAGGACCTTCTTTCCTGTACGGGCCTGAGAATACGTGGCCGCAGGAAAAGGCACGACCGAGCAGTACCGGCAGCATCGAGGAGGCCGCGTGCTGCGCAGCGAGCAGCACCGGCAGCATCGAGGAGGCCGCGTGCTGCGCAGCGAGCATCATCGACAGCGCGAGCCCGTTGCCGGACATTAGCCGTTTCTCATCGTATGAGCGGCTGATCCGGGCGACGGCGACGGTGCTCGCCTTCATCGACAAATGTCGCAAGAGAGCGACCCAACTTAAGTTACAGCACATCGAGCGAGCGGAGCACCTATGGCTACGCAGGGCGCAGGAGGAAGACTTCGGCGAGGAGATCGCGAGGCTGCGCGCTGGCCGAACCTTGCCAGCTGCCAGCCGCCTCGCCAAGCTGGACCCGATGCTGCAGGACGACCTGCTGCGTGTGCGCGGACGGATCGATGCCGCGCGCGCGCCGTACGAGACGAAGCGGCCGATCATACTGGGCGGCCGTCACCCGCTGACAAGACTCATCGTGCTACGAGAACACGCGGCTGCGGGACACGCCAGCAACGAGCGCGTCCTCAATGACATCAGGCAGCGCTTCTGGATACTGCGCGCGCGCCCCACTGTGCGCGCGGTTGCCCGGGCTTGCGCGCTCTGCCGGGTGCGCCGAGCGAAGCCCCGGGTGCCGCCGATGGGGGACCTGCCGCCGGCGCGCCTGGATCAGCATCGCCGACCCTTCACCAACTGCGGGGTCGACTACTTCGGGCCGATGACCGTCACTATCGGCCGCCGACGTGAGAAGAGGTGGGGCGCGTTGTTCACGTGCCTCACTACCCGAGCTGTCCACATCGAGGTAGTGGGCAGCCTGTCTGCCGACTCCGCAATCATGGCGCTGCGACGGATGGCAGCGCGACGCGGATGGCCGCGTCAGCTCTGGAGCGACAACGGGACGAACTTCCGTGGAGCCGACGCGGAGCTACGGGCAGCATACAGCGAGTGGGAGCCGGCGCTGCGTGACTACGCGCAGCTGCGCCGAATGGAGTGGCGCTTCATCCCTCCTGGCGCGCCGAATCAAGGCGGCGCGTGGGAGCGACTCGTGCGCTCAGCAAAAGCTGCGCTGAGCGCGACTCTACACGACCAAGCACCGCGAGAGGAGGTGCTAACGACGCTGCTGGCAGAAGCAGAACACGCGATCAATTCGCGACCGCTGACACACGTCTCCGTGGATCCGGCGGATCCGGAGGCATTGACTCCGAACCACTTTCTCATCGGGACGTCGGCAGGGCTGCCCCAGACCGGGGTGTGCTCGCCGGCGGATAGGAGAGCATGGAAGGCGGCACAAGGGCTCGCCGACCAGTTCTGGCGACGGTGGGTCCGGGAGTACCTGCCGACGCTGGTGGCGCGTGGCGGAGCGCACGATCGACAGCGCCCGCTACGCCCCGGAGATCTAGTCATCGTAGTCGACGCTGCATTGCCCCGCAATACATGGCCTCGAGGCATCGTGGAGGCCGTGTACCCCGGGCCAGACGGCGACGTGCGCAGCGCTCTCATCCGCACCAGAGGTGGAGCCTTCGTGCGCCCTGCTAGGAAGCTGGCTGTTCTCCGGCTGGAAAAAGAAGGCTTCGACGAGCTACGCCGGGGGGAGGATGTTACGAACAGCGAGCCCAGGGCGCCGGAGACGCAAGAATAGGGGTGCGGGAGAGGAGCACGTCGACCGGGGCGACAGCAGCGACAGCGGCGGCCGGACGTAGGAACTACGGCGGAATCCGGCGTCGCTATTGGCGGACTTAGTTTTAAGGAATGCTTTGTATATAGTACTAGTTGTTAGGGTAGCCCGAGGGGATATATATAGAGACCAAACCTTTGGTCGGCGGCGAAGATCGAAGACTCGAAGAATTCCCTCGGAGCTACCCTCAAGAATAAAGAAGCGAACTGCGAACGAAGAAGTGTTTTATTACCAAGAACCCCTACGAGTAGCGATCGTGTGTTGTCCATCGTGTACAAGTGCGTAATACTGTTTTCGGATGTGCGTCTGCTAGGGTAGACACTGCATAAATAATACTGGGTGTACCTGTAGATGAATATCGATTGGTATAAGAAGCTAGTCGTTGGTATATTCTATTATTGCTAATATAATGCCCGTTATTCCAAGTGTATGTGCGAACGTAGAGAAAATATCTGGAAGTGGGCAAAATGTACATTCGAGATACAACTAGGTGGGACTGCCCGGGACGACTTAAGGACGGTCCTCCACTGAAGAGCTCGTAATATATTCAATATTATTTATAGACAAACATTTTATATATCGTTATGATTAGTACTTTTTAGGGTCGTCAGTACATATGATTCTTCATACATAATGGGAAAAGCAGAAGTGTTTTACGCTTCCAGTGTCTGATTTTTTCACATTCTTAATTTGATAATCAAGATCATCATGGTGTCTCTCCTCTCATTATCATGTTTCGATATCAGCTTATGTACGTGCAGTTATTGATATATCCAGAAGGCTTCTGACGCGGTATATGTTTACCGTCGTGATGACAGCAACTGTTATTGGTTTCTCGTAAATTGATAGCCTCTACCGTTTTCAATTATTTTATACTGTTTGTCAGATGCAGTTTAATCATAAAACCGTGTCGGATACCATCCGTATGCGGTGGACGTTAATTATATCCGCACAAAGAGATTCGCTTCAGCATTCATCATGCGAACAGCTTATGAGTGGAATATGCTTCCAGCGAGCATATTTAAGAGAATACTGAATAGGCATTTGTTGGGCGGACGCAGTCCTTCGTGGACTCATTTACACCTTCCATCAAAAGTGATTAAGGTGAAGGGTCCACCTGTAAATAAGAAAAAACCTTTCGAGCCAGTATATAAAAGAATAAACAAGGTTGTGTCGGGCACAAGTAGACCGACGTTGGCCTGATCGTCATCTTCCGCCAGGTGTGATTGAATCAGCGTTTGCCTGAAGATAAAAAAAAGACTAAAATTAAAAATGTTTAAAAAAAACTGGTTCAATATAGTATAGCTTAAGAAGTAATGTGCAACACAAACTTCGTCGATAGAAGAGTACAGTCGTCGTGCAAGACAAGGATGTAGAATAAGACGAAGGGTTGCTTTGAGACTCAGAAAGTACCGCATTTCCCGTTACAAACTGCCTGCCATTGAAATACCGTTCAACATGGACGCGCAAGCGTATAAAGTACCGCATTTAAAATACACGCCTGAGAGATAAGGAATTTATTTAGGAACATCAATTTTCCTTATAAATATGTAATAAATCTAGTTGATTTATATATCAAAAAAATCGTCATTTTTTGCACTAAAAATCAGTATAAGTTATAAATCAAACAGCAAGTTTTTTTAGGAGATATAAGTAATCAAAATCGAACCTAGAGATAGAATAATTCTACACCTCAAACATGAAACTTTATGGGAGGTTCGTAACAATAGCAGCAAGGGGGGAGCGGCGCGCGCATCAAGTACCGTATAACTGTGTTCCTCGCATTTGAGATAATAAATCGGATACTTTATAGACGTTTCGCCTAGAGAGGATATGCCAAGATAACAGTAACTTTCGTACGGCCCTGTATACGCTATATAGTAGGTACATACTTTTTCTTTTTTCGAACGTCTTTGCCATGTCTAAAATAAATTACAAAATGGATCCGAATATTTGGAATTACCGCTTTTTTAGATTTCGAATGATGGAATTCGGTAAAACGGTTGTGAGTCATGTGTTTAATTTGTCGATAAAACAGATTGTAGCGCAGTTTATATGTAAGCCAGTGCCTGGTCTGACTACGCTTGAGCACGATTTTTTTTAAACCATTGTCCTAGACCAGCAGACCGCAACAGACGCACCGTGGTCCTTTTCCGGACCACGAAAGGTCAACCCAACGACTACCAAATTAGGGACGCGATTATTTAAAAAAAGATCGATTTTTAATCCGATTCGAAAATCGGTCTAAAACGATTTACAAAAAAAAGTTTTAAAACATCAATTTCTCAAAAATTTGTTTATTTCAGTTTGTATTTACAATATAAACCTTTTTTATTTAGAAAGAAGGAAGGCACTATAGTAAACAATCTCTTATAATTAAAAACAGGGAATTCTTTACTTCAGGGTACTCAATATATAGGACGAGATTATAGTTTATACAACCATAAAATAATACATTGTAAACACAGATAATAATTTAGACTTATTTTCATGTATTTGAGAATACTTAATTTATTGTGAATAATGTTATATTTAATTGTAATAATAATCAAAACAAAAAATTTAATGTCGAATTCCTAGAGTGAAGTATCGATTCACTGGATTAATTCAATGCTACATATCGATTAAAGAGAATGATTTTTTGGCTTCAGAAAACGATTTTTTAATTAATCGACCTCAGATTACCTTTCTTACGCCAAATATTGTTAAATACACAATAACATATATTGTTAATTTTTGAATAAAAAATATCAATCAAAATTAACAGACTTAACGACTTAACAACTTTAAAGATAAATAAAAAACCAACCAAGTGCAAGTCAGACTCGAATATTGAGGGTTCCGTACAAATAAACATTGAAAATAATGTGTACACTGCTCTAACAGAAAATAAGCCAGAATTAGAGACAAACTTAACTTTCCCGATGATAAACGTCTGCTCCCTACATTAATATAGGTCGCGATCCTTTTGCCAACTGCAAATATATTTACAAACGCAAAAAAAAAAATTTTTTTTTAGTTAATTGTGCATTTAGGATTTTCGGACTTTTTCCTACATTTATCTTCTCTTCAAATTTTATGTTGCTAGCTTGAAGGGAAGTACCCTATCGGTTTTGGTTTTCTTGTGATAATGGCAAAAACGATCAAAAATACGACGTATACGGACATATCTTTTGAATGTGATGACTTAGAAGAATGATTTTTTCATAACCGCAAGAGACTATAGATCTGTGTATATGGTATTAATTTCAACTTGATACATCTACGCGTTTTTGACAAAAAGAGTCTTGATTGACCGCCGGAAAACAAAATGATCTTATAAAATTTAAGTTTCTCCTTTTGAAGTACGGGACTCTAAAAATCGACCGAGACCGATGCCGTAATTTTATTTTATTAATTTTATCTATTTTGACAAATTTACTTTTTATATTGCCTCCACAAGTGACTACATCGTACCAGATGAAATGTGCAGTACAGTCCAAGAACTGCAATGATCGTCAAAGGACGAAAATCCGTTGACAGTCGCCATCGTCATGTCATCCCACACACACCGTGACGGATGGTCTTTAGGTATGTGAACAACTGGATATACACATGCTCAGTAGCGTTCATTCTACAAATGCATGCAAGCATTGCATGCCCTTATGATAAATAAGTCTGGAATAAATTGCTTAAAGTTAAACAAAAAAGGGACCATTTATATTCATATCTATCCTATATTCACGCTGTCTATTTTTCCCATGAAAGGAATATAATATTTACTATAACAATATAGTATTCAAATTAACTGCGCGAATTCTGCCTATCCTGTCCAAATACTCTATGGACGTCACTGCATATGCTAATTACGGCACGGGACAGGCAAAGTGAGTCACTATGACGCTCTTTACACTTGTGCACTGTGGTTACGACCCAGTTCGGACAATCGCCTTACCACCTCAACTATACTTATATATATTTATTATATATATATTAACATAGGCAATATAAAACTGGTAAGCATTGATTTTTCTCTCGACTTCGATATAATTTTTCTATAGGTATCAAGAATCCACTTAAATATACTTGTCAACGCAACTTGGCGTAACTTGTCCTTGATTACAGTACTATTTTTATTATTAATATTTTCTAAGACAAGTCTATTAAGATCAAACTCAATCTTAGATCAATAAAATATATGCAAAAGCAAATACCGGCTTAAATGTATTGAAGAAACATGAAAATACAGGTAGAGATCCTTATTATTTTTAATCATTAATTTAAGTAACTGTGATGGTTTCGTGGATAACAGACCGGTTTCCAATTTCCATGTGCTGTAAAGCGAATCGTCGTAAGTTCGAATCACGGCACGTAACTTCTAGGTTTTTCTAGATTATGCACGAATTTAGTCAACACTTGAACACCAGTGAAAGACAGGTGGCCTAATGGATAACCATTAGGCCACCACAGCAGTTCTTCACCACCACACCACACGCTCTTAATATTGGTGAAATAATATAGTAATCGGGGGAGACTTTAGAATGTTACCTCCGACATACAAACTTTACCGTACTTATGTATAATATTAGAGTAGAAGTGCAAATTAATCTTTAATATAATATGACCGTATGTTTGTTCACTCAAGCACAGGTGCTTTTAGGAGATTTTAAAATGTTAGGGCGATATTTTACCCGAGGTTAGCAACACTAAGGGTGCGATTTCACCAAACATGCTGAGCCGTGTGAGAATATGTAACGAATTATTTTATCTATTATCTCACCAATATCACTTATTATCTGATTTCGGCTACAATGACCGCAGGACAGCAGGGTCAGCCCTGACGTTCTGGCCTTCATGCGCTCGCGTACCTAATGCTAACATAGCCAGTCTCGGTTTGAAACGAGCGAGCAAAATAAGGAGAAGTCAGAACAGCGCAGTAATTGTATGTTATAGCCGCAGGTGGTCGGACTTTCACTATATTTCACATGTCATCCAGTAGCGGTGTACGATTATCATCAAAAGCATCGATCTTCTGCTTTAATAAACTTCTCTACTCTGATTACTAAGCTTCTATTGTCTCAAATTCTGATGATTTGATGTTACGATTTGTTTTGTGCCATTTAAGTCCATTTTAATAATGCAAGAGCATCTAGAAAACGCTATCTAAATACTGTCTCTTGCTTAATAAGAATAAGCCGAGTTCTAGCTTACAGTACCTTGCATTACCCTCTTGCATAAATCTCTTGCTCCCATCTTACATTTTCTCCTTTTCTACTTTAACTACGTTGAGTGAGGCTAGAGAAATAACATGGAGCCTGAGAAAAGATATTCACTCGCCGAGTTGTTAGAGAAACATGGATTCCCAAGTCTAGTTTTTATCGAACAAAGAGCTATCCCAGGGTGTGTTAGGCCAGTAGGAGTCTGCACAATGAAGCCGCTGCCCTCACTATTGCACTGGCATTCCTACATATATATGATTTTGTTATTATCAAGTTTTACGGCTCTAAATATAAGCCCTTTCAAGCCTGCCTTTGGTAATTTTTAATATTCAGTAGTCCCTGATTAACGTCAAAATAACAAGAACAAAACATACAGTAGGCCATGACAGCGACAAATCATCACAGATGAACGTAACAGCGAACACAGTCGCCCGCGTTTAAAGTTGGGATGTCTATGTACTATGTAAAAGTTTTCCCCAGGCTGCCAAAAAAATGATAGGAAATTAATCTCATGCCTGTGTACAGTACTCTAGATGTGGTATAGATATTGTATAGATGAACCTATAGTAGGTAATATATGTTTTTATGATGACCTATTTTCAAAAGGTTAAGAGACAATAGAGTACGTTTCGTAATGCCATCACTGCTTAAGGTAAGTGTCAAATTTAGGCAGCTGCGAGCCAGCGGCGGCTGCCAGGTCGCATTGTATCGCATTGGATGCATGTATATGTAAGGGCGATCGATGTAGATGACTGCACTGCGCGGTCAGAGAAAGTGTCTAGCTCGAAACCGTACAGCTTACATAGGATACTGTTGTATATAAATAGATACATAGCGATATATCGCCATTTAGCAGCTAGGTGGCAGTTGTCAAAACGTGTCAGAATTCGGCAGCTACCTTTAAGTTCCTCGCAGCTACCTGGCGAGAACGCACCCTAATAGCGTTGCGGCGGTGCGGTAGTGTACAGAACTCGAACGCACCTGCTTCCGGTCGCGCGACGTATATCCGGTGCAGTGCAATAGGGCATAATGACACAGTGATATTAGGAACAGTATCTAAACTTAATAGCTTTTCCGGTTGTGCCACAACACTGAGCTTTCACACGAACCCTGTTTTATTTATTTATTATATTTTTACGAGTCATGGACTGTTGACAGTGACATAACAATTACTGGATAAATGTAACTTATAATTAACTCTGGGGCAATTACATCACTATTCATGGATGCCCATAACATACAATCATGCACCTGTTTATATTTCATAACACTACTATAATTTTATATGTTTATACTATAATGTTATAGTTTGTGCTATACTGGGTATACGTAAGTATACACTTACAATTAAAAAAAAAAAATTACTAGATTAATTATTATTATAAACATTTATTTTAATTTACTGTAGTGTTAGTAATAGACCGAGAAGAAGATAAAATTAACGCTATAAGCAATGATACTTAAGCAATTAAGAGAGAGAGACAGTGAATAGCCATTTGTTGGGCGGACGCGGCTTATCGTCGGATTCATCTTCACATTCCACCAGATGTGAATATAAGCGTCCGCTTGTAAATAAAAAAAAATAGTTTGCCTTTTAGAACATACATATATTCCTGTTTTGAAGATTTGCACTGTCCACAACCAATTGTGGTTCGGGAAAATTCTCTAATTGTTCTATTTATTGTCGATTCAATGTCAGCCTACCACAGGATACAGGCCTCTCCTAATAAGCTTTGAGCCCGGTCTTCGGCTCTTCTCGTACAATCATTTTCGACCATCTTTCTCAAGTCGTTGCTCCACGTTGCCAAGCGTTGGTTCTACGGCGTGTGTCAGTTCACTTCCAGTTTTGCTTGCTTATTACTATCTATATCGATTTATTATTATATTTTTAAACTAGCTCGGGAACGTGACATCTTACTGTAACTGGCAAAAAACAGGTGACTGTTTGTCGACAGACGCCAGTGAGCATGCCAGCCTGCTCAAAACTCTTTTTACACATTTTTTAAAGGACCTAATATTAAAACAGGAAAGGAAATCGTCGACTGGAAGATAATCAGCCTGATGATACGGAATATTAAAACTGGAAAACTTTTTGGGTTAAATAGATTATTATTTTTCTTTATATTAAAAACATTATTAGTAATTATTTCCATGTCTATATTTCGTTATTTATTTCTTCACGTGTCCTGCTTATTTTTGAAAGGGTAACAACCCTAAAAACTCTTTTGAAGGCTGGGCCGTGTTACTATACTGTGTCTCTTTATTCTGCGATAATATTACAAGTTGCTATGCAAACACGCTACGTTCACGCTTGGGTAACGGGGTAGGCAAATATATGTACATACCTGATGTCCGTGTATAATTATTCTATATACTCTATTGAATTTTAACGGATTTTGTTGTCACGCAGTAAAAGCTTTCATTATAAATTCTTATTAATTTAATAACGTAATAGATATTTAATTTTTAACGTCCATATACTGTTGTATTAAATGATATTAGATAGAAAATAAAATATAAAATCTTTTTTGTTGGGCGTAAGCGCCAAATGACGTCACTTGTAAGGCAGACTAGTTTTGTCCTTTGCTTTGTTTTGCTCTATCTCGACAAAAAGTAATTTATTTCAGTTATCTGTTTCGTTTAACTCAAGGCCAGAATTATAAATACGCACAATACAAGAATACTCAAAAAAAAAAAACCTAGATCCGTAGGTATGTTGCCATTGTTAGCTTTTTTCTATTTTATTGCGTTTTGCGAAAATTATCATTAAAAAATTTAAAGGATTTTCTAAATTAGGAATATAAGTTTTAGAAGAATTTAGAAACGGTATGTTCGTTATAGAGGCTTGATAATTTAGAATTGTTGTTAGTTACGACTTTAAAGGAAGCTTTTGGCCTGGAGACAACTACCTAATAAATAAAAAAATGTAATTATGCAATTGCGAAAGGTAAAATACTTAGATTATTAATAATTTAAGGTAAAACAGTATGTACACTTCTTCAAAATAACCACTACACATATTTCTATGTTTGAGGATATTGTAACTTCATAACATAAAGAAATAGCTAGCATACTGAGGTGTCATACAAATTGGTACTATTTTACAAACTTTGTGTGGTTTAACTAAATATATGCTGGGAAAATTGCGAGAAGGTTATTTATTAAAACGAGAATACCTTTTATAGATACGTATATACTATAACAAAAATGGCTAATAGGTTTAAGTACCTAAATCCGATATGAAATATGACAGAACAATATAAATAGATTATAGTATGATTTCTTTCAAATTATATAAATAGTAGGATGAGCAGTTTATATTATAGAATACAATTTAAAAAAAATCACGAAAGATATATTATTGTCTATAGATTTTATTTAAACACTTTTGAAGTTCATAATTTTATAAAGCAGATGCTGCCATCTATTAGTGAGTAGATTATCAGTTTTAGAAAATAAATCCATGACGTTTGTTTACCATGTGTAAACTGCTAGATGGCGCGCTACACTATTTCTGAATGTTCTTTTAACTTCGAATTGAAATATTTATTTATCACACATAAGTGCAAAGTGAATACAGCCACTAATATATCTCTGCTCACCCCGAAAGGGATATACCGTGACGATATATTATTGCTTATTACCAGGCCAACAGTTGAAACAACTGATAAGAACCTGTATTCTACTTAAAACATTTTTTTTAATTATTTCTTTTTTGATTAAACATATTACTATGTATTATATTGGAAAATATTTCTAATTGAAAAGAGAGGTAAATAATGAGATATATCAGAAAATTTCGTAATTTAATGCTTCATAAATATGTGACAATTATCAACAAATTAAATTATTTTTGTTTATTTTGCCATCTATTGGTAAGTAGATATTATTTCAGTACAATTTAACATTGTTAGATGGCGTTAATATCAATAAATTTGTTCAATACAATTGAACTTTCCTAATATTCAATTTTTTTTTTTAATATCAATTATTTCAGTAGTATAAAGATTCTGACACAAATATTATCGTTGGATTTTTTTAGTAGTATTTATTAACTTGACCAAATAAATATTATACAAAAAACCTCAAGAAAAATACATATATTAATTCTTTTGAAATAAAAACTGGGTTTAAATAATTTTATAAATGGTTATTATAAGTTTTATTAGTCACATGCTAATAAATAAATTTACCTTATTTACGAAGTACAAGGAAAATGTTCAACAAAAACAACATTCAATATTCAAGTTATTATATTTTGCAAAGAACATGTATCCATATTTATCTTCAGAATTATATACCCATCGTTAACACGTGAAATAATTATTCAATGTTATTTATTATCCATTATACAATATAACAAGTAACTAATACGTTATAATATAGTTATTGTGATCGACCATACAGTTCCTCTACTCATTATTCAATATAAAAATGCTTAGACTTTCATAGCGCCAATCATCGCTGCATATCAATCTTTCTTTTGTACGATTCTTCAGAAAAAGATAAAATAAAATAGATTATTAATTGGTAATAACGATTAGGTACATTGTTGCGAAACAATAGAAAACATGACAGTTCCATTGTATTACGAAATTCGAATTTCATTCTATTTCTTTTGCGAAATTATATTTATCAGATTTTAGCATGTTTATAGCTATTTAATTAAAAAAATACTTTTTTGAGACGATTGGTCCACTCTCGTATATTTTTAAAAATAACCTAGCTTTTAAAATGAATTAATCCTTATATTGTTATAAAAATATTAGTTGCTGAAAATATTTTCTTCCCCGTCAACAATTTTGTTAAAGTAGTTTCCTTTGTTATTTATTTTATTAACTGTTATAATAATATAAAATGTGTTATTTAGATATAAGATACATACATATTTTAATATTTCACGTTTTCCTTACCATATCTTGTGTAAACATTAATTTACTTTTAATTATGGTTGGACGCCTGTTGCGATGGAAACGTCGAGCCATTAAAAAAGTAAGTTATTTCGCGCATATAAGCCGTTAAAATATTTATGAATATACACGCATAAATATAGTTTATAAGCACTCTATGATTTTTGAGGTTACAAAACATTTTTTACGGATAAATCATCAAAAATGTAAGATATGCAACGACGATTTAAAGTTGAAATTATCATTCGAGTATACACTCTATAGCATCCATAAAGATATCAGGGATGGCTCTTATTTTGAACATATGTAGAAAATAAATATCGCAACTTTAATAAATAGTATAAGCATTTGTATTTCTCTTATGCAATACAAAACGTGTAGAAATGACAAGTTATAATCTATCTCAGTATTAATTGTTTAGATATACTTCTTGAGTGGTTCAATTATTGAAGAAATCACTAAATCCAAAATCTAACACCCAGAATTTTTTCAAACATATTGTTACTAAGAAATCTCCCCATATTTTATAAATAAATTGTCCTATATTATACAATAAAGTTAGAACTATATAAATTGTTATGTTTTTATTATTATTGTTGAAGATATTGTCAATTTTTAACTCTCTTTTCAGAGTTTTGTAATTATATAACACAGATTTAATGATTTCTTGATATGAACCTTCTAATTAGTTAATTTTTTCCCATAGTCATCTTAAGAGACACCCCTGAACAGTCCTCTATACATTTCTTCTAACGTACAAACTACAGCGATCGTGTACAAAAGCCACAGAATTTTCAACTCTATACAATACAAAATAAATTTGCCTTTAGAAAAACGGGTGGGGAAAGTTGAAATGTTGAACAATCAATGAAATAAAATTTGAAAGTAGTTTAAAACTTATTATGAAACGCATAATGACAGCCACCATGAATATATGAGAGAGCACAATAAAAACATCAGGATATAGGGGATTGAAGCGAATATTGTTAAATATTCCTAAAAGAACGTGTGCGTTGTAACATAGCTGTTAATATTACAGCATCCGAGGTTTACAGCTCTCCTTTCCTTTATCTCTATGACATAACTTTCTTCTCCCTCTTGTAACGAAGTGTGCCCATTCGTTTACTTATTTTATTCTTAACTGTTTAGCCCAGTTCATTTAGACATTTTTAAAGGGCTCCCTGCAAAAACATTATTGTACTAAGGAGGTAATCCTTCATCCTTTAAATAAATAAAGTATTGAACTTTCACTATTTATTCAATATTGTCTTTTTCCTCATAAGTGTGATGAAAATTGTCGTATAGCTCGTTTGTGCTTTTTATGGCTTCGCGCATAATTTCACCTCGTTTGTAGTGACCAGCTTTGCACACTTGTATCATAATGCCCTATTAAAATCAAGCATTGTATTTGGTGGCTTGCCTGCGTTTCTTAGATTTATTATAAAAATTAAAAGGAATAATATTTTCGTATTATCTACAGTAAAAATAAATAACTTTGATTTATTATTACTTTGAAGGTAAATTTAACAGGTAGGCAATTTTTGAACAGAACAGCAACAAACACCAGCGTAGTTTAATATTTTATCTAATTTTAATAAATTGTATTATCAGTATTCAAATAACAACTTTCGGAAATATAAACATTTTTTTCTTCACAAATAATAGCTTCAGGGTGCAAATGGATATCACAATTCAATATTGCTATTACAATGTGTTTTATAAAAGGCTTTTTAAACATTTAATTATAAAAAGTTACACGATAATTAGTTTTAGCGTTTACTACGCAAAGCAAAAGAATCTTAAAATGCCACTTTTGACGTGTTTCATAGCGCTTGCTCTTTATATCTACGTTTAGATTAGGAATTGTAACTATAACAGTAAACAAGTGCCTGGAGCAAATCACTTTAAGTGACAAGACCAAAGATGACCTATAATTGAAGTGTAAAATTATTAAAAGAATGCTTTTCTTAGGCGTAGTAAATTATCTATTTATTTTGTTTAATTTGCCAAACGTTGTTACGTTATTACTGTTATAAAATCTATTATAGCTGTTTCTATAATAAATTTAATATTTTTGATGGCTGATTTCGAATTTAATAAAGGTCAAAAACAATCAAAAGTGGCACTTTAATTTGGCTGTACTGTAACTGGATGCTTGACAAGCATACATGAGAACAACTGCCAATAGTCATTAGGTTTTTTTTATTCCTAGGCTAGTTTCAGAATACTGTGTTTTTTCGCATATATATAAGATTTTATTTACACCATATCCAGAATGAATATAGACGCAATTATAAGCTCGTATATGAACTACACGGGTATCCATTGCGATTGTGATTGTGAGATATTCGATCAAATGAGATAATCGGTTTCAATGAATTACCATCGCGCATATTTACGTGCACACGCTCTATTCTGATCATTGATAATGGTAAATTTATGTTACAGTTAATATACATTTCGTTTGTTTAATAACGACACTTAATTTTAAAAGTCTTATGAGTGTATACATTTATTTTACTGGAATATTAAAATAAAATGACTGGCCAACTGGAATTACTGGTTGATGGCTGAATTGTAGCGGGTTGGTAGCTGAATTCCTGACTGGCCAAACCGCATTAACGCACTAGAACCGTATTGATAATCAATACTTGTCATAGTAAACGTTGAACCCTGTGTGAGTAAAACATTGCTTATTGCATTTGGTGCGGCAAGCCAGACTATTCATAAACATAATATTAAAGTACAAAAATATATAGTATAGTGATAGTATAAAAGATATAGATTAAATCAAAACTGTTAGCATGAATATCATAACTTTAAACTTTTTTTTTCGACATGATAATATGCTGTTGGCTGGAAAAAGCGTTTATAACTTCACAAGGCAAAGAGGGCAAGCTTTTAAGGTGCTCAGCCAGCGATTTATAGGTTGGGTGGCAACGCAAGGGCACACCTGTGGGAACAAACCACGACTAGCAAACAGCTAGGAAAAAGAACCTAATAGTGAACCAGCGTTTCGTAAGTGACTACTTGATTAGATAAACCGAAAGAAACTCAAGGCTACGTTGGAGAGAAACTGCGTAACTACAAACAAGTGCATAAATGTAACTTGCAGATGAAAGTTCGCATAATTTTGATATTGCTGTGCGATTATTATTTTTAATCGCAAAACAAGGAAAACACAATTTACTTGAAGGATAGATTGATCATGCATGCTTGTCAAGATCGCAGGTATGTGTACAGAAAGATTTATTTGAATAGTTGTCGTTTATGTTATCTTGGATTTTAATTTTCATTTCAACGCCTACAATAAAAGGATGCAGACGTCCTATAGTATTAAACAAACCTAATCGATCGCTTCACAAAATATTATTTAATAACACTTAGAGCTTAAGGCAGTGATTATAATTTTTACAAGCTTTCAAGTATAATCCATTGACTAATAAAAATAAAGACAGAGTTCGTACTCTACAAAGAACGCAATAGGGATTCTTTCTTCCTTAGCTGTCTATCAGCAGGATTTGAGTTTGATATATGCAACGCCAGTGAGACGCACATAAACATGAAATTTTTTTTTTTGTTGAGTTTGTTGAGCACGGCTATATCTCAATATTTTATTACTCAATGGTGAAACCTTGATTATTTGTTAACTTATAATACCCATAGAACGTAATTCATTTACTTTAATAAGTTCAAACAATTTACGTAACACGCAAGTTAAACTAGCATTGAATAACAACAAGATAAATCCTTAGACTAAAAAAAACAAACGATGCTTTACGCGCTCTACAATGAAGAATAATATAATAGGAAGACAGTTGTTAGTAGGCATGGATCAAATTATAACGAGGGACTTGCTTATTAGCTTTATCTCTTGCGCACATGTAGTATTGTCATAGTGCTATCTCGGTCTCAGTTCGCGTGATTTTCATTTATCACTGTTAAATTACCAATAATTTCATGTTTTTCCCAATTTTTTGTGAGTATCTCCGTGTATATTTTAATGGCGGCTCCAGACATGCGTCAAAAAGCAACGGCGAGGATTCCCGCGAATTCTCGAACTTTCATCGTTTTACTCAGTGGTTCAATGTAAAGAAACTCGTTGATCCTTTTTTTTTGGATCAATCTGAATCTTTTTTTTTTATTCAGAATAGATTACAAGGCGTGAACTCTACGAATTGAGAGCCTAAAAACAACATCGCCCCGGTGCATATTTCTCTAAACAATCTTTTAACGCATTTACTCAATTTCCATGTAAAAAAATTACATTAATTTGTATCCATCAATACATCTACTAAAAATCTATTCCTCAGCCACCTATACAACATTACATAAATACAATTTATTTTGTGAGCGAGTATATACGAGTATGTGAGTGGTTAGAAAATCTTAACATGCGCGATGTAGATTATTTTAAAATATTAAAATAAATTATGATTTTAACAAACAAAGATGCATTCTATATTTTAATAAGCGAATGTATAATTTTGTATTGATTATATTCAGTGTTAATAACTAACATTAATAAATATTTAAAATTTTGAAACAACACATAGATAATTTTAATTAAAAGTGTAGTTTTAATTAGAAGTCTTTGAAATAAAGTTTTGCATTTAAATAAACAAATCATACTCTCTACTATAACATTTACCGATGGTGGATTGAACAAATAAGCAATAAAACGACGAGTAAGTAACAATCGATTACTGATAACGCTAATAGAAAGGTGCAAAATGTATAAGATTGACATAAACTTTCAGAATATCGCGTCAACACGCGATGTTCATTCCATACAATTTGCACTTTTGTACCAGTTTTATTACTTGTGTTTGTTTAGGACTTCAATAATGAAAACTCTATACTCACGCTCACCCACATTACGGATATTCAATACACGAGTTTAGAGCCTCCATAAAACTTAAACATGGATCGACAACAATTTAATGCGAATTTCATTCATCCTCACTTATTAGGATTGTTGAGCACGGCTATGTCTGTTTTTTTTAGTCTAAGTTTAAATATTTTTAAGACAATGATATGATTGCTATAAATATTTCAACAAAGCATCATCCGTCATTTGTGCATGATATGTGTTTTAGAAAAAAATGTTATTCTTTACAATGAAACAACGGTGCGGTTTGTATAACGACATTTATAAAATATAATTTCTCAGTATTCTGGAAGTATTCGAAAGAAGTAACTAATCAGAAATTAATAATTCATTAGAAATATTGAGACGTAAACTCAAGTCTAATCAGCGCCGGATTAAGCAAACGTGAAATTTTATCAAGAAGCCCGTATTTCACTTTAGATTCTTAGACTTTAAAGACATTTAATTAAATTAAGTTTAAACTTATTTCACTTGGTAAAAAATCATCTGTTAAAAGTTAACTCTTCAAATAAAATCACTTCACATCGCTTAATGTTTCTCGTCAAAAAATTAAGCTCAACCAGTTGATCTGGGTGAATGGTGCCGGAGCAATTGCTATTGCTAATCCGAGACTGGACCTGACTTATTTTATTTTGAGATAGGATTTTATAAATAAAGTATATTTTATAAATAAAGGATTTTATAAATAAAGTATAAGAATATGGCAACCCGAAACGTAGTTTCATGCAATGTACAAGAATCGCAAAAATATCATATCACAAATCCTTCATTTGATACTAATGCCAAAGTAATTGAGCTACACATTGATTATCTAATTAAACGAAATTGATTTTTCTAATATCAAATTATTGTGTTAGAAGTTACTATAGTCCTTCATTCGAACATTTTTCTAAACATCAAAAACCTACTCAAAACACTATTCAACATAATGATAAAATTAGAACACATCTTACAGATTTTGCAAATGTATTTGAACATAACAAACTGAATAGTATCTAAATATTTTAAAAATATAATCAATACCACAGACCACAGTTTATAAAAGTCAGTGCTACAGAATTATGTCGATAAATATCAAATAATTTAACCCAGTAAATTGAAGGTATAATGAATTTTGTAGCTTTATTGTTATTTATACTGTGTTCTATCCATATTACTTAAATTAACTTTAAAAAGAGTCAAAACTTATTGTACATTGGAATGACTCTTTTTAAACATGAGAGTACAGGGTTTTGATATTTACCAAAATTATATTCTTTTATATTGATTACGTAACTATAATTTGCCTATAATTTCAGATTAATCATTGCTTAAATGTAACTTATAACATTTTTAAACCACTACTAATTCATTTAAAACAATTTTGTATCATGTCAGTTGGTTTTCAAAAGAATAATTTCTGTATTCACTTTTCAAACTCAAGAAAACATAAATAAAACAAGAAAAATAAAGTAAAAACAAAACATTTATTTACAGAAATCATTAAAACAGGTTTCATTTACGATGATATGGCACAAGATTGAAGTACACGATTCGAGGCGGTCGAGATTCTCTGTCACAGTTTGATTCGACGAATAAATGCGAGTGAGAAGCGATGATGGGTAAGGTAGCGGGTGACATGACAGATACGATTGTGAAGCTAGACCACAAGTACATTCAGATATTCGACTTAGCTTTTGACGTCAAAGTACAGTTGCTGGGATGTCCTCCTCCTGTTATGAACAATCGGTATAGAATTAAGCAGAAATCAAACATCTGTCTCTCGCCCACTTTTGCAAGCGTATTATTTAATTCCCTATATGATCTTTGCTGGAAATTTCCTTAAATCTGAACACAGCCCTTTGGGATCTAGAATGAATCCCTTTTTATTGGTTCAAAATATACCTTAGCAACTGTTACTCCTAATATCTCGTTAAGTAAAATGTAAACAATATTTATATGTTGAAATCTCATCTAGCGTTTCTAAAGCTATATAGAATTTTATATCAGTAAATGTTTGAATATCAAACTATTCTTTCATTAGTACCGTATATTTAACATAGTTGTCCCATTGAAAGTATTCATCCTTTCCAAGACATATGAATACGTTTAAAAAAATGTTATAAAGTATTGGAAAATAAATGATTTTTTTTAGTGTCTGACATTCATTTAATATGGTTCATCTAAGGTACGATAATTGCTGATACTAGGTGCCTTATTTTATTGTAATGTTCTCAGACTAAGGTATATTGGGGAGACTTTATTAGAAATTCAGAATAACATTTAAATGGCCGTAGGATAATCCAATTATTAGAATTGAAATGGAATATATTATTAGAAACATTTATGTTCTACATGTTAACATTCACACTTTATTACATTCAAACATCAAATCCGAAAAAGGAAGTCGTTAAATAAACGTGTTAATTTATAGAGATTATCTAAATTGTCGTATTAATACTTCAGTAAGTTAATGGATTATTTCACAATGGGAAATTCCATGAATTGGGATCCCTTTCCACTAATGTAATACTCCTACTTATGCCAATTGGTCAGCAGAATGAACACAACAAATGCTAGGCCTTTAGCCAAGTTTGGACGATTAACGTTAGATTTCAAAGCTCTAGATATTGCACCTGTTAGTTTTGGCACAAATGTTATTAAACTTCTAAATCATGTAAACGTAGCAAGTTTATTCAAAAATCCATTCTCAATACTTCCTTTTAGTTACCCAGACAATTACATTGTCGTCGTAGACTGCCAGCTGGTCGTCTGCCAATGTGAGGTCGACAGGTAACGACCCACGTTCCTCTTTGGTTACAGGAGATTGTTGCATATCTCGCTGGATTTCCACCAACCGTTGATTCTAAAATTATATTTATATATTTATTATATAGCTGCATTAATAAACTAAAAGGTCTTATGAAAACTACTGGTGACCTAGATCAGAACCAGTTTTTAAGAAAATATTAACTGGGAGCAAAATTTTTTTTTTTTTTTAGGTTTATGTCATTGTGGCACTTCAACCCTATTGTGCTCAATACGCAGACACAACACTCGATTTTCAGAGAGTCACTGATGATTCAGCGTTAATATATAAATAAATAATTTCTTGGTATTCGTTGTTGGATCACAAAATACCGTGTAAGACTCCTTATGTCAAATAAACTGACAACAAGTTGGCTTATCACCGACTCTCTCGTATTTTTATTCTCTTCATATGCCAACAGCATGTGGTGATATTCATATAATTTCTCGCAAACGCGAAGCAAAAGTATCCAATGATTAATTATTTATTCTAGTGTTTAGTATCCTCAGTTACAGGTACAGTTATCTTACTTTAATTTGTTGATTAAATGTCGATATTTACCTCAATCTTGAGTCTGTTCAACAACTTGTCTCGTTCGTTCTTCCACAAATCACATTTCACGGTTTCTCTCTCGTCTAACACTCCCTTCATTTCAAGTTCAGCAATTTGCGAGTCCTTTTCACTGATAGCTCCTTCTAAGATGTCTTGACTGAAATCATTGTTATCAATTTCAAACAGAAGCAAACTATGTGAATTTAACAAAAATCTTTCGAACTAATTGCCATAAATAGTTAAGGAAATTTACTAACATTATATGTGATAATTGTCGCAACACTCTATCCTTCTTCTTTTGACAGTCCTGTAGTAATTCTTCGAGATACTTTAAGCGTTTTAACACCGACGAACAAGTTTCACAGTTTAACGCTGAAGCATTCTGAAGTGAACGAATACGTTGTTCCATCTTTTTCATCTGAAACAAAAATAATGTCATTATTAAATAACATTCTAATAATCTTCTATTTAATTAACACATTTGCTTTCTTCGTAACTTCTTTAATATATAAAAAGCTATATTGATAGTAAAATTAAAATTCTATTTTGTAATTCGATTTATTGTAATATTTCTTTGTGTATTTTATAAGTCACAGGAGTAACAACGTCTATCAATGTGACTTACATTTGAGATTCACCTTTCTTTATGTGGATTCAATATGAAATTCAAGTGTAAATAAAATATGAATAGAAAATACCTTATGCAAAGTTTCGATTCTCCTTTGCTCTTCTTCATAGAAGACTTTTTCTCTTTCAGCTGCTACCATAAAAGATTCCTTCAAAGCATCCTCTAGTTCCAATATTCTTTTATCTTTGGAATCAGATCCTGATGGTCCTGATTTTTTATTAACTATCTGTTCCAATTCATTTATTCTTTCATCTTTACTCCTGACTACAGCTAATAGTTGCTCGAATTCAGCTATATTATTGTTCTCTCTCAAAGCCTCTTCTAAAATCGATATGCAACGTTGCTGTTCAATTATTTTTGAATTTTTAATGGTCACTTCTTTCGTTAGATCTGTTATTTTTCTTGTCAATTTACTAAAGTTTGGTGGTTCTCTACTTTTATTACCACTGTGTAAAACATCCAATTCATTTGCGCTTCTACTAAACCTGCATTTGTCCAATCTATCCACTACCTTACCACTCTTTTGCAACTCAAAGAAGCTTTTGCTCCTCTTTATATTCGTCAGTTCCTGACTATCTGATATTTTTAATACTTCAGAGAGGATAAGCGACGATTCGTTCAACTCAATCTCTAAGTCTATTACTTTCATTTTACTCTCTTCCAACTTACATTTTAAATTATCTTTAACTGACAGCGTTTTCGTGAGATCCTCAATCGCTGACTTTTCACTCTGTCTTGCCCTGTTAAGTTCCTAACAGAAGGGTACGTAAGATGAAAAAACAAACATAAAAAAATTAAAACTATAATTTGAAAAAATGAACAACTTTTACTTAGATAACAAAATTGTTCAACAATATGAACCTAAAAATAATTCGAAATAGGTCAATATAGAACCTTTATTTATAGAAATGATATTACGCATAACAAGATCGAAGCTGGTTAACATTGACTAGTGGACAACTTACTCTTTCTATCTAGATACATGAATATTTAACAGTTTTACAATATGTGTTATATTATTTTTTATTAATACTTAAAAAATAATTCTCGCTGAACACGATTATTAAATTTTAACATTACTTAAATGTTAGATTTAAACTAGCTTTTGTCTTATTGTGTGCTGGTACAGTTTGATGTTTGAGTTTCATAAACACCGTTTTTAAATTCAACAATAATGGTCTGAACACTTTGTAATTAAAATATAATTAATGTTATAGAATTCTTAAAGCTTATCATAATATGTATAATGGGAAATCGTGGAGAACGGAATGGTCGCTTATTGAATTGTTAGAATCGACAGTTAAAGAAATTAAATGAAAAGAGTAAAGAAATGAACGACAGTCTTGGTGCTAAGGACTAACTTAGAAAAAGCTTTTGAGGAAGCCAGCGGGTCCGGCCTGGAGCGATGCATGAAAAGAAAAAGTTAATATCGTTAATATATTATTAGTACAATAAGATAGGTGTCACAAATTTTTAAGACAATTTAAAGTTCAACAGTCGCTGTACATGATAATGGATTCTAAAATTGTTTTCGGTAATAAATTGTCTTAAAAATTTAGTAAAACTTAACCGTTGATAAGCATTATTTACTGTATTAATTCCCTTTCATTAAAAAAAAAACATACATGTTTAGTAACTCGATAAACATTTTAAATCCAACCAATTCATGGAGTTAGAGTTTAGCAATATTCACATACTCTGTTTAAGTTTTGAATGACATTATTATTCAAAGGAATACAATTCAAATAATATTAACAGTAATCTTTGTAGTTAAAGTAGGTACGCCAAAACAATAATAGGCATTTTCATGTAAAGATTTATTTCTAAATTGAGGAATCATTAAAATAAGTTGTTAACTGTATATATAAATATTAATTGAATTAATATAATTTGGGCTATGTTAATAAGTTTCTATTAGTTTATATTTTTAATAAGATTATTTTAAAAATCATTATGAATATTTGTTGTTAGTAGTAGTTTGTTATAGATTTAGAATTCTTATTAAGAAATTATATATACATAATCATAATTAAATATCGATTTTAGTGTTTAAAATATTTTTTTAAATGAATATTATATAAACATATTGTCAATAATTTGCATTGTTTTATTGTTAATCTAGACCTCCGTATGAAAGAGTTTTAAGTTAGTATGAGATTTTTGATGTATAATTAGTTGAAGATTTCCATCACCTACCTCTTCTCTTTGTGCTTGTGCTTGTTGCTGACTTTTTAGTTTGGCTTGGAGGTTTCTTACAGATCTGTAATGGTTTATTTATTAGAAGAATTTGATTTGATGCCGTTTTTTTAAGTTTTTACATTTTATAAGGCCATGTATCCTGTATTACTTTAGACATTGTTATACCAATATTATAAGGAATTTCATAAAGTTTAAAACTTAAAGAAACTTTATCTTATTTATTGTATAGTGGTTATTTTTACATTTTAAATTTCAATTAGTTGTGTTATCTATTTTCAGGTCTTTTTTCTAAAGATATACCAAACATAAATGTATACTTAATTCTATTGTCAAAATCTCAATTTTATAAGTTATCAGCTCTTTATTTTAGATAAATAAAATGAATTAAATTATATTACTATAACTATTTTTACTTCTTTGCTACATCTATTCATCATCATCATGTCATGATCATTTATTATCTGTAAAGTAACTTACTGTTGCAAATCCATGATTTGTTTCTCTTTCTGAGCCTGCTCTTCTTGGGACATTTGCACTAACTGTAACAACCTCTCGGTCTCTGTTGTGAGACGTTTCGCTTCTTCTTTAGTCTGTTCTAACTGTTGTTTTAACTGATCGGCGTCCTTTTGTGATTCTGTCAGCTTACGGTTGAGGTCGGACACCGCTGCAGTACTTCCGCCAGCCTGAAATATAGTTATTTTGTTTTATATACATAAGGCTATGGGATCGCAGAATAATAACATGCATTTATATCGACTGTCAAATAATAAAATCACATACCTTTCTCAAAGATGCCTCCATTTGGTCCATTTGCTCTTTTCTCTTCTTTAACTGTCGATCTAATTCCGTCAGCGATTTCTCCTTCTCCTCCACATCTTTCCGCTTGTTTTCCCAAGTTCTTCTTTGTTCTTCAAATTGTTTTCTTAGATCTTCTAACTTCTTAAATTCTTCTTGCAACTGTTTCTTAGCATGGGCTGCGTCCTCCCCAGCTTTCGCGTTCTGAGTACCAGCTGCCTGGAGTTTCTTGTTCGCTTCGCGGAGGTCGAGCTGTTACCAGATACATCAGATTAGAGAGAATTAACGGTGTTATAATGTTTATTAGACATTACAAAAGCTTGTAAAAGCTACATGGCTATCATGTATGCTGTTGTCCATCGAAAAGCAAATTTTTACATAATAAATCGTGCAATATAAAAATTCATTTTGCCACAATAATCTTCAAAACAGTTTTTTTTTAATGATGTCGAACAAATAAAAGTCGCTAATTATACACAGCACAGTAGCAAACACGGCTGAAAAATACAAATAAAAATTAACATGTTTCAATATACATAAAGCGATTATTGCAATTTTCTTGCACCAAACATTTGGACCAACATTTACAGACAGACATAGGTTTTGGAAAGTGCACTAAATTGCCATGTAAGGTGCAACAATTTTGCTTAATTCGTAAACATTCATTCCCGTGATATAAGTCCACATTTAAATACTGCGATGATGGAACTAATAAAAATAAATACGAACAGTCATAATGAGGGGTTGGAGGATGCCCAGCGGGCTGTGGGTGACATGCTACTATACAACAACAATGTAAAACCGGCAAAGATGATTCCAAACCAAAACTAAACATGAACGTTCAACTCAAAATCTACTTGATAACACCGGTGCAATGATTTAAGCAGACGATTTCGAGGTTCAATCGAGACGGTATAACAAAGTTAAACTCAAATTGAATGTTCAAGTCTCAATTTAACCACGCGACAATCTGACAGCCGTTGGTCGCCGGGCGATCCTCCAACTGACCTGGCTCTTTTCCAATTCTTGAACAAGCATCTCGAGTTGGGACTGGCATCGTTCCCTCTCGACTGCAAGGGCTCGAGATTCTGCTTGCGCCGCTTCAAGTTGTTTCTGGACCTCGCGAACGTCTGAGGGGCCACGCGCTTGAAGCTGCTGCAATTGTTGTTGCTGCGAGTGGAATTGTTTCTCTAAAGACTGTAAGCGCTGCTGACATTCAGATAATGCCTTTTCTGCTGAAATCGCTTTAGTCTTTTCCGCTTCGACGGCAGCCCGCCATTTATCAAGTTCTCCGACTTTTTGCGCTTCCCTTTCAGCTTTCTCTGCTCTCTGTTTGATTGCGTCTCTTTCTTTGGTAAGGCCTTGGAGTTGCTGTTGCATCTTTGCAATCTCTCTATCACGACTTTCAAGGACGGTTTTAGTGCCACGTTCAGAGTCCTGAGCCATTTTCCTCTGTTCCTCCTTCAATCTACGCACTTCCTCGCGTTGTTTCTGCAATTCAGCTTCTGAAGCATTTAATTCTCTTTGGAAGTTAACCAGCATATCCTGAGATTTTTCTAATTGTGCCACTAACTGATCGCGTTCTATTGTCAGTTGTTTCGTGTCTGCTTCTAATTTCACTATCTGTTTCTCTATGGCATCAGCTTGCTTATCTCGCTGTTCCAATATTGACGCCATCTTTTCTCTATCTCTCACAGACTGAGCTAATTCTTGTTGAAGTTTTACCAGAGTTTCTTGTGTTCTATGGTCTAAAGTTCTCTGCTGCTGTTCAACATTTCGTCTTGTGTTTTGAATTTCAGCTCTTAATGCATCACGTTCTTGTTCTATCTGTCTCATTTCTAAAATAGTTCGTTCGAGGCGCTCATGCATTCTACCCAATTCATTTGTCATCCTGTCATATTCAACACGTGTAGTTTCATTAGTTTCTTGATATTTAGATAGATGCATTTGAGATTTTTCTAACTCCTTCGCTAAGCGCCCAGCTTCCATCTCAGTGGAATCTCGGGCTTGGATTGCTTTTTCTAATTTATCGCGAAGACGTTCGATTTCAAGCCTATCTTCTGTTCTAGCTTTATCCCCAGCTACTGCTTGAAGTTTCATCCTTTCAATTTGTTGTAATTCACCTTTCAGTCTCTCATTATCTTTATCTAATTGCTCAGAACGTAACTTTAACTTTTCACACCGATCCCTGAATTTCTCACACTCAATATGAGCTCGCTCCAAATCTATACGCTGTTTTTCTAATGCTGCATTAAGCTTAGTCGTTTCACTCTTAGACAATTCTAATTGGATGTTCAACTCGTGGAATTTTGTTTCCGCTTGATCCTTTTCTGCTTGTAAACGTTGTATATCAGCTTGCGACGCCTCATATCGCTCACGATGCTTGTCAACTTCTGCCTGCAGTCTATTTAGTTCATTGGTCCATTTATCCTGTTCGAATTGGTATTTACCTCGAAGATTCTCGACGCGTTCAAGCTCCGAGCGCAGACGTGTTACTTCTTCTTCAGCCTTGCGAGCTCGTTCCAGGTCTATTGTAGTCTTCTCTAATCTCGTACGAAGGCGTTCTAACTCCAGTTTAGTCCGTTCATGTTCTTCCTTCGTGTCATGATACTTTCCATATCGTGCTGCATATCTTTCAGCTTCTTCTCGTGCTCCGCTTGCATCTTGTTTTACTTTATCTAACTCTGCTTGCACTCTCCTCAACTCTGATGAGACTTTGTCATGTTTGTCGTACATTTTTTCAAGCTCTATTTGTACTCTCGCCATTTCCTCTTGCGTTTTTTCATTAGAAGCTTGCGCTTTACCGCATTGTGTCATTGCTCTATCGTATTCAAATTGTAGTCTTTCGTTATCAGCTACTAATTTTTCCTTTTCAGCCTGGAGCCTACGTAATTCTATCTGGCTTTTTTCGTAGCGATCCCGGACCATTTCTATATCAACACATAATCGGTCCATATCCTCTTTAGCTTTTTCCTCTTGTTCTTTGGTTCTACCTAGCTGTAAAGATGCTCTGTCATACATTTCCTGTAACCTAGCCAATTCGTCTTGAAGTTTTCTTTGATCGTCTCTAGATTTAGTCGCTAGATGTACTTGTTTTTCTAATTCTAGCTCAAGGCGATCTTTATCTGCCTCCAAAATATCTATCTTATTTTGAAGTCTGTAAATTTCATTCTGGGACCTGAAATAAAAAAGTTATGATGATATGTTTAATCATAGAATTCAATTTAATTTACATAAATATAATATTAGCACAAGACAACAGCAAAATATAGTGTACCTATCATACTTTTCGAGAATTTTTTCGTATTCTTTGTGCGCAGTTTCCTTCTCTTCTAAAGTCTTCTGGGTAGAATATAAAGCCTTATCTAACTTCTCTTTCAATATTTCCAATTCTGTCAGCGCATCATCTCTTTCCATCTGTAAAATCAAATAATTCACGTTATACATACATTATAATGATGTAGCAACCATTATTTATACCCATTCCCACTAACTTCAAAATTAGCTTTCGACTAGCCAACTTGTTGAACGTGGCATTTAGCTATTTATCGAACGGCTGAAAAATCTTGTTGAGTAAAGCCAATTAATTAGGCTTTCCACAGATTCCGGCTGCGTGGATGGGAATTCTCTTCGTGCCCCTCCACAACCTGCCAGACAAAAATTAGGTAGAGCTCTCATTCAATTCGTCTATTAGGTGGTGACATGTTTTATTCTATTATGTATTATTATTCTATTAAGTAGGATCTACTTTATACATCTCGACCGCCAAAACGCAATTATAGCGGGTCATATACTATCCATGTCGATGGACCCTCGGCGGGCTGGATTAAATACTTTCGCGGGCCGGAATTGACCCGAGGGCTATACTTTACAGGTTTCCAGGATACTTACGTGTATATTGTCACAGGAATGCTACGCGAGTAGGACATGCGTAGGGACCAACTGAACTAGTGTTCACTCGCATTTATCGCCTGGGTATGCTAATAGAATTTGTCAACACCCGAAGGACATGTATAAGAAGAACATTCCCATACACGCATCCCAATCCATTCCGAAGCAGCCTTGAGTTTCTTTCAGCGTTTGTTCTCAAGGTAGTCGCTTCCGAAACGCTGGTAGATCACCGTAGGATCTTTCCCTGGCTGGTCGTCCAAGTCAAGGTTTGTACCCACAGGGATGCCCTTGCGTTGCCACCCAACCCATAAATTCTCTGGCTGAGCACCTTCAGTGCTCGCCCCCTAAGCCTAGTTGAGTTGTAAAGATCTGTCTCGGCCAATCAAGATTAGTTCGTCCAAAAACGCATCCCAGTTTAGTCATAGCTTTTGGCGCACTGGGTCCTAGTAGTGGTTTTTGGGCCTAGTTATCGGTGGCATATATTTTGTTATTACCTGAATATATTTTGTTTTCCTCTATACTGTCTCTCACTAGTGTCCTCGTTGTCGGTTTAGAACTACATTATGATAAGCTTGCATTTAATGCTGCTTTATCGGAATACACATCTATACAGTACCTGTCGTATTTCTTGGTGCTTCTACTGCCTGCTGATGTTTCCTTTGATAAAATACTGTTCTTCCTATAAAGTGTGTCAATATCGTACCGTTAGCTTCTGGTGCTGTTGATGAGCCTTCTCCCACCGTTCTCTCAGCACGTCAAGCTCGGTGGCAGCACTATCTCGGTCGCGAGCAGCTCTGTTGGCAGCAGCTGCGGCAGCCTCGGCTCGTTCGCGACAGCTGGCTGCCTCAGCCAGGGCGGCATCTCGCTCCTTCTGTATGCGAGTCACAAGAGCCTGGAATGCAAAGGATAATTATTAGTAACGCTCAAGGATCTTCGGGATTCTGATAATCAGGCTCTGTGATGGCCTAATGCATAAGGGACCTGTACTCACGTGTAGAAGCGCGAGCTGTTATATATTCAAATTCCCACATACGTACTTCTGGACTTTTCAAGATTAACGGATTTAGGCAATATATAGTAACCGATGTAGGAAAATATCGTAGGGATATCCACATGGTATGCAATAGATATATCATGTGTAAACGGCGATCAGCTGCGTTACTGGTCACGTTGGGCACGATATATAAGAGCAAAATGGATACAGCCACTAATATATCTCTATTCACTCCAAAAGAGATAGCGTTACATTATAATATTATTATCATTTCTGAAGTGGTATGTGTGCTTAACTGGAAAACCAACCATTTATTTTATTTTATTTTCAGGAAAACAAACAAAAATATATAAACAATAAAAAAATTAACAAAAAAGATATATCAGCCAGCAAATTTCCACGAAAAAAGTACAAAACAACAATCAACCTAGGAGATACACAATAATAAGAGAAAATTAACCAATCATATAAACAAAAAAATAACTACGATTTTTTTTCTCACCTATTTCATTCTCACCTAATGTACAAGCCACAATTTCCACATCATAAAAACAAATAATGAGATGGATCAAAACATTGAGCGTTGAGTCAACTATCTGACTTCTTCAGACTGTATTTTTGGCAAGTTGCCACATAACTTTTCATGAGTTAGACGAATCAATGTAGAAAATATTTTTACTCCCTATTAGGGTCGGACCGAAGCTTCGGCTGCAGTTTCGATCTCAGTTAGCTTTTGACAAATTGCAAGGTAATTTTAATAATGTCTAGAAATTGTTTAATTTAACATGCATATTATTTTTGATTATATAATAAACAACAACAAGTTAAAAGTTTTTATAATTATCTTATTATTTTAAAATCATAATATCAATAGAAAATACTTAAATTGTGATAGAATTAGATATCGTTTCAAAACTTTACCAAATTTATCATTTTTTGACCGAAGGTGACAGAAACCTTTGCTCGCAGAAAAAAACCCTACCCTATAAATAATTTATGACCGCGTGAGAGACTTTTACTCCAAGAATAAAAGTAAGCAATATAAAACACAGACCACGGTACTGTATCGCATGAAGCCTCATTTTCATTACCTAGTCGACCGAATATTTCGAATAAATGGCTGTTCTGTCGACGATTACTTAGAACAAAAAAAAACAATTAATATTTATTTATAAATACTGATTGGTATCAGCTATTTTAAGTTTTTAAAAACGAACTAGGTATATCTTCATGCGTGTATTACGCTAAAATTACTGAATCAGTCATTGCAGTTTTTCAAAATATTTTCCAACGGTCACCATGAGCTGTTTGGTCATGATTAGATTGACGTTCAAACTTTGAACGCGAGCGGTTGTATTCATTGTTTCGAACATGGACTTCTGGACGTGTTATCCTTGTTTTTTGGATTCATGTTGGGTCCGGATAGCGATAAGATGCCCGGACGGCAAAGTGCTGTGGGAAATTTGTTATTTTTCTGATTGACGTGCGCCTCGCTTGATTCGTTGGCTTTGACGTTAATCAGAAACTACCGAATATTAAAAATTACTAACGACGAGCTCAAAAGGACTTGAATTCAGAGCCATAAAATTTAATATTAAATCAAAAGTAATTATTAATCTGACGGAACCGAGATATTCATTGAGTAATATATAATGCTAAGCAATACAATATGATGGTCTTTACACTTGGATACCGTGGCCAGGACTTAATTCGACAAGCCGTTCTACCATCTCAAAGAGTCTAGATATTTCCATTAAAGTCGATTGAATAGAAACATAGTTGGGCAAAATGTAATCAAATTAATAAAAATGATTACGATTACATTTTACGTTTTTTTACCATTAATATGACTGCATTTTGCTCATCTATGTTTTAAACACTACAGAATCCCAGATTGCATACACATTTATGATTTATTAATGTTTTAAATCGATTTAATTATGATTACAGAGCAAGAAACTTAAAATTACGACTACATTTTATAAATTTTAATCATTAATCAGATTACATTTTGCCCATCTTTGAATAGAAATAGAGGATATCTGGGTCTATCCATAGTAATCACTATTATACATTACATTGTTCAAGTTTTTTTTTACATTACAATAACGGTATGGGTCCTGTGGTGGCCTAGTGGATACATGACCGGTTTACATGCACGGCAACGCGAATGGTCGTAAGTTCGAATCCCGGCACATACCTCTGGCTTTTTTTAGATAACATATGGATTTAAGCAGCACATGCTCAACGTTGAAGGAAAAGATCACGAAGAAACCCGCATGACATCTAATAAAAATGGCATGTGTACTAGTGCTGTGAGAACGGCGATCATAAGCGGTACTGGTCACGTTGGGCACAACATATAAGCGCAAAATAGATACAGCCACTAATGTATCTCTACTCATCCAGTAAGGGATAGCGTGACGATATATTATTAACGTTACTAACTATAGGCTTATTCGAGTTAAGCGGGGTAGTTTTATCAATGCCGCCGCGGTTAAAGTTTCGGACTTACAATAATCGTATAATAAATTACCTAGCCAAAAGCAGACATAAATTCAGTCTCTTTTATCTACGGTCTTCGATCGCTTGTAACTAAGCGATTGGTATCGAACCTCAATTTATTTCAATAGGAAATCGATTTTAGTAATGTTTCAGATAGAATTTTGTTTCAGCGTTTCACGAAGAATTGATGTAATCTTTGCCACGTTTTACGAAATCTGTTTTTTATAGTACATCGGTAATGTAGACTGTAATTGGTTTGGAGGCAAAACCAACTGGGACTGTAGGGAAGCTGTTGAATATGGCTGAGAGTTTTAAACGCTACTTTGTATTTGCTTACCCTGTAGTCAAACACTATAATGGTATTATATAACATTTCATCTGTAAACGTTTTTTCCGGAATTTCCGTATGTAAACGAGGGTCTTTCGCGTCCTGGTGTCTTTTCACTCCTTTAATGCAGTCAAAAAATTCTGAAAAATCATGCTACTCTTCAAAACATTAATTTTGAAATACCAATTGAATACCCTAGTACATTAGGGACAGAAGGGGGCGCCCGCCGCCCCGCTATTTAGCAGGTATAAATAGAAATTGATTTTGTTTGAACACAAGATGATCCCCGTTTACAGAAATGTTAATTTATGTTAAATATCGTCATCAATTCTTTCCCCTTGGATTAGGCCCTACGAATACTCAAGCTATACGCAAGTTCCTATGATATGTTTAGTTTTTTGCAAAGACGAACTTATTATTGAGCAAATTATAAGCAAAATTACTCTATATATAGTTTAAGAAGCGCTTGCTTTTCGTTGTGTGTAAAACAAATACACTTGACATTGTGTCTAAAGATATGAAAAACTGTGAAATCACTGGTGATCCATAGGGATAAATGATAATCACACGGACCGAGACTGAGATAGCGTTACAAAAATATTACGCGTGCGAATGAGATGATACTAATCGCAGGCTCGACTCCTGTTATAATTTGTTCCATGCTTAGTCGCCTCGCAAACTGTTCTGCGCGACATTTTAGACCACGTATAGAAACAACAAGAACAAGGTTGTTTCATTTAGACTAGTAATCCGACATCGCACTATAGTGCAAGATGCCGGGGATCGAATAACGGCTCCTTACGTGAAATCTAATACAATATGTGGCTAGAAGACATGGTGGCAAATGGAGCTCTTAATTAAATATGTGGTGGTTCCGATTAAGTAAGCGAAGTGTCGGACGTCTGGCTACAAGATGGGTGAACGGTGTGGTAAGTTTGCGTACCGTAACGGATAAAGTTGACAAGGGATCGAGGAAGGTGACATAAGATGAAAGAGGCTTATACCCGGCAGTAAACAGAATCGGGCCATTAATGATAATGACGAGTCGATTATAATAAACACCGACGAAAATTAATTAGGTCAGACTATAAATAATAACAAAAACCAAAATCATGTAATAAAAGTTACTGCAACAAAAATGTTTATGTGAATCAAACAGCTAGGAATCTCTAAAAGAGTTAAAGCAATAAAACCGTTTGTTTCTGGCCCATAAAATGCAGAAGACTATTTATTACAGCATAAAAGTCACTTCGAGGTTGCCGCCACTACGTCTAGACCAGATGTTTCAGCTTACATAAGATCCGGTCTAGACAGATTGGCGAATCTCATATTAATAATTTATACTACATTCCACTAGACTCCAAGACACTGGATGACCTACATTTGCATTATTTATTACACCCTTGCTAATACCTCTGCCAATGACTCCTATGAAAGCTAACAAGGATAAATTATTTATTACCACTCAAGATGAATACTTTGGAGTTATGAAATGGACCGAATAGAGTTTTCCCCGGGGCCATGACACGGGGTTCTCAAATAGGGCAGTGATTAAAGTACTTCTTGATTGACTCTCTAATAACACAATGCAGGTTCCGTTCCGGTAGCTATTTCCTATCAGATTAGGTATCAATTTGTTTGCCAACAAAAGTAAAAAAACCGTAATGTAATGAGAATTATTATAATGTGGAGTCATCAATGTGGGTTCACTTCGGGCGTGACCAGGCAGGTTGGTCTCACCAATTATGGATGACTGGTCTCCACCGCTTGTGGGAGACTAGCCTCTACTGCTTGTGGGAGGCGTAGGTTATTGAAAGACAACTTGGACTTGAATCCTCTTTATTACTTATTTAGCGCATGTTATATAAAATATGCTCGACTTAGAACTGTATATATTACTGTATATGTATACTATATACTGATGTAGATACTGTATATATTACTTATGAACTGTTAATATCCTTAGATTGCATTAAGTGCATAAAACTTCCATTAGCCTTGTATTGCATAAATGCGTCACCGATAATAATAACGGATAATTGAAGTAACCATATAATGCATGATAATATTCTCAAGAGCTACATTCTCTAATTCCACCAGTCTCATTTTATTATTATTAGGCATGAAGTTGATAAGTACCTGTATTCTGCTATTTCATTTTTGTAAATTATTACTTTTTGTGATTAAGATAGTATTTGTCCAGACGATTTTTAAATTGGTTCACATTTAAAGCTGAGTTTACGTTTTCTGGGAGATCATTCCACTGTTATCTGCATTCATCTAGTTGTTTCTCTGTATTCTAACCAATTCATTCGAATATCTTACCTGAGCTTTTTCGTGCTTGTCATGGAAGCGATCTGCATCAAGTTGAGCTGTATCTCTTTCCTTCTGAAGCCTTGCAGCTTGCCCAAGAGCTTTATCTAGCTGAGATTGTATGGATTCAAAGTCGTATGCTTGCTTCTCGCGGTCTACTTGAAGCTGTCAAAGAAAAATACGTTTTTCAATCATTTAATAAAGAATCTCGGAGTGGAAGATTAACGATTTCGCCGTCGATTACCTAGATTCTAGGTTCTAGAAGATGGACAAACTTAATTAAATTACTCTATAAGGTGTTCCCTTATAGAATACACACGCCATGCCTCTAATAGAAATAGATGAAGGCGTATCGTAAAATGACGTATATAGCTAAAAAGAAGAATAATTTTAATTAAGATTTGACATTTTAATTTTAAATATGATTCCACTCATAAAAAATTTATATTACACTGCTGTTTATAAAAATAAAACCTTTTCGAGAGAACTAGTATCCTACATGTTGCGCCATGTAGTAGGAACCTCAGAAAATTACAAGATTGTTCGAAATAGACTTTATTTTCATCCTTACTAAAAAATTAATATCAGATCATATCATATTTTTCTTGTAAGATCATTCTAAAGATATTTGTTTTTCTATGTTCTGTGTTTTTTGGTACAAAGTTATAGTAGACTGGCTATTTTATGACTATAGCTCTACCATTCTGAGTGATAAGCTTATGTTACAGGTGAACTAGAATAGTTGCGTATGAGCTAAAAGGTCTAAACCAAAATATTGGATAATAACTTGAATATACTAATTAAACCATTCTCTATTAATATGTTTTACTTGCCTTTCTCATTTCAGCAGCAGATTTATCTAGTTTTTCTTGAAGCTTATCAATTTCCGAATGTGCAGCATCTAATGAAGCTTGTAGTTTGTCTTGCTGAAGTTGGGCTTTACCAAGTGTTGCTTGAGTGCGTTCCAGTTCCTCTCTTGATTTATCTAATTCTGCAACAGCCTTGTCTCTTTCGGAATGAAGCCGGCTTATCGAAGATTGTAAGCTGATCAAAAAGAAATAAACAACATTATAAAATACAATTTAAAAAAAATATATAGATAGATATATCAGTGAATATTTAAGTTACTCTAGTTTTTCTAGTACTTAAAGTAGACAGAAAGTATATTTATATTTAAATTATTTTGAATTCAAACATATGACATATTTTTAATACTTATATGTAATCATTTATAGGATATAATTTATCAAATTATATTCCTTAATTTCCCTTAATTATTATAAATGATTATATAGTATTAATTCAAGTTCTTTTACAATATTTGTATGTAAAAACCTGTCCAAAGTATAGTATGAACTCACCGATCGTATTCTTCTTTTAGACTATCTTGTTCAGTTTGTGCATTTTCAAGCTTAGCTTTCAGACGGTAAACTTCTCCTTGCGACTTCTCTAACTTGTCCTGCAAGGCACTGGCTTCAGACCTAGCCCTTTCTGCGTCGGCTTGTGTCACTCTCAGTTCCGCTAGAGTTCTCCTCAACTCAGCAGCGCTCTTATCTGCCTTTTCTTGTATTCTATCAAGTTCTTGTGATGTAGTCAACGTGCTTCTACCAAACGTCGTCTGAGACCTTTCTAGTTCGTGTTTTAGCCTTTCGTTTTCAAGTTCAAGTCTAGCTAAACGTTGCTTGGCTGCTTCCCAGTCTGCCCCAGACCTGCCAACTTCACTTGCAGCTTTATCTAATTCTGCCTTAGACTTGCCAAGTTCAGATTGTGAGCTCTCTAATTTAGCTTCAAGTCTATCTTTCTCAGCTTGAGCTCTTTCGAGGCGAGCACCAAGTTTTTCCACTTCGCTCTCCAAAGCGTGTAGTTTCATTTTGTATTCAGCTATTTCTCTTTCATGTAATTCTCTCTCTTCATTTTTCTCGTGCTCAGCCCTATCTCTTTGTTCTCTTAATTGCTGTATCTGTTTCTCTTTGTCTCCTATTACTTCTTCGAGTGAGGAAAGTGCCCCTTCAGAGGAACAATGGTGAGCTTGCATAGCATTCAGTCTAGCTCTAGCCATGTCAACTTGATTATCTTTTTCTTTGAGAAGATCCTCTAGGTTTTCAATCTAAAATATATACGTTAGTCAAATATTATTTAGTAAATTCAATGAAATACATTAAACAATCAATTATAAGAAAAATAAAATAAAAAGAAACATACCTTGAACAAATTAAAAAATAATACCAAAACTAACAAATCTTTAACCTTGATTATAGAATCGCCATTGAGACAAGACTACAAGCCGAGTTTAAACAAAATGAACGAAATAAAACACAATAAACACAAGCTTTACAAATAGACACTACAAAAGAAGCATAAATAATTATACAGAAAGAAGTAAATTATGAAATATAAATTACGGACTTAGATCGGGTAGAATACATTAGGTACTTAATCGATTATAAATAAAATTATACATTATGTAATGAATGTCACACTTTTTCGAGAGGTTTGACAATCGACTCTATATTCCGAGTTGTTAAGGAAAACGTCACTTAAGTTTAATTTATTATTTTTTTAACACAATACCACCATAATGCTTTCAGAGCTCGTAATAATAGGGTTACTCTAGCATAATAAGATTTCAAGCCGATACACAAATAAGTTAATTCCGTCTTTGTACAAAATAAAATGGCTTGTATAAGGATCTCAGGTAAAAATTTGTTTAAAATCAATCATATTTTCCTGTTTGCGGACAAAGAAATATCGTTCAAGTATTAACTATAGTAGTAATCATTTGACATTACACACGTTATTTGCTAGAGAATTAAGTAATGTTAGCTTTAATTTTATAAAAAATGGTTTATTTTATTTTTAGGATACTTTTACATATTATAAATATAGCTTTAATCACAACGCTAAGGTTAGATACTGAAAATTTTAATCTTTTTTGTTATGTAGAGTTTTAAAACAGCTTTGGGCGTATTTATGCTTTAATAAATATGCAATTTCTACTTAATTATGACGGAAGTATAAGCAAAAGTAATTTAATTCCTGTAATAATTTACCTTAGGGCATAAGCTTAGCAATGTTTTCTCTTTTCAATATGTAACCAATCGTATTAGTAATTTGATTATAAGGAACAAAAATGAATAAAAATTAAATATTCAATTTCTATTTACAACATTAAAAGTTTTAAATGTTTTGGAAAAATTAAAGTAAATCAATAAAATTTGTAGAGATCACACTCTATCCATGTATTTGTATATTTTATAGATAACTAACTCACTTTGATGATGAATCGAATTAGGCCGCTGACAATTAACACGGTTGAGTGAATTTAAACGATCGAATGCTTTTACGATTTTAACCAACGATTTAAAAGGTACAGACGAAATTTATAAAACTTTATGTAACTGTGGAAATAATCTTACCAAATACTTAACCGTTATCACTATTTTTCTTTTAACTATTATATAATCCCAAAAATAGTTCCTATAGAATGCTAAAGGTATTCTAAGATTGGTACTTTCATAGTAATAAACAAAATCTTCCTTTGATATTGAAAACAGTTTAAATGAAAATACAGAAATACGTTTTCGTTATTTTTCAACTCCTATCCCACTATATTAGATGCTTTTGAGGTAAACCGCCATTATTCCCGTAAACACTAACACTGGTAGCTATTATTATAATGCGTGTTATCATGTTTCCTTAACTACTCAAACATTAAGTAGATTCTTTTTAATTAGCACATTATTATTGGTTAATATGATTGATAATAATAACAAAATAAATTGAAACATAACAGAAGACTTTATTTAAAAAATAACAATTATTATCAGATAAATATTGAAAATTTCGTTGTTTGCATTTTCTTCAATTTTGTACAGACAACTCTATTCATATAATATACAATAGGTAAAATAAACAAATACTGATAACAAAACTACAACAACAAAAGCTTAAATTAAAATAGCAATAAAAAAACAATACGGGAAAGAATGGGTTAAACATTTATAATTCAGCTTAACTACCTATCGATCCCTTGCTGAAACTAGGTCTTTGGATTGTGCATGAAGAGCCAAAGACTCACTACATCCATAATTAAAACGCCTTACAATATCTAGAATGTTTGGGTCATTGCTCTTTTTAATTATGCATCTTTAAATGAAGATGTAAAAGAAGACCGATTTTCATAGAAGTACACATAAAACAAATCCTCGTTTTATACCAATCATAACAAATTATCTTTGTGTAAAGAAAGACAAAGCTTTTTGCACATAACTTTTTGAACATAAGAATGTTCTAGAATGGAAGTAAGATTAATTGCTTGCTTGCAAGTGTCGCTGATGCATGTAAGTAAATGTTCAGCTAACATGCATCTCTAATTCTGAAAAACTTGTAATTATTTTTTCGTTGAATGCAAATTATGAAGGATGTTCACACCAAAAACATCGAAATAAATATAGACAATGAATGTTCTTGCTGTAGTGTCTTCATTTAGTATAAATTTCCTTTATACGCATAATTATTTGTAGCAGTACTGGTGAAACTTCTCTTTTCATTAGGTAGATCAACTGTAACTTACTGTTTTCAATAGCGCTTTGGTTACTGTTAGCATCTAGGTAGATATTTTTCCTTTTAAACAAATAATAGCTTAAATTACATCAACCAAATATTGAGCCCTTACCTTTCTTTGCAGCACGTTGATCTTTCTATCCTTGATTTCTGAATGGTCCCTAAATTCCGCTAGTTCGTGAGCTGCTTGTAAAGCAGCAGCTGTTTTCTTTTCTACCAGTCTGCTTTTTTCGTCTAAACGGGCTTTAAGTTCTTCAACCTTTAAAACAAATGTTACTGTACCTCAGATTCCCATGATTATTCATATTGGACATGATAATCCATTTAAAATTATCCTGATCATAGATTATTTAAGTTATTTCATAACTTATTAAAACTTTAGCTCAACGTTATTCGACTAAAAATATGTTAACCAGAATATCTAATAAAGTTATCCCTTCATAAATAAAGGAATGAAATTAAACAAGGGAATAATAATTATCTATGTAAAGACATGTTTCGTATTTGTTTAATAAAATTTGGAATTACTTGAAGATTAAAGCTTACAGAATTAGAATTGATAAAGAATGAAGGTACTGCTTACGTCTGTTTGTAGCATACTGTAATGTTCTTCTTTAGCACAGAGAGACTCCTTCAGCACAGCGATATGTCTCTGATAATCCTGGTGTTGCTCCTCCAATGCTTTCATTTTGGCAGCCATCGCAAGAATCTCCTGGTCCCTTCGCTGAATCTCAAGCCGGAATTCATCCAACTGCCCATCATTCCATCCATCCGAAAGTCGATGTAGAAAATTAAATCAATCCAAAAATATTATTAGCAGCACACATAATGAAGACTCCACCAATAGACATCAAAGATAACTATCTACTAGGCAATAGTGATGGCGGAAATGAAACTGACTGAGAAAATTTCAAACTACTTGTTACTGTTTTTAATATGACCACCAAAGTTACTGTTAATGTATTAGTAACGATGTATGAAAAGCGACGCAAGCTAGATTATTATATTATTATTATATCACGAAATGTTTCCAGCACTAGTACTGAACACGATTGAATATCAAATGTGCTATGGAAGACATTTCGGCAATGCATGTTAACGAACATACATTGTTCCATTTACTTCTATATATAATTATGTTTACCATAATTTCATAAGATAGTTAATAACTTTAAATATAACTCTGGAAAACTTTCTAATTATAAAACTAAAGTAATATATGAAATGTCTACCTTCGATGAACGTGTAGAAAGTTTTCCAGATAACTTTAATATTTTCCTTATCTAAGTGAGTTGGAAATTCGACAGAAACCATGGTTAGATGCACGGGCGCCTACATTGTGATACATTTATCTACCGTTACTGTGAGAGACTGATGAAGAATGACCACTAGATGAGAGAGGTCGGGTCAGTGATGATCTAAGTTGATGTCGATGACAAGGTGACGCGGGACCAGGCCGGCCAACATCGAAAGCACAACATGACCAAATCATAAAAGATCAAGGAATGAAAACGTACTAGAATATTCGATGCTTCAACCTCCAGTCTTTTATACAGTCTATCTCTAAATCATATTTGGTGTCAACACAATCAATCTCACACGTTTCCTAACCTAGTACAGATTATAGCTATATAATGTCCGCTTCGACTAAGGCCCTAGTTAACAAAAATATTTCCATTATCTTTTCATTATTTAAGAATATAATTTATCTAATTTTAAAATATAGCATTTAACAACGAACAAGATTCACATAAAAATATAACGAGTCAACACAGTCGGCGAGGACTTCAGCTAAGTTCGGGGTTAAAGCGTTAAATTGACACGATTCCGGCGGTCGGCGTTTGTTTGCGGCGGCGGTCGATCGGCGCGGAGTCACAGCGTGGTCGCGCTACAGTAGGAGCCGTGGCGCGCTGGAACGCGCAGCGTGCGCCCGTCCTTCATGACCCGCACGTCGTTCAGCAGAAAACTTACTTGTCTCTTGAAGGGAGGGTCGGCCTTATCGTATAGCGAGGCGTGTGAGGGCGCAAGCGAGGGCGGCAGTGGTGGTGGTGACACGAGCGCGGCCAGCTCGCTCTCGAGCAGGGCCACTTGCCGCTCGAGCGTGGCGATGCGCGCCTCCTTGGTCTCGAGCACAGCGGTGAGTGTGGCTCCGGCACTGCCACCCGGGAGCCCAGCCGCGGCCAGCGCGCGCTCCAGCTGGCCCTGCAGCGCCCGCAGCGTGTCCGCCGTCGCCTTGAGCTCCTGCCAGTCACGCGAGACGGTCTCGGCTCACACGCCACACGCCCTACGTACGCGTCTCCCGCTGGGGCTGCGCGCCCCGACCGCGCTTCGCTCTACCGACGCGACGCAGCCCCAGGCACTGTTGCCAACTCGCACTCTATATACCTACGTTTATAACTAGGCTAAAGCTCTGTCTTCACCTAACCGATGAAGGCCACACTAGGAAAACTAAAATATTACAGTCAAAAGTCGTATACTATTCAATTTCACAAAATAATCAACTGGACAAACTCATTAGCTTTTTTTTGTCAAGAAGAATTGGCACGTATTATATAATAAGACTTCTTCTGTTCTGATTTTACAGGTACCAATCGTTGGCCTTTGTCGGGTTGATCAAGACGTGGCTTCAACTATTGTTCAGAATTGGCATCAGCGGCCCCAGGACAAGGCGGTACAACAAAACAATTTTGCCTCTAACATGATTAATGCTCAACAAAATATCCAATAATACAGTTTACGAGACGGTCTCCTCTAAGGTTCGTGTGACGGGGACATAATGAGCTGCTAAACATGCAATGTCGTGATTTTGTCGTGTTCTGTGTCTTATTTAAAAATTCTTGTAGTTTTATAATAAGGGCCGATAACGAGAACGTTTTTGATTTTTAAGTGTTGGGTTATTTTTGTAACGTTGACGTGTGGAAAGGAGAGGAATAAGAAAATAATATTGTGCCGGGGAACAAGCTCGTAGTGTGTAGATCGGCAATCGCGGAAGTGAGAAGCGAGAGTTGATAGAAAATTGTGTAAAGCCAACGACAGTGGTTGAACACTGGACACAGATGCTTCGCAGCAAACACATTCGGCTGAAGAGTAAAGTATTCAATGAAATGATACTATCAAGAGCAACACTAAGAGACACAGTGACGATGTTAAAGGTATCACAAAATAAAACGCCCATGTGATTTACTTTACTAGTCAAGTACATAAAGAAGCAAAGTAACGTGCACGATATACTATAATTAATGTTGCTTATAGCAAAATTTCTATAGATGCTTAAACTTCTATAAAAAAATATAGAAATTTTGCTACAAAAAGCATGCGATACACATATCAGAAGCGGTAATTACCTGTTTTTGTGCCATCGCCTGCATTTGTTGGAACATTTGTCGTTCCTCCTCCTTGCCTGAAAGCCATTCGCAGTTGAAAATCCATTTTCAGTACTCACAACAATATTATGGTATTTCCCTTGTCTACATACCCATCCCTTTGTTTTGCAGCATTTCGAGTAACTTTTTGATGCTCTCATCTCTTGCTTGTAATGTTTGTTTCTGTGTTTCAATCCTTAATTCCAGTTCCTAAAAGAGTGAAAGCGTTTTAAATACTAATTATAAGAAGACAGCCAAAGTAAAAGATTTTATACCATTAAACCATTACCATTTTTTTTATTTTATCAAATCCAAATCTTGAGTTAATTTGTAAGTATTCTAATGTTTTGTAAAATCCCTGTATGTTTTAAATAAAAAACATAGCTAATTCATCAGATATATCAAATATTTAGAGCTACAATGAAGAATAAAAACTTAAATATGTGTAATCAAAATGCTGTTATAAGCAAATCAAACCAGAATTTTACGTTGAATGAACTATCTCGTGTTCTGATGGACCATTGTGGCTTTAAACGGCTGAATTTTCAAGAATATAGTCTCTATATACATATACTTATATTATCATGCGAATGAATCCCCTAACAACTTTTGATTAGACGCCGCCTCCTCTTAAACTAAAAGTTGTGAACTAGAACCAAATTCTACAGACCTTGATCCTTTTGTGAGAGTTTTTCCCCAATTAATACTTGAAGAACTATCATAAACTAAAGAGAAAAATCTTTTAAATTCACATTATTGTTTTCTTTCTTAACAACACGTTGACTAATATTTGTCTCAAATATGCCATCAAAATTTGATAGCTCTTGTTTCATTGTACTTAATACAATTAAAATGATTTATGGGCATATGAAGCACAGTTAAGATTATTTTAAAATTTTTAGAGCGGCTCGCACTTGCAAATTCAATCTAGTTTAGGCTTACATAAAATACTTTTTGATTAAAGTGGTTTAATTTTACAACAGTGATGATTTAAACAATGGTTAAAAATTAATAGCGCATTCTTGCAAGCCAATACGTACATTTTAGCGCTAAATAACGTTTTATCTAAATTTAAACTAGATTTGATTCGCTAGTGCATGGGCGGCCCCTTACTTCTATTTCGTAACCAGGGTATTGTTTGTGAAAAGCAACGATATCTGAGACTTTCTGATCTTTTGGATTAAATAATGTTTCATATTTACTAGCAAACACATTTTACCTTTATAGTATCTCTCAATATAGCAATTTCTCTCTGTAGATGTTCATTTTCAGCGAAAAGCGCTTCTAATTGTTGCTGTAGTTCGGGAGCGGGCTGGCGCATTCGCAATCTCAGTTCTTCTTCAAGTTGTCGGACTAACATAGCTTGTTTCTGTAAAACAAATGTTACTATTATATTACCTATATCATTTCTTAGTTTTTTTTTATGATTAACACATGATACTTGCTGCGGTGTCAAGAACAGAGAGGAATGTCGCACTATCATACGATGAACGATATACTAAGGAAATTCGAAACTCTACACTGGAGAATACGATGCAAAAAATGGAATGGTTTACAGAAACACTCTTGACTATAACCATAATAAAGTAAAAAACAGAGATAAATGCAATAATACGCTTGACCCATAAATGCCAATTCACTCTTCTAATAAAGGCTCCTGAATTATCAGGACATAGAAAATCCAATCCACGGATTGTAGGTATAGGCTAAAGGAAAGACAGCTCAGCATATGCAAGAGGACTAGCTGAGCCACCCAGCGCTGATTTTTAGCAGACATCCATTTATTGTGTCAACGCGCAGAAAACAGTGAATTCAGTATAAATTAACAGTCCCTGAGGTGGTAGGACATTTGCCCAAACTGGATCGTGCTTACAATACATACTAGGTGTAAAATCTGTCATAGTGACTCGCCTTGGACTGTCGCGTTTCAGTATCAAAGTGCTTATATCCAATTGTTCATATAGCTAGAGACCTTCCGTCGTTGTATATATTGGCTGACATTGCGGTGGCGACTGTCAACGTATTTTCGTCCGTTGAAGGTTGTTGCCTTCTTAGACTACAATGTACTTTCTGTCAGGTCTTGAGTCAGTGAAAATAATATCGTGAAGAAGCAAAAAAGTCTCTAGAGAAAACAAAAATATTCACGAAATAATGGTGGTTTCCAAGATGGCATGTAGGTTTTTGTGATAGAATGAAAATGGAAAAAGGTAATAGAGCTTTTGGGAACACTCATAAGAGTGCTACCAGTTACATACTTTTTTTTTTTTTTTATACCGACTCGACACAGTGACTGCACCATACCTGATGATAAGCATGGTACAGTCCAAAAAACGCCAACGACTATCGAAAGGTAACAAAAAACCCATCGGTAGTCGCAGCGATCATGCCAGCCTGCACAAATATCTCTTCACGCTACGTTTAAAAGATCCCATATCATGGGATGGAGGGAACACGCTCGCCGGAAGACCATTCCACAGCCCAACGACACGGCAAAAGAAGGAGTTAGAGAACTTCTTTGTCCTGGCCGGGATGTGAGATACCGTATAGCTGTGACAACGCAAACCCGCGCGCGTGGATCTATTCAGGAAGGGAGAGGGTGGAACAAGGTTAAACAACTCCTCAGAACACTCGCCATGATACAGACGGTAGAAAACGCTCAGCGAGGCCACATCTCTGCGCAACTGGAGCGGTTCAAGATGTTTAGTCACTTCAGGATCATTCACAACGCGGACAGCCCTCCGCTGCAACCTGTCCAGGGCATCAAGTAAGTACTGGGCAGAACCGTCCCAAAGATGCGAACAATATTCCATGCAAGGCCTGACCTGAGCCTTATATAAAAAGAACAGCTGATTCGGCGTGAAAAACCGTCGCACCCTATTCAGGACACCAAGCCTACGTGATGTTGTAGAGATGACAGATCCTAAATGATCCCTAGGATTGAGATCACAGCGGATATTCATACCTAAGATACTTAGGCTGTCGCATATTGCAAGTGACACATTCTGGAGAGAAGGAAGGGGGGAGAAAGGGGTTTTACTGCGAGACAGGCGACTTTATATCCATGCTCTATTTTCGTTTCAGTTAAAGAGTCATATTCAATTAAAAGGTTTCCTCGGTTCGAAAGGATTTATCTTGATAACAGAACGTGCTCATCATAAATGATGATTCAAACTTCGTTTAAAGACCTTTAAATTATATTAAGATTGAAAAATAGAAGTAGCGAGCGAATATTGCTCATTTGCCCTTCGTATTATAAAAAAACGATTCATTATTCAGTAGGATGGTTAAAATGTTATTTACATAGACTGTAACATCGGAAAAATAAACTATAATTTGCTTTAAGGACGTATTTTCGTCGTATGATTTACACTGCATATGTCTCAGAATTCGGATATTAGTTCCACGAGCTGACGCGGTTTAGCTTTTGTATAGCCATTTGCTTCGCATTAGCCTTCTATTGCTTTTATATACGAGCCATGTGTTTTGAAAGTTGTAATTTAACTTGAAATATAAGTCAATATTTAATTTAGGTTGAGATTTATAGATGCTATATAATTAATAAATCATATTATTTTATTAATATTAAAGTATATGGTAAGTCACTAAATATGGCAACTTGGCCTACTCAAGTCCCGTATTTTTTTTAATCAAAAATGAACTCATTTCCTTAATAAAAGTCTAAAAGCACACTTCGAATTCTGCCAGAGGTTGCCCAGCAGCGTCTGATCTACCATGATATACCTCTTTGTATGTATATATATACACAGATAGCTGTTCAACGTACGTGACTGCGTAGCGCTGTCAGGCGCCGTGACAAGCTCGCGATCGTGACAGTTGACAGCGCTGCACAGTCACGTACATCGGACGGCTTTTCATATATACAGGGCGATACATCGCGACCCTGGAGCCGCTATTAGAATCTGAAATGAGCCTTTAGCTTTTATATGATTGAGATATTTTATTACTGAGTTAATATGTATTTTTTTAGATCGGCCAATTCTGCTGCAGTTATGGTAAGTTTATAATTATTTTAGAACTATGACAGTTTTATAAACCTTTCATATTTTCTATCAGCTCATTGGCTCATATTTTTATATACTCCAAATATAGAATACCAACTATTTATTTATGGTAGTCGAAGTCATTTGGATAAAAATAAATATAATTCCACGGACCACATTTTTTTTAGTGTATGTTTAATATTGTAAATTGTGATAGAATTACGGCTTTTTTATTATACTGCTTCGAAAAAGCGACTACAGTTCATCTGATAGTAATTTCAAATGTAGTCCAAGAAGGACAGCGACCGCTAAGAGACGAGAATGTATTGATAGCCGCCGTCGCTATGCCGGCCCTCAATTTTACGACTGAAGGTCTCTCTCTAGTCTTATGAACTGGATAACAATTTTAGAGGTGGTAAGCCGACCTGAACTGGACACAAGCATAGAGATTACCATAGTGATTCGCTTCGGCTTGTCGCGTTTCGGCATTAGTTTATTAGCCTAAAGACCTTCCGTCGTGGTATATCTGGGCCGACATAGTTAAAGAGACTGTCCATGGATTTTCGATCCCTAGCGACCGTTGCTATTTTAAAAGTACACTGTAGTATGCATCCATCAGATGAAATGTAGCCACTTTCTCGAGACAGTGTAATAAAAAACTTAAGCTGATGCCGAAACGTGACAGGTTGAAATAAGGCGGTCTATGTACTTGTGTACTGTGATCACGCGTCCGTCAAAAACCATTTTTAATTATTGGACATAACCATATAAATAATCCGAGCATCAATGTGTTTCATATGATATTTGTATACGGACGTCCCCGATTAGCTAAGTAATGTATGTTTGGGAATGTAGGCGGCAAGTCGACAGCGGATTTAGACCGCTGACTTGTTATTGAAAATGTAGCGGAAGCCAAAAAAACAAAAATTTATGATGATATTTTAATAGCTTTAAAGCTAAAAAGGCTTTAGTTTAAGGCTAACACTTTACAGAAGTTACGTATCTTTTGAACATGTTGACTTAGTAGTATAATAATTTTTTTTTAGGGCTACAAGTTATTGTAGACTCTAAGAATTTGATATTAATTTTAACCTTTTTTTTGATAACCCAGTGGAAATTCTCATGGGCTGTCAGGGCAGCGGTGAGGGTCACCTCTCCGGTGTATCGGACTCTTATCGAATAAAACCATAGAGGCATCCCTTCTCCCACCTACCGGGCCAAGGGTACAGCCATGCCAACATCCTCGGCTCCCGACGTCTGGCCTTCTACAGGCCTCGTCTAAATTGTGTAGGGAGGGGATGATGTAAAAAACCGTCCACTCACTTGAGCAGTGTGCAAAAACACATCGTACACCGCTCATACCTGAATATTAGGTGACACACTTCCTCAAGAGTGCCGCCTGGCGTTAATCCGTTATGGAAGAGGGCCTCTGGCGAAAGCCCTCCTCCGTCGTTTTTTCCTGGTAGGGCGAATATTAATTTTAACCTGAAAATCCACGCGTTCCTGATGAAACGGATCTTGTTAGAAAAGCAACCAAACAACGAAATGAGATTATAAGCATTTCTTTTTCCCTTTAATGTTATGAAACGCTAAGAATATAAATCCGCTAATCGCTTGATTTTATTAATAAGGTAACTGCCTTACCGACCCTTACGCGTTCCCTTTGCCCTATTTTCTCCTTTAATTTCAACAATCGATACTCACAAGGCCTTCGTTCGTTTGCTCATACCAAACTTTTCAGTGTTCGATAGAAAACTGAAGCAAAGTTTTGGACAGTTTCATTTACCTCTGAGGTATAATGACGTAGTTTCTAATGTAAAAAAATGCTATTGGTATCGATAATAAAGGGACTGAAAGAAAACAATAAAAAGGAATATTTAAAAAAAAATTGACAAACCCTAAGAAAATTGAAATGAAGAAAAAAAGGAAGAATAATCATTTATTTTGCGCACAAGGATATATATGTAAATAAATATATACTATGATATGGGGTCCTTTGAGCGTAGCGTGAAGAGATATTTGTGCAGGTTGGCATGATCGCTGCGACTACCAATGGATTTTTCTTAACCGTCGATAGTCGTTGTCGACTTTGGATCGTATCATACTTGCCATCAGGTGTGGTGTAGAGACTACGCCGAGTCAAAATAAAAAAAGAATTAAAAACATTTCTTACTTTTACATCGTAAGATAACAAATGTTATTTTAAAGTATATTAAAAAAAAACTAAGTGATATCAACTATAAAGAGGCTAAACACGAAACAATCGTTTTAGAAAAAAATGATTTTTTTTTCTTAAACAACAAAAAAACTAAAAGATCGGATTCTTAAATTGAATGAAACAAGCTAGTCAGGGGCTAAATTAAGTGCCTAGCTTACTCACGCTACTTAATAGAGTAACCCCCCACTTGGGGTGTGGAATGGGGTTGATATGATTCATAATTGACTAAAATTAGTATATTTCAGTAACTACGTTCAGAGTCGACTTAAACCACGTAATACAGTCATTAGTAACCATCTGGTAGGGTACGATTTAGATAATTTACTGTTCTTTCTCTACAATGTCCCTTACAATAATATTTAAGTCGCTAGCTTACCTAACGAACGTCGTATATCGTAAGAGTAAATGAACATCGTGTTAACTTTTGATTAAGCCCACTCTCCCACACCCATTTACCCTTTTTCTCTCTTTCCTCTCCCCCTCATTTTCTCTCGTTAAATGCTATCCTCGTTTCAATCTATATTTGTAATTTATATCTCTAACGTACAACATAATCATTTAATTTTCAATCAAATTCATATCAAACATAATTAATTTCATCTCCTATTTTAGCCCCTTAAACACGCCAACGCACGATCAAGAGGAGAGTAAATTAAGAAAAATCAAAAAAATTAAAAGGGTAGCTATAAGAAGGAAAATCAAAATCACAGACGCTTTGCAACTGCCACTCCATCTTAATTGTCGTTGGGCAAGCCATATTTCTAGATACAAAAGCAAAAGATGGTCAATAGAAACAACGAAATGGTCTGAATCTGAAGGCAAAAGAAAAAGAGGTAGAACAAAAAAGAAATAGGGCAATGTCATCCCATCGGTAGCGAGAACAAAAAGACAGAGTTAGTCCAAGATAGGATTAACTGGAGGAAGTTGGAGAAGGCCTTCACGTAAAAGGGGTCCACATATAATGAATACTATACCTAGTCCTAACTAATACTACTAAAAATAGGAATTAAAAAGAAACTAATAATTACTAATAATACTATCGGACATTTGAATTGTGTAAATAAAATGTGGAATAAAAAAGGCTATAGCGTCCACTCTGCCGGCCCACTATCGCGGATGCCATAATGTTTGTACAGTTCGCTTTCGAACCGGCATCGGGGGACGGTAGGAGAGATAGCCGTGGGACATCTCATATCCGCCCCTCCTTGTATTAACGAGCTCGCTAGATTTTTATTCATTTATCTAGTTTATATTGTTTAACACTAGATTTACCTAACCAGTCAAAATGATTGGTCTTTATATTTGTCTTAAAACTTTTTCTTGTCTAATATTTTAATACTTATAAATAAAATGTTTTTTACTAATACAAGATATCAATAGATATAATGGAATTAAATTTATTTACAAAAAAGCAAAATAATCATGTTATACCTATTTCTAAAATAGATATAAATTGTTTGCTGGTGGATCTAGTGCTAATATTAGATTTCTGTGCAATAAAAGTATATTGTAATAAACGTATGGTGTTTTACTGCCTTTGAACGATAAAAGACTTAATTGATATTCTCCCAACCTCTTTAAATATCATTTTCGCAAGAAAAGGTAACTAATAACCGAGACCTAGGTCTAATTTATGTCTATGCTAAAATTTATCACAATTCGTTCAGCCATTTTGAATTGAAAACCTATCAAACTTACATGACCCCGAGTTTATATTAATACGAGGAGAATAATTTTACCTGCTTTTTAAAAAAAAGATCGAACTATATGTAAGAAATGATTATATAACTACATTCAGAAATTAAATTAATAAGTTTTTGCTGCATAAAATAGATCAATATATCAAACGATAATTAGTTGCTCTAAAAAAATATGAAACTCTAAACTCACCTAAAAGAAAAAGGACTGTGTAATGAGCGAAAAAGGTAAATTCCTACCTTATTAAAAATATACAGCCAAGGAAATTTGAATAATATCGAACGTATAACGGAATAAAATCGTAAACGACAAATCTTGAAAATGGTTTTATCATAGTAAGCGTAACCATCGCTATATAATAATAAAATATGGTCTCGCTATATCCCATTCGGATTGAGCAGGGTCGCCGCTGCCGACTGCCAAAATTCGAATTGTACATATAGTATGTGGCTTGATAAATGTTTGTAATTTTACTTTTTTTACACTGGCTCGACATTATGGCCACAGTGTACCAGATGGTAAGTACAGTGTAGTCCAAAAACGAAAGTGACCATCAAAGGATGAAAATCCATTGATAGTCTCCGTCGTCTTATTGGCCCACATGTACCACGACTGAAGGTCTCTAGGTAATATGAGTTACTCTTGGGCGGCACACTTGAGGGAGTGCGACGTCCAATGATCTAAGCGAGAGCAGTGTGCGATGTGTTCCCGCACATTGCTCCAAGATAAGTAGGCGAGCGAGGAGTGGATGACTATTTACACCACCCCTCCCCTGCTTTTGCAACAGGAAAAGGCCTACCTTAAGGCCAAACGTCGCCGGGTTCCGAGGAAGTGGCCAATGCTGTGCCCTTGGCCCCGGCAGACGAGTAGGAAGAACACCCCGGGGGTTTTAGTCGGTGCAAGTCCGACAACCCGGGGGGCGGCGTTCTCCGCCCCCCTGAGGTCCGTTAGGGGTTTCCCTCAGGTTGCCAAAAAAAATGAGTTACTGGATATACACAAGCTGATCCCAAAACGCGACAGGCGAAAGCGAGTCACTATGACGGTCTTTACACTTGTATACTGTGGTAATGACCCAGTTCGGGCAATCGCCCTACCACCAGAAAATAACATAACTATATTATCTTATTGTACCATCCTCTGTATGTATGCCTTAATCAATAAATAGAAAAATAAAAAATACTAATTTAAAAAAGCAAATTGTCACTTTGGACGTTTTTCCGGAACACGTTCGGTATGACAGCTGAGTTTTTCCACTCAGGGGGGAGGAGTTTGGCTGGAATTCCACCTTGCAACTCCCCCCTCCCCAGCTTCCCGTACATCTAGTAAGAGGGGGGTATTGATTTTACGAGCGCCGTAGCTTAAGTGGTTACTACATAGCAGCGGCTTTTCGAGTATCCATTAAAACATTGAGTTCCGTGGGTATGACTGAGCGCTGTGAGTTTTTGCGATTTACACTCCAAATTGTACCCTTCATGGAAAAAGATATAACTAGGAATTACAAACTTTTCAAATGTTTTAGAAAACAAGTTTGCAGACAAACTCGAATTTTGACATAAAATTTTTAAAGAACACATAACAGCTAAAAAAATAAAATTGAGTAATTGATGATTGAAAATTTACAATAGACTTGTTTTTTTTTTTTCAAATATAACGTAGTCTTCTAGTTTAATAGCTTGAATTTTTGAAAATACATGTAACATTTAAAATGAACAACGTACATTTCAATTTCAAAACTACCGTTCAGAGACTATTGCAAAGATTTGTCTTTTATAAGCACAAATCTTTCATAATATGTTACTTAAATAATTGTGAACACACATTAAAATTGACACAATAGTTTAATAGATATAAATGAACATACAGACGGATTTAAACAAGTACACGATGCATGTTTCACGGTACCGGTTTCTCTTTAAAATAGGCACCGCACAAACAGTCTTTAATTTCTGCTTATTTAAAAAAAAATGTTAAGTATTTCTTTGAACAGAAAACTCACATTTCTGGAGGCCGTAAAGAGCGAATGGCGTCCTCAATTCTTGAAAAGTGAAGAGGTCGGAAAATTATTCTCAAAGCAAAAATGACGTTTTATTTTGCCTACGAGACATTTCTTAACGGTTTAAAAGGTTTAACAAGCTTTCTGGTTTTTATCACCTGTATGTTAATTAATACACACGTTATTACAGATGTACAAAAATTAATAAATCGTAAAATAAGTTTTATTTAACGAAAAAGTTTTACAAATAGCATTTTCTTTTTTACCTTATTCATTGGAATGATATCTGTACTATTTTATGAGCTTTTCACCTTATATGGGCGGAAGAAGCCTTGGTTTGTGTGAATAATATCGTTGGGTGAAAGGTTATTTGGTTTAAGCGACATTTTTTCGACAAAATCAACGTATATATCCTTAACGGACAGACAGTGTTGCTTAGTTGATTTAAAAAAATGTAGGAGCAATATTAAAATAAAAAACTAATATATATTGTAAACTAAATTATAAAAAAAAACGACTTTCTTGTCCTTTCCTGTTTTATAAAGCTTATTGAAACTTATACAGAGAGCAGTCGCACGTTTCTTAATTTAAACATCTATAACGTTGTGTTTTTGATTATACGAGAAAAGTAGATTGAAATTAAAACTTTTACGACTTTATAGAAACAAAGTTTTAACGGAACTAAAGATTTGAACAGTGATTAAAGTGAGTTTACAACCACCACCACCGTACCATTTACACCATTTAGTTTACACCATACCATGGTGCAGTCCAAAAAACGCCAACGACTATCGATAGGCAAGAAAAACCCATCGGTAGTCACGGCGATCACGCCGGCCTGCATAAATATCTCTTCACGTTACGTTAAAAATATTACTAAAGATATAATTATAGGGTTGAGCAGAGACTTATTAGTGGCTGTATCTATTTTGCGCTTATATGTCGTAAGGGTGAGCAGTAGTGCAGCTGATCGCTGCTCTCAGGGAATTCACATATGACATTTATATTAGACGTCAAACGGGCTTCCTCAGGATTTTTTCCTGCACTGATGAGCATGTCGTGCCCAAATTCGTAATCAATCTGAAGGAACCCAGAGTACGCGCCAGAATTTTAACCTACAATTTCCCTTATCCAGCCTCATCCAGCCGTTATCAGTATATCTTAGGCAGCCACAAAAGATATTTAAAGATATTTTATTACTAATATAAAAATAGACTACCATTTGAAATAGTACTAAGGTATTTATAAAGTAAATTATATAATTTTATAGCGACTGACTTTCTTCTTTGTTTAAACTTTTTCTTACGTAGAACTCGCCTTCCAATAATACCGTAGGATTTTTTTAGGATCCTTTAGCCTTTTCCTCAATGCCGTTATTCATTTCTACTAATAATGAATCTTTATTGTTGCAGGTGAGGCCAAGTTTTAAAATTTACAGAGAGGTCATCGACTGAGGAGTTAGTTATAGATGGCTCTGTAGTCGTCTTTTCATTGATCCGCTCAACTCTACTTTGGGCGGCTGAAAATAGTACACGAGGCAAACTTTTTACCCGCGGTTCATCGTGGCGCTAGTGTCTATACATAGACGCTTCAATTTCACAGAAAATGGGGAAGTTCTGTCGTCAGCCAAGCGCAGATATAACTTGGCGTCTGTTACGCAACACCGCCATTGAGAGTTTTCTTATATTTCTTGTTTTTCCGCCTCCCGTGAAAGCTTGTTACGTTTTTAGCGAATACATTATGAATGAAATTGGTTTGCAGTTTATTTAAAATCTTTTAAGGCACTTGGGTCTTTTCAAATATTAATTTAAAAAAAACCTTTAAATACAAAATGGCGTTTTACGTTACTCACGTCCAGTTTCTGAAACGATATTCAATCACTAACGAATTATTAATTGTACACAAATTTATGATTTATTAGTGTTTAAAAACAACTTAAAATTGATAACAGTAAAATTTTACTTAAAAAAAACAGTAGTTTGGTATTTTTGTGAGTATATTAATTTATTTTAGATACAAGAGAACTCATAAACACGGCGGTTAACGTTCCTTTACTGGAAACTTTCTTCTTCAATTATAATACTAAAGTAATTATTTAACATTTTTCTATGCTGAACAGCGGAGTTTCTATTTAATTCTAATAACTTCAACAAAGTATTTTAATACTTATCGATAACTTAGTTGAATAAAATTACATAAGAATTTCATTAAGAATATAATATGTCCTTACACTTAAAAGATATACTATATAAAACAAGGAAGATTAAGACATTCAATTAGTTTTTATATCAAAAGATTTGATATATGATGAGACATGAATTGGTTTTAAATTTTATCAAATTTAGATCCCGAGACTCCTGTTCTGGTAATTATCAGATTTTAAGACAATATATATAAATTGATCTAATATCCAAGTATATCAAAGTAATGATTTTTACGTTTCTATGGGATGCACGATACTCCTCCTGAAGGTAAATGTTCCGTTCACAGTTTCCTTTAAAAAATTGTGACAGTGAAAGTATTGCCGTAGTAATAGTAGGACTGTTGATATTTTTTAAAATAAAAAAAATCGTATGTCAGCTTAAAAATGATTACACAGTTTATAATCCAGTATATTTATTAAACAAATTAAATTATAAATATATATAACTGTTAGGTTATAGTTTTTAGTAATTATTTTTTAAATTTAAATAAGTCAATTATGTATACCAATATTATTCAGTAAGAGTTTTTAAAAATTCTCTTTATCTTATACTAGCTGTCCCGGCAGACCTTGTTCTGCCCTATTTCTCTAAAACAAAGTCACATTGTTTTTTTTAATGTTAATAGCTATTGGCCTGTCGGCTGTTTTTTGAAAATTGTTTGAAGGAACCTGGCCTTAATGCTATATGTATAAAAATTGACAAATATTGACATTAATATTTATACGTCACTCAATCATTGTTTTGCCTTCCCGGAACCCGTCCACTTACATTTAAACTTTATGCTATGGTGTTAAAGTTCAAATTGACTTATAACAAATCTTTTGTATGAGAATATAGAAAAGTGTTGTTTTTAGACTTTTTCAGATAATTTTTTAAAATCTTCTCTCTGTTATAACCTTCCCCAGACTTCAACAAACACAACAAAAAAGAAATCAGTCAAATCGGTTCAGCCGTTCTCGAGTTTCGCGGTTATCAAGACACTATAGCTGATCCGGCAAACGTTGTTTTGTTATGTAAGGTTTTGTAATATCTTCTAAGATGTTCATTGAAATTAAGTGATGTCAAAGACAATTTTGTTCACAATTAAATACTCTTAATCAACAACACATTTATTTGGATAAAGATTAATATTATTACGTTGATACAACTCTTAACAAATAATGCATTAATTTCGACCAAATTTGTTTACCATAAAAACGGTTTTAGTGACTTAATCTTAAAAGATAGACATATACTGTCGCGGACATTTTTTTAGATCATTTCAAGAGAAATAATTCTTTCATACATATATTTTTGTTATCTTGAACCGTTTTTGCAGCGCACGCAATGGAAGCCCTCAAGGATGAATAATTTTGCCCGTTTTTTTCACATTTTCCATTATTTCTTCGCTCCTAATAATTGCATCGTGATGTTATATAGCCTCAAGCCTTCCTCGATAAATGGTCTATTCCACTCAAAAAGAATTTTTCAATACGAACCAATAGTTCCTGAGATTAGCGCGTTCAAACAAACAAACAAACAAACAAACAAACAAACTCTTCAGCTTTATAATATTAGTATAGATGTTCAGTTGTTTGACTACTTCAATTATTAGTCCCTAAAAGATTGACTGTAGAAGTAACTCGTTCAGATTTTACAAATGTAGCAGAAGAAAGTAAATATTCAACAGCTATTTCTGATAGTACGGAAGTAAAATGCCTACTATTGATCAAAAATTTTAGCGCATTTGATGACCTGAAAATATTTGGCTGATATAAATAACCTCTCTTTTTAACACTGGCCATGCGGGCAACGTATTTTTACGTTTTTTGCAGTCTGTCACTAGACCGCGGATCACGTAAAAATACGTATTTAGTAGATTTGTAGTGGAAATGCCCGCTGCACGTGTAATTCAGGAGCTAAATATGCCCGCATGCCAAGTGTTAACTTCGCTCAATGTTAGCCACAGACTTAACTCAATAGAACCTAGAGATAGAGATTTTAACTATGCTAAGCTATTAACGCTGACAGTGAGGACAAACAACAATTTTAAGTAAAGTAGATACTCCATATCATAGATTATGTTTTTTTTTTGCCACAAAGGTATACCTATATAAAATTACATTTAGTTTTTAGATAATAAGTAAATAAGTAAACTATGAATACAGAAAAAACGTAATAACGTAAAGTAACGTAATAATATAGTGTACATGAAATACGGTATATTGAGTTTACAATGATTGTGTATATTAAATATTTACGAAAAAAAAATTAAAAATATAAATTGCTTTTAAAAAATATCGACCTTCGGTATCGTCATTTCAATATCGAACTATCGATATATCGACAAAAAAAAATTAGTAATAAATATCGACAATTCGAAATAAAAATATCGGTATATTATCAACAGTCCTAAGTAGCAGTATTGTACTGTACTGTAATAATAATAAAAAAAGAGATATAGCGTAATGATATATTATTATTATTAAGTTATTCATCACATATTATTATTATGTGTGTAAACGTTAAAGGGCGTAAGTGAAAAAGCAAAATGGACTATTATTCGTATCGTTAAAATTACGCATTACACGATACCGCCTGGAACGAGATTTCGTTACTAAATTAGATTCCCGAGATAATCCACAAAGCTTTTACACAAACTCGATGAATTTAATTCTATTATATTCAAACTTTTGTTTGCGTTTACCTAAAATGTTCACCTATTTACATCTGTATTAATAAAATTATTCATAAATAATTTCCGAATATTTATATTATATTCGACTTTATAACAATAGAGAAAAATAATATAATCTATTACATAACTCCGTCCCTATATTTGTAATTATTTCCAATTAACAACAATTTTTACGAGCGTAACGTTCGTTAAAATCTAAATTTGGTTCAAAAAATTGTAACCCACATAAATAATTTTATTGTAACAACAAACACGCAAACTATTCGTAAATTAGAAAACAAAAACTGTAATCTTCGTTTCATCAGTCAAAAATTCGGTACAGAAACGTTTAAGATTATTGATAAATAAAAACAACAATAATTTATTAACATTATCGTTTAACGTTTTATAGTATTTTATCGGCAACGAATGCCATTGTTTGTTATAAAGTTTTACACATTATTTATTTAATATACCAACTATATATACACGAAATAATTTAAAAAACATATACATGGGTCCCAAAACAGTGTGTTATATCCTTAGAGGTATACCTAGCTATACATAAGTATATATATAAAATGTATATACGAGTATCAGTTAATCCTGTGATACTTAAGAGGATTCAGATGCGTACAATGTCATTAAAGCCGACCGAAATCCTAGCAGGGAGCAGTGAAAGATGTCAAAATCATTAACTTTATTATATTTGATTATTGGCAAGAAATTTGTTAAGTACTTTAGGATTGTTGTATGTAGTCTAATTTATCTCTGTTGAACAATATGTATTAAAAAATGACAGACTTGTCGACATACTTTTGTATTGAGAATGAATTTACAAATACGAATCCTGAATTATACAAACAGCCACACCTGTAACAAGTACCTTTGTAGTCCATAGAAATATTTATTTCACGTGGGTTCAAACTCACAACCCACAACGTAAAATTCGATCGCTTAATAACTCCACCAACCGACTTAAAGTATTATCTAGAGTAACTTTCGATTGGTAGACTAGCATTTGGACTTTATCAGCTTCCCTTTTGTATGTTCACTTTACTCCTCAACTCATTAATAATTCACTCAAATACATCAACAGGTGCTTGTTTACAAGCACTAGAAAGGTTTTTGAATACTACTTATCAAGTCTTGAAACTGAAAAGCTGGCTGGATGCCAAAACTGGAAAATGGTACTTGCTAAATTAATGAGAGACAATAGGCCATGACTAAATTATATACACTTTTATACCTTTATATATATATATACTAGCTGTCCCGGCAGACCTTGTTCTGCCCTATTTCTCTAAAACAAAGTCACATTGTTTTTTTTTAATGTTAATAGCTTCCCCGTCAGATTTTTTTGGAAATTGTTTGAAGGAACCTGGCCTTAATGCTATATGTATAAAAATTGACAAATATTGACATTAATAAGTAAACGTCACTCAATAATTGTTTTGCCTTCCCGGAACCCGTCCACTAACATTTAAACTTTATGGTATGGTGTTAAAGTTCAAATTGACTTTTAAATATTATTACGAATTTTTGTATGAGAATATTCTCATAAGTAGAAAAGTGTTGTTTTTAGACTTTTCCAGACATTTTTTTTAATTTTTCTCTCCGTAATAACCATCCCCAGACTTCAACAAACACAACAAAAAAGAAATCAGCCAAATCGGTTCAGCCGTTCTCGAGTTTCGCGCTTATACACATTTAACGATTCATTTTTATATTATAGAAGAAGATTAATAGTCTTAGGTATGCGTGTATCTGACTCACACGTGGCTGTATTTTTTTATTTTATAATGCCTTTTTATAAGTTAGAAGTTTTTATTTTATTTTGAATGTAATTGAATGAATGTAAACGTCTCCAGAAGTGGTTTTATACAGTCAACATAAATTTTAAATTTAAAAATTATTAGAATATGTATCATTTAGCCACGGGTTAGGTTTACTACTTTTTAATAGTGCCTCCTTCTTCATCATACTGAGGTGTCGTTAGAGCCGCCTAATGTATACAACATGCCGAATTGCACGCAGATTACTTGCATTTAAGCTGTTGCATGCACCTTCTTTGCTCATAATGGACACCCGCCAACTCGCATTGAACAAGCTTGCTGGGTTCAATGTTCAACCTCTACCAATGGATACCAAAAAGATAGTGGAAAAGGGAAGGGTGATCTTTACTCTGTAATGAGATGAAACTCACTACCAACAATAATGTATTAATCATTTTTAATCAACCTTGAAGTAAGTTTCTTAGAATTTTTACCTCTAGTTTCGGCTTCAACGAAAGATTGTAGTGACACTCAACTAATCGGGTTCAGCTATGGCTAGAAATCGATCGCACATTACGAGTATAAGCAAACCAACAACCCATCTAATGGCACTAAATACTGACTCATTTAAACAAAATGTCACCATTAATAATATAATATTCATGTCTGGACATTAATGAACATATCGATAATATTGTTCTTTAGAAATTAACAAACGACATTCGTTGAAACTAAATACATCCGTTAAATGTCACATCAAATGACATATCAATTAACTCCATACCGCACGTCTCCAAGAATTTTGACATGACAAAAACGTATCACACATACCTACTGGGCTCTAACATTGTCATGGTGTGGAATTCATTGCGAAACTTTGAAGTGCTTACCATGTAAAACTTAATTGCAAATGATCGACTTGGCGCTGGATTTCTCGTCATAATCCTTATATTTTTCCTCTAAATTGGTAATGATATAACTAGTGTCCTAGAATTTTAGCCCATGGCATATGTCGGAATGGGCTCCTTAAAAAAAACGAGTTCCGATACTATCCGATAGGATATTTATTATAAATGAAGTAACGAGAAAATCAGATTACAAAATTTCCAATTGTTTTTAATCTTAAATCGTATGAGAAATATGAAAGTGAGGAAAGACATTCAACAAATAACATTCGTTACATATAAAATCTATCTTTTCAAATTTCTGTTTTAAAACTTCCCTTTAAATTGTATAACTAATTCAGATTAAGAAAACCTGCGTTTAAATTTAAGTTTTAAATATTATGTGCACTATTTTAAATATTCATATTTGATGCATACTTAACAATAAATTGATATAAAATCACTGAATATTTTTACATAACTATATACATTCAGTAACCGAATATAATTAGTACCTAGTTTGTACTACGATAATAATCAAATTAATAAGTTGAAGACCCCACTAAATAATGATAAAAATGACACTCCAATGTCTCGAGTTTTATAAACAAGTGTTTGATTGCAATTAAAATATAAACACCAAGCTTCTAGATAATAACAGGCGCCATCCATATTAGGTTCGTGATCGTACACCTACACATGAATGTATTGTGCCTCTCCGACGCAAACTTGAGTTTCTTTCGGCGTTTCTTCTCAAGGTAGTCGCGTCCTAAACGCCAGTAGATCACTTAAGGTTTATTCTCACTGGCTGTCTGCCCAAGGCGAGGTCCGCAGGGGTGCCCTTGCATTGCCACCCAACCCATAAATCGCTGGCTGAGCACCTTCAGTGCTCGCCCACTCAAGCCCACTCTAGTTGTAGAGGCTCTTCCTGGTCACCAACTAGTGTCACTTTGAAAAAAAAATGAATGTATATAACCTGGTCTCTGCCTAAGGCTTCATCTGTTTAGACATTAATAAATTCAAATTTAAGTGAAATACGCTTTTTTCATATACCAGGGACAAACATTGCAGTTGGTTAGGAATAACTTCGGATCTCAAACGAAGAATTCAGTTGGGATAGGCAGTAGTTAAGATATTAGGTACGTCAGGTCTTTTCGTCATTTATTTCACTATGCCTGAAAACTAAAGTTCTCAACCAATGTGTCCTACCAGCTATGATGTACAGAGGTGAGAAGTAAACACTAACGGTTGTGCTAGTTAATCAATTTAGGGTTGCTCAGCATGCGATGGAGCGGTCTATATTGGGAATTTCACTAAAGGATAAACTCCGAAATGAGGTTATCCAACATAGAACCAAAGTTGTCGACATAGCTCTCCGTATTAGCAAGCTGAAGTAGCAGTGGGCAGTCCATATAATACGAAGAACCGAGGATCGTTGTAGGAGGATTCATGAATGGAAACCATGAATCGGCAGACGTACCGTGGGGTGCTCCACGGCAAGGTGGAGCGACGATCTACGGAAGGTGACTGGAAAGGATTGTATGAGAAAAACCGAAAATCGGCATCCTAGAAACTGGTTAGGAGAGGCAATCTAGCTGTGGACTAGAGAGAGTTGATAATGAAGCATTTTTTGCTACGCTGGACCACCAGTTCAAAGCAATGAGAAAGTCCGCCGAGCATGGGGTAGATACAAATGAAGAGCAATAGTGCTGCCTCCTCCAGGCGAAATACCTGATCACGATTGCTTAGCCAAGAAAGAAGAGGATAAGAAGAAATAATATCAGATGAATACATTTAGTAAGTAAACCACTTTAACGAAAAAAAAAAAACATTTGACTGATCGTTCAGCAACTCGGACGATGTCAAACTAAACCTTTATTTCTATTGAGTGAAATTAAAAAAAAAACTTCAAACATTTAATTTTAAAGATTAATATATTTTCTTTTATTTTACTACATTCAAGATTTACCTATCGGTTAAACAATGTTTTGTTTAAGTTGAACCTCATGTTTTGCCCAACTATTCGTGACCAAACAAAGTTCATATTTCTAGTTGGAAATTATGTATTAACTGCGAAAGTTCTACCAAGTTAAGTGTTTATGAGGTTGTAGGGCGATTACCCGAAGTGGATCGTGACCACAGTACACTAGTCTCTATGTCGAGCTAATATAAACAAATCAAGGTCGGTTAATTTTTGTGTACCGCTCATACAAGAAGAAAAAGTCTCTAAAAACCATTCATTCCTTTTCAAAAAATTACATTGCTTGGAATGAAATAGGTAAACAAGATGCCAAGACTAGATGACAGCAACTTGGCAATAGAGATCAGACAGGTCAATACACTCTTAAACAATTGATATGAATGATAGCCAAACTTGGATATGGGACGCTAAAAATTACTTAGTCTGATTTAACTCCTCATTTTGGCGAAGATCCAACTTGTAATTGGCACAATATATGCTTGGGAATGTCGCCGGTATGTGCTGGAAGCAAGAAAATTGCAATCGTAATAGCGAACAATAAGGGTTATTTCATTTTTATAATTTGATTGTCCTTGTTAAGGTCTTTTACATAAAAAAAATAATACTAATATATTCCCACGCTATAACCGTTTCGGTGGGAGCAGATACTTTAGTGACTGTAGTCTCTTTGCGCTTATACTATGTCGTGCTACGGGACCAGTAACACAGCTGATCGCCTTTCTCTGGGCACTTACATATGACATTTCTATTTGATATCGTTTAGGCTTCCTCACGATTTTCCTTCACTGGTGAGCAAGTGGTGCCTCAAATTTATACTTAATCTGAAAAAACTCACGTGCTAGAAATGTTACATGCTTATTTTATTTTCCGTTGAATTTGTATTACGCATCACCGTCTGCGAATTTTTTCTTTACTTCCTGTCTAACTTTTACATTGATTAGGTTATGATAGACTTTTGCACAAAGTGAGCAAGCTTCTACACAGTTGTTCATACCGCATGGAAACGAGAACACTAAGCGAGAAACATTATAAAGTATAGTTCAATTTCCCGCGGAGATACTTGGCGATATTTCTCAACACGAGTCTGTGGGGGGTATAATTACTTCAGGTCGTTCGTGTTTGCAAATTGAGTAACATTTGCAAACAACAGAGGCATTGTGTAAAGCCTATACAAATTAACTTCGATAGATACGCGAAAAGTTTTATCAAGTTAAAGTTTCCGTACTTGAACCGCAGACCACAAAGTTGCTATGATCGATGTGAAAACTGCTTACAGTTGCGATATAAAACCCCAAGAAAGAAATAAAAATATAAGAAATCGTGTAAAGTCTTACAGACGAGACCTTGTATATGAAAGTATGGTTTCTACTGAGTGAGGTTCAACCTCATATACGAGTATTTACATATAAATATCATAAAACCCAACGTAAAATACAGAATGTATCGCGATAGTATGAGATACTCGATATTCGTGATCGTACAGTAGATGAAATGTGTTTTTCATGTTAAAGTAGGAATCACACGAAGGTTTTTCCGAAACTTTTGCGGTTGATTTCTTCTGGAATACCATTTGTTATGATATTTATTACATATAGAATACATTGATAAAATCTGTAACCGAACGAGACTCACCGACATAGCGCAGCTGCTAAAAAATTGGGTGTCCTTTTTAAGGTCAGACGGTTCTTTTCACCATCGCAACTTCTTAACCTGTATCAAGCGCAGGTGCGGTCGGGTGTCGAGTACTGTTGTCACCTTTGGGACGGATCCGCTAAATATCAGTTGGCGGCTTTGGACTCGATTGATCGTAGAGCTCGTAGACTTATTGGCGACGACTCTTTGTCAAAAATTAAAATGCAAAGCATCGAGCATCGACGTAGAGTTGCCTGCCTCGCGGTCTTTTACCGGTTGCACGGTGGAGAGTGTTCTCAGGAACTACATTCTTTGATTCCACCAGCCCCATTCCACCACAAAACCACAAGACATCGTGTCGGATACCATCCGTATGTGGTGGATGTTCCTTATATTCGCACGAGAAGATTCGCTTCTACATTCATCATGCGAACAGCTAAGGAGTGGAATATGCTACCAGCGGCCATATTTCCGCAATCTTATGACCTGGGAGTCTTTAAAAGAAGAGTGAATAGCCATTTGTTAGGCGGACGCGGTTCATCATCGGACTCATCTTCACCTTCCACCAGGTGTGTTTGAGGTCAAGCGTTCGCCTATAAGTTATAAAAAAAAAAGCTGATTAGTAAATTTATGTAGCAGTGAGCAGAACACAGCTCGTAGAGAGAACAGTCAATGGGACAAGAAAGTTCTTCAATTGTAACCACGTAGATACTGGCAAGTGTAATATAGAACGTCAATTAACAAGGTAGGCAAGCGACATAGTCTAGATCGCAAGACGACCCTGGAAATCATTAGAAGAAGCCTATGATTGAACTGATGACGATGACGTCCCACATAAACCACATTTACACTCTAAAAATGAATCTAAAAATATGTTCTTAAATATAATATGTTATTTCAATCAATTGTAGCGAGTTGATGCATCGTGATCTTCTGATTTTAATGAGATTATGCTGTTTCGTAGTCGAATTTGTAATAATAAATGTTATATGGTAGACTGGAAAAGCTTTTATGGAACAAATTGAGCATGAATGAATTTATGCAAACTGAAAATATGTAGCTTTACTTTTATCCGTGCGTTATGTTATGGCTTATTCATTCATGTATTTCTGGATTCTATGCATATAGTATAACAGTAGCCATATTAATGTAGGTAGATTAAAAGTTTAAGATAAATTGCTTTTAGAGAAGTGGAGCACAAGATCCCGTTGACCTATCATATTAATGAAAAGATGGGACAGTGTTACTAGCCTCGAACAAGAAACCCTACCGACAAATTATTATTAAATTCCCCTGAAAATATTTTAAAATATATTTAAGTAATTTTTCTTATTGCCATAAACGTAAATCACAAAAAAATAATCATGGGGGTTAACAGATGTTGGATAGAAATTAGATGACGGATGTAGTGAGTAAATAACTATTTAAATATTTCTACGACAGAGGTGTTTGTGGGTTCCGTTGATTGGAAAAGACTAGACGTCAGGATGCTTAACAAAATCTTAGCATAACTTAAGCTTAAACATTTTTTTGATTCTTCAGGTCTTTTCAGGTTAATAGCACCAGACGTCATATGTTGGGTATTTTTACTTAAGTGTACGATGAGACTATCATATTTACACACGTAAAAGTTCCCTAAATATATAGAATTAAAAAAAAATTGTACTACTACTCTTGAAAGTATTTTCACGAATTTGGATCGGACACTGTGGATTGCTAACCTAAAAGCCCGAAAAGTAACTTCACTCCAAAGCTTTCCTTTTTTTACGTATAAATCCCTATATTTAGAGGTAAAACCTACAAGTTGGTATCACTGAGCTGCAATTCACCATCCCAATGACGTCACCGACTCAAACGATTGCCTGTAGGATGCCAGAGTTCACTCGTTTTATGACTCACTAGGGATGCCGAGGTTAAGAAAATCTTGAAAGATGGAGTTTTGTTTAAAAATAGTTCGTGCACTTGACTTCGCCTACAAGAATGAACTGCGATGATAAAACGCACCTGTTTAACTAGAATTAGAAGCATATTAGTATAACTATTTTAATATTAGAGAAAATTAATTTTAGTGTAGTAGTATAATACAATCTATATTGATTGGTGTTCATATAACAGTCAAAATTTTTTTGCCTAATTCACATAGATACTTTTGGCGACTTAGCTGGCAGAGTCTTTTAGCGTGCAATTTCTACGCTACATTACGGGTTCGATACCCTTTTTTTTTGTTCACCCGGTGGAAATCCTTTCGGACCGTCAGGGGAGTAGTGAGAGCCACTCCCCCGGTGTGTCGGACTTGCACCGTCTAAAACCACCGGGCTGCCAGCACTGCCCTCTCTTCCTCTTCCCCGAGCCTGGGAAACCAGATACATTCGAGGACTCGGCGAGCATGGGTTCGATACCCGCCCAAACCAAATATTAGCTTGACCTACAGGTACCTAGTCGTTCAAAACATCATCTTATCATAAACCTACTCTAATCCACTGTAAGATCTAAGTCTCTGCAAGCAAATGTACTTGAAACCAGCCTTCAGTTCTTCCCATCCAATCCTTTCCAACCAAATTTCGCAAGTCGTCGGTCCACCCTGTCGTGGGGCACTGTACGCTAAAGTTTCCACTCAAGAACCCTTTTTCTCCAACGATTATCAGTCTTTCGGCATATATGGCTAGCTCAAATATCGAAATAGCTTTCGAAATACCACGTCAACACGTAATATCAATCTCATATGATTTGGAACTGTCTTCGAACGTTATTACGGATCAAATATTTCTTTACATAGGCCCTCAGAGGTTTGTAATGATAGCTGTGTAAATTGAATGCTAGGAATATCTGTGAATTTGTACGAAAAAGTGAGGAAGATTGCAGCTAATAAATCGATGACTTCAAAGCACTTAATTGGCAACCCTATTTTAATCAATGTTTGTTGATTTAGCGCACAAATGTTTAGACTTCAAGCATTGACCTTGTATATTGAAACAATGATTGAGATTCCATTTATAATAGTTTATAACGAAATTATTTTGCGAAGATGTTTTAGGAAGTTCCATTATTTGCATAACTCTTTGTATATCAAATACATAAAAGATAACATAAATTATAGGCATAGATGGGCAAAATGTAATCAGATTAATGAAAATGATTAACGATTACATTTTACGTTTTTTACCATTAATATGACTGCATTTTGCTCATTTATGTTTAAAACACTACAAAATCCCAGATTGTATACACATTTATGATTTCTTAATGTTTTAAATGGATTTAATCATGATTACAGAGCAAGAAAATTAAAATAACGACTACATTTTGTAATCGTTCATCATTAATCAGATTACATTTTGCCCATCTCTGATTATAGGGATGTAGTCTTTTAACGCCCAGTTATAGAAGATTCCCATAAATATTAAAGACGTTTTTAAACAAAAATGAATAAAATTATTCACGTGTTCTTTTTACGAACAATTTAAGGTGGTATATCTCATATCTAAAGGCTCACTTCGGTAGTGCACTAACAGCGGCTGGCAAGTCGTGATGTACAGGCTTTCAGCTCTGTATGCATTTTTATGTAAAGACGTTCGATTACGCGCACGGTCGCGTGTTTGACAGCGCTGCATAGTACACACTCGCCAACATCATTATCATAACATCTAATTACTAGAAGATACCATAGCTTTATAACGAAGTTTGGAGCTCAATAGGCAAAACTTCTTACAATCTCATTCTTTGCTTTACAAAACAGGAAAACTCTATCCGTCTCTGACGGCCTGGACTTCTTTTCCTGGAATCTTACCTTCGAAGATCGACCAAAGAAACTCATATTAGTAGCCTCGCTGCATATGTCCGAAGATGCTACTTCTGTCTCATGACCACCGACATCAATTCTCTTTTTTTAAGTCATTGCTAGGACCTTGGCTTTTGAGATCGCCAATATCGGACCCCCTTACGTATACATATATATAGAGCAATTAATCCAAATTAGACGTGCATTAAGGAAACTGCAGCAACAACAAAGTTGCGGGTCGCAGCGGTAAGCGGAATGTCTGGTTCGTGCTGATTTGTATCGAGCGCACTCCAACGAAGGAATACATGTAAATACTGTTGGCAGCACGGATTGTTGTCAATTTGAAGTGCAATACGAAAAAATGATGTAGATTGTGTTTTTTATGATTCACACCTGACTAATCACTCCTGGTGAAAGATGAGGCAGATGGCGGTATAGCCGATTGTAGACCAACGTATCCAAACCATAGAATAATGAATGCAAGGGATGCGTCTTCTATTTTCACTATTTGCATTTTGAATAAATAAGCAAGAATCTTTCAGCACAGATATTAGCTATACATAATATGAAAATTATACGAATAGTATCCGAAATATTTATACCCGATATTGAGATACCCAATCAATACGGATATTCGACAGTTTCTCTTATATGCAGTGATATTCATAGCATATTTTATTCTCTAGTATGGTGTAGTTACAATTTACAAACTTAGGTCATGTTTAAAACAATTTTTAGTTCAAAAGAATAAGAGTAAATTCTTACTTGATTTTCTTGGTTGAGCAGTTTCAGTTGGTCGTTGATAAGGCTGTACTTGGCGCTTTCCTCCTTCCTCAACGCGCGCTCCTTTTTCAGCTCGGGACTCCAGAAGGTCTTTATGCTATGCATGCTGGAGCCGAGCTTCTGATTGGTCAGTTCAAGCTCTTTCTTAAGGTTGCCCAGCTCTCGCTGCAGGTCAGAGTTCTGAGACTGCAGCTCGCCGAGGAAGAGTGGTGGTTCGCGGCGGTAGTACTCATCATCCGGCGGCGGCGGCGGCGCGTATGACCTTTCATAGTCTCGCTCAAGGGATTGGTAGCGGAGGGGCCGCGGGCGTTGCCGGTGATGGGCACCGGCTGAGGCTGAACGGCCGCGTTCATCGGGTGCTGGGGAAGGCTCATCATCGCGAGCGAGGTAAGGGCTGCGGCGCGACGGGCTGCGGTCCACCTGAGGCAGACGGCCCCTCGCGCCGCCCCACTCGGCCCGCCGCCAGTCATCCCGCCGCTCCTCGTCCACTCCGTACTCGCGAAGATACAGCTTGCCGCGTGTCCCTCACTGGGGCATCGTGGAGCGCACGCCGGCGGTTCCGCGGCCACTGAGCGAGGCGAGTCCATCGATCCGCGATGGGCCGCGCGGCCGGCCCGCATGCGCGCCTCACGCTCAGCCGCTACAGCGATTGATCCCGCTGGATATCTGTTGGCTCGTGACTAGCGTAAGGAGTTGCCAAGTGATCCAACTGTCACGGGATATCCCAGATTTTTTTTTTAAGGGTAACTTCTTTATAATCGTGATTTGAAGCTCAATAAAACGAAACAGCGGCACTAAAAAGAGACAATCTCATATATATATAACATAAATACTTGAACGGATTTTATACACAATAAAACTTACTTTCAATATGTTTCGACCTGGTTTTACAAGCACCAGGTCGAAGCGCCGCGGTGTTTTCGTCGAGGGCTGGGAGTTACTTTCTTTACCCTCTTTTGTTGTTGATCGTTAAAAAAACACGAATAAAAAACATTATATAAGTATAAATACAATACATTTTTTTTTATATAAAATGCAGGTTAACAAAGCCTGCGAGAGATTGATATACAATAAAATATATTCCTAAACCGGGTGTAAACTAGACACACGCACACATTTGGATATCAGCTCGATAAAGTGACTATATGAAATGAAAAAAAAATACATTTATCGCATCTGATAGACAGTACAATGTAGTCTAAGAGCGTCAGCTACTATCGAGGAACGGGAATCCACAGACAACAGTCGTCATGTCAACCCAGATATACCACGACAAAAGGTCTTTAGGTATATAAACAATTGATACAAGATCTTGATTGATCTTGTATATTATACAAGATATGAACCCGAAACCCATCAGGCCGAAGCGAACCATTACGACAGCCTTCGCATTTGGGTGTTTTGGCCAGGCTCCATTTTGAGCATTTTCTTATGGTCTTATTAGTGGACGAGGAAATAAAATAGCTGGTTATCCCATTAGATTAATTATTATTTATGTAAAAAAAATTGGCAATATCTTAAACTGGTTGTTTTTCGGTGTCTCCATAGGAAAATTAAAATTTTTCAAACGAGCATCCTTAGTTTTCGCCTGATCACACCTTGCAACATTAATCATGACGTTCACAAGGGCCATCTACTACATTACTCCTACTACTGATTTCAAACTTCTCTAATTATTTTCATCCTACTATATCAGTGCTTCTCAACCTACAGTCAGTGTATATTGCTAGAGAAAATAACTTGTAAACATGTACAAATTTTCTCACTAACAATTCCATATTACGACGCTGGGGACATAACATTAGGGGATGCCTCCAGGAAGTGAACTTCCTGTATCTTATAATATGATGATAAATTTCATATTAATAAGAAGTTTGCAGTAAAAAAAATAATAAATTGCATGTAATTGATGTTTTTCTAAAACCCACAGAAATTGACGAATTCTGCTTCCCTAGACAAAGAAACACTTGATAAACGATAACGCTAGGAGAATATACAAAATTTATGAGATTTACATAAGATTTACGAATATAGCGTCATTAAATTACGTCAGTTGCATACACTTTGCCATTTTCTAGTAGCGTTCCCTTGTCTAGGCCCTCAGAAGCCCTCGGAATAAGTTGTAATTATGAATATATTATCGAAAATTAATCGGATCCGATTATCAGATCTTAAAGCGGATTTTACCATAATTTAGCAATTTTTTAAATTTAATTTATGTACAAATAAATTAACATACATTTGTTTTAAATAAAAAAATGTAGAGTAATTAGTCCCGTGCGAAGGGCCTGCTAAATTTCATTGATGTTGTCATTGCAAATGCATCCAAGTTAATAAGCTAGCTATGTGATAAATTTATTACTTTTTTTTTCACTTACAAGATATATGGCGATCAGGGCTTATCTCCTAGGAGTTTGGCGTTAAGAGGTTGAGAAATATTGATTTTTATCATCGAACCGTGAACCGTCTACTGGTGAAGGCAGAAAACAATGGAACGTCACTTCCGCCAATTCTTAAAAACCTTCGATATTATAACATTTATCACTTGCTTCACCAAGTAATTGTAATTGTGACTTACTTTTGTAAGGCTACAGATTCGATTAATGCAAAAATCAAATAGCTCTATTGTCTTGTTTTCACTACATTACGGGTGTTATAGATATGCGTATCTATAAACAATAATTTATCCAAAACTATACAACGTTACTGGTAACTAACGCAAAACCTCTTAAAGGTAACTAAGGTACATCAAGACTAACAACTTTTGTTCTATGACTTTTGCCAAAACTTAACACATCCTAAGATATATATATATATATAGATATATATTTTTAGTTTTAGTAGGGATTTCTATCAATCGTTAGCTCTATGTTTAAAGTTCAGTCAGCTGATGCTACGAAATCGTCTGCCCCAGTTGCATTGCGCCGCCTTTCGGAGTATTAAGAAGATCAGAACTGCAAATTTGATTTATTTATTTTTTTGTATGGGGAAAAAAAGATTGTAGTATAAAAAGTCGTAAAACAAAAGTTGTTAGTCTTGATATACCAAAGTCACCCTTAAGAGGTTTTGCGTTAGTTACCTGTATACCTGTATAATATCCGAATCCACATTCGTTAAAGTACTTCGAATATTTATGGTACAACATTAAAAAGTAAAATCGTAATGATTATTGTTATATTTAAGCTTTATATAAAATATAAACTTTTAGATCTGATAACAACGCCTAGTTTCAGAATCCCTTTTTAAATTTAAAACGGTTTCAACCATTAATAATCCTTATTATGTTCAATTGATAATTAACTTGTGTTGAAAAACCATTTTAAATTCAAGGAAAGTTTGTAATAGTTGAAATTCGTCTGCGGTTAGAGCGAGACATAATATTTACTTAGTAAACTAAGATATTTGCAGATATTAAACAAAATACTCATCAATATCCCAATATAAATATATTCTTTATTAAAATATATTGGAAATATCTTTAATGCCTAGATCTTGATTTGTTCTATAGAAATTAATACTGCATAGTATTAGTGCAGATTGCTGTCGCAACACATGTTATCGCCGTCTGCCGTCGGCTGACTTGTGACGAACGTTACCTTAAGGCGGCGCGCGTAATTTTATTATCGATAAATAGACGAGAATTAAGAATACAATTTTATGAACGTGTTACATGAGCAGAACAATGTTATGACATAGAGATAAAACCAAAGGGAGTTAAAGTCCATTGCTCCGGAAGTGAAGCAAAATGTCTTCAACTAATGTCTCATGTTTCTGAAAACATCGATGGAGCATTTTGTTTCTATTGTATTTGCAATAATTTATCTCTTTCTGTCAATATTTTGCGTAAAAAAGAGACCCATTAATCTATGGCGTGCGAGAAAGACATAAAAAAAAATAAGTAAAAGAAAAAGAAAAAAAGTAATCAAATATAAAAAGTTTTACATCTATCATTTGTATAGTACTGCATGAGCAATTTTTATATTATAATAAATGAAGATAAGATAAGAATACACGAATAGCTACGAAAACATCATAATTTGCACTTTTAACCTTCTAAAAACACGATTAAAGAATACTCTAACGTAAAAATGATTCAGTCAATGCCCGAATCCTCCAGGAGGTCCAATTAATCATTACAAGGGTACAATAACAAAAATCTTCAAAGCTGAAAAAACTGGGAACATCCAATTATGAAGAAAAAGTTATCTGTTCTGTAATAAACGTCATTAATTATATTTTCTAAAAAGAATGTTCCTATTTATAGTGCAGACGTCTTCAGGGTACCTCCTATTCCTCTCAGTTTACACAATTCCAGCGTTTCAGCGCTTCACAAAACCGCTAGATACGGTGACCCACTTATATCTGGCGTCCTTGTCACACACATTATGGCTGTATGACATTATCTCTGGCTATAGTAAGGTCGGATTATGTCGGTCAAACGCTGCTAGCTATCGGGAAAAGAATAGGGATTGATCCGTGATATCGATATAGGCTTACGACATGTCCCAATTTGACCGGTATATATTTTTTTATGGCCAGGAGGAAAATCCTGCATAGGACTGTCGGTCCAGCCTTGACGGCGATATCGAAGTGATTTCAGTCACTAGGAGAGTAACAAAAAATCCCGGGGTGTCCCTCGACACGCTGCCAGCGGGGCCTGAGTATTCATTTTCCTCCAATGACCCGGCATAGGGAAAGTCTTTCTCAGGTTTTAACTCTAGTAGGGATGATTATAAAGAGTCCACCTCTGATTATATCTATCAACCGGCACACAGGGCACATATGCACCGCCTCCGTTTCAATCGAGCCACAGACTCTCTCAAATTTATTGCCTGTTGGTTTGCTATTTTCTCCTAGTTCATTCCCGGTCCTGATATTAAATTTATTTCCATTAGATTCTGCGTTTTTTCTTACTATCTGGCGATTATGTAGCTTATTTCGGACATTGTAAATGGCATATAATGCGGTCTCAACTATCTGTATAATTAAGTTTCTGTAACAATGAGGCGGAGGTTTATAGATGCTTTTTGTCTTTGCTCAGAAGCTCGTCTTGGACAAAAATCGATCATTTAATAGGAAACTTCAGTTTAGAGAAGTATTCGCAGAGCCAAGTCTAAGTTGAAGAAATATGTGACTTACAGTATGGGTACTTTGAGCATAATTAAATAAATTATAATTTGTAATATTTTTGTAAAGTGTAATGAAATTCAAAGCATCCTCCCTTTATATACCTCTCCTCTATCCTCTAATAACATGTCTTGTTTGGAAATCGCCCCCTTCGGTATGTCACGTTTCAGGATCATTTTAAGTACCTTGAGTTCTGTAAGTTCATATATATATATAGGTTGAGATTTACAGACGCTACATTGACTATGCTTTAAAAATAGGTTCATCTTTACCAAAAAACTGAACATATAATAGGAACTTAGATAAAGCCAAAGTATTTGTAATCTATGTTCAAGTTGACAAAATCGGTGACTTGTTATTTTTTACTTTGCCAATAATTAAATAATATAATAAGAAATGTTTGATTAAAGGCTGAGCAAAGTTAAAGTAGAGACTGTAAATTTCAGCCCTAGAGTACTTCGATCGTGTTATTTGAGAGTCCGCATAGTTATGGTGACAGTCAATGGATTATTTCCTAAGTAGTCGTTCCTGTTCTTGGACTACACTGTATTTTCTATCTTGTACGCTTTGTCAAGCCAGTATAACAAAATACCACAAAAAAGATGACAATACGCAGACAGCCTTCATGATGGTAAGCAGTTAGTCATCTATTATTATTACGTTTTAATTTAATTATTTTTTTTATATTCAACAATTGTAAAATTTAACTCCATTATAATTTTATAATTACGGAAAAGATAAAATAATAAAGCTTGTTGTTTTCCTCCATGCACTGTGTAAAGCAATATAAATTAAGATATTTTTATCGATATTAATTTTACAGAAGTTACTGATCATCTCTAATTCCGGACTGGAATGAATGAAAACCGGGGAATCGCAAACTGCGCGCGGCTGTAAAAAATAACACAAAAATAGTCGATGTTTCCCGGTCGTTAGCGCTGGCACAACACAGACGACCCGTGGATTTAAGTAGGGATCACGTGAACACCCGTATCGATGTACAAGATGATTTAATAACCAGGTCCGAATATATATATATATATATACATACATATATATATTTGGATATTTTGATAGTATGAAGAGATAGATGCTCCACGTTAAAAAACTCATTTTTGATAATTACATAATAACTGTGTTAATTCTTTGCCTTGGAAAAGTCAGAACTTCTACCTTGCAATATAAAAGTACACTTGCAATAATAGATATAAATTTTTTTTATAAGCTACAAAATATTAGGTCCTTACATATGAAATTGGCGTTTTTCGTACTGGCCACTTTAATCACAAATTTCTCCTCTTTGGTAAGGAATTCCAAATTCACATTTGTACAGCTATAGACTCATGTATTTGTGCTTCGATGATCGTCATTCATTTGTTTTTTTCTTCTGTTTTTTTCTGTTTGCGTCACTCATTTTACAAAATGGAAAACTTAAAATATCGCATTATTTACGAGTACGAGTTCCGCCGTGGCACTAGTGCTGCAGAAACAACTCGAAGGGTGAATGATGTGTATGGCGGTCGTGTTGCAAAAGAAAACACAGTTCGTTTTTGGTTCCAACGTTTTCGTTCTGGAAATTTCGACCTGCAGAACAAGCCCCGTGGACGGCCTGAGACTCAAGTTGATAATGAAGAGTTGAAGGCTATTGTGGAAGCGGATCCATCGCAAACCACGTCCGAGTTAGCTACAGGCTGCGATGTTAGTGATAAAACTGTTTTAATTCACTTGAAGCAAATTGGGAAGATTAAAAACCTTGAAAGGTGGGTACCTCACGAAATGACTGAAGCAAACCGGCAAACGCGCGTCGACTGCTGCGTTACATTACTAAACCGGCACAATAATGAAGGTATATTAAACCGAATCATTACCTGTGAAGAAAAATGGGTTCTTTACGATAATCGGAAGCGCTCAGCGCAATGGTTGGATCCTGGCCAGCCAGCCAAATCCTGCCCCAAGCGAAAATTAACCCCAAAAAAGTTACTTGTAAGCGTTTGGTGGACTAGTGCCGGTATTGTTCATTACAGTTTTCTCAAATCTGGCCAGACTATTACGGCTGATGTCTATTGTCAGCAATTGCAAACCATGATGGAAAAGCTAGCGGCTAAACAACCTAGGCTGGTCAATCGCTCCACGCCACTGCTGCTTCACGACAACGCTAGACCACACACTGCGCAACAGACGGCTACTAAATTAGAAGAGCTTCAATTGGAAAGTCTAAGACATCCTCCGTACTCCCCGGACCTGGCTCCAACAGATTACCATTTTTTTCGAAATTTGGATAACTTCTTGCAAGGGAAAAAATTCAACTCCGATGGGGCAGTCCAAATCGCCTTCAAAGATTTTAATGATTCCCGTCCGACTGGTTTTTTTAGTAAAGGGATCAATAAACTACCTATGAGATGGCAAAAGTGCATAGAAAATAATGGTTCATACTTTGATTAATTAAATATATTATATTAAAAAATATTCGACTTTTTGTTCCTCCCATACAAAACGCCAATTTCATATGTAAGGACCTAATATCATAACCAAAAATGAAATATCTTCTTTATTCGCAAACTTATATCCCTAACAAGTAATAACCCTAGTTTTAAGCATGGAAATCTGGTATCTATAACAGTTTATTAGTACGCTCCATATTGAGGCCTTATTTTAATTATACTGGCAGTGGCGGGCAATTAGGCAACGGACATTAACTACGCATTTATGAATAATAAATTGTTGTTGATACCCTACGATATTGATACGCATAGATAACCAGATTATATATTCAATAAGTATAATATATCGGATTGTAATAGATAATAATGGTAATATTTATTACACTTTATGGTTTAAAAAAAAAGATTCAATGATTATTTGAAAAAGACGAAATAAAATATCGTGTGTAATTATCGTGCAAATAAAATAAAAGATAATTCGAAAAATAACACTTTCTTTAGTTACAAGTAAAATTAGAAATAGGAAACAATTTCAGGTCGTAAATAATTGTAAAAACAAGCAAATCTTATGTAATACCTATTTATATAATTACTATTTTGATTAAAATAATAATTAATTTTCTTAACAAAATTTTATTAGAATTATTTAAAATAGGCGCTGATTCAATTCTGAACGAATCTTTTAACATTAATACAATATTAAAAAAAATGTTTATGTTGCATCATTTTTTAAATTTGTCAGCAGTTATTTAGTATATTATTTATTATTATAATTATTGGCTTCTTTATAATATATGTAAATAGCAGTATTAATAGAAAACTGATAAAAATATCTTTGATGTGACTTATTTCTGAATTATTTATCAGTTTGACAGTTGCTGTCAAGAGACTAAAGATAACGTAGAGATGAGAGCTAAAAAAAAACCACTAGAATATCGATATATATTTATATTTGATAATTCAATAAATGAAAACATCAATGTTTAAAAACGGTTTTTCAAGATCGTTATAGTGACTTGCTTCGGCCTGTTATGTTTCTTGAGCTCCTTGCGTATACCCGGGTGTTCATATACCTTCTGTTTTGTAGATCACACTATGTATGGGCCAACATGCTGCCTGTGACTGTCAAAGTGTTAACTAATTCTCTATTTAATTAATAAAACTAATTAAGATATTTTTCTTTTACATTTATTCAGTAGAAAATTATTCACTTTACATGTGATTTGAAATTTTAGATTTTTTTAAAATACATCCCACATAAAGTGTATATGCATTGTTTCGCGTTAATTTTTGGAACAGATAACCGTGAAATCTTCGGTTTTTGCGATCACAATATTGAGTAACAAATATTTTGTTAATCTAATATCGATATTTTAACAACCGGAATCATATCAATTAAAACAATGATTACTTCATCCCTAATGTCTGCATTAAAAAATAAAAACAAAGGTTATTTCAGCTCAGTTGGTAGAAAATATTAAATAATAATAAGTCTTTTTACTTAAATCATGCATCTACCTCCAGCAAGTGGTACTGGTAGATATTACGCGATAGCGGCCAAATCTATCCGTTTGATACGACATGGATGCACAAACAGGCCTTTCTTTCATATATCAGTAACGCATGTAAGATTTAATTTTATATTTCTTGTAATATTGTGTTAATAATGTTACGAGTAAAAAAAATGGTTATATTTTCAGAGAAGACGCTTGAACAGTCAGCCAGTTATAGAACAGCTCGGATCATATGATCCGATGCCAAATATTAACAACGAAAAATTAGTTGCACTAAACTTGGAAAGAATTAAATACTGGTTAGGAAATGGCGCGCACGTATCGACTCCTGTTGCTGAATTATTAGGTATGTTAATAGACAGCCAGAAACTTTAAACCGCTGATCAAACTACTTCATAGGTGATTAGTTAATAATTTGATAGTGATATTGATTATACTATAAATATGCCGACTTTGAAGCAAACTATTTTGACTATTGCTATGTAGATTTATATAAAGAACCTTGTAGTGAAAAAATGATAATTTTACACAGCGAAGTATAGGATGATTATCTGAAATGTGTCATAATCCCTTTCGCTATGGCAGGCCCTGCAGCAAAGTGTTTCACAGAAAATGGAGCTCCATGTTGAAAGTGCGCACACCATACTTATGCAGTCTTCAGCATTCAAGGCCAAAGTTTTGACTCAAAATGATATTGATTAGTTTTAAAAAAAATATGGGTGAATAAAACATAGTTACCCTTGGTGTATAGTGTTTTTCAGCTAGTAACCGTAGTCGCCAATATTAGCAAACGGGTTATTATTTTTTTTACGCAGTCTATCCACTTGGTGCCGGGAAAGGCATTTACAGTTCAACCGAACTTAGGAGGCGAGCACAGAAAGTGCTCAGCCAGCGAGTTTTTGGGTTGGGTGGCAGTGCAAGGACACCCCTGTGGGTATGAACCTCAACTTGGACCGCCAGCCAAAAAGTACTAACCCTACGGGTGATCTACCAGCGTTTCGGAAGTGACTACCTTGAGAAGAAACACCGAAAGAAACTCAAGGCTGCGTCGGAGTGGAACTGCGCCGATTACCAGCAGTTGACTGAACTATTTGTCTTCGGCGCCGCCAGTGTCGTGGAGTGACATTAGTGTGTGTGTCTGTACCTCACTGTTTGATCGGTCGGTGGCTCTTTTAACAGCCACTGTGATTGGATCATCCGGATGCCCTAGCACATCGCGAGGGCGACGAATGGCGGGTGAAAAATCACTCTTGCGTACATAGACGCAAGACCTACTGATTAAATTGTTAGGTTGGTGCTGCGCCTTGTCGAAGTAACGGTTTAATAGTGGCCGCTATTTAAGTAGGTAGCTAACCATTACAGGTACATGAAAATGGTCGCAAAACTAAGACATTTTCAGGTACAGCATCGGCTTTAGCTAAATCTTCACAAGTAATGAGGCAATTGGCATTATATTTAAGACTTTGTTTATGTTGTCATAAACTTGAAATTAAAAAAAACCTTGTTGTCTTTAAGCCAATCTTGAAAAAATTTTTTTTAGGATTTTTGGTTTGGCAGGTTATGACAATAATCAGTTAATTAGCTTTGACCAGGTATCTAACTACAATTGGATACTTACTTTGGTGGGCCTCTAATTGACAGTTAAAAACATTTAGATGTGAGCATCATCAACTAAAAATGATGAAACAGTTATTACAGAGACACATTGTAATTTCAGGACTGTCTGGTTTCTTCCCCATCCATCCTCGCTCATATATGACGGCTTGGAGAAACAGGAGAACTGAAAGAGAGAATTTAGCCAAACAGGAAGCTGAAGTAGCTAAGGCGGCAGAAGCCTCATCTACATAAGTTTCAAATAGGTTTCAGTTAGTTTTAGAATAAATTTAATTATATTGTTTTATTATTTGGTTTTATTGTAATCTTTAAAATATTTAAAAGTGAATAAGGAATATAATTGGCCAGTGAAGTACATTTTCAGTCCAAAATAACCAATGATCTATAATTTCCATTCAGAGTTCCATTAGTTACACACATAGATCGGCAATATGTAATCAGATTAACGAAAAACGATTACATTTTACGTTTTTCATCATTAATAAGACTGCAATTTGCTTATCTATGTTTTAAATACTATGGAATCCTCAATGACATTTACATTTATGATTAGTAATATTTTGAAGGGATTTAATCATGATTACAGAGCAACAAACAATTACGACTACATTTTGTAATCATTAATTAGATTACATTTTGCCCATCTCTGGTTACACACTATGTTGATTTGCAGTCACCACTTGATAACTCGCCTACCCCAGCAATAATGAGTTTGTTGGCTTTAAACTGAAGAAACTTGTATATGGGAAAATGGTTTTTTTTTAAATAAATAACAACATACAATGAATTTCTTTTTATTACGTGAAAAAATGAGTACACTAATTCATTGGTGAATGCAAAAAACTGCTGCTACCGAATATAAAAGGCACAATATGAATTTAATCACAAGCTATGACACCATACAAAATTTACTAGCAATATGGAACACCTATCATTGAAGTGCTTACTTAGTGTTAAGTATAAATGTCTTACTAGATTAAGAAAACTTATGAGTGGCACATCAATCAGAAGCTTGTAAACTTAACAAAACATAGGAAACATTATATCCAGAAAAACGCTAAACTAACTTGAGCAAATCTAATGAAAACAAGAAATCCATTATTTCACATAACGCCAGGTCCACATATGTATCTTGTTCTCGATCCAATAAGTGAATTTTTTTCTTCAATGCGTAACATGATCGCCTATGCCGATGGATGATGTTTTGGGATCATTAAGACAGTCTTGATATACCGATCTCAAGCCCTAGAACGAATATTTGCGATAATGTATTCATGTAGCAAATTGCCTTAATTCTGAATTCGGCACTAAACTCAAGAGTTGTTTAGAACAATGCCATTCACTTGCAATTTACTCATTATTCAACCAAAACATCTTCTGTTACACGAGATATTATGGTAAATGCATGTGTTTGGCACTTTTTTAAATACCTCTGAATATTGTGCACATTTCGGATAAGTTGTTTTTTCATATGAATGTATTATCGCGCTATCATCGCACTAGGGCCTAGGCTTTAATATATGATAAGGTCCATTTTTATGTAGAGTTGATATTTCTCCGGTTATCAAAGCGATACGACAAAAAAGTAAAAAGAATCAAAGAGAATTTTAGATATGACAGTAAGGAAACCACAAAAATGATATATAGTTAATTAAACCCATCCTCCACTACTTGATGCGGTGTAACAAAAAAATGGAATACAGTTATCGCATAGAGACACTGATACATGTGTGAATCCAGCAAAGGAGATCTTAAATAAAGAGAATTAAAAAACTACCTCAACCTTTCCTTACTTTAAGGATCCTCTAGAAGATCTTACAGTCAAGAAGAAAATACGAGTCGAGAATTTTAAAATAGATCTTAATTTAGTAAAATATTGTCAAAATAAAAAAAGAAACAACTTAATTTAATAATACAAGTTGCTATTAGAATAGAAGATATTGATTAAAAATTTAAATTATTAATTATAGGAGTAATTCATGTTCTCATTTGTATTCAAGCAAAGAACTTGGTAGAACTTCTGCTTCTCTTTCCGCCCGCTAGAACGCCTCATCGCCGGTCCGTCCTACGGTCGTTAACTAAAAGCGAACTTGTAAGCTATGTGGGATAAAGTATGTTTTAGTAAATCGGTATGAAGGCCAACTATAGTAACATACCAATCTATGCCGTATCTCCCATAGCTTAAAGTACGTTTTTAATTTACGAGATTGCAGCACGGCGGTAATTGTCGGATTTTAAGCATAAACAACAACCAGAATTTTTTTAATGTTCTCTCCAGCGACATAATTTTTTTCAGTTCGTATATACATTATTTGATCATTTAATTCATGGTAATGACAATAAGTCATCAACTAGACAGGTCATTATTTCATTAGGGACTGAACATGCATTTAATACAAAAGAACGAAATGTTAAAGATATAAAGTCTAGCAATACATCCGTTTAAACTAGGCATGGAAAATATAGTATTTTTTAACGAAAGCTATGTGAAACTATTGTTATATCACAATTCCCAGATGAAAAATCACGATCTGTTACCTTTACATACTATTATTTTCGACATTCACTAAATTATAGCACATCAAGATAACTTTTAATTTCACTCAAACATTCTTCTCAAAACCGGTGGAACATGAACAATGATATTAGTTTTATCTCTTTCGCTATTAAGGAATATCTGTGAATTATATTCGATGGTCGAATAGAGATGGTAATAACGTCTGTTTTTCAATAATTCATAATTCTGTTATGGTGTTCTCAAATAAAAGTTTTTATAAACTTTATTGCTTAAGCCTAAAAACACAAAACTGGTAAATTTATAGTTTAAAAACAGTGAACGATAGTGTGAACCTTTTGTACAAATTTCACCATTGACAACGATAAATGTCATTGTACTTAAAACATATTATATTCGATGAGAACGGACAGTCTGACAGATGGCATGTTGACATGTTCTTGCGCTTGACAATGAATTTAACGAATTATTGACAGCTGCATTATTCGTTTTTAACAGCAGCGTCACCCGTTTACCATAAACAATGCATTCAATTGTCTTTTCTTGCAAAACTAAACAATATCATTCTTGACAGTGCGATTTTTTAACAGGGTTTATAAATTCTATCGGGGCTCGTGATTTTTTTTATACCACTGTTAAGGCAATCAACCTGTGAATCGTAATATATCCTTTGGCAAAATCACATAGGTCATACACCAGTGGAAAAGCCACAAGAAAGGAAAAAAAATAAAATAAATTCCTTGCCTACTTTAAATGGCGTATGTAAGATATATTTTAGGCCTGTGTGTGCTCGCAAGCTTGTGATAAAGTGAGTGTTGGTAAGTTTGTACTCTTCCTCTCCTCAGTTTTTATTCAAAATTGACAGGATTATTTAGTTGTTCTTCCTGACTGCATCTGCCACCAGACGAGATGCTGAAAGTAAGAGAAAACTTCAAAATTTGAATGGTAATACTGAACTGGAAATGTTTTGGTACACGTATCGCCGTAATAAAATGGAAAGTGGAGTAACCTACATCGAAATATGGGACAAATTGTGTCGATAAATATCAAAAGCCTGTAACGTCCTAATTGCCTAAATAATTAAGTTATAAACTTTTAAATTTTATTTTAGCACTTTTTTTAAGTTATTATACGTAATATAATACTTAAGCTACAAAATTAGTTACTTCTTCAATACAACGGGCCGACTTACTGAAAAATGATATTTAACGACACAATTATAACTGGTGTGCCTAATAGTAGCGCTATCTCGTTCACACACATTTTTATCCTAATGCTATTTTGGTCTTAGTACGTGTGATAGTCTTTTATCACTGTCAAATCACCAGTGATTTCACGTATCACATCTCTACCAACATACGCTATTTTAAATATTAGGTCCTTACATATGAAATTGGCGTTTTTCGTACTGGCCACTTTAATCACAAATTTCTCCTCTTTGGTAAGGAATTCCAAATTCAAATTTGTACAGCTATAGACTCATGTATTTGTGCTTCGATGATCGTCATTCATTTGTTTTTTTTCTTCTGTTTTTTTCTGTTTGCGTCACTCATTTTACAAAATGGAAAACTTAAAATATCGCATTATTTACGAGTACGAGTTCCGCCGTGGCACTAGTGCTGCGGAAACAACTCGAAGGGTGAATGATGTGTATGGCGGTCGTGTTGCAAAAGAAAACACAGTTCGTTTTTGGTTCCAACGTTTTCGTTCTGGAAATTTCGACCTGCAGAACAAGCCCCGTGGACGGCCTGAGACTCAAGTTGATAATGAAGAGTTGAAGGCTATTGTGGAAGCGGATCCATCGCAAACCACGTCCGAGTTAGCTGCAGGCTGCGATGTTAGTGATAAAACTGTTTTAATTCACTTGAAGCAAATTGGGAAGATTAAAAAGCTTGAAAGGTGGGTACCTCACGAATTGACTGAAGCAAATCGGCAAACGCGCGTCGACTGCTGCGTTACATTACTAAACCGGCACAATAATGAAGGTATATTAAACCGAATCATTACCTGTGATGAAAAATGGGTTCTTTACGATAATCGGAAGCGCTCAGCGCAATGGTTGGATCCTGGCCAGCCAGCCAAATCCTGCCCCAAGCGAAAATTAGCCCCAAAAAAGTTACTTGTAAGCGTTTGGTGGACTAGTGCCGGTATTGTTCATTACAGTTTTCTCAAATCTGGCCAGACTATTACGGCTGATGTCTATTGTCAGCAATTGCAAACCATGATGGAAAAGCTAGCGGCTAAACAACCTAGGCTGGTCAATCGCTCCACGCCACTGCTGCTTCACGACAACGCTAGACCACACACTGTGCAACAGACGGCTACTAAATTAGAAGAGCTTCAATTGGAAAGTCTAAGACATCCTCCATACTCCCCGGAACTTGCTCCAACAGATTACCATTTTTTTCGAAATTTGGATAACTTCTTGCAAGGGAAAAAATTCAACTCCGATGGGGCAGTCCAAATCCCCTTCAAAGATTTTATTGATTCCCGTCCGACTGGTTTTTTTAGTAAAGGGATCAATGAACTACCTATGAGATGGCAAAAGTGCATAGAAAATAATGGTTCATACTTTGATTAATTAAATATATTATATTAAAAAATATTCGACTTTTTGTTCCTCCCATACAAAACGCCAATTTCATATGTAAGGACCTAATATTTGAAATTAACAAAAATTATCGCGATAGCATTGTTTGAGTCCCATGATACAGCTGTTCTAAAGCCGTGCAGTTTTAAAAAACGTATGTTATTGAGATTTATTTTTCTATATTGTAAAAAGCATCCACAATTGGTCTCATCCCCATCTTCCACCAGCCATGATTTAGGGTAAAGCTTTGTCTTTAGATTAAAAAAAAAAGTTCTAACAAATTCGTAAAGATACGATAATACTCATACAAAACTTATGATCGATAGTAAAAACCCTTAACTCTCGATAAAAAATTGCGACATTTTTAGGCGATAACTTCAGACGTCGTTTATTAAAGTAATACATACTTGTGATAAAATAATATGAATCATTGGTATTTAGATTTTGTTAGTAACATATATATATATTTTGATAATATTGTGCAATGCAATTACGGTCATTCAATCATTAAAAAAAGTAGTTTTTTTATGTTCTCGAACTCTAATCAATGAAGTGGGTAATTAATCAATAATTAAAATGATTTTTAGTCAAAATCGCAATCGATTACGATGTTTTAAATAGTAAGTAAGTAAACAAAGTTAGTAGAGAAATTATAAACGAACAGAAAAATTGATCTGGCAGAAAATATAAATTTTGTTAGTCCATTAATCAGTGCAGGTAAGATGAAACGAGAATTATATTTAAAGTATAATCCAAGACTTTACAACTAAAGGTGCGTTTACATTGCTGTTAAGAACGACAGTTTTGCCATCGCCACATACAATCATCTATAACCCGTGCAGTGTATAATTTAATTTGTCGAAATTGCTAAAAATTAACCCTCCATGAACAATTTGAAAGTTATTTAATTTCAATTATGAATTTTGTTACTGATTGTCCTGTTATAAATAATTGTTAATTCATAAAACATATTTTTTGACAAATATAGGTAAAATAAATGTATTAATGCACAAAAAACAAACTTATTACATTTATAAAATCTGCCAAACTGACAGATTCCCAATCCCGTCGAATTACCATCTACTGAGGTGGGTACAAAATGATTACTAAATTAAAATACGTAATATTAATATTTAATTACATAAATATTACACCAAGCCTTAAAATGAGATGTTTGGAAAATATATATGTTTTTATTTATAATACATAAATTTAAACAAACTTAACTTGAAATATACAAATTCAAAATTGGTCAATGAATGTCAATGTTCGTGTTACTTTCTGCCAGATATTAATATAAGCGAAAAGTTAATCCTTATAGACGCATTTTTTATTTCGGTAAAAAAAACTTACTGAATAGTAAAAATATATTAAACAACTCTTCAGTTATGTAATTATAAATATAATATTACTACAAATGACGGTTCAATTAGCAAAAGTAAAGAAAATATTAATGTTGAGTTCAATAAACGGTTTTAAACATTAATGAGTTATAAAATATAGTATTGATTTTTTTTACACAGGCTCCACAAAGTAGTCACATTGCAAATGATGAGATATATAGAATAGTTTAAAACCGCTCAGGAATGAAAATCCGTTGACAGTCGCCATCGTTATATCGGCCCACATATACCACGACCCAGTGGTGTGCATAGAGTATGTGGACAAGATAGGCAGAGTTTGCGAAATTAATTTGAATATATAAAAACTATAATTATAGAATATCAAACATTATACTGTTGCTATCGGAAATATAAGTGGCATAAATATCAATCATTCCTCTTTTTAACAGACTTCGTTGCATTTAATTTTCAGTAAATTATTCAAGACTTATTTATAGTCGGGGTATGCAATGCCCTATGGACCTATACATCTATGGACTGAACGTCACTGCCATAACCGAAGGTCTCTAGGTATATAAACAACTGGATATACAAAAACTGATCCCGAAACGCGACACGCTGCAGCGTGTCATTATGACGGTTTTTACCTAGTTCGGCGATTAAATCATGATTTATTAGTATTTAAAAAAATTACACTCAAGTGTTTTAGTGCAATGTGGAAAGCCACTAATGTATCTCTGCTCACCCCGAAAGGGATATAGCGTGACTATGTACTATACATTAAAAGTGTTTTAAAACGAAGGAATCTTTTCTAAAACTCGCCATTTTTCTATTGAAAAAGGTTGTTCAAAAATAGATTGCATCTTTAAGGATTAAAGGTTAATTTCGATTACACGGCAAGCGACTTTTGTTTACGTACTTACCAAATTTCTGCCTTCTACTGCTCTAATCATGTTTACCTATAATCGACGATGTGTTATGGAATTATAAACTTATTTATACAAAAACCTATACATATCTAAATAGTTTTTAACAAAAACATAACTCTATAATACTATCAAGATAATATTACTATCATTTAAGTTCTCAAATTCTACAAAAGAGAAAACAAAACATACATTGCAAAGTATAAATACATCTCGGGAATATACATTGGAACTTTACTCATTTGCTCATTTTTTGCATTGAAGTCTGAATCTTGGTGTTCACTTCATGCACCAATTCATGGACATCGACTTCTTTTTTTACGGTGAAAAAAAAAACAAATTAAGTTCTGATCGAAAACAAAACCCTGTTTCTATTTTTTTAATCATATTCTGTTGGTCTTCAAATAGGGATTTCATAAAATAATTAATTACTATACAAATTTAAAAATAGTAAAACATTATATTTTAAAAAAATTTAAACCATTACACTAACTGACGGTTTTAGTATATATTCAACTTTGCCGAGGGAATAAAACAGTGCATACATAAAAGTAAATAAGTGATAACTAATGCCAAACATACACCCCAATTAGTTAAAAATTCAACCATAGACATTCACATATTATGGCCCACATGACATAAACTAATACACAAATACTGGTCACAGAAATTGTCAAGACATAAATTAACTACAATATTATAATCAACTATATCAATTTATATTAGGGTAATTTCGGGGGAGTTAATAAGGGAGAGGTTGCTAATAAAAAACAGAGTTGTGGCTGTCCATCGTAGCTTTTGTCTAGCTAGTTTGCTTTGTACAGTGAGTCTGGCTGACATTGCAATATATAATTTAAAAAAAAACTGATAAGAAAGTAAAATGTGCATTTTTTATTTTGCCTATAGCTAAACAATTTTGAACGATTACGTTGTAGAATGATTAAATAAAAAAAAAAAAACATTTTTTTAAATAATTATAAATTACATTAAGTTTCATATTTATTTAAAAGATACTGGTAATTTGTTTACATTTTTCTCTAATTATGATATATGGCAATCTCTCCCCAGACGATTTTTTTTTTTCGGCGTGTCCTACGTTGGTGGCCTGGGAAAGACCTTCACAACAAAACCGGGCTTGGTCTCCCCAGACGATTTCGGACATATTTATTAAGTCAAAGATTTTCCCAACTGTCCCGGTGTTACCCTAGATACTCATTTTGATTATTAAGAGACCATAAAACTGAAAAAAGTGGAGTTATTAATAAACGAACTTTTGTATTAAATCATATATAATAAAATCAGAAAATTATTGTAACGGAAAGTATCATAGAGAAATTAATATAATTTATGTAAACCCATAGGACAAAGGACCAACACGTATATTTATTGAGAATAGAACTAATTAAATGTTCAATAACAGGGAATTGCACCCTTCCCTCCAATAATGGTTACGTACAAATATGTAAGCTAAACAGCGTATACATAGATATATCCTCCGCCATGCAAAGCTTGCTTAGCAAGTCATTGTACATTAAGTACCTGGAAATGTTATATTTAATCATTATGTAGTTCCTTCAGAGTTTTATTGAAGGCTTTAACTGTTTTGTCCATAGACTTATTGGCATTCTTGATTATGTCTTTGAGGGTAATCAGATCTAGAATTACAAAACGAATTCAAGTGATATTTCTGTAAATATTTTCCATAACATAATATGCTATTTTCAACTTAACCATACATATATAGAATAATCAGTTTTAAATAAAATCATTTTGGCTAAATTATACGAGTTTTTAAATTTAAATGTTTTGTTTTAAAAAATTAGACATCATTTTACAACTAATCTAAATCCATACCTACGCTCTAAAAAGTGAGTCATCTTTGATTTTAGCATGGTTTTTAATAATTTTGTGAACCAATATGAGATTACATCAGCACGGTATTGATACTTCAACTGCTCGTACGAAGCAGTTCGCCACCTCTTTTACAGCCCCGGAACTTGAATTTTTACGAGACTAAGCAAAATCTACTTTCTGTCGATCCCCCTCAGTCCTTTTACCATTTTTTCAATTATATTGATTATTTAATGAAAATATATATAGCACAACATTTAGAGTGCATAGGACACGAAATATTCACGAAAATCAACCTTTGACCTTACATAACTTAAGATATAAGAACAACATCTTATGGGACTTTTGAGCTAAATTTTTAAACGGGGAAAAACCTTATATTTATTTTCAGCTCATTTTTAAGGAGAAGTCGGCCCACTATGTAAGATATATTATTCAGTGGGTTCTCTGGGTGATGTACTCGTCTGCCATCCCATGATGACACCAGTGCCATGGGTCGCGGGCCCCGGCTCAGGAGGTCCGGCTCGACAGGACTGTTCTTTTAACCGTCAGGGAGTGGAATTTGCACCAGCGTCTGATTTCCCAACTTCATATAATATGGGAATCTTCAAACAATGAGTGAATTGGTATTTGTCGGGTAATCATGCTCCATAATCGGCTTCATCACTGCTTCTATCAAGGGTATTTGAAACCAAGCATGTTTATAAAAATAATAGTAGTTACCTGAGTTGGCCATGTCATCGATGCGGTTGTGATGTTTCATGTAGTAGGGGCGGATAATGCGATGGTAGATCACCAAGGAGCCGTTGTAATCGGTGGGCATGTAGCACCAGATGACAAAGATGCACTGAAAAGGTTACAATATTATCTGTGAAATGTACGGAATTATAAAAAAAAATGGAAGAATTGGGATTTCAGATAAAGATGTCGTTTATCATTTGTTCCAGAAACCCGAACCAGATTTTTTAATTATCAGCCGGGGCTCGGATGTAGCAAAAATTAGTTTGCACAGAGGTTACACAACACACAAATTTTTTATAAAAAATGACATTGTAGGTATGTATCAGGGATGTTACGGAGCTTCGACTCCGACTCCGATAAGTCGGAACTTTCGATTGCTATTACACCTCCGGTTCCGAACCTTTTTAAACGGAGTTATTCATCGGAGGTCACCACCACTGTTGTAGTCAATTCATTTGATTTCATTTTATATGTTGTTGAAACATAATATCAATTAATCAAACAATCAGTGCCACTTAATTTGTAGAAGATATTTTTATAAATTTAGATTAAAAAAATATGATTAAAATTATTAAATTTAAAACTAAATGTACATTTAAATTTATTACTAAAAGGCTTTTTATTTTACATTTACATTAAATTAAGTAAAATACAAATTTACACAAAAACAACCCTGGAGCAAATTTGATTTAATTTGTTCACTGTTAATGGGAAAACGTTAATAAGGAACACAGCCATTTTTATTGTCTGTGTATTTGTAAATTTATCACGTTCTAATTAAAAAGGTTCACTGAATAATGTTTTTCTTTGTCCCTTCATAAAACTATCTTATTCTGCCGTCACTTGTGACTGACATTGCCTCCGACCCCGATTCCGACTTCGGTTCCGACTCCGATAAATCAAATTTAAAAACTCCGACTCCGACTTCGGTTTCCGTTACATCCCTAGTATGTATATAGCACATTTTATACGGTAAAATGTAGCATCTGCATTCGGTTTTATTATTTGATCAGAATGCGCTTATATCATAATAATAAAGATATAAAATATATATATATATATATACAAATATCACCATACCACATGATGAAAGTAGAAAGTGAAAAGTTATCAAAATATGTAGACCATGTACACGAGATTACCAGCATGTGGGATGTGGATTCAACGATTATCGGAACAGATAATCGTATCCACTAATTGGCTGATCGCAAAGAGCCTCGATTGCCATCTCAAGAGTCTCTCCCTTGGTTGTTGTATCAAGAGCCGAATACAGAAGGCTATATTACTTGATACGGCACGCATTGTGTGGTTTCTCAATCTGGAGTTCTAACTACCGGTGGTTTAGGCCTTAGGCCTCGCTCCCGTAGGTCTATATGTTTACATATTTTAAAATGAAAAAATATTGTAAATAGATATTATAAGATAATAAAGTGTGTGTTTTCATACGCGATAGAAGTGTAACAGAATAATTATATTCTATATTTATGTCTATCTCTCGCAGGCTTAATTAAACCTACAGATTTATATGTGTTTGTCTCTATTTAGTGTCGCTTTCGTATCATTGGATTTAAAACCATGACGATTCTAAAGAAATTCCTTTCTAGTAACTGAATCAGTAACAACTGTGATTAGAACATTTAGATAAAATTCATCCTTTATTTCTTCAAACAAATTGTATGTAACTGGATCGAGTCCAAAAATCCGAAATTGAGAAAGTTCAGCATACTCGCAACGTTGTTTTTTACGATCACGAATATTAGCCTTGTTACAAAGAGTTACATTATTCAAAGCTTAAGTGGTCTGGTGGTCCGGATTCCAGACTTTAAGATGGCAGCACATTGTCCTTTTACGACAGAGATAATGTAATAGAAAGAAGTCGGTCAAAGGTATCGATTCACGATTCTATTAAATAACATTGTTTCATAGAGAGATGTTGTTTATATTCAGTATCTACAAATAAATGAGCAAGTAATATTTATGTAACGAACAAAGGTTTTGTAAGGGATACCATTCAACCCTTTCGTATTGGTAGGCCTCGCTTCAGTGTTTCGCTCCAAAGGAAACGGAGCTCTGTGATGAAACTGCGCACATCAAACGCGCGCAATCTTCAGCACTCGGAGCCAAAGTTTTGGCTTAAAACGATTTTCATTAGTTTTAAGAAGCAAAATAATATAACACGGGTAAATAAAGTAATAAAATATGGTCACTTATAGTGTATAAGCTATGTTTTTCAGCCGGTGATTATAGTCACCCATCTCACACACACACATAGGCTGGGTTTTTTAGCTGGCGGCTAGTCACCGAAAGTAGCGCAAGGGTTCAAAATGCTTTTTTAAATGTGCCGATCTTCTTCTATTGCAACCCTTCTCATTATTGTTTTAAAAAAATGTACCATAAAAACGCGGCAATTAATAATAAAATTATCACTTTAACCTTGGGATTTGGGTTTTTATATTTAATTAATCATATTGACCAAAATGTTTTAAATAATTCACTATCGTTGTATTTAATAATATAATGAAACAACTTCCTATAATTAGCACTTCGCGACGAATTAAAAACGAAATAAATATGTGATGATACAAAATGTATTCGAGTTTTTAATTATGAATTTTGAAAATTGCTGAATTAATGATAGGATTTTCCATTGAACGTAGCCTCGGATCTTGAAATTTTTCGAGGCGGGGCAAATATTATTTATTATCTGGCACCCTTCTTCCGCCAGTACATTTAACTTTGCATTTCGTTTATATGGAATTATCCAATTCAAAAATGGTTAAAGAACAATATTTGAGATTTTGTACTCTATAGCGACATTTATACAATAGAAAATGAAATATTTACAGAAAACAACCTTTCGCCTTGCATAACTTAAGACGTGGTAACTGGTGGTGGGTTATAATACTATTTAGTTTGCTTTTTAAATGTCAAACAAATGGCTTGTTGTACTTTTCAGCCTGTTTTCTATTTAATGGAAAAGTTGGGATTTTTAGATATATTATTGAGTAAGTGAGCTGCGAGATTTGTTCGTTACCGCTCTTAAAATTGAGCGCTCGGGGCATGGACCCCCGCTCGAAGCCCCCTAAATCCGAGCCTGATCGAACGGGTGGGATTTTAATAAATATATTAATATAAATACAGAGCTTCCTATTGATATAAATATTAAATATGCAATTAATATTATAAAAAACGTATTAATATACGTATACCCGTTTATTTATAGAATACCAATAAACCGGGTTAACGTCCTGATTCCATATACATGTAATGACTTTTGTTTATGACATAATTGAAAATATTTAATATAATAATAATATGATTGTGGTTAATAATATGGTCGTTGGTTCGAATCCCAGCACGTACTTCTGGATATTTCCAGATTATGTACGGATTTAAGCCCCACATGCTCACCGTTGAAGAAAAACATTGTTAGGAAGCTGCGCCACTGGTCACGATTGGCACAACATACAAGCGCAAAATGGATATATCCCCTAATATATCTCTGCTCACTGTAAAATGATTATTATTAACCCTTTTCTTGTTAGTTAATTTACAAAACCTATTGCCATAAGTTTTTAGCGTAAACTTAATATTTTTATATGATTATTTAGGTAATTTATCAGTTTTTGAACGCACAGTTAGTTTCTATTAGACATCCTTGGAACATAAGGCTTAAACGGTATTCATATTATTTTGATATTGAAAGAAAGAACATTCTGCCAAGTTAAGTTAATTGAAATCCAAATCAACCTTGAAAATTACATTACATTAGCCGGAGAAGAAAAATAATTCAAATAAGGGTTACAACTATTAATTAATTAAAAAAGAATTTGTAAGAATGCATATCAGTGAAATAGTCGTCGCTCAACGTTACAATGGCGACTTTAAATTCCAATAGATGTTATTACGTCCCATTATTCAGTGGCTTTATACAGGTGTATTACGGGTTGATCGCGATGTATGCTGTCATTTATGTAATTGAATGTGGGCACGTCTATTCTCCTGACAACAATTCTAATACCGCAAATAGAAGTAAAGTTTACGTTATAAGTAAGGTTAAAACTGGTTTTTGTTGAAGTGAAACTTCTATAGAATCGTTCTGATTTCAAACCATATGCAACGGATAACGACAGATACACAAATACAAAAATTAATGAGCCAGAGCGAGAGAGTAAATGTCAAACGACAGGTAAGTGACACAACTACAAAAATTAGTGAGCCAGAGTAAGAGAGCAAATATCGGTGTGTATGTGCGTATTACACCTTTTTTTTAAATATCGAATTACATACATCTTTTTTTTCGACGAGATGAAATACTTTTGGCTGGAAAATGCCTTTGCAACCCCGCCAGGCGAGAGGGGGCGAGTACTTAAGATGCTTAGCCAGCGGGTTATAGGTTGGATGGTAACGCAAAGGCAACATTCGAAATAAATATCTTATAACATTATACAAACATCGACTTGTGCGACAAGCCAGGAAAAGAACCTTAGATGATCTACTAGTGTTACGGAACCTTGAAAAAAAAACTCAAGGCTGCGTCGGAGCGAATTCAGATGTAAGTACATAGATTTACGTATACAGGTTATTAATCGTTGCCAACGACAACGTTACCTGCTAAAATTATCTAAACATATAAAAATGCTTATCTTGACTTACTGGCATATTATTTTGAATTTTAAACTATGGAATCCAGTAACATGACGATTTTTATACGGTAGGCCATAGGACACAAGTGTAATTACCGTCATAGTAACTCGCTTTAGCCTGTCGCGTTTGGGGCAACCTGTGTATTTTCCGTAACTCATATACTTAGAGACCCTCAGTCGTGGGTTTATGTGGACCGATGACGACGGAGACTGTCAATGAATTTTCTTCTTTTGACAGTCGCTGTCATCTTTGGACTACATTGAACTTACTATCAGGTGAAATATAGTCACTTTGTAAAGCCAGTGTAAAAGTTTTTTTTTTGTATTCCACCCCTGAGGATGTGAAATGGCGGTTGAGTTTGTTAGCAAACTTGAAGTAAGCACTAAAAATTGATACTTATCTTTATGATTAGTAATAAAAACTATTTCAACGTTTTTTGAAAATCAACCCGCAGCGGGGGTAAAAAAAGGATGAAATTTTATTTGGGCAACGCCGGGTCACCAAAGCTAGTAGTTTGTAAATATATGTTTCACTGTTAAATGGCGGAAGTCGCGCATTGTATGTTCGCCAAGTGATAATGGGATAAAAATGTTTTGGGTGGGATTTAGCTAATGTATCCTGCATACCACGCTCTGACCTTTAATTGTATCGTGGATGCATTGAAAAACAGCAATTTTTTACAGCTGCGGTTGCGTTTTCATACAATTCCTAGGTTATAAAATTTGATATAAAAAATAGCGCTGTGAAAATTTGTAGTGCGTTGCTTTGAGGGCTGACCAGACACTAGTGATGTTCAGAATTAATAGAACTATGTACTCCATAACATAATAAATGTATATAGTCCTAATATATATGTTAGGGATCTATATCCCTAAAATCGCTGGTAAAAGTTTGCTTGAAAATTCATCAGTTTTGAAGTAAGCAATATGTAATCCGATATTTAGGTTTCTGGTTAGAAAAAAAAACACATCCACTTTGAGCTTATGACTTCCCAACATGACCAGTAGCGGAGCTGATCGCCGTTTTCAGGGCACATGACATTTCTATTAAATGGCATGCGTATTTTCGCACTATATATTATTTACCGTGACGATATATTAAATTATTATAAAAAAATAACTTATTTTGACTTTGAAAATCAACTCCCTCCCACGAGCTAAAAATTAAAGTTGTAAATTTGCTTGAAAAATCCGTCTCTTTTGGAGAAAGTACCATGAAAAACGGTATTTAAAATTTTAATTAAAAATTTAAAAATAGAAACAATTTTCTACTTTTGGAAATTTAATCCCCAAGGGGATAAATTATTTTCACCGGGTCACCATAGCTAGTGACATATAAATATCACTTCAGTATCAAAAGAACAAAAGATGAGCCTTATATAACACGCCACAAATTCCATATGGAAACTCTGACGAGTATTAGGCACGTATTAGTTTGATCAAGGCTCAATTAATTAGTGCAAATGCGGCTATATTACCTACACAACGATTCTTTGTTTCGCCTTAGTTAGAATTGCATCTTGATGCTACCTATATGAAACAAAGATATTGCATTTCGCAATCATCCAGATTGTTTCGATTAAAAGATGTATATCTGCAGAAACAGCAATTAAATCAGTAAATCCTATGTATTACAAATACGTCTTTAATCGTGATAGAAAAATTTATACTGAGACAACAAATGCAGAATTCGATGAGACAGAAAAAGACTAGAATAAATCTAAAGAAGATTTATTCAAACAGAATATCTTGTTCTTAAATACAACTTTGAACTATAGTTTCAGAAACGTTTCTTATATTTGAAAGTACTTTAAAATGTAAATAGTACCTCTGAATCTGGGCTTAAGCCTTTGTAGTTAAGGTTCATCTTTCATTAATAATCACATAGGTATTACTGATTTATTTATGATTTAAAAGATCTATATTTCTCTATATTCCTACACGACTTTAAAATTGCACTGTACTTTTCATTAGTTATGGTGCAGTCACTGTGCCTGGTTGAAATAAGAATAATATATTTTCATTTTTTGAAAAAGATTTATTTTTCTCACGTCAATACTGAAATTAATTTTATCAATTTATTTTCTTAGTCCTATTTGTAACTTAGGGATATGTATTGTATGGATAGTATAGAGTTAATACAAACAAGCATTCTGTACAATACTGACGAAGTGAGCTTGTTGTGTTAATTAGATTGTAGCACTTATCGATAGGTTAATTAACAAAGCTATTAGAGGAACATAATGAAACAAGGAAACTATACTGGACTCCTCTTTTATTTAGTTGTTTAAATTTGTTTTTTATTCTATTTTTTTTTATACTGGTTCGGCTATTATTTAAGTGACTAAATGAACCTGCTGGAAAGTACAGACTAGTTCAGAATCATTCATTACATTGTCCATATGACGCGCCGTAATAATGCCATGGTACACCTAGCTATGCAGGAAAAAATAGATGGAGTCAGGGCTCGTGGATGGTCTCTGTTTCATTGAACTGACCAAATTATAGCTTTGACCAATGTGTCAGTCAATAAAAATGTCCGCCAAGCATCGGTCCTGTATAAATAGTCATACAACTGTGCACCTCCAAATGTTATGCATGACCACAACTGCTCTTTCAACAGTGTACAATTAAGAACATATATAATTTACACATTACTATTTTAAAAAAGGTATTAGATATAATATACAAATATGTTACAACTACATGAAAGAGAGAATACAAGATAAGAAAGATATCCTATGACTGATAAGTAGAAATGTATAGTCTGAGAGATAAAATGTTGTTTCGACTGATGTAACTCTACAATTTTCAATGTCATATAAATTGCATAATAAAATTATATTCAACTGAAATAGTCTACTTTCAATACTATAAGATATTTATTCTGTATAAGATTTATGTATAAATATTTACTGTAACACGAATGGTCCTAAATTTGAATCCCAGCACGTACATCTGGGTTTTTCCAAATTGAGTACGGGTTTACCTCAAGCTCAGCGATGAAGGACAAAATTGTGAGTTAACCCGCATGGCATTTAATAGAAATGTCATGTGTAAGTGTCTTGGGAACGGCAATCAGTTGTGCTACAGATCATGTTAGGCATTACATATAAGCTCAAAGTGAGCACAAATACAAATGTACCACTGTTCACTCCAAAAGGGATATATCCCTTTTGGAGTGATGATATATTATTATTAATAATATATTATGACAATATTTACACACAAAATATTACATAAATTAGAGTTACCTTTGATTTGTCAAACAAATAAGTAATTCCTACATTGCTTATCAGCAAAATGAAAATACATATTCATCTATATTGTGTGGTCATAATGATTCATTATTACTTAGTATGAAGGAGATAACAACAAAGTAAATAAAAATCAATGTAGCTTGCACATTTACATGCAACCACAAAATTATATAAATTGATGGGGAATTATGTCTGTGTGTATTGTAATTACTTAAAGTAGTCTGCAACTTTTAAAATCATATAAAGTGGTAGTCTCATAAATAAGGAACTGGTATAAATTTACTGGCTGTTGTGGTTTGGTAGATAAGGGACCAGTAACCATGCACAGCAACACAAATGATGGTAGATGTAAATACCAGCACAAACATCTAGGTTTTTCCAGAATAAGTACAGATATCAGTTTGATATGCAAACTGGTGAGTAAGACATTTATGAAAGTTTATAGCAACTAATAAAAATGTCATGTGTGCCCTTAGAATAGCAATCAGACACTATGGCAATTGTCATGTTTAGTTTGACTTCTAAGTGCAAAATGGATACAGCCACAAATATTTATCTGCTCACCCAGAAAGGGATACAGTGTGAAAATAAGGCAAACAGGCAGTCAAGATTTTACCTATGCACAACTGTAAGATAAGAAAGGACATCATTGTGATACTAAGAATAAAAAGCATTTTCACTCCTTTTTGAAAGACCCCCATGTTGTATTCCAACAATCCATAACAATATTAAGAAAACATTTGTGATTTTTTGTATATTGGCTTGAGAATGTGACTACACCCCATCTGATGGAAAGTACAGTATAGTCCAGTAGTGACCACCAAGAGATGAGAATCCATTGATCCACACTGTGATCATAGTGGTCTATATATACTACAACTGAATGTCTCTAGGTATATGAATTGAAAGTACACATTCTGATACTGAATAGAACCAGGTAACATTGAGTCAATAGTTGTTGCGCTTGTGTTCTATGTCTTTTTTCATAGATTATAAATATATCTATCCATAGTAATGTGCCTTTTTTATATTTATTAGCATGACAAAGTGACTACATACTTTATGTTAATTACAACACTGTTGACTGACTTAGACTGCAACCTTAAAAAAACCAAAGACTGTGGTTAGTCATTGTAATCATGCCAACCTGCTCAGAGTCTATTCAAACTTAATTAAAGGGTCTAATATCATAAGAGTAAGGTAACACACTTGCTGGAGTAGCATTTTACAACCTGATGATTTGATAAAGGCAAGAATTCAATAACTTTGTCTTCTACAGTAAAAGGATTTAAAGTAACATATGGTCAATTTACTGACCTTTATCAACCAGTACAGTGGGAACCATCCAACGATGAAGTCCGAGAAATACTCTATGACTGAGAAACAAGCGTACACCACCCAATAAGTCAGCCATTTAGTATCGTCATCCTTCTGCGGCGACTCCAGAGCCTTCATTGACATATACGCCGGATAGACGAAGCCGATCGAATTGCATATCAATTCAGCGCCGAAACCAAACACTAAATATAAACCAGTGAATGCCACCAAGCCTGTACAACAAAATACATGTCAATCCACACCGCTATAGATATAAATAAACGTGAAATGAAAAAAATGTATCAACTTACCAACGAAGATATATGTACGGTTAACCCCGGTCCGCTTTTCCGCAATTTCGAAATATTTGGTCCAAGGTTTACTCTTGTCGGATAAGTTACGATCTAACGTGTCTTTATACTCTTGGAATTTGGATGCCATCGTGCTGGTTTAAGTGGTTTCAGAATTATGAATTGGCAGATCGGCGAGCAATCTACGACCACGGTTATTTGACAAAAGCGTCAATCTATTTAGAGTTGCTATAGCAAGTTTTTCGATTTTCCTTGTAAATGATTTTGTCCACAAAATACTATGTTTAGCCACTATTTTGTTTTTCAAACAGAAAATAAAACAAAATGTAAATTTGAACTAAATATGGTTTAATGCATAGTTGACGATTTCACTTTCAGTAAAAAAACGCATTTAAAAGAGCATAATCTAGTGTCAAAGATATGTAGGTAAATATCTAAGCACAGTTATTTAGATAACATTTTTTTTTTATTTTGTAACTAGCATATTAAAAAACCAGGAAGCAACTTAACATATATCAAAGTGTTTTTTCAAATGTTAACATAGTAGAATTCTCGTAAACTCTCATTTTATTTAGGAAACAGTCAAGAATCAGGGATGATCCGTACATAAGATAGTACCTTATTTTTTATTTGCTTATGACGCTTATGTCAAATAATGAGTATAAAAAATTATTAATTGTTGTATTTAAAGATTGGTTATAGTAATAATCATACGTGTTGGCCTATTCTCCTTACAAAAAGGTGACTATAGTACTTTAGACAACACTGTATTTATTTTTATTAAAAACATTCACGGCTATGGATATAAGCTTTTTCGAACAGAAAAAATAAAACGAAATCGCGGAATAATGTTGTTAAAATACAAATACTTGCAGATGTTCGTTTATATTTTAGACGAAATATTAAGGTAATCTAATATTTATAAACATTTTGTTTAATAACATTGTTTTAATTAATTATATATAATTAATTTAATAACCATGATCGAGATATAAAACAGGATTTAAAGAATTTAAAAAATGTTTTGGTTCGTATGGAAATTATGTTTTACAACTCTCTTATCATCATAGAAATGATCGATGTTACTAAATAAAACAAAATTAAACGGCAAATTTTTTAATTTCTGATAAAATATGGAAGCAATAACATTTTTGTGCCTAGTATAATAAATAATATTCAAATTTTTAACAATAATAATTTAGAAGTCCATTAGAAAGTTAGCTGTGATAATAAAGATACAATCCAACAAAGTCTGTTATTTAAAATATGTATATACAAAGTTATATTCACTTTTTAAAACTGTTTTATAATCTTTATTACTACAAAAATACGTAATTAAATAACGTGTACGTAATGGCAAACAAATACATAGAAAATAATAGGATTGTTTGTTATAGTCAATTATAAGTAAAGAGATGAGCCAAGTTCGGTACTAATAGAGTCGAGGGACGTTAATAGGAGGTGGGGCGAGCTGGCGCGTGATATGCAGGACAAGTCAAACTAAAAACGAATTATGGTCGTCTTTTGCTCCAGACTGGGGATATAGTTAATTAATACATAATGATTAGTACATGCTTTCAATGCATACATTTGACACTGGTGATACTAGTATTTATACCTAGCAAGTTGTAAACAAATACAAAATTAATAAGACCTTAGAATCTTTGTTGGAAATGTGATGACTTAAATAAATCAGTGATTTGTGAAATCATCGTACACTTAATCATTATCTTAACATGTAGTACTGAATTAAATACAAATTGAAACTTTATTCAACAAGAACAATGGTGCTTAGTGGTAGAATGTTAGAAAATAGTGCATAGCGTGCATTTATTTTTGCTTAAATCTAGTTAAGGAACTTAAGGTTTTTAATAAGCAAATGACTAGATATGTTGACACAGATTTGGAAAATATTCATTTTAAATGTTGCCTAAAAGTTATCAAAACAAAATCAAGAGTAATCAATTTTTTATACAAAAATGACATAAATACCATCTAAGTTTTTCAAAATAATGTGTCATTAATTCATAATTAAGGATTCGATGTGATTTTCACAAATATTGCATGTTTACTAGTAACTATTGCAGAAAAAAATAATTGTAAAACAAGAACTCACATGGAGCTAGTAAAACGGGTCAGTACGACAATTAATTATTTAAAAAAATACAATATTTGGCTACTCTCTTATAGATAAAGAAAAAATTAATTATATAAAAACCACTAAAAATTATTTCCGAAAAAATATCTAGTCTATTATTACCTATTTTATAGGCACCAACATTAGCATACTTACTGGAACGAAAAAACGTCTAATAGTTACAAAATCTAATACAATATATTCGACTAAATTTATTCATGATTTTTGTTTTATCTAAATTTTAACATAATGTATGAGTTTGGTCTCAGTCTTAAACTATACTAAAAATATAAATGATGTGTATAATAATTATTATATAGGAAGTCATAATGGAAAATTTAAATAGACTCAAATTTAACAAATGTTTACATTTTTACGACTTTACTTATAAAATACATTGTTAAAAAACCTATCTAAGTAATAACATTTTATTAGCTACAATGGATTTACAAATTAAAGTATTATATTTTAAATAAAGTGACTTACTTAGGTACTAAATATCTCATAAATGTAACATAATATAAGGCATATGGTAGTAGTATATTACATATATTGAAGTTAATATTAGGATTACGGCTTTTTACATTCAAATAATCTAAAAATTCTGTTTTTTAATCAATATTGTATTTAATAGAACAATTCGCGTCGCGAATCTAGGTACTATTTTTGAATTTATAAGCTGGCATGCTTGGGTCTATCAGATTTGTGATAAAAGTTCCTAAAAAATAATAGCCTCTGCTGGCTACATGGATATCACTCTAGAGTTGTATAACTAAACAAAAGACTTGTAGCCAGGGGAGAAACATTTTCAGATAAAAAAATTGCAGACAGTACACTGGACAGCTGACATTCAAGTAATTACTGAACCTTTGCCGATTAATCTCTTGGTTAATAATCATTGGTCACAGTCATGATCAGTTGGTCAGTGTCAGTGATCATTATTTTGGTCATTTTGACTCACTAAATGTAATACGAACTTATTCTGAATTAGCAAACATTTTATCTAATTTAGTAATCCTAGCACAGGTTTTTACATAATATACTGTGTATCCTAGACAATGTTCTATCTACGTTCTTTAATACATATTAATCTTTTACAACTCACAAACAAACGAATCTGTCATATAGAACTATCTATCACCTGGATTTGAACTCATGATTTTCAGTCGTGCAGGCTCAGCTACACATTTAGGTTATCAGACCAATTGAATTCTCATTTTCCGTCTATCGATTCGTATTCCAGAAGACGTTGCTCAGCAGCAGCGAATGCAATAATCCAAATTTTACCTTTACTGGCTTATCTTTAAATTAAAATTAAATTGTACCGTCCAATTCAAGAGATCACTGAGTCGAAACCTTCATGGCATTTACGATATTTTTATTGACATTGTTTTACTATGAAATCCGTACTATATTTATAGATTAATTAGCTCTTTTAAAAAAATCTTAGAACTGTATAAATTATTTTGCTTTTTTATCATTATTCTTAGGATGAGGTTTATTTACGCTTCTTTGACTTTGCGTATAATTCACTTAAATATAACAATCTACATTACTCAATTAATATCGAAGGATAAGTCACAGATTTTATAAAATTGGTGTTGACTCCGCAAATATTTACGCTATACTCAAACTATTATATATTCAGTTTTTTGTCATACACCAATTTATTTTCTGAACACTTTGCTAAGCGATGTCAAAGTACCGTCTATAAATCTCAGCCTTGATGCCTGTGTAAATTTCTAATTTCGTTTACAGAGTTTTGTAAAAATATAAAATAGAATTGGACGGTTTGAATATTTCTCGTGAATTACAAAACATGCTTAGAATATAACACCTTTTTTTTTAATTAAAATTAAGACATCACGATATTATATTATAAACAGTCAAATGCTAATTTCGCGTGATTAAAATAACGAAAATTGTGAAGATGCTTAAATCCTCCAGATTGTGGAGGTCTGTGAAGATTTTAACATTATCACCTAGTACCGTTAAAATTGTTCTCAACCAACCATCACTGTTTATAGGTGCCAAGACCAAGATTATTCATTCAGCGATATCAGTGTCAATAATTTTTCAATATTAGTAACTTATCTCTGAACGTATTTAAAAATAACAGCATACATTTTTTTTTTAATAATGCCTTTAGAAAATAAGAAAATCCAAAGTTTTCATAAAAAAAGTTAATTGCGAGCACCTCTTTAATGAACTAGAATTGGGGAAGCGTATTTGCAGGAAGTTATGAAGCTACGCACTTACTATCACAGTAGCTTTAGACCACGTCTTACAGGATACCCTTTGTACAATAAAAGGGAATGCTACTGACTTATTCATCACAAAATCTTTTATATAAAGAACAAATTTTAAATTTGGCTTTGAGTACCATATTGTTGTACAGGTGATCGGTAATAGCGTAGTTTTACAATTCCAACCCAAAAAAATTAGGTACTATGGGGTTTAAGTTTTATGGAAATCTGCACTCTTTGTGCTCTATCTAAAAAGTGAATCCTATAAAAAATGTTTTTAACACAATTGTAGATAGTTCTGTGCTCTATAACTTTTGTTAAAATGCAAAAATCATTTATCGCATAAGAAACGAAATATTTACAAAATACCAAATTAGACTTTTGAACTTAAATAACTTACAACAATGCAACAATATCTTATGTGACTTTTAAGTAAACTTTTAAACTGTCAAAAGAAAGGCTTCAACTTTTAAGACAATTTTTATGATAATGAGATTGAGTCACTGTTTCGGAAATATGACTGGGGCAAATACGGTTGCATATCTATGTAACAATATTTTATTTTAATGCCTAGATATTTTGTGTCATCAAAAGCTTTACATGTAATTTGTTTAAGGTTATTTATAGGCAAGTAGGTACTAGGTATGTTTGAAGACAAAATTTACCTACATTTTAACAACCAATTCAAATATAAACCAACATGATTTGTTATATTTGAACACCTTTTATTGGCAAGAATATTATTGCTTACAGAAATAGATAAGTCCTTAGAATTGTAAAGATTAAGAAATCATTATTTTAAGAAATCCGTAAGTTATTTTGTCCGAAATTATTATAAACATATTTTTATAAATGAACAAGCTCCTATTTAAAATTAACTGTATAGATTATTTAGTTTTGTAATTAGCTATTAAAGAAAAAATAAAGGATTTGTGAAATTAACTCTTATTTCGAGCTTTATAAAAGTGATAAATGTCTTTTCTATTTTTTCGAATTAGGTCATGCAATTATTTTTACACCTTTCAATATGAAGGATATAAATAAATTTCTCTACTGACTTTACACACAATTTCAATGCGTGCATATATCCGTTCTATCTCATTTACCTCTTCATTAATCAAGAGATTTGGATCTGTTAATAAATAGTATTTTCTCGTGTGCTACCTCCTTCTGCGTCTTATTCTATAGAGGATTAGTTTGATCCTTTCTTGGATCTCTGAAGAAATGTGTTAAGATGCTTTGTGTTTTTTCCGTGCATCTCTTCTTTCACTTGGAGGATGGGGTTTCAGTTCTCTGCAGTCCAGCTGAAATACATTAGTATTATTTTAAAAATAACAACATTAGTGCATAACTTATACATTCGGGCATCGCAGTTCTTTCTAACTACCTGACTGGATAAGGGCAAGATGCAAAGATTAATTCTGAGCACTAATAAAATAAAAATTACATTCATTTGAGCAACTTATTTTTCCGTCTTTTAGAGTATAGCTAAATTGATGAATTTTACATGTTTTTTATGATTTTTTTTAAATATCACGTTTTGCGTATACCCACAGTCCTATAATATGAGGTCCTTTAAGCATAGCGTGAAGAGATATTTGTGTAGCCCGGCATGAATTACCAATGGGTTTTTCTGTACTATTGATAGTCGTTGTCTTTTTTTGGACGGCCCCATGCTTACCATCAGTCCTGGTCAATGTATCGAGTCAGGATAAAAAAATGAAGGAAATATTACACATATTAACAAAATTTCAGAATAATAACATTTTATTAAGAGGTTGTAATTTAATTATAATAGATACTTAAAAACGATTGTCAAATTATTACTGAATAGATATGGTTGTATAACAAAAGACAAACTTACAAGCGTTTCATCATCTGGAACTCTAGATAATAAGTCTAACACTTCGTTATTTGGTATCGTATGTGGCCTAAGGATTTTCCTTGTAAATTTGTTTATACCTGAAATTATAACGTAACAATTACATCTTTTCTAAGTTCGGCAGCACGATAGCAACACTGTTTGTATTGCAGTCACTTATAGCTGACAGGAGACACTACATCAGGTGTGTTCTCAATTTTTTCGACCTTTGACTCCTTTTACTAAAACCGATGAAACTGTGTTGACAATCCTTTTACATAGATTTTATTCTTTAAATTTTAGACCCTTTAACAATTTTATGACGTCGTAACTGTCGTTGGTCAATTCTTAGTTGGATTCCCGTTCGTATTGTTTTCGCTAAGCTTTGTAACTAAACATACGGTCATATGTGCAGAAATTTCAACGTAACTTTTAGCGTTAAAAAACGTTTTACTTATTTATTTTAATTCTACTTTCTGGCATATATGATAAACTTATATATGGTGGGCAAAAATAATAATAATAATTTATAGTCACGCTATAACCATTCACAGGGTCTGTACCCACTTTGCGCTTGTCTGTTGTGCCCAAAGTGTGACCAGTAGCGTAGCTAATCGCCGTTCTCAGGGCACTTACATACGATATTACTATTGGATGCCATGTGGGTTTCCTCACGATGTTTTGCTTCACCGCTGGACATGTGGTGCTTAAATCCGTACTTAGGCAGGAAAAACAACACGCGTTGTCACTCAACGATACCAGTCCCTCATGCAAAAGACCACCACAGCCACAAGAAACTATTAAACCAAAAACTGTTTTTGTAAAAAGTGACTAATGTCATTTCACGGAGGTGGTATCGATTATTATGTATGTCAAAAACAAACTTACCCCATGCCATAAGCAAATATCTCAAAGGTATCACATATAGAACTAGCATTGCGCCAAACAGCATTAAAATCGCTAAATAACTTAAATATGGCACCGTGAAGTTCATTAAACTGAAAAGGAACACACAATTAATTATTTTTATATCCCAATCTTAACTGGAATCATACCACAACTGCGTCTGCATTATCAATGACGAATTTCTACTGATTAAGCAAGTTTTTTTTTTTTAATGGAACAACAATGTGATCACAGCGCACCAGATGAAAAGTACAACGCAGGTCAAGAGCGATGATTACGAAGGAGCGAGAACCGATTGATAGTCGATGTTGTTTGTTATGCCGGTCCACATATACCACGACTGAAGTTCTCTAGATATATAATTAACAACTGTCTATTAAGACTGAATCAGTTACTTTGATAATTTTTCAAATTAAATAATATTGCACAATACATACTTTTTGACGGCTTCTCCTAACGAAGCGACATAGCCAATAGCGTTTTGTACAGTCTGCGTGACCTCTTGTATAGCTTGCAATCGTTCTTTTAAAGATTTCTTCTCTTCCTAAAACAGTAAAGTAGTTGTTTTTAATAATTAATTATTATTAGTGATTATACTAGGACATGATTGTACTTAATTAAGAAAAATCAGCGCTGGGTAGCTCTTTTTTATGATTTCTAGGCGGACGCTTGACCTCATTTACATCTAGTGGAAAGTCATGATGAGTCCGACAATGGACCACGTCCGCCCAACAAATGCCTATTCACTAAAGACTTCTTAAATACACTTCTTAAAGATTCTCAGATCACAAGATTGTGGAAATATGATCGTTGGAAGCATATTCCACTCCTTAGCTGTGAATGTAGAGGCGAATCTTTTCGTGCAGATATAAGGAACATCCACCATATACGGATATAGTATCCGACACAGTATCTAGTGGTTTTATGATGAAATGGGGCTGGCGAAAACAGAGAATATAGTTCCTGAGAACACTTTTCACTGTGTAGCCTGTAAAATACTCCGAAGCCCTACGTCGATATTCGATGTTTTGCATTTTAACCTCTGCTGGACATCTAGCATTTACTAAGTTGAATTCCATTTGGCGCATCATCACTGTACATGGTATTTTTGCTTTTGTTTTTCTTAATCTATTATATCTTGATTAACCTATCCTACCTGTGTTAGGTTGTATATGTTATGTGCCAAATAAATTCATTTTCTTTCTTTCTTTCTGGTACAAAAATGTATCCAATGTCTCTAGTAGGTAAGTCTCAATACTACCGTTTTCCGATAAAGTGTTATTACATGATTCAATACATGCATAGGTACCTTATCTACTTCTTCCTCGTCATCTTCTTCAGCTAACAGTTCTTCATCATCGACGGGAACTAATAATGGATTTCCTCCTAAAAAATGTAATTTTTAACTTTTGTAAAATTGAAAATTAACAACACAAATTCTTTGAACACATTTATTATGATGGCCATTCTCATGTTTGCGTAAATATTTTATTAAGATTGACATTAACTTTCTTGGACGGGACAAAAGCTGTTGGCTTTGGGAAGGCCTTACCTCCCCATCCCCTTTTCACCACAAAACTATTAAATGCCATGAGGGATACATATCCGTACAAAAAAGCTCGCTTTATCCTTTATAATGCTTAAAGTAAAGGAGTGGAATACACACTCAGCGTTTGTTTTCCCGCAATCTTACGATCTCGGAATCTTTAATAGAAGAGGGAATAGGCAGTTGTTAGGCAAACGCGGTTCATCATCGGCCTTTACACCTACCACCGGGTGTGATTAGGATCGTGCGTTATACGATAAACTCTTTAAAAAATCTTTTGAAGTAAAATAACGTGTAAGGTAGCGTGTAAGGTATAAAAATTAAAGCAAATAACTTCAATCACATTCAGATTATCGTATTCTCATTTTAAATAAAATAAAATAACGACAAAAAATACAATGAACACAAAGCATGCGTGAACAACATAAAACTTACGAGAAAATAAGTGATAAAAAAACTCCTTCGGACCACGTCGGAAAGTAACAAAACGTTTCAACTGAACTACAAAGAAAATCATAATACCTACTTAAGAAACTTAATTTATCATTAATTTGGTGGTATTAATACTACAAAAAAGTATTCACAATAAACATGGTAAAAGATGCAAGTAGATACGACGTACCTAAAATTAAATTAAAAATCTTAATTTATACAGAATCTTTTTTTAAAGACTAGATATTTTAAATCTAAAAGATATTTGACCAGGTTTGTAAAACCTAATTGCCCATGTACCTAGCTATGTATAATAACAACCTTTTCAATAGTTTTCGAATCGTATACATTATTGCATTCGCTTACAATAATCCCAATTTAATTACTGACAATGTTTATTATGGAGCGACCGCAGCTAATGTTTCTTGTACCTGCGAGTACAGAAAATATCGCTACAAGATATTTTTGTCTATAGAACCAAACGCTGCAGCGTTGTACTTCCTTAGCAAAACATTTATAGAAAATATTTGTCTATGACTATGGTTTAGTCTACTTTATTCTTGGTTTTAATGTAAAAATATAAGCAAGTACCTACTTAAACCAATTAACTATTTCAATAAGTTTATAGCACATTTGGATTTATTTTTGTCAAAAATCGACTTAGCTATATTTGAATTGACAACACTAAAATGTCTAGATGTTTTTCATCGACAAAAATATTGTTTCACATATACACTTATTTTGTATACGGAATAATTTTTTGTACTGGTATTCTTTAGTACTCGGAGATACAAGAAACTTTAGCTGCAATTTCGAATTTGCAATATCATTTGCGTTTTTGTAAGTTTAAGATAATCATGTTTCTATTGTTCGTCATTATATTGATTCAATTAATGTTTACAAATCGATTAATTAAAATGACTCAGCAATTAAAAAATCATAAATTAACTGATAACTTACCAGTCAGTTTATAGACCAGCCAATTTCTACCAAATATCATAAGGAGTAAAAACGGCAACATCCACATTTGATAATAATAACAAAAAGCTAGCCAAGCTAGTAATCCTAAAAATGATCTAATCCTAGATTCCCATTCGAAACAGTCTCTGAAATTATCAAACATTATTTCTTTATTCTCACATAGTAAAATTTAAAATCGCTATTTGAAATTAAATGAAATGAAATATATTTATTTTCACCACAAACTAAAAAAAAATTCGAGAAATTCAAAAGCAACATTTCTGTTACAAGACAACAAAATACAGAAACAAAAGAAAAAACAAAAACATATTAACATGGCGAAAATGGGACCTCCATCAGCTTAAAGCCACAGAGGAAGTCTGCAGCGCTGATTTTCGTGGAAGGCCCCGAAAATTATTCTATTTATGTGAGTCTCATTGATTACTTGTCTTCTGTGGTCCATAACGGATCATGATACGGTTTTCACTGTCCTTTAGAAAATATATTCATTAAAGAATAACGTCATATGACTGTTATGGTTAACCATAATCGTTATATGAAATTAATAAACCATAGATTTGCTAATTCATTCGTTCTAACAATCTTGTGAAAAGAGCGAATAGCAGAGTTTCTTGCTAGCTCTCCTCAGTAGATTTTGCTTTTCGAACCGATGTTAGATTTATGTTATTGCCCATTTAAAATCACTAGTAATAAATCAATATAAATAACTTAATTTGAGTACGAGTTTGAAATATGTACGTTGGTACAATAATATAATCTACATATATGATAAATATGCTATGGAAATAGACGGTAAAAAATCCGACAACTGGTACTTCTTAGACTGTTTTCTATTATCATCGGTAAAGTGCAATCAACTTGTCATCGTAGTTTAAAAGTATTACAGCACAACTATTCCAGTAAACAAAGCTAACCTGATTAATAAAACACTCACTGTAATATCTTGCCAACTTCAATGAACCACATGATAATAGCTTTTAGCCTCATCACGTTTCTTATGAATAACTGTCTCTTAAATTTAGCTTCTTGGTGCATGTACTTGGGCTCCTTTGGATTTACGACTCTTATAGCTGCTTTTAACTGTAATGTAAACAAACATCTTTTGGTTTATTATTGTTTTAAAATCATATTCGTTTATTATAATCATTATTATATCAGCCCTAGGATGTCCACTGATGGATATATACCTACTTTAAAGTTTTCCAGAACGTTCGGTCGAAATCGGCTTGCATCTAGTAACGCCCTGCGATTCGAATTAGGTCGCCTTTTCACATTGTAAATGGACGTCGTACACGTCATTCGAGAAATTTCCTTGAGTTTACTATTAGTAAGATAAATGATACTGATTCTATTAATCTATGGTCTGATTAATTCTTCCACCGTAATTTGTGTCTTCCTGATCGATTCATCAGAAATACTACAATTTATCCCGTAATAGATTAAGGAAAGAAAACGAAATGTGTAAAAATCTTCAAAAACATTAATAAAATGGTAAACAAGTGTCAGTCATTAATCAATCAATTTCGTATTCCTATAATTTTTATTAATGGTAAATATTATTTCTCAAGGTTCAATTGTCTTCTTAAGGATCAATGGAAAGGTAAAACGTCATATTTCATACTTTTTATTGAGGGTATACTAACTACATATAATAAACACACATATGTTCAGAGAACTTACCGGATTCCAAATAACATTCATTTCTAATAAAATTTGAGGATAATTGCCTTTTGCTCGAGCTCGCATCTTCTTATCCTTCAAAGCGAACCAGCGCTTCTCACCGTTCCTTATCGTCAGCAATGGTATTGCCAATTTCCCCAAGAATTCGACTTTATGATCATGATCTTCGTCATAAACTGTTATATCTAGAATTGAACTGATGTCTTTGACTGTACTGGAATTTCAAACATTTCAACTGGAGACATATAAATACTCCGAAGAGCAAAATCTCTCAAATTTTTCATTGGGGATAGAAACTCCATCGAATTCGGCAAATCTTATTAGATTATATTTCAACTTCTAATGCCCCTTTAGAGTTAAAATTATAAATTCTAAACAGCCATACTTGAAAATCAAAACACAAACTTTATTTACCACATAATTCATTTCTTTTATTTTCAGTATATTGTATCATATATTTCTACAGTTAAGTACTTTACCTATACTTGAATCCCTTTCGGGGTGAGCAGAGATATATTAGTGACTATATCCACTTTACACCAATACGTCGTACCCAACGTGACCTGCGCGCAGCTGATCGCCATTCTCAGGGTGCTTACTATTAGATGCCATGCGGGTTTCCTCACGATATTTTCCTTTCCTAATAAGTGCGTGGTTCCTAAATCCGTATTTAATCTGAAAAAACCCAGAGGTACAGGCTGGGATACGAACCTCCTACAACTCGCGTTGTCGCGCTTGTTTATCGGTCCCTAGGTCCACGCTGATCCACCAGGTGACCACAGCTACATATATCGAGCGATATAGCAAGCAAGGTATATATTATTTAATTCCATTCTTCCTCAGACAAATGAAATTCATAAAATTTAAATGTCCTACTTTGTCTTTTCTTCTTTCTTCTAATAGTTATTTGCAAGATTTCAGGTTATAGTTATTGTATATATTATACCGATAATAAAAATAGGGGATTTATAAATTACGTACAATGTAAATATCTTCATCCAGTTAGGTGTTAAAGTTTTGTACTCAGTGTGAGTTTGTAACCTTGCGTTACCCAGCTCGAGAACGCAAAAGGGATCCGATTTCCCACCAAGATCAGCTGCGACTAGGCCTTTAGCTCCATACACTTTCACACAGAGCCAACCAACACCACTCGAAGTCTCGTTTAATCTATACCATGTCTGTAAAACAATTGATTCATTTTCAAATATATTTTTTACGTTATTTTTGTTTTAAATCATCAAATTGATAAATCATTGTACAACTAAGTATTTAATTACAGAAGAACCCCAATGCACAATTCCACCTGTGAAGTTCCTTTCAAATTGTGTTTTGTTTTCGGTGAACTAATTTGTAGCTTATAAGTTTTTATACCCTCAAGAGAGGGTTGAGCGTTGAGTTAAGAAACTCAAACGAAATGATCTTTTTAAACTTCCCATATACAACATAAAATATAATATACATAATTAAGATTACTATATTTTTGTAGGCTTACTTACGTATCTCCTTTCGATAATCTCTATATCTCTAGCGTTTTCCTTATAACTAGTCAGATCTGTAATAGTTTCAGATTGTGTGGTACCACTTATTGTTAGTAAAAGAAATATCTGCCCGTTCCCATCTTCCAAATCTTTCCAAATATTGTGTGTCTTTTCTCTCTCCAATTTAGATAAATCTATTGCACACCTACAAAATAATTATAAAAGTTATTAACGACAATTAAATAAAATCATCGACATCATTATCACCATTTTTTTATTGCTTGAAATACATATTATTATGTTCTAATAAGCGTCACTGAACACGGTTTTCAGCTTATTTGTCCAAGCCCTCTTTAAGCTTTAAGGTTTTTCCTTTTCCTTTAAGCACATTTTTAAAATTTAAAACAGCCCACCTGATAGTAGGCAGTTACTGTTATCTATGGGCAAATGTTACACAAGAAGTATCACCATTGCGTCGTGGAGCATTTTCACAAATCTCACTCCACATTACCGTGAGAAGTTCTATGCTACGTTTGTTAATTCGCGATTTCCACCCGAGTATGATTCCACTTGCTTTAGAGACCATCGGTTCATCAGCGTACATGGCCAGCTTTTTGCCACATCAGCTTGTTAATCCTGTGAGCTATGTCGATAACTTTGTTTCTCTCTCTGATCACCTCATTACGGATTCTATCCTTCAGAGAGATTCTCAACTTATCTCAAACCTAATATTTCAACCCAAGAAATAATTACATTCTAAAGGAATGAAAATGTCCGAATTTAATATCCTCCTTAACGCCGTCTATATAAGTAAATAATTCATAACCTCACCGCCCTATGAAGTCGTCCTTTGTCTGCTTATCCTTATCCCAAACCGTGACCTCCAATACTTGCTCTTGGTCGTCATATAAATGCAAATCAAATTGCTCCAACCACGAAGGATGCAAGGATTTCCATACAACTTTACTCTTGTATTTTTCGTTACCTAACCTAGAAGTTATAAAATATTTTACGAGAGCAGTTAAATAATTCTTAAGAATCATAACAAGGACAATAAAGTTGGTATTATAATCGAATATTGCGTGAACTGGAAAACATTATAGCTTTACGCAAATAGTCTGTTATAAGGATTTTTAAAACGTCAAGTATTAATATTTACTGTCCTTTCAAAAAGCTACATTCACTTTAAAATTCTACTGGTTATCTTTTTAAAATTCTATTCCCTGTATACATACAAGTACTTTAAACATTTACGTCGATATATTGATAATTCAAGATTGTTTAAAACAATAATGCTAAAGAAATCTTTAAATGATTACATATAAGCAAATAATGAATCGATGATTAAATAATGTATGTAGTTTTAATAAAAATACGAATTAAAGTGACTTTTAAGATGCATGCTTTGTTGTAGATACCAAAGTATTAAAGCTGCAATGTTCAGAATTACAAGTTGCGTTACTAATGAAGAGACCATAAAACTACTTATAGTAACTTACCTAAACTTACAGTAAGGGTCACTGGATCTTGTGTCTAGATCCATTGCTGGTAGATTCTTAGCTTCCACTAGTACTATCGTTACAACAGAGCTCCAAATCTGAGCCTTCAGCCTTTTGTTCACATCACTAAGCTTCGTATTTTTCATCAAATACTGAAAAGTTTAAAATCAATAGTTACTCTCATAATGCCATGACAGTCTCACCCAGTTCTTACCAAGAATTCCAAAGTGAATTGCAAACTCGACATTGAATTTGAAATCCACTTTATTTATGGGTCAATAAGTTAGAACTCAGAACAACTAGCTTTCTTGCCGGCTCTTTTTGATGACGAAGATGTTTTGAGGGTACTTTATCAAGTACCCTCTTGAGCTTTATAAGGCCTCATATTATGAGGTCTAATATTTTTTCGTTCGACCTCATTACGCCTACGTAATGTTAACAGTGTTAACAATTTACTACTATTATAATACAAATGCGAAAGTTTAGAGATATGTTTATTACTCAGTCACAACAGAATGGCTGAATTTTGGCTCTGGATGAAATTTGGTGCAGATATAGACTATAGTCTGGAATAGCCCACACGATACTATTTATCCTGAAAATAAACTCGTTGCCTGTGGGAACACAGATGAAACGTGATGCAACTTATTTCGAAAACTACATAACCTATGAAGCTTACTCATTTTTTACTGTATTGTAGTTAAGGCCATTGTATATATTTATGATTATACGAGAAACGCCAGCTCACCACAACTAGTGAAGATATAAATGACAAATTTATAATCGTATCTCATGCAGTATGCATCGAATCTAGTACATTCATAAATCCAATAACTCCATCCCTACAGCTGTGATTTCATACTCATTGGTCAAGTTATTTGAATTGCCTTGTCATCGACATGAAAGACAGACGATAAGTCCAAAAGTCCAGATATTAACAGTGATAGACTTGATTTCTTTAATTATAATCAGCCTTGTGCTTACCCTCAATCACACCTGATAGACAGATAATGCTGATGATGGAGCGCACTTAACCAACAGATACCACTCGTTGATTGAAGATTAGCATGTCATAAACATCCTAGATAATCAGACACTAGAAGCAAATTCCGCTCCTTGGCGGTTCGCAATAACAAAGAGAAGGCGAATCGCATTGTACGTGCAGGCAAAATAACTAAATAGGGATTCAAGATTATATTAAAATATTACAGGTTGAAGAGGTTACTATAAAATAAATATCAATACTTATAATAAATCCGTTCCTCAGCCACCTATAAAATATTATCAAGATGAAAAATTATTTGAAAGTTTCTATATATACTGCCTTACAAAAAATTACGTTTCCGCGATCTAAGATAGAATAAATGTATCGGAATCGTTAATCTGTATTACGCGTTTGTGCCCGCTACTCTTAGAAACGATTTAAACGATTTTGAAGCGGTTTTCGCTAATGTAATGTGGAAAGATTCGATAGAAGAATCGATAAATAAATAGGTTATGTTAAATGTTGTGATTTATAAAAGAAACAATCGATATATTTCAGCTGGAAATAAACATCCTCATAGCAAAAGTACTAATTTCACGCGAAAAACGTCGCGAGCATTTAATTTATTTTAGCCACTATTTACAGCGGCATGCTATGAAATAAGTTAAAGACGCGCATGTTTGTAGTTATTTAATTTCTTTAGATTTTGATTCATTACATCTAAATTTAAATCCGAATAAACCGCATCCGTACCGTCTTTCCATTAAAACTATTTTAATCTTCATCATAATCTACATTGAAATATTTATCATCAAGTGCCTTGCATTCATTTTATACAATTAGAATAATGTTTAGCCAACATTTATACAATTGCGATGAGTAAATATTAAATTAGAAAAAGATGTAAAGTGAAAAGAAGTGTAAAGACTTGAAAAACGTTTTATTAAAATTAATTTCTAAGAAATCCAGCTGTAATGTGTTGATAATCTATACTAATATTATAAAGCTGAAGAGTTTGTTTGTTTGTTTGTTTGTTTGTTTGTTTGTTTGAACGCGCTAATCTCAGGAACTACTGGTTCGAATTGAAAAATTCTTTTTGAGTGGAATAGACCATTTATCGAGGAAGGCTATAGGCTATATAACATCACGATGCAATTATTAGGAGCGAAGAAATAATGGAAAATGTGAAAAAAACGGGCAAAATTATTCATCCTTGAGGGCTTCCATTGCGTGCGCTGCAAAAACGGTTCAAGATACCAAAAATATATGTATGAAAGAATTATTCCTCTTGAAATGATCTAAAAAAATGTCCACGACAGTATATGTCTATCTTTTAAGATTAAGTCACTAGAACCGTTTTTATGGTAAACAAATTTGGTCGAAATTAATGCATTATTTGTTAAGAGTTGTATCAACGTAATAATATTAATCTTTATCCAAATAAATGTGTTGTTGATTAAGAGTATTTAATTGTGAACAAAATTGTCTTTGACATCACTTAATTTCAATGAACATCTTAGAAGATATTACAAAACCTTACATAGCAAAACAACGTTTGCCGGATCAGCTATAGTGTCTTGATAACCGCGAAACTCGAGAACGGCTGAACCGATTTGACCGATTTCTTTTTTGTTGTGTTTGTTGAAGTCTGGGGAAGGTTATAACAGAGAGAAGAATTTAAAAAATTATCTGAAAAAGTCTAAAAAAAACACTTTTCTATATTCTCATACAAAAGATTTGTTATAAGTCAATTTGAACTTTAACACCATAGCATAAAGTTTAAATGTTAGTGAACGGGTTCCGGGTAGGCAAAACAATTATTGAGTGACGTATAAATATTAATGTCAATATTTGTCAATTTTTATACATATAGCATTAAGGCCAGGATCCTTCAAACAATTTCCAAAAAACAGCCGACAGGCCAATAGCTATTAACATTAAAAAAAACAATGAGACTTTGTTTTAGAGAAATAGGGCAGAACAAGGTCTGCCGGGACAGCTAGTGAATTAAATATTTCTACATGAGAGCTCCGATGTATACGATAACGTTAGCCAGGCATATCCTCGTAATTTATAATCTATGTTCATACAACGCGTTTCTTAATCCTCCTTAACATGTACACAGGTATTATTTGATATAGCTACCAAATTCCCCATTAGATAAAGAATTCTAAGCACGTTACAGAAACCCATTTCTTACATTTACATACATCTGCATAATTTTAACCGTTTGTTTAGCATAGAATACAAAATAATTTGTAATTTGAAGAATTAATTTGCTTTAAAAATAATAATAATGATCGTTTGTTTAATTTGCTATTGTTTAATTTCGATAAATCAACCATAGTTATATGATTCCACCATGAGCCGTTAATTAAATCATTGGATTCTGTAGCCAGTACGACTTAATATTTGAATAACCGCCATGTGACAAGAAACCACAATAGTTAAATTATAAAAAAGCTAAATATTTTTCGCAGTTGCTTTGCTTGCAGAAGGCAGTAGTTCGGAGTTTGTAACCTTTTAAGGTATGATCTCATTATATGTAGTAATAATCGTAATTATTTTAAGGCTGTCATCACTATTATATCGAAAATTTAAACCGAAACAATAATAATTAAGTTCTATTTACAAATACAATTTAAAAAATAGTTCAATATTTTATCAATAAATTAAGGCGCTGTTAAATCACGCTTGACATTGAAAACAACAAAATAAAGCCACATGCAGCCATCAAAGACAATATTAATAATACAAAGAACACGGCATAAAAATGCCGATTATTTACAACGGAGTCACCCTAACTTAATTTGATAAATTATTTATACAAATCGTTCAATGTCGGAGTTATATGTGAATATACATAAAAAAACATATCCGAACATGGAACCTCCTTTGTGAAGTTGAATAAATTTATGTTTGACTTCATAAGGTACTTAAAATACTTTATTAATAATTAAACTACTCTGATATTACGTACGTATACGTAAAGAAATGTAGATAAAGCTTGCTAAACATGTCTAAAGTGAGTTCAGTTTTACATACAATCTTGAATTATTTGTATTTGATTTTTATATTTTAGGCGTAAAAACAATGAGATATTTTACATATGCAATAAAATAAACATTACTAATGCTTCAAAAACAAAGATCAGTAGCACTAGTAGTATCTGTAGAAACTATAGATAAAACATTGAGAAACCGAATCGTAACAAATTATATTGTTATAACAAAAGTTAGTAGTCCACAATATAATAACAGACAAAATACCCTATGAATCCTGTCTCCTTTGCTTTTGAGTCTAGGGAAGCGATTGCCAATTTTCTCTATAATCTCTGAACAGGTGCTCACTGCTGAGGGAATGTCCAGTTGAGTTCCAGGTGGCAGGCTGCCGGCTCTTGGTCTGATCTCTGATCTATAATAAATAAATAGTGAACATGCAATTCTCTTTTGTGTCAAGCTGAGTTATGTTAGCCAAAGTTATTGTTTCCATTTCAAATTCGTACTATTTGTAATGCATGATAATTATTGCGTGGTTTTACTTTGCTTACATCAATTTTAAGCTGCTTTAAATCAGCTGGATTTAGTATTTTAAAGACCAATACCTATTATTTTAGATCTCTAGACTCCTTAGCATAGCAATGATGTTACTTTGGGAATAGCACTGTTATGGCCTTATTTTGTCGATTTGTTTTTCTGACAAAGTTTGAAGAAGATTCTGAAATTACTTCACACAAATATCAATCATATTAATTGAAAGTAAGATGAGTTATATCTGTGTTTTAAAAAGGATTGAAATAGAACACAAGTTGCAGTGTAACACGTTACTCCAGCCAAAATAAATTTTGAGATGTAAACGTTTATTTTTAAAAATAAACAGAACAAATGTATGAATATGCTTAACAAAAGTTTTTGTTTAGATTCTATGAGATTTATCGATGGAAGACAGTCACAATTAAACAAGATGTTTTGTAAAGTTTAAATAGTTTCTTGAAATATAAATTAGGAACAGAGATAGTGATATAAAACATACAAGTCCTAATTAAACTTAGTCATTCAAACTGAGTAATAATAACTTAAATTAATTCCTACTAAATATGTCTATACAGTTTGTAAACATGAACAATAAATAACTTAAATAATTTATTTACTGGATTGCACGTTAATCACTATTTACGTGGGCGGATCTATCAAGGAAAATCCACAAAAGGAATTCACAAATAAATCAAGACCGGACATAGTTCACAATAGTAATTTAGATTACTTGTCACACGAAATGAGTAACATGGAAAAATTATCACATGGGGTGTTCTGAAATTATCTTGATAACAAGATTGGCGAAAATTAGAGACGTTAAAAAGAGGATTTAGATAAAAAGACTGTTACATAAACTTCTTTGGTTTTGGTGTTGACTATTAGCATCAACTTGCCAAGGATTATAATCAGTGAAGAAATAATGTTATTAATGGACAGAATATACACGATATTAACTAGCTGGATACATTAGCTCCTAGAATATCTTATTCAGTTATGAGAATAGGTGCTATAAGAACACTATTTAAATCACCTTTTAAAGATACGAAAGTTCATAGTAGTAGTAAGATGAGGATTTATCAAAAAAGCTTATAAGATTTATAAACAAAAGTAAACAATACCTTTCGTCGCTCGAGGACACACAAGAAAAACAGGAATCACTGGAGCCTGAATAATTTGATTCGTCGTCAAAAGCAAGATTAGTTGCCGACAAACTTCTTCTTTTATACAATACATTATTCCTTTCAAAATGTATAAATTCTTTGCAAAAATCCTTCGGATCTCTATCAACATCGATCGGGCCATCAATAACTACGGATGGTATTGTATTTCCATATTCATATGGAGCGTTCTCAAATGAACCTGCTGACGTTTTATCATCTCTTTCATACACTGAATTATCGTCTAACGAACTTCTATCTTCTGACGATAAATGTGATATGAACTTTGATATCTTGGATCTTTCAATCTTATTCTGCACTTGGTCTTGTATGTCTTCCATCCGGTATTGAATCTTCCCTTGTATTCTCATTAGATGATTTTTAAACTTTGCCATTTTCTTCTCTTTGTCCGACATCCTTTTCACGTTTTAAATAATTTTACTCACTTCGGGTGCAGCCTTCCGTATCGACAGCGAGGCGTAAACTATTTTACATTACATTGAGGTAATAAAAAGTTACAGGAGTAATATATTTTTCTCTAAACAAATCTGTTTTCTTGCAGAACCATCGCCTGCGAGTAGTGCTTCTATTCAAAGAAATAACCAAAAGGTAATCAACTGGAACAGTCTTACTACAAATTTTACTAAAGGCCACAAACGCACGAAAATCACGCTCTGTTGGATTTATTCAATAGAGACAGTATTTATTATAGAAGGGTTTATTTTGTAATATTTTTCACAAATATGCGTTAATAATTTCAGGGTTAACCCTCCAATTTACGGAAATCTATGTTATTGTTTACATTTTGCAACATAAAACAGAGCAACATCGTTTTAACGAACCGTTTTAAGAAGCATCTGTATAATCAGAAACGATGAGTGTGTAGCGCTGTCTAAAAACAACACGAATCAGAAGGGATATGCCTGCCTAGCCTGCATGACCACCGCAATCATACTGGCCTTGATAATAATATCTCTTCACGCTTCGTTTAAAGAGCTCATTATTGTAGAAGGGAAGCATGCTCACTGGCAGATTATTCCATAAATAATATTAAAGTCCATGGCGAATTAAGTCACAATAGCACTTACAAGGCAAAGGCGACGCAAAAAAACAGGTCAACAAGAATACAGGACTGCAATGGCGTTAAGCCAACGAATTGCGGCTACATCTCATAATTATTGGCCGTTAAATGTCGTCGGTGAACGCCTTCAGCGCGAATATTTAGGTAAATTGTATATTTGATGATATCACAAAATGTATCAAATAATTTTCGCTAATTGCTTCGTCAGTGCAGTCAGCCCAAATGTTCAAAAGAGTATATTTTCACTTTGTCGCCGAAGCACGGCGTCGCCGTCGCTTCACTAGTGCGACAGTGGTCAAAGAGTTAGAGATTTTCTTAGCTTGGTCCGAAATGGTGGTTATCATTTATCTATTATTTATGTTTAGATAGAGGGAAAAAGACCTAGAGGCCAGAGCCTCAAGCAGTGGTCAGACCAAGTCTCCGAACAGTTGCCGCTTCCCATTAGCGCCACGTTCTACACCAGGTCGCTTATCGGAACCGATAGAGGCAGGTAGTTTCCCGAAGGAATTGGATTCACGATCCTCATCAGTGAGGGAATTATGAGAAAGGCAGAAAGGCTATACTGCTACTATAACTACCCACTCTTGACGACTCGGTTGACACAGTGATTGAGCGACTTCTGCGGTGTGGGTCCTAAGTTCAATTTCCATACGGAACAAATACTTGCATGGCTTACTAGTAGCTGTCCATGGTTAAGTCTGTACTTAAAATGTAGTCTATAAACGCACTCTCGACATAATAAATCCCAATGCGGAGCAACATTTTTTAAATAAAAGTAAATAAACAGTAACCTCGTGAGCCCGTGGAATTTTGGCGAATTAATACGTAAAAAATCTGTAACATGTGCAAAGTTAATCGTGTTAACTCATAGAACACTCGAAAGAAGATGTCGAATAAATCACAAACTTTGGTAGCGTATCAATTGTACAAAACTAATGTAAAAACACGTCTACGCATACAATTTCAATAAGCGATGGGTTATTTAGTTTATAGATAAATTGAACCAATGAATGTGTAGTATTCTCCTGACGATGTCAACTATTTTTTAATTGGGTAAAATCGTCATAGAACCGTTCCGGCAGTATACGGGGTTTGTGCCAGACTTGTACCGGTTAAAAACCTCAAGGGAACATCTGCACATTAAAGTGTGTTCTGAAACGGTACACAAGTAGGTGAAAAAAGTTCGTCCCTCCTTTTCCAGCTTCCTTCTCGTAACCAACCCCGGTCCTTGAAAGCTATATGTCAAAAACATCTGTCAGCGTAACTGCTCTTATAGACGACCTATTCCGAATATACAGCATTTTTTAAACAAAAGGACGTTGTACATATTCTCAAAAATTTAAGTATAGACGTGGAGCTCTAGTACAGTTTCCTCAGTATCTGATATCTAAAGTGGCCTACTGTGGCAAAATCAATTGATTTCTTTCCTAATTTATTACGTAGTCTTAGCGGTAATTCCATGCGCTAACAACGAGGACTGTGGCTGTTGTAATTAATTCTCCACAGCTTCGAACATAACCAAATTACGCCAAGTTTTAGAATCACTCCTTGAATTTTAAAATAGACTAATGAACCATCTATTGCATACAAAATATTATTATAATGTTCAAAGATTTTTTGAAATTTAAGAAATATCTTTCAAGTTATTCGTAACCCCCCAAATTACTTGATAGAATCCCGTTGGTTGCAGTGACTCTGCTTGCGATACCGAAGGTCCTGAGTTCTAGTCTCGGTACCGGTAAACTTTTCGGTGATGAACAGATTAGTTTAATCTAGTACCCATGGTGCAAGCCCAAGCTTAGTTTTGGGGCTAGATTAATGTACGTAAATTTCCGTTATGGTATTGTTATTTATACTATGTAATAAAATTCATGATCTTATGATTATAATACCTGGACAGTCTATTGTATTTATGTCTATGCTTTAAATATACAACATGGTTATAATCTAATGTAATTTTGGTGCTCGTATGATGTAACGTTGCCTAACAATGACTCATCAGTCCATTATGGCTTTTAATTCATGTTAACTTGTTTACGTATATGTATACGTTGATAATATCTGTCTGTACGTAAAGGTCCCCTTCGGATTGTATCAGTCGCGACTCAGCAGCGGCTGTCAGGTCGCAACGTACCACTTTATATTTAAATGTCAAAGAATTCAACGCAGGCAGCGCGATTGCGAGTTTGAAACGCCAGAATCCGGCGGCCACCTTTACATGCAAAGGAGTACGATGTTGACGACCGTGGCGACGCCACAGAATACCTACATATATCCTAACGGAGGCGACGCTGTCGAATCGCGTCAGTGGCAGTCTGGCAGTGCGATTTGTGTTTTATTGGCCCTACAAGTGACATTTTTTGATTATCTTGAGTCTTGTCACAAGTGCTTCGTAATACTCGCGCGTTCGTTGCAGTGGCGTGCCACGGTTATCAGTACGTGTTTTGTTGCGCTGCACGGTTACTGTAGTATGCAGCACCGAGTAGTGCCAGGATAAACAGGTTTTTTGAAACCCAAAAACTTTAGATCTTCGTCGACAAATGACATTAAATTCCAATGTCCACAAAAAATATTATTGTAAATTCGAAAATGTATGTGCACGAGTAAGTGTATATATATTATTATGTTAGTATGACTGTGTGTTCCGTTTTCACGCCAAAACGGCTTTACCGATTTCGATAAATTTTAACATTAAATAAATTACACATCTGAGACGTACACAGGTTACCTTTTGTTGCGAAAATAAAACTAGAAGGGGTTGAAATAGGGGATGCACTTTACTACGGAAAAATGATTATATTTTTAGTTTGGGACACAAATATGATTTTTTTATTTGGTTCTTTGATATAATGAAGGGAGAAGTGGAACTAGGGGAGGGTGAATTGGAGTAGCTAGAAAATTAAAATAGGAGATGGGGAGTAGATTTCAATTAAAAATCAACACTTAATATATTTTATTTTGGTACCCCGGGGGAAAATTCTACATATGATGATTAGGGCCGCTGTGAGGGCAGCAACCCCGGTGTGTCAGACTCCTACTGATTAAGAGTATCCCTCTAATCACTCCACCCAGGTCTGAGAAACCAAATTCTGTCAGTCATCCGAGGACGGAATAGCTTTATTCATGCTTCCTTTATGAGAGGGGTGGTAGTAAACAGCCCACACCTCTAAACCTTTCTCACGGGCTTTGCGCCGCCACCCTCTCCTCCAGGCAACAGACTCCCTCAAGTCTACTGCTAAACAATAATTAACTAAGATAACATTAATTAACTGTTAGGCGATCCGAAGTTCGCCAGGTCAGCCAGTCGTAAATAATTAACAAGAAGATTAAAAATTGACGTCAAAAACGCAATAACTACAGAACACAATTAGCACGAGTGCTATTTTATGTTATCAACATTGTGTCATGGTTATCAGAATTAACATATTTATCTGTAACTGTACTCTGTTAGCAACTTCGTCAGTAATAGGAATTATGAAATGCATCCGTATTTAACAACTAGTTTAGAAAGGCTTTTTTTAAGGGTAAAGCAATCTACTTTAGCTAACCGGATTGTTTACGAGTCAAAGTGCAGTTTCACTTTGACGAAGCCTCGCGTTTCTTTCGGAGTTTCTTCTCAGGGTAGCTTCCGAAACGGTATCAGATCACTCTAGGCTATTCTTTGCCTGGTTGGCCGTCCAAGCCATTCGCACGCATAGGGATGCCTTTGCGTTTCCACCCAACACATAACTCGTTGGCGGAACACCTTATGCTCTCCTCTTGCTCGGTGGAGTTGTAATGGCCTTACCAGGACAACAGCATATTGTCCCGTTATAAAAAAACAACCACAATGGGCCGAAGTTGAAAGTTCTATCAAGAGCCAAAATTAAATGTATAACGTTTAAAGGCAGCAAAAACACCATAATTGCTCACTGATACGTATATTGCACGAAAACCTTAGCATTAAACATAAAATTACATCAAAACAAACAATAATAATAAGCGTCCGTATGTAAGGCGCGCGGCCGATCGAGAGACGTCACGTGAATCTCCCTCCTACCGTCCACCGCGGACAATGCGTAAGCGATCCGTATAAACATTACGGCGTCCGCGAGAGTGGATCGGCAGAGTGCACGCTACAAATGACTATTACGAGTGTACATATAATATTATTTCTAAACGTTATTATTTGCGGCAAGTTGCAAGTACTGGAGGATGTTTTTTTTTTTAAATGTAATACACATTCCTTTAAAAAGTTTCCGGAAGCATTTTGTTTTTTTATTTTGACACGACACAGTGACTGCACCGCACCCGATGTTAATCATGGTGCAGTCCAAAAAACGCCAACGACTATCGACAGGTAAGAAAAACCCATCGGTAGTCACAGCGATCACGCCGGCCTGCACAAATCTCTTCACGTCACGCTTAAAGGATCCCATATCATAGGAAGGTAGGAACACGCTTGCTGGAAGTCCATTCCACAGCCCAACGACACGGCAAAAGAAGGAGTTATAATTATATATATATAAAGGTTGTGATGACCGATTAATCGGTTTCAACGTTGCCCAGAGATCGACTTTCGATCAGATACCAACAATATCGCAAATTGCCCCAGGAGCTTTGAATTATGTGAGCTATACAACAATAAACTGTATATATCGTCACGCTATATCCCTTTCAGGGTGAGCAGAGATACATTAGTGGCTATATTCACTTTGAAAGAAAGAAAGAAAAAGTTTATTGAGGCAAAGGAAACAACACACAACAAACATATTTATATAAAAAAACAACAATGAAAGAATAATACATAACATCACATCACGTATGCGCTTATATGTCGTGCCCAACGTGACCATTACCGCAGTTGATCGCCGTTCACAGAGCACTTACATATGACAGTTCTATTAGATGGCATGCAGGTTTCTCCACAACGTTTTCATTCACCAGGGAGCTTGTGTTGCCCAAATCGGTATTTAATCTGGAAAAACCCAGATGAACTAGCCGGGATAAACTGTATTTATTGTATTATTAATTGAATATACGATTGTAGCAAACTGACTCTCCGTGTTTATAAAAATACCATCCGTACTGTGGAAAATAAATTGATAACATATTGTTTGAAAATTATAGTTCCCGAACTTTACATTTTGATTAAGCATTATCGAAAAATTAAACAGATAACGCTAAGACTTGAACTTTTATAGTCATCTGTCACGAACTACGACCTAGGAACTACGAACTGATCATTAGAACAGATAAAATGCGAACCGAATCAATAACTGGTTGACGCAGTTCGAAATTCGTCCTTGCAAAATATATTTTGTACACGATTTTAGTATCTAGCCAACATCACAACATACTAGTAGGAGGAAAAATGTTCCGTTTATCTTCATTTTTATAGACACACGATCTACCTGGGCTTAAGAAGAACAAAGAGCATTCTCTAGAAAAGTCATATTTTAGGCTACGTCTGAACTGTAATTTTTAAAAGAGGCTATGTAAAAGTAAGGAAATGTTTTTGACATAGTATGGTGGCGCGGTTGCCCGAACAGGGTCATGTGACTTCGGTAGACAAATGTAAAGACCGTCAAAGTGAATCGCTTCGGGCTGTCACGTTACGGAATCATTTTTTGTATATCCATTTGTTCATAAACCTAGAATTCTGGTATGTGGACCGACATAGCGATGACAATTGTCATCGGATTATTGTAACTTGGCTGTTATTGCCATTTAGTGGCTACAATGTACTTTTTATCAGGTGCAATTGAGTCACTTAGTTGTTGCAGTATAAGAAAAAAATATCTGAACACGAAACTGAAATTCTGTGTAATGTGTACAATAATCCGTAGTCATAACTAAAAACCTGTATGCCTAATAACTCTATTTTTTTTTTAATTAGCCCGACACGATTACTTTTAAGAACCAGAGAGTACAGTGCAGTCCAAGAAAGACAGCGGCAATCAAGAGGCAGAAATTCATTACTAGTCGCTGTCGTCATGCTGGCTCATATACATATTTCACAACAGAAGATCTCTATGTATTGTAGTGATTGTGTGTAAGAAGTTTTTAAAATTAGGTTACATATCTGTGTCATAAATATGATGCAGGCCGTTTAGAAAAAAAAAATGTTTTATAATTCTCTTACATAAAACATTTTTTTTTCTTAATGGCCAGCATCATATTTATGTCACAGATATGTAACCTAATTTTAAAAACTTCTTTCACGCAATCACTACAGTATACATATGAATAACAGAACGTACTCAGGCTGATCTCGAAACGCGACAGATTGAGACGAGTTACTACGACAATATTTACATTTGTATACTGGGGTCTCGACCTCTGAAAAAAGGTAAATATTAGTATGTATGCTTTCCTCCAGGCCTTAACATTTGAAAGTTGCCAATTTTCTCTCCCTCATTAAACTTATAATAATATGGCTCAACTAACTTTAAAACGACTTTGAAGTTAAATTAAATTCATAAAGATTTACACCAAGTTCATAATTAAACTTAACGATGCGAAGTTTATTAGACCATTGAATGATAATGTTCGAAACGATTTCAAGGTAAAATGTACATCAAAGTAGATACAAACTGTAATATAGCTTTGCTTACCTAGCACGGGTATATATCGTGAATATTATTATCATCAGGTACTATTAATCAATTGGTTATTGCTAACGCTAAGCTTCGGTTTTATTTTTTCTACGAATTGATATACTATGCAGGTCTTATGATTCAAACACAGCTTATAAAAAGGCTAAAACCTGCCAAACAACAATCGAACCAAAGCAAAAAGATACCCTTACTGGTTCCACTAGAATTACGAAGTTAACCCTTTCGTTACCGCAGCCCATTCCGCCGAAGTAGTACTACTGAACCGGCAGCACGCCGCGAAGTGTGCACATTGCATGATGGCAGGTTGATGTTCGAATTTTCTCATTTAAATGTATATTTAAAGATTTTGCTGGTATATTAAATAAAAATTTAAATTTGGATAATTCTTAGTCACTTATTTTTTATTTTATACTTTTCTATAAAATGAATGCCAGCTAAAGCCGGCGCTGGTGCCCACGGGGCGTTTTGTGAATGCCGTTTAAAGCCGGCGCTGGTAACGAAAGGGTTAACCGAGACGGAGTTCAATAACACTGCGAAACCGTGAACGAAAATAGCCGGACAGGTAACATAACAAAAATAAATTGCAATCAAACATCAATTGTATATTGAAAACATCAAAGCGAATTTAAAAGAATTAATTCAAGGTAACATTAAGTAGGTAACCCAATTGAACACGTGAATAATTCGGCACATCTTTCTTGGAACCATTTTATCTCAATTTTTAAATTATTGTAGGTTATATTCACTGCAAACATTTTCCACTGGATATGTAACAAACGTACATATAACAACGTAAGCAAAATGTACAAAAGTCTATCTTTAATGTATTTTGCTATGTTTTAGTGTGAAAAACTAACAATAGTATCTAGTAAACAAAAACTTTTAAAACAGTAGCAGCTTTGTTACAAAACAGTAGAAAAATTTAGTTATTATGATGATGATGATGATGTCCTGGCCGGTTTCGGCTACGGCGACTGTTTCAACACCGATTAAGAAATTCGAGGTCCAGTTTTCGGAAACAGTCAATTGCGCAGGAGATATTTAAGTGCATAACTGGAGGCGCTGCCAGAATAGCACTCTCTCGTCCGAACTCCCTCAGGCCCGATGGAAAGGAGAACCAGTACGATCGGGAGGGAGCGGGATGCAGGTTTGGTAGAGTTTTACTTCTCTGAACACCTGGTTGAATTGCGGTGTTAAAGAGATACCTTAGTCGCCTTTTACGACACCTCTAAAGAAGAGGGGGGTACTATTCTATTCTGCCGGCAGCCACCACGGCTTAGTTATTATACTCGTATTATATATGATGAAAGGTTGATCAAAAAAGATATATAATATTAATGTGAGTGGAAGTAAGAGCCGAAGCCGACCGAGAATTACCTACGCAGACCGAATAAAAAGAGTTTTGATGGAGGATAATGTCAAACAAAACCACGCAGTATCGGTGAGACTAATAAATCTTAAGGCAGCGTAAGAGGTTTGCAATAATAGAAAGAAATGGCATTCCTTCTCTCTGCCTACCCTAATAGAGATTCGTCGTGATGATAGTTAAATAGTTGTTTTACTGTCTACGAAAGTGCACAATCAGTGCGCCCAATTTGTATTGATACTCACGGAACGAACAGTCCATAAATTTAAACTCAATATTTTATGGAACGTGTTATGTTCGGTATTTCTCTGAAGGATCAAATTAGAAATGAGATGATCCGCCAGAGAAGTAAAGTCATCGACAAAGCTCAGAGGATTAGCAAGCTGAAGCGGCAGTAGCTGGTCATATTTGCTGAAGAACTGATAACCGCTGGGTAGACGTGTTCTTGAGTGGAGACCATGCCTCGGTAAGTACAGTGTAGGACGCCCTGTGGCTAGGTGGAGCGATAATTTGCGCAAAATGACAGGAAATTGTTGAATGAGAAAAGCTGTAGATCGGGCTCAGTGGTGAACCTTGGGGGACGCCTATATTCAGCAGTAGACGGATACGGGGGTTGATGATATTTTATTGCTAATATAAAATATAGACTAGCCAAAGATGGGCAAAATGTAATTTGAGTAATGATGAACGACTACAAAATGTAGTCGTAATTTTAATTTTCTTGCTCTGTAATCATGATTAAATCCATTAAAAACATTAAGAAATCATAAATGTTTATACAATCTGGGATTTCGTAGTGTTTAAAACATAAATGAGCATAATGCAGTCATATTAATGGTAAAAAACGTAAAATGTAATAATGTAATGCCCAACTATGAGACTAGCATATATAAATATAGACTTCAGGCGCGCGTGTTCCCTCCATCCTATGATATGGGGTCCTTTAAACGAAGCGTGAAGGGATATTTGTGCAGGCCGGCATGATCACTGCGACTATCGATAGGTCTTTTAATTGTTGTTATAAGTTGTCGTTTTTGGACTACTCCAGGCTTACCATCAAGCGTGATGTGGTCACTGTCGAGTCAGGATAAAAAGATGCCATTAATCTGAATCATCCCCATCAGATAATAGTGCTACTAAGACTTTCTTTGAAGGATAAAATCCGTAATGAGTTTATTCGACAGAAAACCAAAGCTGTCGATTTAGCTCTTCGTATTAGCGGGCTGAAATAGCAGTGGGCAGACCATATATGCCGAAGAACCGATGGTCGTTGGAGCAGGCGGGTTCTTGAATGGAGACCGTAGATTGGCAGACGTAGCGCGGGGCGCCTCCCAGCAAGGTGGAGCGACGACTTGCGAAAGGTGGCCGGAAAGGATTGGATGAGAAAGGCCGAAGACCGGACTCTATGGCACTTGTTAGGAGAAGCCTATGTCCAGCAGTGGAGTAGGATTGGCTGATGATGAAGACTTTCTTAAACGTCCCGACGTCTAGACTGTTTAGACCAAAGGTACTCACAAACGCCTCTCTCACATTTTCAGATCATATACTTTCTACCAACAAAATCGCGAATGATTTATAATCCATAATTACAATTCACAAGTCAAAAATCACTGTGTAAACATTGATCACAAAAATATTTAAGTTTACGATTTATTTTATATGCAGGTATGTTGCAGAATGCTAAATCGCTGAGCAACTGCAAATCTCATCATTACTTTGTTATTTTTTACTACATTAACTTAATTTCACAGCGTTTAAAATATATTTTTAGCTTATTTCACGTCACGTTTTGTTTTGTTTTGAAATTGCAGGTTAGACGCGTGCACTGCAACTCGCGTTACGATGTAGACTAAAACGCTTATAACCGAATGAATGTTGCCTTGCGGTTAACAAATACAATAACTTTTGGACTTTACCTTCTTTTGTGTAAAAATATCAAGCTGTATTTTTATAGTGTTAAGCAAAAACATTAAAGCTTCATTCATTAATTAAAGAAACTACATTCACGCTTCAGAACTCAAAAGTGAAACCAAAAATATGTTCTTAAAAGATTCAATATTAAATTTTAACGATCTGTTACGAATTAAGGCGTAGTTATTTCAGGGTTTTATTAATTACATTAGGCCTTTCCTTTGTCTTGCTTGTATCAATAAATACTACAGTTAAAGAGAAAAATGCAATATAATTGGCTAACGAAAACAATGTTGCTTTGATGATGCATTGAATGCATGATTGAACGAAATTATAAGTTATAATATTAATACAGTCTCCACGCGAATACCAAGCAGGCCGACTAAACTTACTCAAGAAAAATATAAATATATACAATACACAAATAAAATGAAAATAATAGATTAAATAAGAGATAGAATAGATAGATGAAAATATATATACATATATATAATACACAAATAAAATGAAAATAATAGATTTGTAGACGTCGCGCCTAAGGTAACATCATCCTAAAAATCTAACAGTAACACTTTGTTAAATATATTAAACAATTTTGCATATATATGTGAATATCCACAAGATCCATTAGCGTTTAAAATAAATTTCTTGGAACCCTGACCTTAAAATATTGTTCGGACTTTAGCACAAACAAGTTTGTTTCGTATTCCAGTGCAGTGGAAAGTTATTTAATATACGTTATTCAACAGCTCGCTTTCAGACATTCCCGATGGGACTAAAATAAAATTGATAAAGAACGGTTTCTATTTTCTCGGCTCCTTTTATATTAGGTACACTAACAATTGATTAACCCATTTGACCGCAAAGAGACACGGCAAAATCTTATTTAATGTCATACCTCAATAATGTGAGAATGCGTGATCTTCTCAGACAAATCTTACAGAACCTTGAACCTTGGAGACTTAAGATCGATTTATAGAACGCAGAGCTGCCGAATAACGGCCAGACGTCGCCGCGGACCGGAGAAGAGGACATCACTGTGCCTCTAGTCCCTGCTAGACAAAAAGAAGGAACACCCCGGGGTTTTTATTCGGTGAAAGTCTGACACACCGGGGGGCATCTCTCACCGCCTCCTGACGGCCCATAATGGGTTTACCTCGGATTACCAAAAAAAAATGGCCATTTCATAGAACCATGGAACGAAGGGAAGCGAAGTTTTTTAAAAACCATACTTAAATAGTATATAAAGACAAATAAATGAATGGTGAGAATATAAAAAAATATATATACATTATAACATATATAAATATAATGACAGATCTTACACTCGAGATTTGAGAATAGCAAGTTAAGGTATACAACTAATTACAACACCGTATTGTACGCAGATTGCTTGTATCTAACCGGCTGCATTCACCTCAGTTCAAAGAGATTATTCTCATTAAGATACAAATCTTTTACATGAGAACATTTTGTTTAAAAACTATAAAGAACAGTAAAATACTAATAGCTCACTTGGCAAATAAAGACTCTTATTTGTTAGTATTTATCATATGCCAAGCGATAACATAATGCATATCCGCCAACTCACATTGGACAAACGTGGTGAGTTAAACGTTTAAAGCTTTTCCCGTAGATTCCACATCGTGAAAAAGGGAAAGGCAGCCTTTGACCTTCAGTGAGAACAAACTGGCCAATAATATAAAATATTGATATAATATTAAAACCAGAAGATATAAAAGAAGAATAAAAAATTACAAGAACAATAAAGAAGAATATAACAGAAGTAAAATTGAAGTTCAAATAGCAGTAAAGTAATAAAGTGAGTTTTATGTCAATTGGATAACGTACAAAGTAAGATACAAGCCAAAAAGGAGGTCCCATATTTTCCAAAGAAGTCTGGCACATTCTCGAAGATTCCATTCTACAGTTTATGTTAATACGTGAAAATAAGCACAGTCTTTTTTTTTTAATTTTCCTCCTCTGCTCGCTGATACTCTCCATTAGCGCACCGTCAGCCATCGCTACATTTAGCTTAAAAAAATGTGTAAAATTACCTGTTCTTTGTCCTCTTGAGACTTGGGCCACAGGGTCACGTTTAAAACTATCTCCCCCATGTCCTGGTTAGGTTTGTTCGGGTCCTGAAGGCATAATACTAGATCCTGAGTACGACCTAACTCCAACGCTGTCAAGACCAGATGGCAAGAACCCATGAAATCATCCTGAAGGCCCCAATCGTAATCAAAGACCTGGAATCAAATATTGCTATTAGATTTGTCAATGTTATAGATCCTATGAACTATATTTTGTAGTAAACAGTCCAAACGAGGTGAATTAAAAATTAAAATAAGATTATTCACCATCCGTCTACGCCAAATTGTAAAGATCTTTGGTGATGTAGTAAGAAAGAACTGTCATAACCACGAATATCGTCAGTTTTGGCCTCTGGACTCGAATGATGGTAAGGCTCGTAGTATCGTAAAGATAGCTCGTAAGGATCGTAAACTTGTAGGCGATTACTTTTTGACTTAGACTAAAATGCAAAACATGGAGCTTTGACTTATAGTCGCCTGCCTCGCAATCTTCTACCAGCTGCACTCTGGAGAGCGCATGGTGAGGAGAGTGTGCTCAAGACCTACATTCTCTAATTCCACTAGCCCAGTTTCATCATAAAATTACTTAACGCGCAGTAATATATTATCACGCTATATCCCCTTTGGGGTGAGCAGAGATACATTAGTGGCTGTATCCACTTTGCGGTTATATGTCGTGCCCAACACGACCAATAGCGCAGCTGATCACCGTTCTCACAACACTAGTACGCATGACATTTCTATTAGATGCCATGCGGGTTACCTCACGATATTTTCCTTCACCGATGAGCATATGGTTCCTAAATCCGTACTAAATCTAGAAAAACCCAGAGGTACGTGCCGGGATTCGAATCTACGACCATTCGCGTTGCAATGCAGGTTAGTATAGACATATACTTTGATATATTTGATATTCTGCCGGCAGAATAGAATAGCACCCCCCTCTTCTTGTTGAGGTGTCGTAAAAGGCGACTAAGGTCTTTAACACCGCAATTCAACCAGGTGTTCAGAGAAGGAAAACTCGACCAAACCTGCATCCTGCTCCCTCCCGATCGTACTGGTTCTCCATTCCATCGGGCCCGAGGGAGTTCGGACGAGAGAGTGCTTCTCTGGCTGCGCGTCCAGTTATGCACTTAAATATCTCTTGCGCAATTGACTGTTTCCGAAAAGTGGCCCTCAATTTTCTTAATCGGCATTGAAACAGTCGTCGTGGCCAAAACCGGCTAGGATATCATCATACTTTGATATTTAAATCATGCAATTTGTAGAGGAATGTGCAACGCTTGCAGGCGGCATGTCAAGCTTCTGACGGTGACAGTTGACAGCGCTTATAACAGTTACATATAAATGCACACATAGCGATACATTGCGACCTGACAGTCGCTGCTGAGTCACAGCCGCCGAGTCGCAGCAGCTAAGATACGACTCATATCTTAAGATGTTAATATTCAATTTTATTCATGCTATGAACGAATCTCGCTCACTTTAATTGAATATTTAACTAGAAGTGGATGATAAGTTTATTGTACCCGAATAAGACGTATATTTGTAACAAACATTTTAATAGTCACTACGATATTATACTAAAGTTACTAAATAAAGATACTGAATTTCAAATCGATCAGACTAATAGAAGTTAATTACAGTGACGTGCATAGGATATTTGGACAAGGTAAGCAGAATTCATGTTTTTAATTTGAATATCATAATATGATAGTGAATAATATATTGCTTTAATAGGCAAGATATATGGCGTGAATATAGAATAAATATTAATATAAATGGTACTTTTTTTGTTTAACTTTAAGCAATTTATTTCAGGCTTATTTATCGTCAAGGCGTGCATCCATGGAATTAACGCTACTGATTAATTATATACCTTAAACAACTACAAGAAAGGCAATGTTCTAGCTATTGTCTCTAGATCAATAACTCTTAAAAACACCTATGTATATTAAAATCGAGTTATCGTTTTAAGAGCAACGATGCAATCATACAAACATACAAATATAAAGACAGATACACATATTAAACTTTTTTGGTGTCCCAGGGGAATATCTTGCATAGGACCATCAAGGTCGCTGTGAGAGCAGCGATAAAGGAATGTTAAAAAAAGGATATTATTCGAGGACCTTGTGCTATGGGTTGTTTGTTGTTTTTTTTCTTCTTTTATGTATTTTTTTGCAAATTAGATTTAGTCTTTTACCTTTTCTTATTATTCGTTTTTCTTTTCTTCTGATCAAGTAGTCTACACTTTTAAATGTAATGGCATTTGTAATGTATCTAGTACATGTCATATATATTTATCTTTATGTAATATAATTAATGTAGACTATGTAAATATTCTAAGTATTTATTTATATTAATGAGAAATAAACCTTAATAGTGAAGGTTTAAGGTTGTATTTTCAAAACAACATTTACTAATTGAATAAATCCTTTTGAGATATATTTACATATTTTGTGCCTCATCCCATTCTATTATGGTTCATAATCTAAGTCTTTTTTATAACTGCTATTTAACGATTTTTTTTAAAAGAGTAGTATTTACTAAATTAATGGCAGTTTTCTATTGATTAACATTTTTTCACCCATACTGTCCGGGTTTTTACATCTTTAATAATGAAATGTAGATTCAAACTCACCTTGATTTGTACTGGTTGAAAGGGGTCCTCTATAGGCACAGTAAAGCATTCATCCCAAACGGGATTGAGATCTCTGTAAACGATCCTCGATTTATGAAGCAACCTTCCTCCAACTTTGAACTTGACGTACGGGTCACTGGTGCCTGACAACAAACCTGGTTATGGAAGCCACAACACAAGGAGTTAGAAGATGTAAGAAGCGAAAATAAACGAAGAAATCATTGAAAGCTATCCTCTAATAGATTATAATCTGAAATTAAATTAATTTATATCACTAATACAATTTTGAATAAATCTAAATTACCTTTACTAATCAAATATAAATAAAATTAATGTGTAATAAATATATAAGGTATTTTAAGTTTTTTTAAATATTAAAACTCAATTATACTAGAATTTCGTTAGTAAATATTAAAAATTCCTAAAAATAAAGGTGTACAGTTTAAATCTACGAAAGCAGAAGCATTAGTATGGGCAAATTAGTAATAAAACAGTGCAAATTATTATAAATTCTAAAAATTTGTGTCGCATGTACTGTTTGTGAATAGTGTAATAGCTAAGTGTTCTTATTATTAATGGCAATAATATATTAATTAAAATGATGAAAACATTTTGATTAGTATACAGTGCAAATTATTAGATTTTAAGCATACATTTCGATTTTTAAGACATCTGTTTATGGTTATAGAGCACGATAGTTATCAAAATGGGAAGCCATTATTTTCCTACACGTACATTTAGTCTATGTTCATAAAACTATTATGCGGTATACAATTCAGAGACAAAGAGTGAAGGCTGCTATAACTTATAGTAATAAAGTCTAGTGGAAAATTCTATACAATACGTCACAATAAAAAAATATATGGGATAAGTAAGTCGTATAACAAATAAGAAGCCGTGTTTAAGCCGTGGTGGCTGCCGGCAGAATAGAATTGCACCCCCTCTTCTTGCTGAGGTGTCGTAAAAGGCGACTAAGGTATCTCTTGAACACCGCAATTCAACCAGATGTTCAGAGACGGAAAGTTCGACCAAACCTGCATCCTGCTCCCTCCCGATCGTACTAGTTCTCCTTTCCATCGGGCCTGAGGGAGCTCGGACGAGAGAATGCTTTTCTGGCTGCGCGTCCAGTTATGCACTTAAATATCTCCTGCGCAATTGACTGTTTCCGAAAATGGACCTCGATTTTTTTAATCGGTGTTGAAACAGTCGCCGTGGCCGGATCCGGCTAGGACATAATCATCATCATAACAAATAAGAGTGACTATTTCATTTTTAGTAATTTTTTTTTATTTACACTAGCTTGACATAGTTACTACAGAGTACCTGATGGTAAGTACAGTGTAGTCCAAAAATGAAAGCAACTATCAAAGGATGAAAATCCATTGATAGTCTACATCGTCATGTCGGCCCACATATACCACGACTGAAGATCTCTAGGTATATGAGCTACTGGATATGCACAAGCTGATCACGAAACGCGACAAGCCGAAACTGGTCACTATGACGGGCTTTACACCCATGCACTGTGGTCGCGATCCAGACGGGCACCGGCGCCCTACCTCGCAAAAATTTATTGTAATAAGAAAAAATATTTTATTTAATTCGAGCAATATATCTAACCCGTATTATTTGAAACTGTTTGAGGTTTTTTTATCCTGACTTAACAGTGTGTCCACACCACGCCCAGTGGTAAGCTTGGCGCAATACAAAAAACTACTGCAATTATTAACAGTAAAGAAAACCAATTGACAGTCGCAATAATGTATATACAAATATGTCTTCACGCTTTATTTAAACAGCCCATTATTATAGGATGGTAGAAATAACGACACGGCAAAAGTAAGAGGTTAGAGAACTTCTTAATCCAAGCCGGGATATGAGTTACCGTATAACTATGAAATACCGTGAACTGGATTATGATCAGAGAAGACAAGTATAAAGACCGTCATAGTGACTAGCTTTAGTTTGTCGCGTTTCGGGATCAGCTTGTGTATATCCAGTAACACATACCTAGAGACCATCCGTCGTAGTATATTTGGGCCGACATGACGATAGAGACTCCATAGTCTCCATCTTTGATTTTCTTCTTTTCTTTTCTTTTTTTTGGATGGATTTTCATCTTTTAATGGTCGTTTTCGTTTTTCGACTACACTCTACTTACTACCAGGTGCACTGTAGTCACTATGTCGGACTATGATTTAAAAAAAAACTCCATTCGCCCGCGCACGTGGTTCTTTTAAGGGAAAGGAGAGGATTAAATAATAACGAATAATAGTGAGATCATATCACATAATTAGTTATCATTTATTTATAGCTTTTAATTCAATAAAAAGAAATAAAAATAAAAAAAGTTGACGTTATCTTTGGTGACAATTAAGATAAATGGCCACTTTGATTTTAATGTCGTTAAAGTTAAACACAATTTATTGCTGTTTTTGTATCAAGCTAGTTTGAGTTTTCCTTATGTAATGAATGTTTATAGGAGTGGGATAGTTGCTTATAACTGCGATTTCACACAATTTCTTCAAATGGAGTCTGTTAATAATTAATAAGGCAGTCAAAACTATCGACGCTAGCTCATACAAAATGTATATTTCGCCATCTTTTTACGCGATTGAATGCATTGTTGTGATTGGTCAATTGCATTTTAATGTCGCTTCTGATTTTAACTTATTGAAGATTGCCAGCTTTGACACTAATTCTAAAATACACGAGCATTTTTTTAAATTATAAGTATCTGTTCATGTTTTATCATATTATATCAAACCTACATATTGTTTTCAATGTTATTGAAATTTTCTATATCATTATTTCAAATGGAAAAAAGTGAGATTTGCACCTTTTATTATATACGTCTCAAGTATAAACTTTACGGATATGCATGATATTACTCTAAAAGGGTATATTTTTTTATTGGTTCTACATACAGACTCCACTGAACTTAATGGAACGGACGATTTAGTCCATAAACGGCAGCGACTAACCAGGGAGAAATTGAAGTCACCATTGTTAAGTCTGCTAACATATACGAGTATCACGATAAAAGGTCTATAGGTATATGGACAAATGAACTTACATAAGCTGATTCCGAAACACGACAGACAAGTGAGCGATTCTACGACCATTTGCAGTCAGTCACATTTCAATCTCAAGTCACATTTATCGTTTGCTTCACATTAATGTCATTTCTGACATTTGTGTGACTGAAAATTGTCCTCCGAATGTCAGAAGCATGAAGAGGGTGGGATAGCGACACTCACTAAGATACTAATGTTAGAGGTTTATTTAATATATTCTATAAGAGAGGTTACGCACTGCAACCGCTGCGAATATATAAAAATACGTTTCGAGAAAGACTTAAGACTAATATTTGTATGGTAGGTAGTTTACGTAATGAGGAAGCTCTTCCTTTTTTTCCTCAGAACTCGGCTACTCGGAGGAGGAAAACCATGGTGGCTTCAGTCAGTAAGAGTCCGATACATCAGAATAGAGGTCCTCACCGCTATTCTGACGGTCGATGAGGATTTCCAAAGGAACAAAATAAAACAAAACGTAATTTACGCACTACTTTTAAGTTTTAATTCCTACCCGTCATCCGTTAATCTTCAATACGGATCTGAATATTGCCAGACAGAAAAATACTCATAGCTATAGTATTGTTCAGGCCCAGGACTTGAATATAAAGAAGGTAGTTAAGTCCCTTCACTTTTCGTCATCCCATTCCACGCTAGGCTCTTAACGGCGACATTTGTGTACGCACGGCGGTATCAACTAAAGTTATCAACGGCAGCGAACCCGGTTACACTACAGAATAGTCGGTTGCTTTGGTCAATACGGCGGAACATCTAAACATACTATAATTGTATATGGTGAACCTGTTCGGAGCTCCAGTATTAGCCTATCCTCATCATTCAGTTTCCAGATGAGTGCCTTCTGATTATTTCATTGTTACTGTGCCTGAACGAACTATTTGTCCTCTAATTACGCAGAGATCCAGAACCTAGCAGCGCTCTCCTACGTTAGAAGTGTTATTTTATGAATATACGTTTACCGCGTCCAAACCGTGTTAGAAATATGTAAAAATGCATTGTATTAATGCATTACATTAATACAACAAGATTTTAAACCATTGCTTAGAGTCATTATAATGAGCTCCAAGATTCACATTTTCGCAGATTTGCATCAAAAATAGTGCGAAATACAATATATGACCTCGGTCCGTGTTTTCTAGCCTTGTATTTTCACGGACTAGTATCGGATGCAATGTGTAATCGCCCTAACAAACATCTTGATGTTGAATACTTTACCATATTCATGATAATACTCGCGAAGAAGCCAATAACCGATTTACAATCTGTTGAATTTGAATTTCATATTGAACTCGCCCATCTTTTATTGAACTCGTCCATCAAAACTTCCAGAATCTTTTATATTTTATTTATAAGCAATCAATGTCAATAAAGTATTGAGATTGTTCGTAGACATGAACTAAAATAGAATAGATATTTAATATTAGTTACTTTATTAATATTTAGTATATTTTATGTTTTGCCTATATTTTGTTCATATTAAACATTCGCGTTTGGTACTCATTGTATACACTTTAACGGATCTCAAGAATTCTGGCTCGACGTTTCGGTCCGGTTACACAGGCTATGATCGCGAGCAGATTGAAGCACTAGGATAGTAATGTGGAAGCAGGATGGTCTCTACCGCTTGTGGGAGACTATCCTTTACCGCTTGTGGGAAGCGTATTAATTGAAAGACAGTCTTGACCTGAAGAGTCCGACACAGCGAGGCAGAAGCCCTCACCACTGCCTCGATAATCCGTGAGGATTTGTATCGGTTCAAAATAAAAAAAGGGTACCAGAGTTCAAGAAGCACGAGAGAAAATGTAATATGATTTGTTCCCACCGTAACGTAACCCTCTCATCTCCTGTTTTAATCTGAAGCTATGACATGAAGTTCTTCAAAAGGGGAATTATAAAACGTTCTCCAAGGTCCCGACCTTGGCTAGCGTGATGATAACACTTACGATGTCACAGTTCACTATAGGCGACAGTAACAATTCTTTGTCAGATAAGCTGCCAACTGCTTGCCTATTTTGGCATAAAAGTCACCCTACCAATATATCTCAGGTTGCTTCTACTGTGACCCACCTGAGAGCGGGGTGGAAACTTATCGAACCCGTCAAGGATGTTCCTAGTGAACTAGAATCTTTCTGGGCTGTGGCTAGTAGTCGGAAAGCAGCGAACAGATACCGCCACAAATTACATTGTGCTTCCTTAATTTATTTTCTTAATACAATGTTATTGGTAATTTTATAAAAGTTCTTTGCAATTGAAGTGATAAAGCTTTATTTAATAATAATAATATACCGTTACGTTATATCCCCTGTGGGTTGAGCAGATGTACATTAGTGTCTCTATTCACTTTGCGCATATACCATATTTACGTCATTGCCAACGTGATCAGTAACATTGATTGCCATGCTCTGTGCACTTACACATGGCGTTTCTATTAGATGCCATGCGGGTTTCCTCACGATATTTTCTTTCACCAGTGAGCATGTGGCGCGAAAACCATTCATAAAGCGAAAAAAAATCAGAAGAATCTAAGACCATTCGCGTTACTGCGCACAGAAACCGTTTTTTTTTTTTTTGTATCCCGTGGTATAATCCTGCATAGGACCATCAGGGACGCTGTGAGGGCAGCGATCCCGGTGTGTCAGACTCGTACTGACTAAAAACCCCCGAGGTGTCCCTGTGATCGCTCCACCCGGGAATGAGTAACCAAATTCATCCAGACGCCCAGGGAACAAGAAGCCCTGTTGAGGCTACCTCTCTGGGAGGGGTAGAAGTAAGCACGCCCCTCCAAAACCTCTCTCCTAGGCGGTGCACCGGACACCGTGCACCGCCTCCCTCTCATCCGGGCAACAGACTCCCTCAAGTCTACTGCCTGGGCACAGAAACCGGTCCTTCATCCACTAGACAACCATATTTAGTGCGAAGATAAAGAAAATGCACCTTGCGTCACAATCTGTGATAAATTGTAGTTATGCAAATAATATAGCCGGATAGCCGTGAATGGAATATGTAATTGAACCGGACCAAATAACCGGTTATTATATCATAAGTGACCTTCAGCAAAGATAGCTGGCCATTTTTTGGTCACGTTTAGATAGCCCAAAATGACACAAAATTCGTTTACTTATTATAAAAAATATAATATTAAATAATTTTAATATTGCCTTTTTAATAATAAAAATATATTTTCACGCTATATGCCTTACGGGATTAGCAAAGATATATTAGTGGCTGTATTCACTTTGCGCTTAATGTATCTCTGCTCACCTTGAAAGGGATATAGCGTGATGATATAATATATGATTATTATTATTAAAAACCATTATTAAATCTGCAGATATTACGTGCATGATTAAATACGAGTGATAGTGTTTGGTGCGTGTGTATGATGAATGTAATTGGGAACTTGGTGCTTTTAATTTACCATTTTTATCCATTGCAACCAGGTTTTGCCCTCTCTTTAGATGAATCCTGAGTTGGAAAAATGCAAACTGCCTTAAATGTTGCTCGCGTAATCTTTGATTTTCATCTGGTTCCTAAGAAATTTTTTTTTTTTGTTATTTTATAAAACTTAAATAACCCCAAGAAATACTTCATAAATTTTAAGACGCTTTCAAACACTAATGAAACTTCTATTGCATTCAAATTTGTAATTTATTAGTGTTTAAAAGAGTTTTAAAATTTAAGAAGTATTTCTGTAATTGTGTTTTAGTTACTATAAGAACCTCTAAGTTTGTATAGAATACAGACTTACTGAATAAAAACTACATTAAATTTAACTGAACGTAACGTGTGTGCCCTATGAAAGCCACTGTCGGAGCTGGGTTCATTGATCGGGCACGTCACGTCAAGCTGACTTATACGAGAGTGCGCTACTAATTATCCATCTTACTTCATTTTGATGGCAACAGTTTTACAATTAAGCTATTTACCAAATTGTATTTAAACAATAATGGTCAAACTGGAAAGGGATTATTTTTTATATTCTTAGAAATAATAAGAAATTGTGAATACATTTCTTTGAATTTAAATCCTCACTCAATAAATAACCTCTATAGCTTCTGAAAATATATCCTCAAAGTGTCTTCATTATTAATAAATCTGCATATACCTATAAAAATAATGAGTTTTCTATGAAAACTATTTATACATTTTCCTAGCGCCTGAACATTTTACGATAGTAATATGGAACGTTAAAGTTATTTTTGTGACATTGCTATAAGGTATTTGACAGGAACTTTAGAATATTCTTTACAAAAAGGCAAAATAATTCTTCTAAGACTTTCTTCCTTTTTATGAACAATGTACAGGTTAAATAATATAATTATAATCGCGCTATCATGTCTACGTACTTACCAATTGCAGTAATTCAGTTGGCGGTCTTGGATAGTGATGTGGAGTGCTAGATGTGGACGGAGCCGGGTCAATTGACGTCTGTCGAGTCACTGATGAATCTGTTAACAAACAATTCAGTCAAGAACACGAATTAGTACACTGCTGAGGGGAAATTCTTGTTGACTAAAAACGTTTAATCTAATCTTAGTTACGTCTTTTATCCTCAGGAACATGTGGAGGTAACAAGATTAAATGAATCTATACTAATATTATAAAGCTGAAGAGTTTGTTTGTTTGTTTGTTTGAACGCGCTAATCTCAGGAACTACTGGTTCGAATTGAAAAATTCTTTTTGTGTTGAATAGACTATTTATCGAGGAAGGCTTTAGGCTATATAACATCACGATGCAACTATTAGGAGCGAAGAAATAATGGAAAATGTGAAAAAAAAACGGGGAAAATTGTTCATCCTTTAGTGCTTCCATTGCGTGCGCTGCGAAAACGGTTCAAGATACCAAAAATATATGTAGCACAAAGTTATTCCTCTTAAAATGATCTAAAAAAATGTCCGCGACAGTATATGTCTATCTTTTAAGATTAACTCACTAGAACCGTTTTTATGGAAATCAAATTTGGTCGAAATTAATGCATTATTTGTTAAGAGTTGTATCAACGTAATAATATTAATATTTATCCAAATAAATGTGTTGTTGATTAAGAGTATGTAATTGTGAACAAAATTGTCTTTGACATCACTTAATTTCAATGAACATCTTAGAAGATATTACAATAACTTATATAGCAAAACAACGTTTGCCGGATCAGCTAGTATCAAATAAAAAGAGACCAGTATCCGTGAACCATGAGTGACGCAAAAATTCATTTTGAATCCCGGCACGTACATCTAGAGTTTTCTAGATTAAGCACGCATTTAGGCACACCACTTGCATACCGGAGAAGGAAAACATCCCAAGGAAAGTCGCGAGGCATCTAATAGAAATGTTATGTGTAAGTCTCCAACGGCAATCAGCTGCGCTACTAGTCACGTTGTGCACGACATATAAGGTCAAAGTGGATACAGTCACTAACATATCTTTGCTCACCCCGTAAGGGACATAGTGCGTCGATATAATATTATTATTACTAAGATCTGCAATCCCTTGAAGCAGTGCAAATCTAAATTCTAAATCTAAATAAAAAAAAATCTAAAAAAATCTAAAATCTTGTCTAAATTCGGATGTAAGATGAAGCTGAGAGACTGGTTGTCGAATCTAAAATATAATGATACTGAGGAACTGTTGCAGGAATAGATGTGTTTGGGCTTTAGCATTAGCATTCTTTTGAAATTGTTATTCACTTTTTATTTTTATTTTTGTATAGTCTATTGTTTAGTATGTAATATTATTGTTGTATTATTTTATAAGATTGGAGCTACGCAGCGGTAATAAACTGTAACAAATTGTGTGAAATATGCTGACATACAAGATACAGGTTATCCTAGTTTGGGTGTCAGCTGATTTTAATGTGCTGCTTGTAATTGTTTGTCTAATTAATAACTTTATTATAACTTTATTATTAAGTCAACGCAATCAGAAGATATGGCCATTCAGGTGCTGGGTGGCTCTGCTGGTCACTTAGCATTTGCTAAGCTGGCTTCCCTTTAGTGCATCATCTCAACACAGTATTGGCTTTTGTTGTTTTCTACCTTGATTAACCTTTTATTCAGTGTAGTGTGCAAATTAAATGTTTTTTCTTTCTTAACGTAGTCCTTACCATCCCTTTTCCGGAACAATCGCATCTTGCGCCACTTCTTCACTGCTGATTTGAGTTTCTTCATCAACACACAGTTCATCAAAGCACTAACTATTCTCCGACGCCATAACGTGAACATTTACTTAGTCCAAACGTGTACCAGTTCCTCCATTATTGTCTTTTCTATCAGACATATTGACTCCAAATTTTTTATTATATAGGCAGAACAATTTGCTATTCGCCGGAAAACGCCTTTACAAACTACATTGGGCTAGAGAGGACAAGCAAATAAGGTGATGAGCCAGCGAATTTATGAGGTGGGCGGCAACGCAAGGGTAGGGACATCGTCATAGGCGGACAGCCAGGAAACGAATCTAACAATGATCTTCCAAGAAGAAACGCCGATTAAAATTCGAGGCTGCATCGGAGTGGGTGATTCCATACTTTTTACCTATCTACTATAAGATATTTTCTATACAATACTATGATTTCATATTAGTGTATATAAAAAAATAAGCCTGGTTTTGTTGTGGTGGCTTAGTGAACAAGGAACCTGTATCCATTCTCGGCAAGGCGAATGGTTTAATTCCGAAACTCACCTCTGGTTTTATCCAGATTAAGATGGCCTTAAGTACCACATGCACACCAGAAAGACATCTTGAGGAAGCCCGCATGGCATATAATAGAAATGTCATGTATAAATTATCTAAGAACGGAGATCAGCTGCCCTATTGTTTACGTTCGGCACGACATTAGTGCAAAGTGTATATAGCCGCCATTGTATCTCTGTTTACTCCGAAAGGGATATACCGTAACGATATATTATTTATATTACAAAGCTATCAAAAGACGAAAATCGATTGACTATCTATGTCGACCCACATATACCACGACTGAAGATCCCTACATGAGTCCCACAGTATGTATACAAGCTGATCCCAAAACGCGACAGGCCGAATTGAGTCATTATGACGGTCTTTGCAATTGTGTATTGTGGTCACAACCCAGTTCTGGCAATCGCTCTATCACTACAAAATTACAGGAAAAAGAAATTTCATTTTTCACAGCTACAATAGATTGCAAATCTGAGTATTTGTTATTAATTTCAACTTGACGAAGGCGTTCCGCGTCTTTGAGTAAATTAAGTCATTGTTTCTAGATTAATAGTTAGTAGAATGTACCTTAATATTCGAAACTCTGATTAAAATTGGCTACGACGAGTTTAATTTAAAAGTTTTTACTTTTATTTACACAGAGAATTGTCTTAAAACAAGATGTCCTTTATTAGATAAAACAAAATCCAAGTTGTTCAATGTAGCTACGTGTCAAAACGTCAAGACAAACTCGTCTACGAAGTAACAAAAGCGCTTGAAATGAAAATACGAAATTACGACACTCATAATTTTATCTATATGTCATTTTTATTAGCCTTTGGGTATATAAATATACAACAATATGAAATTCTAGCATTAATCAACTAGCATTAATTAAGTAATGTTTTTGCCCCCTTTTAAAGTTTCAATGCTTTTTAAATAATATTATAATATATAGAATGTTACAAACGTATAAAATGTTACTTAAGGGTATTCATGTATATATTCCACGCTCCATGATAAAAACTAATCAATACTTGAATCAATACTTGAATCAATAACTCAATCAATTTTATAGATAAAAACTATTTTGTTCTTTTGATGAAATAGTCAACTCATAAAATATTAATGTGCGTTCAATGTGTAAAGGTTTATATTGAGGGAAATAATAAAGACGAGGGAACCAAAAAAGCTGTTTTGACAATCGATACCACATACCTATCTAACATCTTTTTTATTTTTCGCTGAAAAGTCATGAGGTAGACAGAAATGTGAGTTTTACTTTTATAAATTACATTTTTGCTTCTTTAACATTAATTAGGTATTCCTATCGTGTCAATCCTGCTTAATATTTTTGACTATATCCTTCGTTAAAGTTATTGTTATATCTATTGCTAAGATCCGGTCGGTCGGCCTTGAGAGTCTTGACTCTTCTTTACCCGCATTAATTTCGTGATTTCATTTTTATATGAATTCAGGGCGGCGAGCACCAGCAAAGTAAATCTAGTTTAAATATATATAAAATACTACTTAGTGTTAAGCTGTACTTAATGTCTTGCACGGAATAATTCAGTTCTAATGACTCTTAAATTTAAATCATCATTTAGATCCAATTAAACAGCGTCAAATAAAAAAGCGTTCTATACAAGCGTACACGAAATTTAATTTTACACGATTTTAATTTGCAAGCCCCCCTTAACAATGTTTGATATAAAAATACCTAAATTAGATTTAAAATAATATTAGCTGTAGTTTTTTATAGGTGTTCTGTAGCTCTAGGGTTAATAAAAATGTGTAAATAAACGAAAGTAATTGTAAATACGAAGACTAATATTATTAAAATATAACTTACGTTAGTGTCTTCTATATTTACAAAGCTTCTGAAGATAACTCCGAAGCCGAGATATAAAATTTATCGACAATAGCCATCCTTATGTGAGCAAAATAAAACAGCGACGGCATCAAACGCTGATAAGTACCTTACTACAAAATCAATTTGATTTGTATAAATATCTCGTATTCATTTTTTTTAAGTTTCATTATCTCAAAAGAAACCCTTATACGATTGGAACGATTGGAAGAATTAAATTGAAATTCATATTGGGCACAACAAAGCGTAAAGTGGATACAGCTACTAAGGTATCTCTGCCCACACTGAAAGGCATATAACGTGACGATATATTATATTTTTATTACTAATATAAAATTCTCAGTCTACAGTCCCTTGCAGCTTTCTATAAATAATAGATCTAAATAACACATTGAAAAGATTTGTCCTTTCATGCCGTATATGTTATCATTTCTGGAGTTTTCTCAAGGGATTCAAAACCCGCAGAAAGGGTACGTCCTGGTAATGAATAATAAAAGATAGGAAGCAATATGTAATATCAGAAGTAAAGGAAAAATTTTAATTTAAAAATTAGAAAAAATCTTATATTCGTAGCAGGCTATCCTGACCTTAACCAAATTTTCTAGTAGATGAAATTAATTTTTATACTTTATGCTTCAATTTCACCGTTGGTATTTATTAGGTAATAGGTATAATGATTTAAATGTATCACATTTTACAGCCTCTTATTTAATTTTCTACTATAATACTGTTAATTGTTTTTGATAATAATAAAATAAATAAATTCACACTTTTAACGCATTAAATCTTACAATAGTCTGCAGTTGAGATCCAAAACATTTATTTCCTTAATAAATGTATTAAAAGTGATACAAAATACTACGTAAACAAGTTTTTTCATGTAACTTGATAAATAAGGTCACGCATTTGATTCTGTGTAGACAGTAAGTCTATTTTATGAATGGGCACCGAATAATATTTATTCGCCAAGTCACGCCTGTCGTATTAATTTTGCATTTCGCAGCCGGAATACAAAATATTCATGTAATTCCAAATAAAAACTGCATTCACAAATAACTTAAATGTTGCCACAAACAACACAATCTTATAGGTCAGTGAAACGAGGCGGGAAATTCAAATAATTGAATCAAAAGCGCAACCGCTCCCTTCGACGCGACGACGCTAACTGACAATGTGACCAGGCGAAATTCGTCAAGATTCTGAGACGATTTTATGACAATTCGGTATATTTGTACGATGACCTTAACATTCACCTTGGAACAGTCGGAACTTAAAAAGATGTCATGAAAATAATAGATTTTCATGGTGCATTCGAAGTAAATGCTTCGTGTTTCGCAAAATAACAATGTTTTAGGCACACAAGTAAAACATTTGTCAAAGATGTGCGAGAAAAAGAAAAATAATTGCAATTACATGAGAAAGGAAGAGCCATGCAAATGATTGACCGACCATTATATTACCTCGACAAAGTGATTAAACGACACCTGATGAAAGGTACAACATATTGAAAGACCAGCAACGACCACTAAGCAAACAGAATCTGTTGATAGTCTTCGTTGTCATGCTAACTCACTTATACCACAGCATAAAGCTAAGTAAGCTGGAGTTCGCAAGCTAATTACTACAGGTATGTGACAGGTCTAAATGAATCCCTATGATGTTGTTTTCACTTGTGTACCATGGACAAGTCGTAGTCGAGCGATTAATCACCCTACAATCTTAAAATATGCCCTCAGACAATCGAATCTATTAAAATTAATTGTCGAATATTGAAATCCTTAATTTAGTCATTTATACATCTTAATTTTTGTATCACAGATGTGGGAAAAGATAATTGTAGATAAAATAAATTAACGAGTGATCCATTCAGATGATCAACTAATAATTGTTGCTATCATGATGCCAGCATTGAAGGAAGGGTTAACGCAAGAGGTTAACCCAAAACACGATATACCTATATACTATGGTCGTAATCTAGTCAAGCAGACGCCTTGCCATCTTCTAATACCGTATGGAACCACTCCATCATTATGATCGCCATACCTGCCGTACGACGTCAAATACTGGAGATAGGTCCATTTAATGTTATCTACAATGACCGCTTAGGAGCATCTTGTATCCAGGACATTCCTGCGATCCGGGTCAAAAAAGTTCTCGAGTGGGGAGAACCTATTGGTAAGCACAGTATGGAAAATCTACCTACAAGGCAGACAGTCTAAAACCCCTTGATCATATATTATGGAATAACCAGTCTAAAGCCTAGGGACGCGAGAAACTTTAATTTCACACTGAAATCTTTAAAGAATTACGTAAACAGGAAATGTTGAAGACATAAACAAATGAATATGTTATAATGAATGATATGATTTAATTAAATTAGTCGACAATCGACCAGCAAAACGATAAAGCTATATCCTGAATCCTGCATTTATTATCAGTGAGCCCACTAACGGGCGTTCCAATATTTATGTGAACGGAAAGCATAAAATTGAATTTGGCCATAAAATTTGCAGTAAATTATATCTTCAGGGACTGGGTATACGTAAAATATTATATTCTACTGATATTAATACCTGCAACTTAGGAAGAGCATTTATTTAGTAATGGATTTCGCTTCCTTGTCCTTTTATGATATGCAAGTAAACACTTGACTTTATTCATGAGGAAACGCATTTGTTTAACAATAGTTTATGATTTACTCTAGATATGTTTCATCTAATTGATAATATCTCAAAAATAGTGGAGTGGACGAGGAAGAAAGTATAATAGCTCTTTAAAAATTCTTAATGGTTCATAGCCTTTCTTAAATTTTGTCATAAATAAATTCGAAAAGTAAATCCAGTCAAAAAAACTTAGGAAATATATTCCAGATATATGTAAAAGTAATTTAGATTTTACCCGCGCAAAATCAAACTAGGTCAGCTACATTCCTTGTAGTTTGTACAAATGCTTCTGTGCGGCAACCCCAAATCAATCCTAGGGGTAGGTTTTCTCGTCTCCTTCTATTATTAACTTACCCTTTACGACTAAGTAGCTAATCATCACTGTCTTCCACAACTGTTACTTGACAGGTCAATCTAACCTTTGTCTATTTACATTGTTTTATTAATAATTTTCCTCTTTTATTTTCAGAGTTATCATTTTACTTTTTTCAGAGGTATACGTACGATGGTTTTTATGTTTTCATACAGTTTATCTCGGATATGATTGTACAGGGTGATAAAAGAAAAAAAATATTATAATAAATTGAGCGTATGTGTCTGAGTGACTCTATGTATTTGTGACTCGAATTTAGGCGTCACATGCTCAGCGGCGAAGGAAAATATTCTGAATAAATATTCTGAGATTCTAAACCCGCATAGCATCTAATAGAAATATCATGTGTAAATGCCCTGCGAACGGCGATCAGCTGCGCTACTGATCACGTTGGACACGACATTTTATCGCAAAGTAAATAGAACCGTATCTCTGCGTACTATGAAAGGAATATAGCAGAAATTTTTATTTTTGTTTTGTTTGATAAGTGACTCGATTGATCGACAGTGATTTTAGCTATAATTACAGAAAATCTGTCAGAGCAGCTTTCTCGAAGCACCGTTCATAATCTAGTTCCGATTTAATCTTAGTCTCATATATATCGAAAATGACACGAGTTGTTGAAAGCAAATGTCCCAGATCGAATTACTTATATTTGATCTGAGAAATTTACTTCTTGCTGAGACATCTGTTGGTTTCAAAAGACACTTCTTGACTGACACAATATTTGCTTCTGAGACATTTGCTGATTCGATATAAATATGAAAATTAACCTTCCGGTGGAGCAATTTAAAGTAACCATTTATTGTAATAACTTTAAATTTAATATATAATCAATAATTACTGTTCTTTTTTTACTTAGAAATAAAGATATTAATAAGCGTTACGTTATAGAACAGTGACTTTGAAAATGATTTTTTAACAATAATAAATTAGGATAACTTAAATCATCAATTTTCATAGAAAAGTATAGATTAAACTTCTAAATATTTGACGGATATATTGCATTAATCTTTTTAAGTTACTTACCACCGAACTCATAGAATTTTTCCAAGAGATTCAACATTATCTCATTATTCTTCAAAACATAACACACGTCTAAAAGTATTTTAAACATTTTGTTGTCTGTACTATCCGTCTGCAACTCGAGTAAACTGTTTTAAATTGCTTAAATGAGTGAAGTGTGGCACTTTATTCAGCATTTTACGCCGACAGCATCTTCTGTTCAAATACGCTGCGTCGATCATATTCTCTGCTACTGAGGCGTTTATAAATTACTTTGCAAGATTAAAAGAAACAAATAGGCTTTTATTCTACAAACTATGAATAATAATATCAATCTCTCTATATATAAAATTCTCGTGTCACAATGTTAGTTACCTTACTCCTCCGAAACGGCTTTACCAATTTTTACCAAATTTTATATGCATGTTCAGTAGGTCTGAGAATCGGCTACTATCTATTTTTCATACCCCTAAGTGATAATAGTTGTTCACCCATGACATTTTTTTTTTTTGGTTTGAAATGATAAATATCAATAAATCTAGACTCAGTATAATTAAGTTAATATTGCCCCGTCATATCTATTCTTGTTGCGTGGGATACATATTTGGTCTAGGTCAATTGCTACGACTTAAGGTCAATTAAACGATGAGGTAAGTGTTGCATCGAATCACGTGTATAAAGACAATTACATTGGGAGTGTTTCCCATCACGACTTTGATTTATTTCAGTTTATTTAACTATTACCATGAAATAAGAAAAAGGTACCTTATTTCAAAGGGGATCTAAAATCTGAACTATATATCTAAATATTTAGAAAAACATGCCGAGTGCAAGTGGGTCTCACGCATTAAGTTTCTCGACATCTCTTTTTCTAGTTGTGTGGGCCTATTAACCATTCAGCGCCTGACGGTTAGCATGATGTTGTCCAAAAGAATGACTACGACTATCGAGAGAAAACGCTTCTCAACTTTTTCCTAAAAATGGAAGAAAAAAAAAAAGCTATAGCAAAAATTATGGAGCTGTAACACATTGTTTCTTATAAATACACTAACGGGGCTTATGCGCAAATTAAGTAATTTTGACTATAGCTGTAAGCTATTCTTACATGAACCGTTGGTTTACCGGCGGAATAGAATAGTGCCTCATCCTACCAAGGAGTCGTAAGAGCCAATTAAGGTATACAGCATGTCAAATAGATTACTAGCATCTAAGCTGCTGTAAGCACCTACTCAGGACATAGTATACACCCGCCAACCTACATTGAACAAGTCTGGTGAGATAAATGCCCAAACACTTTCATAAGACCCGTTAAAGTTCGAATACAAAATACGAAAGTTTTAAATGTAACATTGCTCCTTGCCAGATTTCTTGATTTGTGGGCAATGGGAAGTATTATCATACATCTAAGCTCCTGTATATGTATATTTAAAACATAGTTACAGAACGCAAAACGAGATACAAGTCAACTCCAAATAAGTGGTTTTATTTATTTTTTGTACAGTTCGAAGTTCCACAGTTGTTATAGAGATGGCGTTGCTAACACAGAAAGCCTTTCGCAAGTTGTCGCTCCGTTTAGTTGGGGGCGTCTCACACTACGTTTACCGATTCGCGGTCTCTATTCAAGAACCCAGCAATCATCGGTTCTTCTAAAAATGTGGCCAGCCCGCTGCCATTTCAACTTGCTAACCCGAAGAACGATAGCTTTGTTTCTCTGTTAAATAACCTCATTTCGAATTATGTCCTTCAAAAGATTTCTTTTTTGGCATCCCGGGTAAAATCCTACATAAAACCGTCAGAGCAACTGTGAGGGCGATGCAGCAAACTCTTACTGCCTAAAAATTCTAGGGTTTTCTCTTTACCCGCTGACAGCTGGGCGTCCCAGAGAGCGAATAGCCCTTCTCCGGCTCCATCTCTAGGAGAGGTGTGTGTAAAGAGTCCACCTCTTTGGAACTTTCAATTAGGCAGAGCGCAGTATATATATCGGCGGGTGAAAGACTATTTGGTTTAAGCGACATTTTTTTGGTGATATATATATATTCGGAATCAGCGTTTTTTACCGATTCCGAAAATATTACTATATCAACAAAAAATGTCGCTTAAACCAAATAGTCTTTCACCCGACGATATGTTCCACTTCCTTTTAATCCGAGCCGATATCAGTATATACAACTACACCTATTTAAAGACATTTTAGCAAATTAAAAAAAAAAACTATGAACATTACATTGATAAAAAAAGGCATATTATTCCATCAATGATTGCTTAATTGCTAGGAATACGAGTTCGTAATATATGCAACTTTTTTACTCATAGGACATTAATTCCTTTGTCTATTATATATTAGGTCCTTACATATGAAATTGGCGTTTTGTATGGGAGGAACAAAAAGTCGAATATTTTTTAATATAATATATTTAATTAATCAAAGTATGAACCATTATTTTCTATGCACTTTTGCCATCTCATAGGTAGTTCATTGATCCCTTTACTAAAAAAAACCAGTCGGACGGGAATCAATAAAATCTTTGAAGGCGATTTGGACTGCCCCATCGGAGTTAAATTTTTTCCCTTGCAAGAAGTTATCCAAATTTCGAAAAAAATGGTAATCTGTTGGAGCAAGGTCCGGGGAGTACGGAGGATGTCTTAGACTTTCCAATTGAAGCTCTTCTAATTTAGTAGCCGTCTGTTGCGCAGTGTGTGGTCTAGCGTTGTCGTGAAGCAGCAGTGGCGTGGAGCGATTGACCAGCCTAGGTTGTTTAGCCGCTAGCTTTTCCATCGTGGTTTGCAATTGCTGACAATAGACATCAGCCGTAATAGTCTGGCCAGATTTGAGAAAACTGTAATGAACAATACCGGCACTAGTCCACCAAACGCTTACAAGTAACTTTTTTGGGGTTAATTTTCGCTTGGGGCAGGATTTGGCTGGCTGGCCAGGATCCAACCATTGCGCTGAGCGCTTCCGATTATCGTAAAGAACCCATTTTTCATCACAGGTAATGATTCGGTTTAAAATACCTTCATTATTGTGCCGGTTTAGTAATGTAACGCAGCAGTCGACGCGCGTTTGCCGGTTTGCTTCAGTCAATTCGTGAGGTACCCACCTTTCAAGCTTTTTAATCTTCCTAATTTGCTTCAAGTGAATTAAAACAGTTTTATCACTAACATCGCAGCCTGGAGCTAACTCGGACGTGGTTTGCGATGGATCCGCTTCCACAATAGCCTTCAACTCTTCATTATCAACTTGAGTCTCAGGCCGTCCACGGGGCTTGTTCTGCAGGTCGAAATTTCCAGAACGAAAACGTTGGAACCAAAAACGAACTGTGTTTTCTTTTGCAACACGACCGCCATACAGATCATTCACCCTTCGAGTTGTTTCCGCAGCACTAGTGCCACGGCGGAACTCGTACTCGTAAATAATGCGATATTTTAAGTTTTCCATTTTGTAAAATGAGTGACACAAACAGAAAAAAAACAGAAGAAAAAAACAAATGAATGACGATCATCGAAGCACAAATACATGAGTCTATAGCTGTACAAATTTGAATTTGGAATTCCTTACCAAAGAGGAGAAATTTGTGATTAAAGTGGCCAGTACGAAAAACGCCAATTTCATATGTAAGGACCTAATATTTGTACTTCATTATGTTAAAAAAAGCATCTACCGGAGTTTCTTGCCGGCTCTTCTCGGTAGATTCTACTTTCCGAACTGATGGTAGATTCATTTTCTTTTGACTATTCAAAAACGCTTGAAAGTATGACTATTTGACTAAAATATGTGAGCTGAGCCAACGACGCGTTTAATTAATGGAAAGTATTAGAATAAACATAAAAATTAGGTAACCTGTTATCTATGTACATGCTAATATAAACTAAAAAAACGTTACAATGACCTCGTATTAATGGAATGAGTTAATTTTCACAAAGTTATTAATTACATACACGCGAATATGGTGCTAGAATCGTATAATTTTATAAAATTAAATAATGTATCGTCATGCTGTATCCCTTTAGGGGTGAGTAGATATACGTTAGTAGCTGTATCCTCTTTACACTTATATGTCGTAACCAACATGAGCAGTAACGCAACTGATCAGCGTTTTTACAGCACTACACTACTACACATGGAATTTCTAATAGATGCCATGCGAGGATCCTCAGGATGTTTTCCTTGACCGGTGACCATGTGGTACCTAAGTCCGTACTTATCTCAAAAATACAAATAATTCTTTCATTCTTCAACAGAGCAGATTTGTACTGATGTAAGTTTTTTTAAGTGAAAGCGATTTTAAGTGGGTTGAGTATTTACGGGACGGGGAAAAGCGCTGAATTGGCGTAGCCGCCACGCCAGTTGCGAGCGGGTTAAGTGACGCACGTGCACGTACGTTGGGGTTTACCAGCAGATTAGAATAGTGACTCCCTCTTCATCATATTGAGGTGTCGTAAGAGCCGACTAAGGTATACAGCATACCACACGCAGATTTCTAGCATCAAAGCTGCTGCATGCACCTTCTCTGCACATTCTCCACACCTTACTCCGGGTTAAGTGATAAAACCTAGTCCCATGGATTCCACAAATACAGTAAAAAGGAAAGGGAGGTTTTTGCCCTGCAGTGGGAGGAAACTGGCTAATAATAATAATATGTAAATATGTCATTATTTAAGAGAAACACAAGGAAAGCCTAGCTTAAGTAGTCACTACTTTGTACAAAATGGATTTTGTAACGTGAAATAACATAACGTGCGAATAAACGCACGAACCGTTCCAATTTCCACATTTCCATTTTCATGTAATATTCATAAACTGTAATTGAAAAACAAGAGTTTAATATAATGTGTTCCTGTTATTGTAGCTAACGCCATTTTTATTTTTAAATATTTAACTGTTTTGTTTAGTAAAATAACAAATCTATAATATTTATTTATTATAATGTTTAATAAATGTCAATGCGTTGTAATAATGTTTAAAAAAAAATGTAAATGAATTTTACGTAGAATATTTTCTAGTTTATAAAACCCTGCTTCGATTCTCTGTTTAATCATTATTACCCAAGTAATCGATTGTCAAAGTCAATAAGGACTTTTTTGCTTCGATCAACAATAACTCAGCATTAAATCATCGTAGAAAGTTCGTAGGTGAATCAAATGAAAGAGAATTAGATTATCTAAAAGAATTTTATGATAAGATCATTTTGAAGACGAGGAAAATTTTGGAATTTTTTTCATCCTGTATTATTCTTACGATTACTCAAAACCCTACGCGTAAATTATGTTAATGTTTAAAACTGAAAACTAGAAACTTGAAGCTATAATCTTCTACTTTTAAAATTTCTGTATGAACATTTCCCTCAAAATAACAACCTCTTGAAAATCTCCCAAAAATTGGGGACTTTTTACATATCGTTTAATTAATGCGTCTAGTATATACGAATGCTAGAGCTCCTTAAGCTGGTCTACAAGCACGATAGGCTGAAATTGGTCACTATGACGGTCTTTATCAATAAAACATGTATACATGTATCTTATATAATAGTTCAGTGTGGATTTGAAAGCAACGCTCCCCATAAAACAAACACTGAGTTCATTCCTGTTCTTATCAAATATTTACGGTAACACTTAAATCTTAGCGCCTACTCAAACGACACGATCATCTAAGTCAAAAGGTAATTATACCCAAAGTACTTTAGTAATTATGTTGTCAGTACATAAAAGCCCTTATATTTGCTAACGACAAAATGTTGCCCTTAAAACCTTAATTAATTTTTCAAAGATCAAAGGAATCTTTTGACTGATTTTAACACGTTCTTTAACATAAGTTTTTTTATCCAGTTTTTGTGTAGTCAAAGCACGGCAAAGACCACAAAGGGATGAAAATCCATTGACATTCTCCGTCGTCATGTCTGCCCACATATATTTCAAGACAGAAAGCCTCTAGGTATATAAACAACAGGATATGCACAAACTGATCCTGAAACGCGACAAGCCGAAAAGTCACTATGACGGCCTTTAAATTTGTATAGTGTAGTTGTGACCCAGTTCGGACAAACGCTCTACCACCGTAAAACTATCGCTAACTATAGCTTTTATAAAATTTGAATACCATTTTGGGAGTAATTATATCGTTCGGGCTTGATGTCGCATTCAATGGAACTTTAATGAAGTTAAGTGTGATTTTTTTTGCTAGCCCGGAACGTACTGTCTTGCAGAATTTCTTTTTTCACAGGCTTGGGTCTAACTCAGCCACTATTAACGGAGGTGTGTTAGCGGCAAACTACTTAGCAATTGTTTACATATAACAATTGGTTATTGTGAAAGATTGGCTATTGGCGTTTCTGCTAAAAGGGTCCTTACACCTTATGAGTTGTTGACAAAGAAAAGCAAATAATAAGGCAATTTCTAAAGCGTAGTAAACCCAAACACATTAAAATAAAAGTGCAATAGACACGTTTTGTGTACCTACACCATTTTTCGTATCAGAAGATATATATTTACAAAAAAATAAATTTTGTGACATTGTTTTGAATAACTTAAGATGCCGGATCACTATGTTAAGTTGTGAGACTTTTAAGTAAAGATTTAAAACAACAAAAAGGCTTGCACCAATTTCTTTATTATTTTCTTCGATAATATGAGTGGATTATTATGTTGTGCAATAATGAGTTCGAACTCACCTCGCTTCACTCTATGCCGCGGCGAGTTCGCGGGCGTACTGTGGTCTGAACTCTGGTCTCCCGTGTACTCCGTCCCGCTGCTGTCAGGACCAGGCGCTAAGGTGAACACGGTGCCAGCTGGACATCTCTCCCTGCTTCTGCTGCGTTGCCATCGACTCTGGTCAAGTTAAGAAAATTGTTCCCATTTCGCGTCGAATTATCATATACATATATATATATATATATGTATATATATATACTGAAGCTATAATAATGATATTTAGACACTGGAGACTTTTTATGAAGTAAGCACTAATTAAGGGCGAATAGTTTGGTTTGTTTTTGAAATAAGAGTGAAAGTTTGTTTAAAAATCCATCAATTATGATGATGATGATGTCCTAGCCGGTTTCGGCCACGGCGACTGTTTCAACACCGGTTAAGAAATTCGAGGTCCAGTTTTCGGAAACAGTCAATTGTGCAGGAGATATTTAAGTGCATAACTGGACGTGCAGCCAGAAAAGCACTCTCTCGTCCGAGCTCCCTCAGGCCCGATGGAAAGGAGAACCAGTACGATCGGGAGGGAGCGGGATGCAGGTTTGGTCGAGCTTTCCTTCTCTAAACACCTGGTTGAATTGCGGTGTTCAAGAGATACCTTAGTCGCCTTTTACGACACCTCAGCAAGAAGAGGGGGGTGCTATTCTATTCTGCCGGTTGCCACCACGGCGAATTATGATATAAACTCTATGAAAGCCAGTATTTAACTTTTACCTAAATATAAAAAACAGCTGTTCTAACGTTTTTGGAAGATCAGCCCCTAAGGAGATAAAACAGGGGTTAAAAGTATTATTGAAAATTCGTCAATTTTGAAGTAAACGGTATTAAAAACCACATTTAGCTCTTTAGTTAGAAATAAATAATTACGCGTTTCGACGTTTTTAGAAAATTAATGGCTTAAATAATAAATTATTTATACCCAAGGAACGCTGGGTCACCACAGCTAGTATTATAAGACATCTCTCTGAAAAATAGGTACGATCCCTTACATGAAAATAAATGAAGCTTGTATTCAAATGAATGTAAAACGTAAAAACTCTACCCTACTCTAATTTAATATTCATTGATATTTCTCGACATCTCAAACACCAAATTTGACCTGAATACGCTAGTCGAGACGACGCCACGGTTCTCCCGCAACTCATTCATCCCATCATTGCCTGAAAGGTTTCGTTCAAACAAGCCCATAATTAGAATATTTATTCTAAGAGAACTCCATCCCTGTCAAAGAAATACGTGTATTTTGTAATACTGTGCCTTTTTAGGGTTCTATACCGCAAAATAAAAATAAAAAATAAAATAAGATAACTTCTTCGTATGTTAGGGATTAAGACTCATCATGGTGGTGGGTGGAGATCTGTCGCTGCCGGCATTTGTACGCGCGATGGTCGTCAGCGATAGAGCATGGCGGGCGGTCTTCACATTTAGTAAGGACACACTGAAGGTGAAAGAGGAGGCGGAGCGGGACCGGGAGGCAACAGCCACCCCCGAGAACCCAATCCGCCACCCACGCAAACAGGACGCCGGAGGAGGGCCTACATTCGTGGCTTTCCTCCCTAAAATCGGATATGACGCCTTGGGTGGCGTACTTGAGGGGGTGCGCCGTCCAATGATCCAGCCAAGAGCAGTGTGCGATGTATTCTCGCACTCTGCTCCAAGATAGTTAGAAGAGCGAGGAGTGGGTGGCTATTTACACCACCCTCCCCGCTTTTTGCAATAGGGAGAGGCTTACCTTAAGGCCAAACGTCGCCGGGTGTCGAGTAAGTGGCCTATGCTGTGCCCTTGGCCCCGGCAGACGAGTAGGAGGAACACCCCGGGGGTTTTAGTCGGTGCAAGTCTGATACACCGGGACGCGGCCCTCACCGCATCCTTAGGTCCGTTAGGGATTTCCCCCGGGTTACAAAAAAAGGGATTAAGACTCATCCGTCCGTCTATATGTCTCTCAGTCAAGACCAATTTCCTCAGTAACACGTGGAACGGTATCTACTTGAAAACAATATCAAATACATAAGTCTGCAGTCCCTTGTAATAATAATATTATATTGTCACGCTGTATCCATTACAGGGTGAGCAGAGATATGTTAGTGGTTGTAACTTCTTTGCCCTTATATATCGTACCCAACGTGACCAGTAGAGCAGCTGACCGCCGTTCTCAGAGCACTAGTACAAATGATATTTCCATTAGATGCCATGCAGGTTTCCTCACCATGTTTTCCTTCATCGATGATTACGTGGTACCTAAATCCATACGTAATCTGGAAAAACGCAGAATCATGTGCCAGGATTCGAACCTACGAATATTCGCTTTACTGTACTTGAAAACCGGTGCATTATCGGCTAGACCACCAAAACCACCTTTCTATGGACATAGATATAAAAAAGTAGCGCCCATTAGAGTGCTACTTCATTAATTTTTTTCACTGTTAAGTGATATAGTATTAATACCAGTTCAGAGTGTATCGAATACAAACAAACAAATCTTTTATTTGTATAACATTAGCATAGATAGCTTCATGCATGATCTCAATCTCATCTGATAAAAAGCAATAAAGAGGTCTACAATGGCGCGCTCGCTCAACAAATACCTATTCGCTGGCTTAAACATGATCAGGGGTTGAGTAAGAAAGAGGAAGGATATTGCTTCATAGGGGAATTTGAAATATCAATAACATACTGGTATAATCCTGGTACGTCGTCTTGTAATGAAATTCAGTTAAATTACTTAATAACCCTATATTAACTGCTCAGATGATGACAGTTTATAGCCTATTTCATATAGATTATAGTGTAATGTATTCTTGCGAATAATATTCGAATATACCTACCAGATATGAGATATTCATTAATTATATCATTGTGTTGGCCCATAAAATGTCAATTTACCTTTTCCTTAACATCATACGCTGGGGTATCAACTATGATCAAGCACAAATTAAATTAATATCAAATATGTTATAACGCAGGAACTACATAAAAATCTTATCTGATCCGTCAAGGCGTTACTCAGTATCGATATCAGATTCTACTTAGATTATTCTTTTTAGTCGAAGAACAAAAAAATCGAATAAAATAAAAATAAATTAAATGGAGAAGTTTACATTGCAACACTGAGAGCTTGCGTGTCTAGTGAACAAAGGAAATAAAGAAAGTATAGAATCATGCTAGTAGGTCAGGACGTCAAAAAGGATACAACCCTGAAACACTGTTTATGAATTAAATTGATTCATTTGCCTTTAAACTGATTTTTGTAAGTAATCAGAGCATAAATCGAATGTAAAATTATTAACTTTATTTTGGTAATATTATCGTGTCAGTAATACATGTTTTTTGGGTCGGACAGAGTTTTAAAAACATACCGTACTTACTGTGTACGTACTGTGTTAAGAAGCAATAATGTTTTTTTTTTGTACTAGCTCGACAAAGTGACTCTTATTCACCTAATGAAAAGTACAGTAAAGTAACAAAAGACGGAAATCTAATGACAGTTGCCGTACTCATCATATGATCGCCGCTCTTAGGGATCCTACTTACACGGGACATATCTATTAGATGCTATTTTGGTTCCCTCCTGATGTTTTCCATGACCGGTGAGTATGTGGTGCCCAAATCCATACATGATCAGAAAGATCCAGAGGCATGTGCCGGGATATGAACCTCCGACTATTCTCGTTGCTGTGTAGGGATATCGGTTGCTTATCCACTAAGCCACCACAGCCACAATGTTTTAAAATAGCCTGTATAAATGTCAAGCTATGTAATCTATTATATATAAATAAGCCCGGTTTTCCTTCCCGACGCTATAAGTCCAGAACGCACGAACCGATTTCCACGGTTTTGCATTCGTTGGAAAGGTCTCGGGCTCCTTGAGGCTTATAGCCAACAAAATTGAGGAAAAAATTTAACAGAAAAGCATGAAAACGAGCAAAAATCATTTTTCACATACAGCGCCATCTCTGATTCATAGCATGTATTACAAACCAATATGGTTTTGTATGGTGGTGGAGCAGATTGCACCAGTATTTTAAGTAGATGGCGCTGATGCGTTATACATTGTTTGACAGCTACTCATTGTACTCTGCTCAGTTAATTTCATGTGACAATTATTATGCGCACGTTCTTTCAAACGGTAACTAAAAATCAAAACGAAACCATCTGGTGGCGAAACGAAGTTCGCCGGGTTTGCTAGTATTTTTTTAAAAATTGACTACAAAAGCTATCTTTTCCGTACTTAATATAAATAAAAGTTTCCACGAAAACCCCAATTACAGATAGTAAATTATTTCACATTCACTTGAATGCTATTAACTTGATAATTACGCTTTGCATTGGATTGCAGGTAATTGGCTTCCTTTGCAATCAATTAATGCATTTCCAGAATAGGCTTAACCAGTTCGAGCTTAATTGATATGTCTGACGATTCTATATTCTCTTTATAAATACTGTTACGGGTCTTTTTTTTTGGTTTCAGATAGGCTTGCGCTTGACCTCAGTCTAACCGAATGTAAATTGATGATGAGACCGACGATGGAGCGCACTTACCCAGCAAATACCAATCAACTTGATACTTGAAGATTCCCATGTTATAAGATGTTGGAACAGACGAAAGAAGCAAATTCCACTCCTTGGCGGTTCGCATCAAAAAAGAGGAGGCGAATCACTTCGTGCGAGCAGCTGGAATGTCAACCAAATAAGAGTACCAGACCGCCCAGCGTCTTGTCAATTTATATATATATTTTTTTTATTTTATTTTTTTATTTATTTAGAAAGGGGAGGGGGAACTAAATTATAAAACTCAGCACACTCTCCAGATTATAGTCTAAGGAATACTGAAAGGCAGACCACTCTACGCCAGTGTGCCTAACTGAGTAGTTTACGCGAAATAAGTCGCCGAGCTCGGCGATCAATTGAATTCAAAGTCGCCAAATGGTGTTTGGCGGAGACGTCCCAGAGGTAGCAGCAATCCTCCAAACACGACCGTACTTGTACCTGATACAGGTTAAAAAGTTGGTTCGGCGTAAAATATAATAATAATAATGATTCAAATGACAATATTACAGAATACTACAGAAAGGGGAGTGTTGACACACATTTGTTCTTCAAAGAGGAATCAAAGGAATCATTCCATTAGAGCATCTACAATTTAAGCCGGCAAATTTAATAAGGACATAAACTGTAGCTAATGTACACTTCATTTTCTTATTATTTTGAGGTTAGCGGAAAGGGAAAACGTGCTCCAATCACCCGCGAGCGACTATACAAATTGCGATATAAAAGCTCTTTTACAAAGCGGATTAAGTTTTACACTTCAAAACAGATTGCCTATTTATAACACTCCATTTCTCCAACGTTTAAATATAAATTAGCCCAAATACTATCCAATATAACTTAACATTCAGTTGAGTCGATCGATACACAACTTCTGTCATAAATATAAACTTTTCACAGCCAGAGAGGCAGGGCTGAAATCAAGTTACATTTTGGGGGATTCAAAAGTTTAACAATTACTTGGCGCAGGTTTTCACGATCTGTAGAGAATTAACTCGTCGTGATCTCCTGATATTAATTACGTTACGTTGTTATTGCTTCGTACTTTTATCAAGAAATGCAGAGTAGACTAGAATTAAATGGAATGAACCTTGAATGAATGAAAACAGAAATAAGTTGCTAGCCCTAAAAAAATTACATTATCACGCTACATCTTGTACGGGTTGAGCATAGATACACTAGTGGCTATATCCACTTAGCGCTTATTTCCCGTGCCCAAAGTGACCAGTAGCGCAGATGATCGCCGTTCTCACAACACTAGTACACATGACATTTCTATTAGATCCCATGCGGGTTTCTTCACGATATTTACGATGTTTTCTAACTTCTTTTAAAGCCGAGGGATTTTCACCTGTATTGTGATAAACCATAATGGCATACATGCATGCATGCATACACTGCATATGATTTTAATCCGTGAAAATACGTTCCTGTCATGTGATTCCTATCCATCATCCGTAAATCTCCAATTTGGATGCGAATATTATCAGACCGAAATTGCTGATAGTGGTATTTAATTCACTGCAACGCAGCCATGAAATTCTTTCGGCGTTTCTTCTCAAGGTAGTCGCTTCCGAAACGCTAATGGATTACCGTTAGGTTCCGTATTTTGGCTGGTGGCCCAAGTCGAGGTCTATACCCGTAGGGATGCCCCAGCGTTGTCACCCAATTCATAAATTAGTCGGCTGAGCACCTCAGTGTTCGTCCTCTCGCCCGGTTTAGTAGTGAAGGTCTATCCCGGACGCCAAAAAAGTAGTATTTGAAATAGTTGCCTGTTATTAGTTAGTATAGTATAAAGAATAAGAAAATAGATAATGTTTTAAGGACAAAAATAAATATATAGACAGTGAATAGGCTACAAATTTATACAGAGCGATACATCCAAGCCGCTGTTGGATCGCCGATGCCAAGATGCATCTGCCTTTATAGTTTATATTAATCTCTTTAAATACTAATGGACACTTCTACAACTACCGATAAAAGGTACACAAATGATTTCTCAAGTCATATCTCTATTGTAAATGAAACAGAAAGCGTACCTTCAAGTTGGTGAAGAAATGCTGTGTCCTGTGAACGACGGACAGAGGCGTGTGGTGATGTGCGGAGCGCGCGCGTGGCGGCGACGTGGCCTGTGCGGGCGCGATGCAGGACAGCTCCGACGCTGACTTGGAGAGGCGGCTGCTGAGCGCTTCCGATCGCTCTGTGAGAATTTAATTAAGGTACAGTAGCATGCATTATATAGAAGCATTATTTATTTATTCGCTTCTACATTTATCATGCGAACGGCTAAGGAGTGGAATATGCTTCCAGCGGCCATATTTCCGCGATCTTATGACCTGGGAGTCTTTTAGAGAAGAGTGAATAGGTATTTGCTAGGTGATCGCGTTTCATCATCGAACTCATCTTCACCTTCCACCAGGTGTGATTGAGGTCAAGCGTTCGTTTATAAATTGTAAAAAAAAAGCATAAAACATTGTCTTGTTATGATAGAACTCATAATATTTATATATTAGTTTAAAATTTAGTTTAATTCCGATTACGAGACCCCTATGCCGATAATTACCAGATTTTAAGTCAATATATTTATTAAATGAGCGAATATAACAAGCTAATGCCTTTTATGCTTTAGACAATATTATTCTTCAATAAATGACGAATAGCTTAGACAATTTATATGCGCACTTTATACGTAAAAACTTTTAAACGAGAGACGGGTTGAAGCAATTTTAAAACAACTTCAATTGTCAGGACTATTTTGCGATAGAAATCATGCGTAAGCTCGAGTATTATAATAATTTCACAATTTTACGTCGCGAGCGCTTGACTATCATATTTCTCCCATGAATGTTAAGGCTGACACGGTTATAGAGCACGCAATGTGGCGTGTGGTTAATATGGTTTTTTTAATATACCACACCAATATTGCAATGAATTCTCTCTATTATTCTCCTAATTACCATAATCGGCTTGTATGTTGAGGATTAAGAACTGGCACTTGCAAACCAGGGAGTGATAAGGTCCATTTTGTGTCGGACCTGCACCGACTAAAACCACCGGGGTGCCAGCACTGCCTACTCTTCGTCTTCGCCGGGCCTGGGGATCCAGATACTTCCGAGGGTCGTCGAGTCATCTCGTCACCACACTTAGATATAACATCACTATTGGATGTCATGCGGGTGTACTCACGATGTTTTCTTCTGTATGCAGCTGGAGCATGTAGTGTCTAAATCCGACCTTAATCTAGAAAAATCTATAAGTGCGTGCCGGGATTCGATCTACGACCATTCACGTTTCCGTACATATAAACCTATCCCTTATCCACTAGGCTATCTCAGGCACTACATTAATATTATATTTAACGTTTTCAATTCCTATGTAATGCAGTGCTGTTTAAGTCTCATATCGATGAACATAACTGAGTTTTTTTTATAAAAGTAGCGTTTTTAAAAAAGCAATATAAATCCGTGTTCCGATGATCATGTTTAAATATAATGTACACTATTTTAAATCCTAATAAATCATTAACAAACTTTGGAAAGCTGCAGCCACAGGCTAAAGCTATTATTATATAAATAAGGTCAATTATGAATGTTCCAGAATAATATTTCCATGCTCTAACGCGGATGAATAATAAATTGGCAAATCAACGATTCTTTTAACCCTTTCAAAGGCAATGCGTTTATCTGTAAATACTGCGGGCTCGAGGCACATCGCGGGTAAATATATGATAAAGGTCAAAAAGTTTATTTATTTATTAACTGGCGGAACGGATCCACATTCGTACAGAAATGGTTACTCTACTTTCAAAATTTTATACAAACGTATTATTTATAGATATACTAGCCGTGGAATCCTTTTTTAACCTCCGTGTAAGCTTGATTTTTTTTAAATGTCACTTTTGACGGCACTTTTTTCTCATAATCTTCTATTCTATTTTCTCTATAATATAAAAATGAATCGTTAAATGTGTATAAGCGCGAAACTCGAGAACGGCTGTACCGATTTGCCTGATTTCTTTTTTGTTGTGTTTGTTGAAGTCTGGGGAAGGTTACTACGGAGAGAAAAATTAAAAAAAATGTCTGGAAAAGTCTAAAAACACCACTTTTCTATATTCTCATACAAAAAAATCGTAATAATATTTAAAAGTCAATTTGAACTTTAACACCATACCATAAAGTTTAAATGTTAGTGGACGGGTTCCAGGAAGGCAAAACAATTATTGAGTGACGTATAAATATTAATGTCAATATTTGTCAATTTTTATACATATAGCATTAAGGCCAGGTTTCTTCAAAAAAATTAAAAAAAACAGCCGAAAGGCCAATAGGTTTTGGCAGAATAAAATCTGACGGGGAAGCTATTAACATTAAAAAAAACAATGTGACTTTGTTTTAGAGAAATAGGGCAGAACAAGGTCTGCCGGGACAGCTAGTAAATAATAATAACATATCGTCACGCTATACGTCGTATGTCCCTTACGGGGGAGCAGAGATATTGTAATGGTTGTATCCACTTTGCGCCTATACGTCGTGACCGGTGGCGCAGCTGATCACTGTTCTCAGAGCACTGACATGACATTTCTATTACATACCAAGTGAGCTTGCTCAGGACGTCTCCCTTCACTGGTAAGGACGTGATGCGCCTAAATCCGTACTTAATGTGAAAAAATAACGAGATATACGTGCCGGGATTCGAACCTATGACCTTGAGCGCATGGATACCTATCCTATATTCACTTAGCCACCATAGGCATATTTTTAATCTGTGCCGTGGTGGCTGCCGGCATAATAGAATAGCACCCCCCTCTTCTTGCTGAGGTGTCGTAAAAGGCGACTAAGGTATCTCTTTAACACCGCAATTCAACCAGGTGTTTAGAGAAGGGAAAACTCGTCCAAACCTCCATCCCGCTCCCTCCCGATCGTACTGGTTCTCCATTCCATCGGGCCCGAGGGAGCTCGGACGAGAGAGTGCTTTTCTGGCAGCGCATCCAGTTATGCACTTAAATATCTCCTGCGCAATTGACTGTTTCCGAAAACTGGACCTCGATTTTTATAATCGGCGTTGAAACAGTCGCCGTGGCCGAATCCGGCTAGGACATTATCATTTTTAATCTGAGATTAAAAAACGAAATAGCAGATTTCATAATATTTACATCATAATTATCGGATTTTCAAACAAATTCTCAACCCCTATTTCACCTTCTTAGGGGTGGAATATAAAAAAGTCAGTATGATATATGTCTAAGCTACTGAAGCTAGAGATATTAAATTTTACCTTAGGTTCTTTTTATGACGTAACCACCCGCTAATGAGTGAATTTTTATGTTTCCCTGTAAGAGCTGAAATTGGGGTTAAAAGTTCATTGGAAAGTCCGTTAAGTTACAAGTAAGCACTATTAAAAGCAGTATTTAGAATTTTCATTACAAATAAAAATGTATGTTCCAATTTCTTTGGAAAATCAACCCCCAAGGGTGTAAATCAGGCCCGGGTAACGCTCGGTCACCATAGCTAGTATAACATCGGGGCAGTAGACTTGAGGGAGTCTGCTGCCTGGATGAGGGGGAGGGAGCGCGCTGCCTATAAGATAGGTAAGGAGGGGGGTTCCTTAAACCCACCTCTTCCAAAGAGGAAGCCTGAAGAAGGCTTTTCGCTCCCCGGGTGACTGGACAAATCTGGTTTCCCAGGCTTGGGTGGAGCAATTAGAGGGACACCCCGGGTGTTTTTAATCAGTAGGAGTTTGACATACCGGGACCCGGACCCGGATACCGGGTCACCCTCGCAGCTGCCTTGATTCTATGCAGGATTTTTCACCAGATAAAAAAAGCTGGTATGATGTATAGAAGATAAAGTTAAAAAACACTGTCTTTATAGCTTCATTTTCACACGAGAAAGAGTGGTTAATATTTGCTCCGTCGTCCGTATCTATACTATTCTCCCGAAAACATTTTCCGTGTAAAATATCCGGTATTAGAATAAGTTATCTTGTTTCTTCGTAACATTGAAAATCTTTTTCTGCTAAAGTTTCGTCCTTTAAGTAAAAGACATTTAAAGTATATTCGGGTGAATGTAATTAATTATAAGTTTTAATAGCTCGGGGCATTTTGTCTCTTTAAGTTAATTTATCTCTCCCGTCTATGTAAGACAAAGTAATTAGTCTTTTTTTTTCGTATATTAAGAATTATTTTATGTTAAAATGTAGTCCTAAGATGATATTTATTATTATATACTTAAACTAACCTTTTCTAATTATTTTAAATTTTACTTTTTAAGGGTGATTCTCCGAACTGGATCATAATCACAGTAGCAAGGATAAAGACCGTCATAGTGAATCGTCTGTCGTGTTTTGAGATCAGTTTGTGTATATCCAGTTATAGAGATTTTTGCTCCTGGTATATGTGGGTTGACATGGTGATGGTAGTTGCCAACGGTTTTAGCCCTTTAGCGGTCATTGCCTTTTTTGGACGACCCTGTTCTAACCATCAGGTTCAATCTAATCACTTATTCGATTAAGCCCTACATGCTCATCGGTGATGGAAAATATTATGAGGAAACTCGCATGCCATCTAGTAGATATGGCATGTGTAAGCGTTCCGAGAACGGCGATCAGCAGTTACTCGTCACTTTAAGCACGACATATGGTATAAACGCAACGTAGATATAACCACTAATGTATCTCTGCTCACTGCGAATTAAAATATAGCGTGATGATACTATCCTTCTTCACAAGTAAAAGACAATTCTATGTTTCACACAATAAGATTTTGCTAATATTTATAAAATCAGCTAAAAGATGAGAACCGTATTTCTGGTTTAATAATAAAACCACTCCATACCAAACCTCCTACCGGACGCTCTGTGTATTCTTGACATTGTTTTGTGTGCTCTGAAAAAATAAAGTACCCTTCAGGTACAAATGGGACTTATCCCCTCAGGAAAGCCGTAGAACTTACCATCACTAATACTTTACACGCTACGTGGCGTGTTAAACGCAATTAAGCAATTACTGTATAACTTTATATGCAGAATAGGCCCTTAAACAAGTACAAAAAATTCTTTAAAATGTCAACGCTCCCACTACTTCCATTGAAATGTTACATTTTTTAGGGCTTTTGGTTTTTAGGGGTCGGCAACCTTTTGAGTCTGAAGAGTCGCAAATTGTAATTTATAAATTTTCAAAGTTTATTAAGAGCCACAAAAACATCTCATGCCATTAATACTACTACTTACTTTATTACTTGCAAACATTTTTTTTTTTGATGATAAAAAGTCTAATCTATTTATTCATCAATTCAAAACGAGTTTTAAGTTTCTCGTTTTTTTTTATAGAAGAAATAATTGTAAATGATGTAATTGTAAATTAATAGTATTTTCGTATAGAACTAAAAAGGTGCAGCTTCACATCCAAAGAGCTGCAGGTTGCCGACCCCTGGTCTAGGGGATTAGTTTAAAGTTGAAACCAAGTATTTGGAGCTTATCAGGACAGCACGGATTCTAATCAACACTGCGCTCTAACATTATTTAAAAAAAATGTTTTAACGACTAATAAGTACGTACAGTTTAATTGCAAGTTTTGAAGTTTTACATTGAATTGTCGCTTTTTATATAACTTTTTAATTTCAATTGTTTTACCTAATTAAAATTGTTTAATTTTTCTTTTTAATATTTGATTTTTAATTTGGTTTCATGTTGTATTAATTAATTTTTCCTAATATTTGTGTATATTTTTTGTTTTTAGATGATCGCGAAATAAATGATTTTTTAATTTTTATTTTGTTTATTTATGTGGAATCCAACACTTTTCGCACGGTTGACTTCTTTAATAAAAGAAGATCAATTCCGTAAAATTTCCCCTGTATAATTTATTCCCAAAATTGCGAAAACACTCCTAATCTACCAACCCTGGTTTGTTTATAACCCCAGATCGTACCTTTCTTGAAATCGAAAAGAACGAATAGATTCATATCCTGGATCTAAAAGACCCGGATCTGAACATCTTTTGTGCCTGACCTGATAGATGCGGAATGAGTCTTAGTTTGTACAAGTATGGCACACTGGGGTCGTCGCACTCACGAAGGCCGTGATGATTCATAAGGACCAGGTTATCAAAAAAAGCTTACTGGACTGCGGGGACTAAACATCATTTGTGCCTGACTTGATAGATGCGTGATGAGTCTTAGTTGGTACAAGTTCAGCGTTTTGGGAGTCGAAGCTGCTCGCGTCCGTAGGCTTTACCCTAGTTTCCCTACACGTGACTCCTGGGTGGTGTTAAACGAGCAGCAGCGAGGTGGTAGGGCGTCGGTGCCCGTCTGGATCGCGACCACAGTACGTGGGTGTAAAGCCCGTCATAGTGACCAGTTTCGGCTTGTCGCGTTTCGGGATCAGCTTGTGCATATCCAGTAGCTCATATACCTAGAGACCTTCAGTCGTGGTATATGTGGGCCGACATGACGATGTAGACTATCAATGGATTTTCATCCTTTGATAGTCGCTTTCGTTATTGGACTACACTGTACTTACCATCAGGTACTCTGTAGTCACTATGTCGAGCCAGTGTAAAAAAAAAGAACTGAGGCCGTGGCCCTCACTACGGCCTTGATGATGCATAAGGACAAGGTAACAAAAAAAAAAAAAGAAAATGTTTACTGGTCTGTGGAGAATGTTTCTTGGTGGACATGACGTCATGTAGCTCTGGTCAGCTGTTGCAGCGGACGCAGGCGATCATCGAGTAGGCGTGGACGCGCCACAAGTTACGCCGACGTGAATTCAGCTTTCCCACTTCCGTGTAACTCAGCTTTTACCATTTGTGTCTGCAAGAAATATTTCCATAGTTAAATTCTCGCTTTTCATGCATATATTACTACTAGAGATGGTGATTACAGCAAATACAGATTACATTTTTCAATAATTATTATAACAGTTTTACAATCGATAACAGTTACTATAAACTGTTATTCATTGATATAAATTTTGTTGCTTGAATCTAAAAGAATAGCATTATAATTGATAGTTTAAAAACAGTCAACGGTAGCAAGATTATAAGATTTTAATGTATTTAGTGTTGTCTACTACCCGTTATCAATTTATGGAATAGAAAGAAATATTCAGAGTAAGAAGAGACGACGAAAGAGAGAAATAAAGAAAGAGAGTTTTTTTATTAAACCGTTAAATATAAATCGTAACTTTGTTATCGTGACTTGACAAAGTGACTACACCACATCTATTGGTAAGCATGGTGAATTCCCAAAAATGACAACGATTATCGACAGTTAAGAAAAACCCATCCGTAGTCACTGTGATCATGCCTGCTTGCACAAATATCTCTGCAAACTGCGCTTAAACGATCCCATATCATAAGATGGTGGGAACAAGCTTGCCGAAAGACCAGTGCATATCTCAATGACACGGCAAAAGTAAAAGTTAGAGAACTTCTTAGTCCTGGCCGGGATGTGGGTTATCGTATAGCGGTATACCGTATTTAGTCAAATTTAGCGTACAACGATAAAAAAAATAGAAATAGAAAATAATGATATTCATATATGAAGGAGCAAGCATGCACTAGTACTTAAATAAAAATAAATAAAGAGAAAAAATAATTTTACAATAAAAAAAATCGAATATAATAGTAAATAGAATTCGTATTTAAATAAAGCGTTAAAATACATATATCCTTACAAAGCTAGATCGCTATTCAAAACGGGCTTAATTCAAAAACACCACACCAAATAGACGTCATAATCCCAGGCTTACATCGGAATTACTTTCATTAATAAGCCGATGCTGAACATTGCCTGAGGGCTTTTAACGTATAACAGCTCATCAGGGAGAATTTTGTAAATGAACAAGTAACCAAGATAATCCTATTCGGTACTCAAGTTTACTAAAATGAAAACCAAGAGTTTTGAGGTAAACATAAAAACTATTTACTGAATTTTATTGGCTCTGAAATTTCTGTAAAACGATTATTTATGCCTTATGAAAAGATCTGGGGTCTGACATTACTTTACTAAGCTCTATGATACGATAAAGTGATACTAAACTAAACCACTAGCTAAAAAAGGCTTTATCCAAAACAGTAATTAACCGGCGGAGTTATGTTTGAATATACATAACAAAAATAAACACACAGCCGTATACAGAATCTCCTTAATTTTAAAATCGATTAATAATATATATCGCCGTAAAAGCACTTATTTATTCTATATACATATATAATTTATTGGAATTTATTATAGGTCAGTGTGCTATATCCTTATAGATTTTCACAATACAAAGTATAGTACTATATGTATTACAGTATTTTATAAAAATTGTTGAAAAGTATTGGTACAAAATATACTCAGTGGCTGTGATACAGAATTGAACAAGTTTTTATAATACTCGGGTGTAGGTAAAATAGCTATTCAAAGGATGCTTATGACACTCGGCGAGATAAGTAGATAAAACGGACGGAAGCTGCGGGGTAGATACCGCTGATCTGTGTGAGCTATGGTGACCAAGCTTCAAACATTTCATGTAAACGTATTACGGTATTTATTTGTACCTTTTTATGTGAAAGGCAGTCAAACATGTAAACTAGATTTATTTCCCAACTCGATAGAGTGACCACACGCCTGATTGTAAGCTTAGTGCAGTCCAAAAACGACTACAAATATCAATAGCCATCAAAAATAATCGATATTTGCAGTGATCATGCCGGTCTGCGCAAATATTTCTTCACGCTTCGTTTAAAGGTCCCAATATCATAGTAAAATGAAAACACGATCTTTAACCAACCGACCGACCGACAGCCATAGATGGGCAAAATGTAATCAGATTAATAAAAATGATTACGATAACATTTTGCGTTTTTTACCATTAATATGACTGCATTTTGTTCATCTATGTTTTAAACACTACGGAATCCCAGATTGCATATACATTTATGACTTCTCAATGTTTTAAATGGATTTAGATCCATTTAAAATGGATAGATAGGAAGGTGTGACAATTAACCGGCTTCAGCATTGGCTAGATATACCCTATAATCATTAAACATTGACAAAAGTTAACACCAATTACCAAGGGACATCACTGTTGGCGCGCCGCCTGAGATGTGGGCTCCCCGGGTATCTAGATGAATTTAGTTTTGCAGGCCCGGGTGGAGCGATTAGAGGGACACCCCGGGGCTTTTTAGTCAGTAGAAGTCTGACACACCGGGGTCCTCACAGCGACCCTGATGATCCTATGTAGCATTTTCCCCCGGGATATAAGAAAAGGGACATTACTGCTATAATTATTAAACAACAGGCACAAAAATATCAACAATTTCAGATAAGTCAACAAAACCAAGCATATTAAACTTTCACCAATACAATTTACAATCATGCTTACATGTTCATTATTCCTGTAACAGTTTCTCAGTAACATTATATCTGAGATTCAACATCCAATCCCTCAGTTTCACCTTACCTTCAATTAGAAACATTCAAAATATTTACAGTATTGTTAACTTTGTTGTATATCTTTGAACTTAGAATTCAAAATTGTTTCTCTGCAAAATTAGATTTATGTATAGACATAGAGCAAACATAAGTTATCTTACGAAGATTCTTATTATTGTATTGTATGAATACCACTTTATGTTTGCAATAGACGTTATAGTTCTGATGATTATAATTAAATTAATGAGACCCTGTTAATTCTATTAATTTTACTTAATTAATTCGATTAATTTTGCTATTCCCTTTACAATTTCCGTGAATGAAATTGTACATAATAGATATGGAAGCAAAAACGTTTTACGGGAATGAACAATGGAATCCAATCTACAAGTTAAATAGCAATTTTCAACGATAACAACTCGTTTTGTTACGTCGTTTTATTGAATACAGTGCGATATGGCTTTATTTACTCTTATCATATACATACGTTTTCCAAAACAATTCAATTTCATACAAGTTAAGAGCTAATTATTCATAACTCCGTGAAATCTAAAAACAAGGAAATTGAACTCAAATTGTTAAAGAAATACTCAAGGACCAGGGTATCATTTCAGGGTTCCTTCTAGGCATATAAACACTTTGGCAGGCATATAAATATTTTTTTTGTAACCCAGGGAAAATTCTACATAGAGTCATCTCCACTGTCTCCAGTGTTCCACATTTTTAATGGCTGAAATCCCGGTATGTTTCTCAATTCGCTACCATCCAGGTCTGGAGATCTCTATCCTTCAACGACTTGATGAGTGAATAGCGTCATTCAGGACACATATGTACTGCCTTGGTCTCTTATAGGCAGCAGACCTCCTCAAGTCTACCGCCTGAAGGCATATAATCATCTGGCCTGAAACGAGGTAGCCCTGAAACATCTAGGCCACTAGAACTATCTATACATCCAATTGTGTTCACGCTAAAGTCGCAGCAGCAGTCTTGTTGATGTGAGTATAAAGGCACGAGTCGGATTCTGGCAATCGTGATTTGGCTGCGGCGACTCATCAGCGGGTGCCAGATAGCAGTGTACTGCTTTGTTATTATTTATATACAAAAGCGTTTGATGTAGGCGACTGTGCAGCGCTGTCAGGCGCCGTGTCAAATTCACGACTGTGTGGCCCACATCTTGTGCCTTTACATATACTATAATAGTACTAGCTTTTCGGCCGCTTGGAATGGTGTCTTTGGGTTGCATTTTTAATTATTTAAGCTAATTATTTTACAAATACACATACATATAAAACAGTATCCGCATGGGTGTGGTGGCGCAGTCGTTTTTCCGTTCTGGTAAGCGCACAGGTATATTTCCCCACCTTCATCGCGCTTTATCTCGCCGCGCGGTTGCACATAGCTCATTCTGTACGACGCGGTGCTTGGCAAGTTTCTTACTCGCGTTAACTTCAATTTCATATTTTGTAATGACTCTGTAAGTACATCAGAATAAATCTAATATTTTATCTCTTGTCGCAAAGTTATAAAATATTCACATAACCTTACATATTTCCATACAAAATTTCATCCCCTATTTCCTATTGTTATTTTACACCCTTGAGGGAAGAACCCGGGGGAAATGCCTAACGGACCTCAGGGGGTGGTGGGGTCGCCCCCCGGTGTGTCGGACTTGCACTCACTAAAACACCCGGGGTATTCCACCTTCCACCTACCGGCATCGAAGGCATGACTGGGGTCTCATCCTCGATGACCGGCTTGGCGTGCGATCTTAAGTAGGCCTCTACTCGTTAGGGGAGGGGTGGTGTATAGAGCCACTCCTTTCATGCCTCTGTGTTGTAGAGCGGCACGCGGCAACACATCACGCGCCGCTCGCAAACTTTTAATCCCCCCTTTCAAACCCTTACAACACTTGTTTCGCATTAAAAAATATTATAACATATGCCCTTTCTCAGGCTCTAGACTATCTGTGTACCAAATTTCATTAAAATCTGCGGTCGAATGTTGTGCTCAACATGTGTGTGTTTTCAGTAGCGCATTTGATTGCCGTTCTCATAGTTCTAGTATACATGACATTTCCCCACGATGTATTCCTTCATCGTTGAGCATGTGATGACTAAATCTGTACCTAATCTGGAAAAGCTCAGACGTACGTACCGAAATACAAACCAACGACCATTCGCGTTGTCGCAATAGGACACTGGCCCCTTAACCAGTAGACTACCACGGCCACTAAATTAAAACAAAGTAATATTTTTTATCCTACAATCTCTGACATCATGCTTACATGAATTAACTTTACTAGAATGAATTTTTCCTTCTAACTTGTGATTTATTTTCACCGCAGCACCTTTTGCTTTCTTTATAACAAAAAGCAGATCTAGATATTCTTGCAAAACTTTTTCAATTTCAAATTATTATGACGCAAATGAAAAAATATATTTTCCTACAATCTCAACTGATTGAGCTATTTTTTTCCCTTTTCTTTATCTATCTATTATGATGCTGATTCCATATTGAGATAAGGTAAGACAATGGAACACTAGTTCACTTGGTCTTTGCAACTTCTTCCGCTTCCTTAACATTCATTAATTCCTTCATGCATTTTCACCGATTTCTTGTATTCTTGACATTACCCTATAGGAATTCTCTTTATTTCGCATCTATGTGCGTGTGTTCTATATATGATATTAAATTGTTCCCTGTTTTAATAACTAAGTTTAAAGTTATATGCGCTTTTCGCTTCGCTTGCATTAACGCTCAATTTACCAACATAATGCAGTTACGTGTCCTAAGTGCCGAGCGTGGAAATCTATAATATTTAATAGCCATATCATTCTGAGGGCTCCGCAGCTCAAAATAAAACTCTTACAAGAACACTTCTTTATTGATCAAGTCGGGATCACCAGTTGTAGAGGATGAGCCTCTACAGCTTGTGGGAGGCTTGTGAATCGAAAGGCAGTCTTAGCTTGAATCCCCTTTATTAATTATTTGGTGCATATTTTATATAATTCACGCGACCTAGATATCGGCAATGCATTGCAGTCACAAGTGTGTCGGTCTTGAAACCTTACACAGCATTACAACATACATCTATCTGTCTGTCTGTCAAGGCCCTTTTCCTCAACACGTGTGCGAGTATTAAATAATATCAAATATTCATATTTGCAGACCTTTGAAACGATATAAAATCTAACCTCTAAGATAACGTGATCAAAAGATACGTCTCATATTTTAATATTTATGTTGTTTCCGCAATGGAATCAAAACATTCATGGTTTTTCCCGTACACCTAGAATCATGAAATTTGGTGAGGCAAGGTCATAATACAATTATAGTGAAACAGTATATTTATAGTTACATGTCACAGCCCGAGGTCTACCTTTAGATAGAGAAATTCTAATACTGTTATTAAATATTTTTTACGTCGCTTCGTCACCGAACCACGAACATCGCATACGAGTAGAATAAAAATGAACTAATTTAAATATAAGGGTCGGACTTATTTTAATATTTTGTTATGACTTTCAGTGATTTACTGAATAATTTAAGAAATAAATAAGAAAAATCTTAAGAAAAACACTTTCTTTTTCTCGACTACTATTTGTATGGTAAACCATAGATATTCTTTTTTTGATTGAGAATATTTGATTATCGTTCATTATATAGAATCAGAGATACAGTTTGATCTTTTCATGACATTCGTTTTCATACAAAATAACGCCAAATTTGTTTCTACTCCGAAAATAAATTATAAAATCCTTTTACTAAAAATACATGAACTGTCTAGTTGGAAAAGTGTAATGTTGGGCAGGTAGTGTTTTCCCTCGAGAATATGCCCGAAGGGTGCGGCACGTTGGGACTGTGGAGAGTTGATTATAGGATTATCAGTTTCCACGTGTGTCTACACACTACATCTACATGTAGTTATCCTGGACTTTCTAGCCGAGATAAGTCCATAATACCTCAGCTGCCATCCGTTCTATGTGAGGCCAGGATAATCCTAAATCCTATGAGGATTTTCCCCATGAAAAAAGGCCTAGTTACAAAACACTCTTAAAATTTTATTGACAAACACTTGACGCAAAAAAAAAAACAAGCGTAAAGACGCTAGTCCGATTTAAAAATTCTCAACTGCTCCAGCAAAGTCCAAAGGAATTAGCACTTTAGGTTTTCCATTTGTTACGCAGACCAGTTAACGTCGGCACCATCCTTTATGTCGTTTTGCATCCTTTTTCCGCATTAACTACTGGGCGTTTCTATCTCTGTCTATTGAATTGTTTTTATTGCATCGTCTGTAGCTAGGACGGATCGTTGCCAAATATTACAGTTCATCGAACTATATGTTGCTTTTGTTAATGAAGTAATAAATAAATATAGGCAAAGAGTATATTAAAGCCGAATGGATCTTGTGCAATTTTATAACATCATCAAATCCTGTTATTTTACAACAAAATATAGCGAAACAGGTTGACAACCTACAGAATGTGGGCACTGTTACTTAAAACCGAATGCAACATTAGAATTGTTAATATTTTGTTACCTTAACTGACTTTAACAACTTGCCCAGTGGAGTAAAACTTAGAAGTTTTCAAAATCATTTTATTATTTACTTTTAGTCAATTTTGAACTGATTTTTTTAGGATTTCAGCTTTTAGTTTAGAAAACTTTCAGCTTCAGGTTTTGCCTAGGTTGTGACAATAGCTGATTAATCAGTTTCGGGTTTAACTAGATATCAAACTGTAATCCGATACTTAGTAAAAGTTATTTAACAATCACAATAAGACCAATCAATCTTAGTTTGATGCTTGCGAGAAAACTTTGATTTTAGCTAAAATTTCGGTTCATTTGAAAGTTTTACTAAATGTTTGTGTCCGCTATCGATTACATAATATGATTTGTTACATTTTTCTCATGTATATGGCTTCCTTAAATTTTCTGATTCAATGCGTTTACCCTTCGTACTGTTGGGATAGATTATATCATCCCAGGGGCAGTGATACATGAGTGAATTCGCTGCCCATGAGGCAGGGTGTGAGTTCCCACACGCTGTCTATTACGACGGATATCTGGAGGTGGTCAACTCCACCTACCCTCCATAGCTTGAGGAAGCCTGAGAAAGCTGTTCGCGTGTCGGTACTGTGGTAGATTGCACAGTTCGCTTCCATGACCAGTTTTCACCCAGTATCACCCAAGGGATTTCAGTCAGTAGGAGTCTGACACAACCCCCGCTCTACTGGCTCACTCTTATGCCGATTTTTTCTATGATAAATTTTCTCCAGGTAAAAAAAAAGATTATATCAACACTAAACTTAAAGCTGTCACCAGCGCAGGTTGAGAAACGGTGCCCCAGAGAATATTACAATGGTCAAACTATTCTCTACTCAGTTTTGGCAAATAAAAGTTTATTTCGATCATAGGCTTAGCACAAATTTCCCAAGAGATGGTGTTCTGTGGTATTTACTATATATAGCAAGTTACGAATGTTTAGAAACCATTAATTATTCCACATTGCAAAGAATGAAAGGATATTTGGTTCAAGCGACATTTAGGGCGATAATGACATCGATTTATATGACACACATTGCATAAGCCTACAAAACTACGACAACGCAGCGTTTCTCTATAATATTTTTGTTGCGCACTTTACAGTAGTGGAACGGGCGGCGGGTACCATTTTTCTCAGAGCTATCAGGCTCCTTAAAAGACAAGTAAATAACGCACTGTTACTGTAACTTTAATGACATTACAATAGCTTGACATGTTGCTGCAGCATCATAAGGATCCAGCGGGATAGGTGACTCCACTAAATTAAAGCAGAAATATCGTGTTTCAGCTTTTTAGAAAAGTTTTAATGAATAACCTACAGATAATAATAATTGAGGCGTGATTTTTTTTTAAATTTTATATTTATACAACCTGATATCGGTTGACGACTTGGGTTCACGTGTAAGTATAGAGAACTTTTTATACTGGATCTATAAAGTGACTACATATATCCATAGATGGGCATAATGTAATCAGATTAATGAAAAATGATTACGATTACATTTTGCGTTTTTCATCATTAATATGAAAGCATTTCGCTCATCATGTTTTATACTCTACGGAATCCTCAATTGCATACATATTTATGACTCATTAATGTTTTGAAGGGATTTGATCATGTTTACAGAGCAACATAATTAAAATGATGAGTACATTTTGTAATCGTTAATCATTAATCAGAATACATTTTGCCCATCTTTGGCTATATCGTACCTGATAGAAAGTTCAGTATAGTCCAACAATGGCAATAACTCCCAAGGAACGAGAATTCAATAGTAACCCATATATACCACGACTCAAGGTCTTCAAGTATATGGATAACTGAAACTACAGAAATTCTCGAAACGCGTCAGGCCGAAACTAGTCAATATGACGGGTTTGTACTTGTTTACTGTTGTCACGACCCAGTTTGGCCAGCCGCACTACCATCTCTAAGCTAAATCAAAACCTACCAAGCCGCTAAACCTAAGAACATTAACAAAGTCGACCACTAGCTAATTAATTACAGTGATGTTTCAAAATAACAAAAGAATTGCACTATCATCGTTATAATTATGTATAATTTAGAGATGGCGATCGGTATCGATTACTCCAATTTTAATGGCTTGTATCGATATGTAGTACTGAATTTACACTACAATCAATTTCGTTTTTTTTTGTTTTAATAAAACCTATACAATTATTCACTGGCAGTTCATTGCACTCAAGTAAATATCAGTTTTTTACTTATTGCCTTTTTTTATATATGACAACTTTGGTATTGTTGTAAAAACAATGGTAATGATCGAATTCTTGTTTTCTATAAAATGGATTTTTATTTATATAGGGTACACTAACTGGAAAAAATATTTTTTTGTGAATCGATTTAACACATTACAATTTGAATCGATTTAAAACTCGATCTTTTTTAAAAGATACGCTATCCCTTTTATAGCTTAAACCCCTTTAAGTCAATTATATGTAATACTAGCAGGCCTGACCTGGATACGCTCAGGTGCAATTTACACTAAAAACTAGCGGAGTTTCAAACAAATATTCGACCCCTATTTTACTCTCTTAATTACTTAAATATTTAATTAGATGACATACTTGTTTTTGATATCTCAAGCAACAACTGCTTTACAACCAACTCAAAGTATTTTCAATCATTGATGGATGGAATTATTTTTTATTCTATTTATTAATGAAGTGGAGATTCGATCTCTTCGTTCTATATACGGAGTAGCACTTGTGGATCTTGTTAGGAACGAAAAGATACATAGAATGTTTGGTTTGAAAGATAATGTCATCGATAGCGTGCACAAAAGCATGCCTCCGTTCTTTGGGTATGTGGAGAGGATGAATGATAAGAGGATGGCCAAAAAAGAAATACAATATGAATGTGAGTTTAGGAAAGAGCCGAGGCAAGCCGAGACTTACCAACACAGACTAAATAAAGAGAGTTATGATTGAGGGTAATGTCAAAAATACACTGAATCTGCAAAAGTAAATGAGGGATTAATGAATGTTGAGGAAGGGAAAGATGTTTGCAAGAATAGAGTGAAGTAGAGTTTCATTCTTTCTGCTTACGCCAATAGGGATTCGGTGTAATGATAGATAGATAGATATATGAAACCTCAATATGCAACATAACAAAAAAAATCCAAAATACATACTAGAACATATAAATGTCTTCATAATTGTAAGTCATTAAAGCACGTAATTTGTCAAATTACGTGCTAAAATTAAATTTAATAACCCCTTCAAATGTCTATGTTAATGACTGTAGATAATGACATAATATGTTTTGACATCTCATATGGCAGATTCTCAATCCCAAGTCACATTTCATCTCCACCCAACATGTGATATGTAAAATTACACTAGTAAAGTCAATACTTACGCCTCATCACGTCCAAAAATTACGTATCATTAAAAATTCACACAACACACTAGACCAGATGAAACCAAAAGAGCGTTATCTCACTTAGAATTACAAAAATCTCTGTTTTATTTTACACTAAAATTCACATATTTTATAACATAAATAATACACTTCAATTGACAGCATTCACAAAAAAATTATATATTGTACTTTGGATGCTATTTTGAGAAGATTTTAATAAAGAAATTTAATGTTTTAGCAACAAAAGGACGTTTGGGCGGACGCGTAGCACCGGCTGCTACGAGAGATCGCTACGGACTGACGTAGCCAAGCGTTTGGAGGGAAAAAGCTTTGCGCACTAAGCTACGCGGTTCAGGAATTTGGTATTTTTTGTGCTTCAAAAGTCCACACTAAGCCCCAAATCTCCAGACGGATTTGCAAATGTAGTCATCTGACATACATTATCGATTCTGTCTACAGAGTGTCTTATATTTATTGCATCTAGTAAACAAATACAAAAATTCGTTTAAAATGAATTGTTGTTTTCTTTTATTATAACCAAGCTGTAACAATAATGCGATATGCAGAAGGAATGATGCTATATACTTTTTAACAGAGCTCCGTTTCGTAAAATAATTATAATTAATCACTACAGTAATCGTAATAACTTTTTGATATAATTTCATGTTACATGTAGTTTTCATGGTTCTATTAAAATAACAATAAAAATACAACGGTATATTTAAAAAAATATGTTTAATATCTTTCTATTTTTCCAGTTAGCAATCATTTGAATTTTTTGACAAGAATCAATCAATCACTTTAAATCACGCTTGTATTTCATTCTTTATAATGTTTAAATCTCTACCAATGTACAAAATAAAGTAGTTTTTTTTTTTTATATTTCAGGAACATTTAATGTAACGAGGAATGTGCGAATAGCCGTGGGCGTTAGCAAAGGCTCAAAGGGTTAAGAGTCCGCTGAAACTCCGTTTGTAATAGTTGTAAATAGCTACCTTTGTAATCCCCTTAAAACTTGCCTTACTTTCATATCTATTATTTATATAAATAACGTACCTTTGTTAAAATATATAAGCATGTCTATTATCTGAGAGCATATTCTCTTAATCATGTTTTTGCTCAGCGATTCTTGCCACAAGAAATAACCATTCAATATCAAATTGCAATAAATTTTATTAGCAAAAGGCTAGTATATAAAATGTGCGCAAGTACGCACGAAATTATTTGTAATTAATGTTTATTTGTAAAGGTCTAAGAATGGTGTTTTTTATATAATTTGGAAAGGTGTGAGAGTAGTATTATTTCAAAATTATTATAATTTTCTAAATTAAAAACAATATAATAAGAATATTATTACATTGTCTATATTATTGTATCTATCTTATTGTCTGTCTAAAAGATAGGCTGATATTTTTGTAGAGAACGCAGGATCTTCGTGGATGAGAATGGCCAGAAATAGAGACCAATGAAACGTGATGGGGAAGCCTACGCCGCGGAGGCAACTACTACAGGAAGTAAAAAAAATGTAGATTAATATGATAAAAAATGTAGATTAATATGATAAAAAATGTATATAAAAAGCAGTAGAAATAAAGGCTTATTTTATTTTTTCTTATATAATTTAGAAAGGTGTGAGGATGGAACCGTTTTATATAATTCAAGTAGGTACAAGATTCAAATAAAAAGTACGTAAATTATTACATAAAAATTCTTATATTGGGTGTCCATTTTGTTTAATCTTATTATAATAATTCGCAATATATCTACCGATGAGAACCATTGGTCGTTTCTGCCACTTATCAAGGGTGTCAGCACTGGATGTTATCTAAAAGAAAAAAATACGTACATTCAAAACATAAATGAATAACAAGTATTGTTATCCTTTCACGCTTGGAAAAAGACACCGGTTGTTTTGGAATTTCGAAATAGTCTTCCAGATACAGTTATCCTTTATGGCCATGACACTAGATTCCGCTAAAATTACTAAAGTATATAGTGAGTCTAGAACAGTTCTTGACATTTTTTATTTAGTACTAGCTGTGCCCGCGACTTCGTTCGCGTGAAAATAGTAGTAGTGCTTTTTTTATCATAATAGCCACTAATGTATTTTGCTTCACCCCAAAAAGAATATAGCATGAAGATAAGTTGTTGTTATTATGTTTTAGAAACATTATTTAAATTTTCACAGTGTAGTAGGAATTTTTAATATACCATGAAGATATATTGTTGTTATTATATTTTTATAAGCATTATTTAAATTTCCATAGTATAGAATTTTAATATATTAAAATCGTAAATTCTTTGCAATCATAATTTTGGGTTTATGACATTAAGTAAGGCTCCTAGTAATAGTTTTTCCAATATATCTTCCATGTACAAACAGCCATTAGTTATAGTTTTATTATAAATATAATATTATATATACTCAGTCAAATGACCTAGTTATTTTATGTAATACGAAATGATATATGGTAAAAGTCCGTATTATGAGACACATTTTCAGGTTGGTCGTACATTACCGCTATTATATAATCTGTTTAAGTCAAAAATACTATTTAAATCGTATCATACAATTGTCTTATGATTATTTAATTAATATAGCTAGTTTTTATTGAATGTTAATTTGTAAAAATAAAATTAATAGCCTTTTATGAGAGGAACCTCTATGTCCCTATTTATGAGACACTTAAAAAGTAGATGGCCCCAATGTCTCATGATGTATGTCCCTATTTTTGAGACAGTTTAGAAATCAATAAGACTGATTTTAAAATAACTATTTATTAATTTTAAATCACAATACTTATAAAATAGATAATAAACTTGAATCTGAAATAACAAATAATTAGTCTTTACTAAATTAAATGAGAAATAAATGAAAATTATAAAAATATTTAATTCACTTTTATTCTTTAATTTTCTTCTGCAGTTCTTTTACTTTGTCCATCAGTTTTTTCTTTCCTTCTTGTAACTTTTTTTTTATTACTTATAGGCGAACGCTTGACCTCAATCACACCTGGTGGAAGGTGAAGATGAGTCCGACGATGAAACGTGTTCGCCCAGCAATTGCCTATTCACTCTTCTCTTAAAGACTCCCAGGTCATAACATCGCGAAAACACTGCCTCTGGAAGCGTATTCCATTCTTTAGCCGTTCGCATGATGAATGTAGAAGCGAATCTTTTCGTGCTGATATAAGGAACATCCACCACATACGGATGTAAACATCTTTCATCACAGTTAAAAAAAACTGTAGGAGAAATATTACATACATTTTTACTTTCAAAATATGCTCCAGACTTTTTAAACCACTCTTGCAATTCTACACAAGTGACAGCTGCTCTTGTAACACTCAAATGTTGGGGTTTCCTTATAGCTAATTCTGAATGACGTTTTCTAAACCCTTCATACCAGTGGCGACTAGGACGACTCTGTAAACGGAGTTTTTACAGCTAATTTTTGGACATATTTTTGAACACAATCCAATAACTCAGTTTTTGTTACAGGTGCTCCTATTGCAGCCCTGTCTAGCACCCATTTGACAATATCATCTTCTTCCTGAGACGATAAGACTGTTTCTGGTTTAGATTTTTTTTTATCTCATCTAGCCCAATACTTTTTTTCTGCCTAGAGTAGCCACAGATACTTCGAAGGCAACAGCTACTCTCCGTAATGATGATCCGGTATCTTTTATTGCTTTTAAAGCATTTTCTACATCTATTGGGTCATATTTAAGTCTTTTATCAAGCACTTTTGAACACAACACTTTCTTTTTTGCTGATTGAGACGGCTGTTGTCCCCATTACTCCGATTTTCAATAATTTGTTTTTTGTTGTTCACTGTTGACACGTAACCTTAAATATCGAGAGATATGTCGATGGGGGGAGTCGAAGCTGCTCGCGTCCGTAGGCTTTACCCTAGTTTCCCTACACGTGACTCCTGGGTGGTGCTAAACGAGCAGCAGCGAGGTGGTAGGGCGTCGGTGACCGCCTGGATCGCGACCACATTACATGGGTGTAAAGCCCGTCATAGTGACCAGTTTCGGCTTGTCGCGTTTCGGGATCAGCTTGTGTATATCCAGTAGCTCATATACCTAGAGACCTTCAGTCGTGGTATATATGGGCCGACATGACGTTGGAGACTATCAATGGATTTTCATCCTTTGATAGTCGCTTTCGTTTTTGGATTACACTGTACTTACCATCAGGTACTCTATAGTCACTATGTCGAGCCAGAGTAAAAAAAAAAAAGTAACCTAAAATATTTCACAAATTCATAAAAGTATAAAAAAACATATTTTAAATATTTCAATAAATTCAAATAAAAAATTAAGAAAAAAAAAACATGCAAAATTAATGTTTTGATTGTAGGTTAGGTTTTGAAATTAACGTAATTAAATTGAAAATACTTACTCAGAAATAACTATTTGAAGTTATGCTGATAAATAATTTGTTATATTTAATCATTTTATTTTTTTAATACTAAAAATTATTGATATTTTAATTAAAAACGCATAACAGTACACTGTCTCATTAATGGGGACAATCATAAGACTTGATGTCCGTATTGAGTGATACGCGGTGTAAAGTGTTCCATATACCGGTACGTCTACGTTAACAAGTGTCGGTATTGTGAGACACTCAAAAATAAAATAATATTGCTATAAATTAACATAAATGCAAATAACATACAATATCTATAATTTATAAGCTTTTAGATTACACTTACATTATGTATATAAATATAATAAAATATATAATTTCATCCAAGTAAAACACTGTACAGTAGTTATCGTTCAACTCTTTTAAGCCACGGTTTTGAATACCAACAACAAACCTCATGCTTTTATAATTTTTTTTCAAAACATACAAGTAATAATTAACAATTAGACTTGTTAATTTCATTCAAAAATGATAAAATTATGTGTTTATTATATTTTTTAAAAGTATAATTTGGTATTCTTTTTATAAATGATTATATTCACATTGTGTATCATAAATAGGGACAGTGTCCCATAATATGGACTTCTACCATAACTTTTTCTATTTAGGAACTGATTGAAATAAAATTAACACTAAATGTTAAAAGTCCCTTTCCACTATACATAAGTGAAAACTTCATTTAAATAGGTTAAGCCGTTTCTAAGATTAGCGGTTACAAATGCGTACAAATATGTGCATAGTCATTAACAATTCCGATATTTTTACTTACCTACATCGCGCAAGGGATATATTTTGGCTACTCGCATATATACAAGCTGTTGCAAATCAAGGTACCTACTAAATGTCGGAGCGGTAGTTGAGAAACAAATTTATTACATATACAGATTTATAACACACAAAAAGATCATTATAATACAATTAATTTCCACTTCTACAGTGTCATTAGCCCGTAAAACAGTCTTTCAGCCAGCGTATTCCCTCGCTGTTATGATATTGGATCCTTTAAAAGAAGTGTTAAAGAGTTTAAGCAAGTCGGCAGTTATGGACGAAACTATTACGGCTGTTATGGACGAACTTTATCCAATTTCTCCGATACTCGATCCGATACTCGAGGTCGATTTTTAGACCAAGCTATGGTGAAAATCTGGTACAGTTTTATTACTTTCCCGTGCCAGAAAGTATCATTACGCTACATTCTCCTCGGCGTCAAAAGAGAATTAGTGATGAGATATACTTTGCTCTTATATGTCGTGTCCATCGTGACCAGTAGCGCAGCTAATCGCCGTTTCCATCTATCCACATATGACATTTTTATGAAATGTCATGCGGGTTTATTCGCGTTGATTTCTGTTACCAGTGTGCATGTGTTGCCTAAAATACAGAGGTAAGCAACTGGGATTCCTACCTATAATAAATTATATTCTCGCACATAGATACCAATTCCTTATCCACAAGACTACCACATCCACAAGTGGATACAGTCACTAATATATCTCTGGTCACCCTGTAAGAGCTAAAGCGTAACGATATTATGGCTTGCTCGGTGATACTGGTTCCTTGTCCACTAAACCACAAAAAAACACTTAAATGGGTGATTTTATAAACGTGGGAGTTATTTCAGAATACAATACTTTGTGCCTTCTTGTAACTATTAAAAATTATAGCATGTAGGCGTAACCCGATACGCTCTTGTCGCCCTAAGGGTCGTTGGGGTGTTACGAGACGTGCGGGGTAAGAGGATGCGCGCGCGCACGGGACCCTTAGTAAGTTAGTCGACTACCGAGACCCAAGGCGGGAGTACGTGCGTGTACGTCGCAGTTCGGTGTGCCTTAAAGTGCAAATAAACTGTAAAATGCCAAATTCGTATCTTACTATAATCACACCCACGACCACCGATCATAAAATATAAATGAAAAAAATAAAAAATATTTTCTCTAATAAATCATAATGAGAAATAGATGGACACATGATAATCGATCTGTTAAAACTATAGCACGATTGAAAGGTAATTAAATAAATTTCCTTTTACATAATTTTAGGTAAACAGGTGTTGACTCGTTTTCCCTTCGTACTTTACCAGGCAAAAGACTTATTTAATAATTAACTATTATTCATTCATGGGTGTGTCTATAAATGTTATGGAACTTTGTTGTTTATAATTTGCTTTGTTAAAATATCTAATTTTTTACATATTTGGAATAACAATAGCATGCTGAATAGCTTTCCTGAATACGACTTTCATCTATAAAATTACATTGTTTATAAAAAAAATATTGTTTATAAATATACCTGATCACCATGAAGCCGGTTTAAGTATGTCACACAAACTATTCCAGCGCGGATTCCCATTTCACTGGTCAGTGCGGAAAAAGCTGGTGCTTCCATTTCCATATTCCGTACTCCCATATCGCAGAGTTTGTTTAGAAACTCCAGTTTTTCCGCTTCCGTGTGGTCACAGATGGGGCCATCCAACCGCGCTTGACCTTAAAACAGTTAATATTTTTATCCCGTTTTTTATAACTTTCTTATCTAAACTCGTGACTGTTCGTTGCAAATATTTTCTGTGCGATCGTAGGCTTCGAGTCTGGTCACTTTTGCCCACAAAACACATTCGGTAATACTTTATATATAATGATAGAAATGTTATATGTAAGTGCCTTGAGAACGGCGATTAGCTGCGCTACTGGTCACGTTGATCATTACACATAAGCGCAAAGTGGATAAAACAACTAATGTATCATCGCTCACCTCGTAAAGGATATAGCGTGAAGATATATTATTATTAACCCAAAGGTACACGCTTGGATACGAGCCTACGATCATTCGCGATGCCACGCTTGGATACCGGTCCCTTATCCACTGGGCGACCACAGTCTATTTTATGATTATAATTTTAATCATATTTAATTTAATATTTATTACCATTTTGATGTGAAAACAGAACATATAGACGCACATACATTCAAATTTATATTATAATATTAACGAAATAAGTAACTTTTCCTAACAATGTATGTACTTTCGATAAAACTCGTAATCTAATAAAGACATTGATATTTAAAACATAGTTCAGAAAGGGAAAGCATCACACATACTCAAGAAAAAAATTGATATAATCACACTTAATTAGATTTATATGATCAATACCAAGTTAAGACTTTAAAGATAGTATGTTTAGATTGATCTTCTTACCTCTATAGTAGTCATCAGTGCCCATAGTCCCTCCTAAGTACGTAGAAAAATCATCAGACGGCGATATCATGGAATTAACCTCCTCACTGACTTTCAAGTCTAAAATAGCTGGTATTTTCCGCGTTTTACCTAATATTGGCTGGAATACAGAATACTAAATATACCTTGTAACTTTCTAATGTGATTATTAGACTGCAAAATCTACAAGTACTTTTGGATATCGTTTGCTGCGTAACTATAAAAAATAAACTTACTTTTTTTTAAATAAGCTTACCTCTGACATCAATTACACCTGATGGAAAGTAACGATTACCCCTATTACCAAGCGCGCTCAACAAGCAAATATGGATACAAACGTTGTTTGAAGATGCCAGAAAAACAGATCCAGACAGCAAATTACACTCCTTATAGGATATATTCAACAGTTGGAATATCTAAAGCAAGCAATATTATACTACAAATGACAATTTGAAACGTTTGATTGTTCTTGAAAAAGAAAGTTATCGATAAATATATCGAGGGGTGAAAGGCTACTTGAATTAAGCGACATTTTTTGGTGATATAGTAATATATTTTTTGGGATCGGTAAAAAACGCTATTTTTGAAAAAATATATATTACTTTATCACCAAAAAATGTCACTTAAACCAAATAGCATTTCACCCTTCGATATGTTACCAGTGTCGACATACGGTGCAGAAAGATGGTCTTTTACTAAGGGTCTTATTGAAACGCTCTTTATCACACAGCGAGCTACGGTGCGGACTATGCTTGGTGTATTTATGTGTGATCAAATTAAAAATGATGAAATCCGTATACGCACAAGTCATCGGCATAGCCTAGCGAATTAGCAAGGACACACAGCTTGTAGAGAGGATAACATGCGACAGAAAAGTTCTAGAGTGGATACCGCGCTCTGGCTAACACAATATGGGACCTGCGCCTACAGATTTGACAGGTTTGACAGACATTTATAATTCGGATCTCAGGACGACGCAGGATGCAAGCTACAACCGATTGGTCCTTCTGGAAAACTTTAAGAGAGGTCTGTAATGGACGTTCTATGCCTGATATATGTTTATATTATACTACTCTTACAGTAACCGGTGGCAACGCGAATGGTTGTAGCTACGTATTCAGGCACATACCTCTGGGTTTTTCCAGATTAAGAACGGATTTAGTCACCACTTGCTCACCGGTGAAGGAATATATTGTGAAGAAATCCACATGACATCCAATATACATATGTGTAAATGGCCTGAGAACGGCGATCGGTTGCGCTACTGGTCACGATGCGCCCGACATATAAGCGCAAAGTAGATATAGCCACTAATGTATCTCTGCTCACCTCGAAACGAATAAAACGTGACGATATATTATAATTATTATCTTACAATATTATATGACTTTTCCAAATTTCCGTTAAGAGCCCATGTTGAAATCACAACGGAACCACCGGGAACTCCAAGCCCACCAGAGGTCCCGATTCTAAAAATGATGGGGTCTTTAGCCTTTGCATAGTGGAGCAGTTTGAAGACCTCTTGTAGTGCCGTGATCATGGAAGGAATACCTATACCATGCTGGAAAGTATTAAAGATTTATTTTAAATCTTATGGAATTAATTAGTCATTAGTTTTATGAGGTGATACAGGTCGTTTGGCTGAACTGGGTCGTAAACATAGTACATAAGTGCGAATACTATTATAGTAGCACGCTTCAGCCTATCGCCTTTCAGAATTAGTCTTTTACATCCAGTTATTCATATACCTAGGGGCCTGCAGTCGTGGTATATGTGTCGGCATGACGACGGCGACGGTCAATGGAGTCTACTATCTTGGCGTTCGCGGCCGTTCTCGTACAAACTGAACTTCCCATCAGCTGCAGTATAGTCACTTTGACGAACTCTCATTAAAAAAATGAGGATCTATATGTCCAAAGTTATATGGAATCTGTTAAATCTATATATGTATATATATATATATATCTAAAAGCTTCAAGGTAACTAACTAACATATCAAACTGAATAAAAATTTGTGTCACATATTAAACAGATAATCAAACGCGTGGCAAAAGCGAAGCGAGGCGTTTTTTTTATAATGTAAAGTATCCTATGAATCATTTTACATAGAATTGCGAAAGAGAAAACAATTCACTTCACTCTATAAAATTGAAAGGCTTGCTTTCCGTTTGCAAAGGACTTTACGGGGTCCAAATTAATAGCATTGAAAATTCTTTATATTTTTAACCGAATTAAAAAAAATCAGAAAATTGTAATCGGTTTAATATAGATTAGATAAGCCATGTCCAACATGAAGTCCGCTTACATTATGCGGCCTACTAAGTATTTTCCTTAAGTCCAAATCAATTTTGAAAACAGGCAGATAATGCGGCCCAAGATCATGTTAAAAATTGCTTTTGAAAACGCATGCTCTACATTGAGCGTCTTGCAACATCAAATTCAATTTAGTCTAGACTTGTATAAAATGCTATTTAATTGAAGCAGTTTCATTCGACCTCAATGATGATTTAAATTTGACAATTGTTAAAACAAGATGTTTCGGAGCAAGGCAATAAATACAGTTTAACGCTAAGTAGCATTTTATAAATGCTTTAATTAGATTTGATTTGTTTGTGCAAGTCGTCCTGAGTACATATATGCATCATAACCTTAATAAAAGTAAAAATATATCAACATTAGTAAAGATAGACTATGTCAGATATCTGGCAAAACAAGTTAACTTTTGTATCTTATTATAATGATCTATTTATTGGAAATTTTATAAATATACTTGTCCTATAAAACAATACTTTCACCTTTAAGATTTTCATTAGTGGATACAGCCATTAATGTACCTCTGTTGATCCCGAAAGGGATATGGCCGGACGATATATTGTTATTATTATTTTTAGTAGGTTGTTTTCTTTTGGGGCTCGCCTTAGTCTACGGTCCTCATACATTTGGCCCACCGACTGCTGGTTTGAGGAGGACTTTCAGTTTGACTCGACCGGTTTGAAGGATATCAGCGGGCATACAGATTGATGAAAATACCGACTTAACACTAAAAAATAACTTAAAGCAATTTTAGAGATACTTACGCTCACCGAAAGCACAGGGCCCATCTTGTACATTGCAAATCTGTGCGCATGTTTGACTAAATTTTTCCCGACTTTTTGTTCCAATCCCAAAACTTTGCCCACATATTCCGCAAACTTTCTCATCCTGTGCTTCGTGCCGCCCATACATACGAACTGTAATATTTTTTATCTGTATAATCTATAGTTTTATAAAAAAAAAGATTGATATTATCGTAAAGCCCAAACTATTGAATCTAGAAAAATGAAATTTAGACGTTGGATTCTTTTTATTACAAATGATGGAGGAGTTTTTTTTTTAATTCCGCCTTAAAATTAGAAGTATGAACATTGAAATCAGGGCTTCAAATAAAAGATAGTATATATTTTTAAATAAAGTAAACGTTTCTATTCCGCCCGGATTTATTGTGAAGACCTTTCCCGGTCACCAAAGCGTCGACATTTCGAATTAAAAAAACATACGTTTTTATAAATCTCAGCCTAAATATGGGATAAACACCTTAACGTCTTGAAACATAGCTGGAAGATCGTAACTTGCAGTGTCCAACCCTAAATGGTACAACACATCCACTTTCAGCTTCAAGTTTTCGTTTTGCAACTGTACTGTCCCATCTTCATTTCTGTAATTAAATTAATCATCATTATATTAACAGTTCGGACGTCCACAGTGGACATATGACTCGCTTAACGTTTTTCAGAACGACTGGTCGAAAATGGCTCGCATCAAATATGCAGCAGCAATTATGCAGTTATGCTGTTAGTTTTTATATCTACTTTACGGTTATACGTCGTGCCAAACGTGACCAATGGTGATCGCTGTTCTCAGAGCTCTACTCAATATGACATTAGATAACGGGGATAACGTAATTTTAGATAACGGGTGAATTTCCTCACGATATATCCCTTCGCTTTATGGTAAATAAAGTAAAAAGGATATAATATTTTACTTAGGCAGTATTTTTCCTGGATGCGCCTTCTTCCACACCAAATTGCAATTGCTATAGTGTGGATGACTTGGATTGTTTACCAGCTCAGGCAAAATGTAGTCACAATTACAGCTCATAGTGAAGTTTTTTTATATCTGTAAAGAAGAAATAATTAAAAAATTATTTCATTTTTAAACCTTCGTCGCAAAATGAGGGGTGATTTAAGTTTAAAGCGTATACCTGTTTGTGATATCATATATCTGAAGCGGATTAACAAATTCTAATTTATTTGTTTTATTTGAAAGTTGATTTGATCCTAAATATTGTAATATTATGTAATATGTAATATTGTAAAAGTAATGTAAAATACTTGCAATGGTTAAATCGATTTGAAATTTACTATCCCGTAAATAACGCCGTCAACTTAAGATTAATCGAAGAAGATAACATGAATTATAAAAATAAGCCCATGTGAAGTTAACTAGGTCAGCTAGTTTGATTTAAATAAAAACTACGTTCTCAAAGTGACTAGCACAAAGCAAACCCAACTCGTTTGGCAAAAAACAAATGATCGACGTTTATTTTTCAATTCTGTCACTTTTCTACGTTACCATTTTTTAGTCGAAATGTTTTTGTAAAAATCTTTTCAGTTTATTTTCGATTAGATTTTAGTTTGGATATTTTTTTCCGTTCAGTGCTATTTATATTTCTTTATAGTTTATCTTTCAAATCATGCCTGAGTGAGTAATTATAGGATATTTTTGTTTTTTCCTTAACTATCTTATCATATCTAAAAGTATACTGCGGACTCTAGCAGTCGTCTCGGGGGCCAGGCCTGCCCAGCATATGTATAGATTTATAAGAAAAGGCGTTCGATATTCGTGACTACGCAGCGCTGTCAACTGTCACGATCACGTGTTTGATGCGCCGTCTTGTAGCGATGTACCGCGATGTACGAGCCCCAGCAGCGACTGCCAAAATTCAAAGACTTCCTTTTTAAATCGGCCGAATGGAATGAATTCGATTTTGGAATTAGAAATACATGGAAAGAGTTTCTAGTACAAAGCGCACGGATAAAAATGAAGCAACATATTTTCTATGTTTTCGTAAGCTCATTTATGTTCAACTTATTCTATCGTGTTTCTTCTTTAACTCTCTAGTATTTCTTGATTCAGTTCAAACGCAGAAACGAGTATCATTAAAATCAGATTACGACACGACGCGTCAACCAGTTTATTTAATATAGCTTTAAAAAAATTAAACATACTCAATATTCATTGCAATAAACTAACAGATGGTAGGCTGATTGCCTGAACTGGGTCGTGACCACAGTACACTAGTGTAAAGTCTATCATAATTACTTACTTGCTTTGCCTGTCGCGTTTTGAGATCAGTTTTTGTATATCCAATTCAAATACCTAGAGACCTTCTATCTTGGTATATTTGGGTCAACATAGCGAAGGCGAGTATCAACGGATACTTGTCCCTTGGCGGTCGTTGCAATTCGTGGACAATATTGTACACTCCGTCAGGTGTGGTGAAGTTACTTTTTTGAATTAGTACGTATAAGATAAAACAACGAATTCTTTCAGTTATTGCATTTTCTATGAATTAACTCAAAATAATCTTATGTAATTGTAAAACTATTTTATTTGCTGTCTAAGAGTTCAACGATATATGAAATATAGATATATATGAGTAAGTACGTCCATTTTGTTTATTTTTTATAACGGGGGAAAATCCTGCATAGGAGATTTAGGGACGCTGAGATGGCATCAACCCCGGTGTGTCAGACACCTAATAACTAAATACCCCCGGGGTGTCCCTCTGACTGCCCCACCCGGGCCTAGGAAGCCAAATTCATCCAGACGCTCAGGGAACAAGAAACCTTGTTGAGGCTACCTCTCTGGGAGGGGAAGGAGTAAAGCCCACCCCTCCAAAACCTCTCTCCCAGGCGGCGTGCCGGATACAATGCACCGCCTTCCTCTCATCCAGACAGCAGACTCCCTCAAGTCTACTGTCCGGCTATTGTCACCGGGGGATGTCGCGCTCGCTCTGAGCGAACGCGTCCCTCCGGCGACGGATATATAGAATATAGATATATAGGAGTAAGTACGGCCATATGTTAAGTCTGTCTAAGAGACTTAGGTTAAAATTTATAAACAATAGTTTGAGTTTCCTTTCAACTTAGTCAAACATTACAGACTATATTATTTAATTAATATCGTACATGGTAAGACCCCAATTACCTCAACTTGGACTTGGTTCTGCGAAGACTTAGACTATACTTAAGTTACAATCATTAATTCACCTTTTTGTTAAAAAAACTTATTGTCTTAGCAAAGTGTGAGCCATATAAATAATAATAATGTTTATGGAGAGTTACACACATTGAACTATTCCCAAGCTAAGCTTGCGGTTGTATTATAGGTGCTAGACTAAGATATACTATATACATATTATATACATATATACATACATACATATATATATATATATATACATGTGTGTGTATATACTTATATACATAAATAATAAGCCGTGGTGGCTGCCGGCAGAATAGAATAGCACCCCCCTCTTCTTGCTGAGGTGTCGTAAAAGGCGACTAAGGTATTCCTTTAACACCGCAATTCAACCAGGTGTTCAGAGAAGGAAAACTCGACCAAACCTGCATCCCGCTCCCTCCCGATCGTACTGGTTCTCCTTTCCATCGGGCCTGAGGGAGGTCGGACGAGAGAGTGCTTTTCTGGCTTTGCGTCCAGTTATGCACTTAAATAACTCCTGCCCAATTGACTGTTTCCGAAAAATAGACCTCGAATTTCTTAACCGGTGTTGAAACAGTCGCCGTGGCCGAAACCGGCTAGGACATCATCATCATACATAAATACAACCATGACTCACGACAAACTGGTCTGCTCATAACAGTGCAGTTTGGCGCTACCAGGACTCAACCTAGAACCTTAGCATTGTAGATAGAGTCATTAAAAACTGCGTCAGGTCGTCCATGTCAAAATCGCTTCTATAAATCCCAGCCTATAATTGAGTTAATAATAGCTATAACAAAATAATAGCAAAATAAAGGAGTGACTTACTGCGCACACAATAATTGAATTACGCACATAAAATGAGATTTTCACTATATTAGAGAAATAGATTTCACTAGTGTATCAAATATACATAAAAATATAATGCAATTTTAATTTATAACAAAATTAAATCATTATTTCTATTGCAATACTAAAACAGAATCTGTTGTAAACTGCTTTTAGCAACTGCAGTCGGCACTCAACTAACATTAATAAGGTAATTGGAGATTGTTAAGTCGTTATTTTTCAATTCAAGTTCACACAAGGTTATCGTAAGTTGTAGACCTTTAGTAACCTCCTTAACAATTAACGTCCCCAATGATAATATTGTTTTAGATAGAGATCGAAATATTAATTATATCTTTGACCTACAGACGAAGATAAAGAATTTAATATTAACAACAAACTTTGCTAAAATACGTCATTAAAATACTATTGTGTATTGTTATCTTATTGCACGGAAAAGTTAAATACTTAAACGATATAATTGCTTTAAAATTAATTTAGAAAAATGCGACCAAACCAGAACTTCTCGAACTGATTGCTTTAATAAAATTAAGAAATAAAAAATACGTGCCAACAGTGAAACCATAAATATATTCATAAAGAATAATATAAAATTTTAACTATCTGTTGCGAATTGATGCTTCCCGATCTCCTGATTTTTAAATACATAACGTAGTTTCTGTTGTACTTGTACGAAGAAAGAAAAAAAGGTTTGTTGAGAAATAAGGAAATTTACATAAAATAATGAACGAATAATATATAACATCACCTCATTTATCTATGTGCTATCACCGATCTCAAAGAGCACTCAGCTCAGCGCTGATTCAAAGAACATAGTGAGCAGAAGAACAGTTCAGTGTTAAAAAAAATACATGACAGAACAAAATGAGCAGGAATAAGCTTACGAAAAAACATAAATTATATTGCTTCACTTTAAGCCCCTCGTTTTTTATTGGATTACTCTTCCATATATTTTTTTTATTCTATTATTTTATGTAAATAAAATTTTGTATAAAGCATATATTATAAAAGGAATGCATTTCTGTTGTGATATAATAACATATTGTCACGCTATATCCCTTTTAGGGTGAGCAGGGATGTGTTAACGGCTATAGCTACTTTGCGCTTATTTGTCGTACGCAATGGTACCAGTAGAGCAGCTGATCGCTGTTCATAGAACACTTACACATAACATTTCTATTAAATGGCATGTTTTCCTTCACCGTTGAGCATGTGATATCTCAATTTATACTTAATTTGGAAAACCGCAGAGGTACATACCAGGATTCGAAGCTAGGACTATTCATGTTGCCGCACATGGATACTTGTTCGTTATCCACAGGGCTATCACAGACATTTCTACTGCAAGCTGTGGAAAGTTGGGTAGAACCTAATAGATATATTCTTCTGAACTCCAATAAATACAAATTATTAAGTCAATAGGTTGTGATCCCAGCTTTGTTCTGTATAGCTAAGGCGAACACACACCAGTTTGAACAGTCCTATGGCCTATTTCAGAAATGTATTTCTTAATTTCATAACTGTTTTGCTTATATTTTCCGATAGGTGTGTACCATGTCCCGCTGCGGCACCGTGTGCCCTGTCAGCAGGAATCAAATCTGGTCCAAAGGACGGGAAGCTCATCGATGGCAAGCAAGAGCAGCCATGCCCCTGCAGAAGTTGTTGCTGCGGGAAACAGCCTATCGTCAAACCGGTAAGCTGTTTTGTCAACTCAGTTATTTGTAGATAGACTAAATCTATTCTCAACTTTTTTGGTAACATGGAGTAAAATTTGAACTGCTCCAGTTTCGCAAAGATATTGCTTCATTGAGCGATTTCTACCGTCTGTATCATGCCTTGTGTTGTGAAGAGTTATTCAACCTTTTTCCACCTATATCTTCCATAGTAGAAACACGCGCGCGGGCTTGCGGAGTCACAGCTATGCGGTAACTCTCATCCCAGGTAGTACTAAGAAGATCTCTAACTCTTACTTTTGCTGAATCGTTGAGCTGTGAAATGGTTTAGCAGCGAGCACGTTCCCATCGTCTTATTTGGGAGTCGAAGCTGCTCGCGTCCGTAGGCTTTACCCTAGTTTCCCTACACGTGACTCCTGGGCGGTGCTAAACGAGCAGCAGCGAGGTGGTAGTACATGGGTGTTAAGCCCGTCGTAGTGACCAGTTTCGGCTTGTCGCGTTTCGGGATCAGCTTGTGCATATCCAGTAGCTCATATACCTAAAGATCTTCAGCCGTGGTATATGTGGGACGACATGTCGACGATGTAGACTATTAATGGATTTCATCCTTTGATAGTCGCTTTCGTTTTTGGACTACACTGTACTTACCATCAGGTACTCTGTAGTCACTATGTCGAGCCAGGGTAAAAAAAAAAATATTTGATATTTTAAACGAAGTGTGAAGATATCGACATGTACGCTGCGACTTGTAATAGCTTTTTCGTAAGTATTAATTGTCGTGGTTGTTTTTTTGGACTGCACCATAATTACCACCAGGCATCAGTTAGACGTAATCTATTTTTTATAATGGTTTTGACAAAATGACTACCTCGCCAGTTTACATTATTCAGACATAATCCAGTTTCTTGATATTTGTGGTCAGCGTTTGGACTACACATATGCTGCCTAAAAATATTTCCTTCACGAAATTCCAGTGCTACAAGCAACCAAAGATCCCAGACTCGTACGCGCCTCGCCGCTGTTATATGAAGCCTTCAGCCCCGGTAGACTCTTGCACCACGTACAAGCTCTCCTACCTGCCGGTGGATGGATGCAAGAACTTGAGAGGGGAGGCACGGAAGCCGGCACCCAACTTGGTGCCAAGCTGCGAGCCCATGGAAGGATGCACCGTACAGAAAGTAAATAAATATGAATATTTAGCAACTATTTTTCATTTAAGACTCTCTTGTAACTTGGTCTTGTCATTTATCACTTTTTTATACTGGGAAGACAATGCGTCTACTGGGCAGTTGGTGTAAAATACTATGTCGCCTAAAAACAAGAATGACTGTCAAGTGATAAAAATCCATTGATAACAAGAATAGTTATACAGTTATCTACCTTTTTTTATAATAATAATATGCCGTCACGTTATACCCATTCTGGCTGGACATAGATTATAATATAGTATAAATTCTTAACACGCGAAATGTGAATTCCACAGAAGCAAATCCTGCTCTAACATATTCTAAATTCGAAAGTTTGTGTTCGTATATTCCGTTTTCACATCAAAACGGCTGAGCCGTTTTCGGTGAATTTTAACATATAAATAATTTAAATCTTGGAGATGGACATAAACCACCTTTTGTTGCTAAATAAAACTTCAAGAGGCTGAAATAGGGGATGCAATTTATTAAAGGAAATTATTTTTTTTAAGGGTAAACGTTTTAAATGGTTAATTTAATGATTATTAGATGTCTTACCTGCCAAATCCAGTCTGCGCGACGCAACCGATCCGGCCGTGCCATCACGACATGTGGGGACAGGGTCCGATGCAAAATATCACCACTCAGAGGCACGATTACGTCCCTAAGCCATCTGTTTTGAGAGAGAGTTTCAAGCCTCAAGCAAAGTTTCATTGCATCGAACAACCATTTGAAAGTTAGTATTGACTTTCCTACAGATTATCCTGGTCATTTTCTTTTTAAACGACTTAAAAAGGAGGAGGTAAGGTAAAGAGGCAGGATGAGCAGGTCTAGATTTAGATGTATTGAGTGCAGGATGGTAAAATTAAATCTAATTTAGTATTTAAATCTCTCTCAAATATCAATTTCGCCGGAGATGAACTCCTTTGCCGCAATGAATTGAATTCCTATTAGCAAATAGATGTTCAAACAGTTTTTCATAAACATCTACCCGTAACACCCTATTTATTAACCGATTTAGATAACTCTTTTCTTAAGACAGCTTGCAGCAACACAATGAATCTAGTGTATATAAGTTTAAAACTATATTTAGCGTTAAATTGTACTTATTGTCTTGCACGGTAACATTATCCAGTTTTAACAACTGTTACATTTAAATCAGCATTGAGGTTCAACAACAGCTTCAAATAAATGGCGTTTTATAAAAGCTTAAGCTAGATTTGATTTGATGGTGCAAGCCGGCCTTAGTTAAAAAATTAACTTTGGTTTTATATACGACGTTGTACTTTGTTTATTCTCTGTATACTGTGCGCCTTAATAAATAAACGAAATCGTGAAAGAATTGATACTTCATAAAAGGGTGAAAGTACAATTGTACAATGGCTGATCGTAAAACGCGACTGGTCGAAGTGAGTTGTTATGAAGTCTTTATTTCGTATAAGATCCAGCTGCCGATGACATTCTATCACTTCACTTGTAATCATATGAAAGACTAAATGTATTATGGTGTATTATAAAAAGAAATTCTTAATATTTTCTGAATATTTTACTAACTCTGCTAATCTGTTTTGAATGATTCAGAAAATTCCTCGAACTTGTCACGCGGTATTCCGTAAGTATAATGGTGTGTACGCAGCAAATGTTTCGTGTTTCGCAAAACATCGGCTTTTCTTTTTAATTCTTGTATGTTGTTTTTCTCTTTCTCACATAGCGTAGACAAATGTTTTGCTTGTGTACGCAAAATATTGCGAGAAAAATAAATGCAAATATACTAGAGAAAAAGAGACACGTATAGTAAATGTTTTTTGAAACATGAAACTTTAGTTGTCGATATAAAATAAACATAAGCTACATTACAGATCGAACCATAAACAAGTTATCATATTTACCACCGGAGAAAATTGAACTGACCAAATCTTTTGCACCGGAGCGATGCTATGAACGGCCCGCTGCTAAGATGGACGGCTGCACGACGCACAAAATGAGCTATATGCCGAATCAGGTAGACTACAAACAGTTATTTGCTTGCTCTTGACCGCGATAGCTCGCTGGTGCTACGTTAACATGTTATTTATAATAAAAATAAAATGGAGTATGCTCATTTCTATTTTCTCTTCTTTTACGTTAAGTTTCGATGCACTCTTGCAATATTTCGATACTTAACCAAAGTTATGGAGTTCACATATGATAAGACTATCCTTTTAACAGATCCTGCCAAAGGAACCAGTGCCTTGGGGCTGCAAAGGACAGTACCAGAAACCTTGTCAAAAGCTGGATACAAATACTACATATACAATGAGGTACATGATGATTTCTACAAAATTCCATCAATGATTTATTTATTTAGCTATACTTCCGAAGACCTTTATCACACCTGTACCATATTAAAATGAGACTAACGTCATGATACACCCTACAGACAAAAGAAAAGAATTATCCAAATCGGCTAATAAATGGCAGGATTATGGGTGAATATACATACTGTCAAATTCAAGACCTGGCTTTTTAAGTCGTTTACAATTAATTGGAATAATAAATGTCATAACAGTACATATAACATAAATAAAACTATTTTTTTTTTTATTTAATGTTGTTGCGATCTCTGGTGTCTTCAATAAAACTACAACGGTATTACTAAGCTTGATTTACTCAAATACAAATGAAAATGCTAATTAGTTCACAAAACACTAAATGTCGCACTGAACACTTCACTTTAATTTTCGTTTTATTTCGCTTTTCGTAAATAACTACCACTCGTGATTAAACCAGAACATGTATTTATGGTGAACCGGCAGATCCCACTAATTGCATAGAGCCTTCTACAGCCATTTCGTATATTCCAGCGTTCACAGTGGGCTGCAGCGACACTTCAAGAAATCGCTTTCCATTCTTCAATAGATGACACCACCAGTAACTGTCGTTGTGCTGGGCACTATAATATTATAGCAATACGAACAGTGGTTAATCTACTGTGCAATAGAGGTCGCTAACTACCTCAGCTTTACCGGAATAAAGCTGAGGTAACAACATGTAAATTGTGTGTAGGGCTGAATAGATGTGAGTGGCGAGCGTTGGGAGAGGTCTATGTTAAGGAATATTATATGTTCAGTAAGAGTATTATAATATTGTAGTAATTTAGTTAATTTCTTGTGTAATAATGTAAACGCTCTTTTTAGTTTTTTAGATGCGCAGAGCGACTGTCGTCGACGAGCTATAATTCCGGATAGTTGTACCAATCCTGTCACAGCCTCGAAGAGATTTGAAACACAAACCATTTACAAAAACAGGTGATTTGGCCATGTGTTTCAACGCTAGTTTGCCCTACAGGACATTTTTACATTGGGTTCTTTTTATGACGGAGGCACCCACTAAAGCTGGTTTTATTGATGTTTCATCCTAAAAGAGATGAAATAGACCTTGAAAGTATTTTCAAAGAGTCCTTTAATTTTGATGTAAGCAGTATGAAAACTAGTATTTAATATTATGGGTAAAATTAAACACATATGTAGATGTGTTTTTTTTTTCAAAATCAGTTAGTTTTGATTGTAAATCATAGCTGGTTGAAATTCCGGGTCTGCTATTTTATATATTGATGTAATGACGAGAAGTATCTAAAGACTTGTATACAGCTTTACCCATTTATAATTTTAAAACTAGACTCTAATTTTTTGGAGTTTTTATTATTTTATCATTCTTCAGAACAAAATGGTGCCTTAATCAGTTTTAGTTAAGTCTCAGGGATTTTAAAAATCGTTTAGATAATTGTTAAAAATATATTATACATAGCTACGTTCCAACGACTGCACCCATACCACAACCGGTGAAGCCGGCACCGAATCTGGTGCCTTCGACAGCACAAATGGAAGGCGACACGGTGCAGAAGGTAAGAAGCATTACATTTTCAGTGTTATTATTGATTTAGATTAATACTGCTTTTATTGTTCCTTATGTTATTAGTTATAAATATTATATAAAGGAATGTTTACATTGAACGAAATTAAATATCACTGCATATTTCAAAACAAAGCAAAATATAAAGCTATAATTTTCTAAGCTTTTGTATAAATTATATGAAACATGACGACAATTATTAAAAATATCAGAAAAAGTCCAGTGGCCTAGGAGCTTTCTTCGAAAACGCGCCTAATCTCTTTGAGATATAACAAAACAATTTCGGAAAAAGAGAGAAGGAGAGGGAGAGAGTAGGTTTAGCTAAAGTTAACACGACATTCATAGGCTATTAGGCGGTACGAAATTCGTCGGGTCAGCTGGTCTTTAATATTATATTTAATATTGTTTACCTCATTGGCCCCCTCATACTTTTCATCCTATATATTCTGTTTCAATTCTCTGTATAACTTAATGATTGATAGATAAAGAACTCAAGCAACTTAGTTTGATGAATTTTGCCTAATATTTTAAACATTTCACCCCCTAGTTGATCGACTGACCAGAGCTAACATGGATTTAATAGAATTTCCAACTCAAAACAACTTTATTTCAATAAGCTTATTGTAACAATTTTTAAATCATCAATAAAATTAATTTACCACCGTTTAGGAAAGCAGGATCTACCGAGAAGAAAATCTGGTAACCGTTCTTTTAAAAGTATTATATTATTCCATAAATACAAATTGAATAAAATTTAAGAAATCCAACATTCTATAGCTTCGCTTCGTTATCAGAAAAACAATAATTGACGAAAGAGTAGAGTTTCTTTATCAATATTTTTTTATTATTTTTAAACTTGAAGGATTAATTTTTTTTTGCGATTATGCAAAACATCGTGAGGAAGCCCGCATGGCATTTAATAGAAATGTCGTATAAAATACCTTGAGAACGGACATCAGCTGCGCTACTGGTCATGTTAGGCGCGATATGTTAATGCAAAGTGAATACAGCCACAAATGTACCTCTACTCACCCCGTAACGGATACAGGGTGACGATTTATATATAAATACTTTTAAATTTCATTAGTTGAATAAGATTCATTATTTTATTGCAGCTTTCTTACCTGCCAAATCCAGTCTGCATGACGCAATCGATCCGGCCGTGTCATCACGACATGTGGGGACAAGGTCCGATGCAGAACATCACCACTCAGAGGCACGACTACGTCCCTAAACCGTCCGCCATAAGAGATTCGTTCAAGCCACCGAATAAGTACCACTGCGTCGAACAGCCATTTGAAAGTAAGCTATTCCTTTTCGTCTTTTTGAATGTGTTTTTGATGTGTTCCAAACTTTGAAATATAACATTCTTGGTTTTGAGGTTATAGGCCAATGATTCAAACGAGGTTGTGACCACAATACGCTAGTGTAAGGATCATCATAGTGACGGGTTTCGGTCTGTCGCGTTTCGGCAACAGCTTGTGTACATCAAGTAACTAATACTCGTACACCTAAGTTGATATTTGTAGACGCAACTTTAAGTTTGCTTAGATTTGATTAAAACATTAGAGTTCATATTACTCAATGTATGTCAAAGGATTTGGTAAGTCACCGATTTTGTCAACAGGGACTTGGCTCTGTGAATACTATGGCTATACTCAAGTTCCTATTATAAATTCATTTTTTTGTCAAATCAAATTTATTTTTTGAGAACTTTGCTAATCAAAGTTGAAATAAAGTCTATAAATCTCAGACTTAGAGACCTTTTGTCGTGGTATAAGTGGACCGACACGACGAAGGCGAATGTTATTAGAAATTCATCCTTTGATAGTCGCTATAATTCTTGGACCACACAGCACTTTCCATCGGATGCATTTTCCATCGGATTGCACTTTGTTGAGCCAGTATAAAAAGTCTGACAGCGTACTAAAATCACGTGACGGCTCTAAAGAGTATCAGGGCAGGACATCTGACAAGACGAGGTGATAGTAGATGATACTTGGAAATTGTATGTGGTGGTCCATGTTGTGAAACCGAAACGTAGGACTTTTAGCTGCAAAATGGGTGCATGATGTTGTCAAGTATACGGATCGTAACTGGTTGACCTTGGTACGGGATCAATGATGAAGGCATAACAAGAGAGTCCTATACCCGGCAGTGGAACGCACAGGCTGATAGTGATGATGGTGATACAATGAAACCTTAAGACTAACCTTGCAAATCTCTAGGAAACAAAGCTCTAGGAAGTATCTTTTTTTTACACTGGCTCGACAAAGTGACTATAATGCACCTGATGGTAAGTATAGTGTAGTCCAAAAACGAAAGCGACTATCAAAGGATGAAAATCCGTTGATAGTCTCCGTCCTCATGTCGGCCCACATATTTCACGACTGAAGGTCTCTAGGTATACGAGTTACTGGATATACAGAAGCTGATCGCGAAACGCGACAGGCCAAAGCGAGTCACTAAGATGATCTTTATACTTGTGTACTGTCAAGACCCAGTTCATGCAATCATCCTACGGCCTTAAAACCACCACCTTACTTACCACCTTGACTATTGCATTGACAAAATGTTTTAAATCTGTTCCAGATCGCACTGTCAATCGAATGTCATATTTAGATCCAGGCCGTATACCCGTGCCAGAGTCATATGCTCCGTTGAAGTGCTACGAAAAGCCAGCAGGTATGTTATAATAATTATATGTATATCGGCACGCTATATCCCTTTCCGGGTGAGCAGAGAACAGTACCGATTGTATCCAACTACTGCTACAGCTACTGGTCACACGACATTTAATTTTGTGACAATTTGGTGCATGACATTTAAGTGCGAAGTGGATATAGCCACTAATGTATCTCTGCTCACCTTGAAATGAATATGGTGTGACGATATATTATTTTAATATTTGTGTAATAGTAAATAACGTCATAGATTTAATCCTTATTCCATGCCATTATAATATAATATTGAATTAGTTACGCGAGGTCTCAGTTCGGTATAGACAACTAGTAAAAACTGCTTTAAAACAACAGCGAAAATGGACTGCGACACAACACAAAAGATGTCCTACCAGCCAGTGTGTGTTCCCGCTCCACAGCGACCGCCGTGGGCCTGCAAAGGGCAGTACCAGAAACCTTGTCAAAGAGTAAGTACCGCATTTTAATTTTTTTGCAATTTTGTAAGGTCTAACCAGAGATGGGCAAAATGTAATCAAATTAATTAATACAAATATTAATTGTAATTTTAATTTCGTTAATCTGTAATCATGATTAAAACCTTTCTTAACATTAATGAGTCATAAATTTATATATATTGCAAATCAGAATACTTTAGTTTTTAAAACCTCGATGGCCAAATATGATATTAATGATGAAAAATGCAAAATGTAATCGTTTTTCATTATTCTGATTACAGTTTGTCCATCTATGTGTCTGTCATAAGGTCAATTTGTAGTTAAAGACGAAGGCTTACAAAACCCTGAGAAATGTAATTTATGATTGACTAAAAGTAAATAATAAAATAATTTTAAAAGCTTTTAAATTATAGGTTCTGCGGGATATATAAATAGGTTTTGGAGTTGATTATTTAATCTTGTAACTTGTCGAAAATGTCATGTTATTATTTATCATAGTTCGTACAATTTCGGTATACCTTCAATTTCGGCCAAAATAATGGCAAAATTTTGGCTAACACCGAATTCGGTTTTGACTAAAGACGAAGCTAAAAAACGGACTTCCGTAATAAATACAAATTTTCGGAAGCAAAAACACAAGAAGGGTTTGGGGGCTTAGAATATGGTACAGTTTTTCGGTGAATACCTGCTAAATACCGTGTTTTTACAGTTGGAGGGTACAACGATCTATAAATCTTCGTTCCTTCCACCCGGCGAGGATTGTACTGAATACATGGACCCTTGCGCCTATGGAGACTGCAAACGTAAGTATTTTCCTCACTATATTTTATCTTACTTTTAAGGGTCAAACCACACTATGCAGCAATAAAGGAATTAACACTACAATCATGTATGGGATGGTCATAAGCTTCTATCATGTACTGGTTAAGTTGTCTCATAAATTTTTGTACGTAATAAGCGTTATCACGGACGGAATGTTACTTCGTACCTATAGATGCTACACATAGACTTAGGAATTATACAAAACACGTGCACGCGACAATAATTAAGTCAATATGTTTTTAAATAGAATAACATGAGTCAATGATCAGTTGACACGTTGTAATCTGTGAAGGATCCAGCATTAATATTTGCGCTGAATTATTTGTATGGTATACCATCTTATTCCGAAGGGTTCTAAAATCAGCACTTACTCAAAGTTATTTGGAAAAACGTTAATCACATACAAACTACTAACTATTATACTACAATTCTATTAATATCAATTAAGAGTTGCTGTAAAATCTTAGTAAATTGCATGTGATTGGTATTTTTATAAATACAACGTAATATAATTGCGATTTCATAACTTGTCGGAATATTAACCTTATAAATAGGTTATCGCAAAATATAAGATAAAACAAAATGAGTATGAATAAGTTTACGAAAATAGAAAATACAGCCCGAGATTTAATTGTGTTTAAAAGCGGGGCAAAAACTACTGGTTGATCCTCAATGTCCTTTAACCTTTTATATAAATTGTACAAATAAAAAATATTTCCAGCACAATTTTTACTGTTTTTGTGCTCTACATTTATGTAAAAATGTGAATATCATTTAACGGATAGGAAGCGAAATATTCGCGAGAAATTATCTTTGACATTGCGTAACTTAAGACGAGGTAAGGTATCTAATGAGAATTTTCAGTTAACAATTAAAACGTCAATACGAAGGCTTATACTTTACAGCCATTTTTATGGGGAGGTTTTACTTTTTTATATATATGTTTCAATGTGTTTGCTTGTCTGGTGCACCTAAAATTTGACGCCTGGGGCACGGACCCCAGTTTGCTCCCTCATGATCAGGGCCTGTTGTAGATAGCATTATTTATAAAATATATGCACACTCTGTTTAAGAGCTTATAAAAATGAAATTAATAAATGAATGTATTTGTTTCAGCCTGTGACTGCATTTGCCCAGCGGAATGCATAGCTACCGACCCATGCGCCTGCAGCTTCCCCAAAGCGGAATGCTGTTCCTAGCGTTTGATTTCGTATTTTTTATAAATTCAAGTGAAACGTGAAATGGTCATTTTATAAGTATTCGAATTAAGAAATATTTAGTTTTGCTGTTGAAGTATGCACACGTATCAATCATGTTGGCAAATATTGTTTTGAGTTCTTGATAAAACGAAAGAGTAAGTACCTATTTTAGAAACCTTGTAAGTAATATAAATGTGTAAGTAAAAGTCAGCATTAACAAACCAATAAAATAAATTTTCAGGCAGGTAAGATGTATTAATATTAACCATGCCTGCTTTTATATTTTTAGATTTTCAGAAGGTATTACGATTTATATTCTTTTTGTTCAAAATATTTCCTTTGTACGTAAATTGCAATAATTTCAAAATAAATAACAAAAAAATAGACCGCTCTTTCAAATTTGCTTTACCTATTCTGATTAATAAATTAATAAAAAACGCTGGACCCTGATAGAACGCTTTCTGATAGATTATCAAAAAGGTTCTAAGCAATTAGAACTTTTTTCTATAAAGTGTTTTTATTGCTGATTTTAAAGTAATCATAGTTTTCTGTCTACATAGGTATTTCGATAAATATTTTTAATTTTAGTAGTATTTTTTTCATAATTATAAATTATTTTGGCTTATTTGTTTTATTTACTTCGAGAAAATATAACAGACATTTAGAACGCAAGCAGTGGCATGTATCCCGTAGAGGCATAAAAATGCATTATCGTGTTATACTTGAGCATTTAATAAACATACAAGTTGATCGGAATTGAATTCTGAGACTCTGAATTTGGTATTTATAAGATTTTAAGTCAATATATTTGTTAAACATTCCGGTATAATCAGGTAAATCTTTTATAGGACGCACGCCGCTTTACTTAACCGAGTACATACTTATACTAACAGGCCCAGATTTTTATAGGGCAAGTCGTGGCTCACGCCCCGAGTGCCAAACTCCAGGGTCGATAGACGTGCGCATTAAGCGTTTTTACTGAATAATATAACTAGAAACGTGGCCAATCTCTTCAGAAAACATTGCCCGATAAGAACATTAAGGTATGTTCCAAAGGTGGTTTTGATCTTTTAAAAATTAACTCAAAACAGCCCACCCCTCCATATCTCTCTCACGGGCGGTGCACCGGACACTGCACAGCCTCCCTCTCATCCGAGGAGCAGACCCCATCAAGTCTACTGCCCGGACCACTTATGTATCTCTGCTCACCTCGTAAGGGATACAGCGTGATATTATTATATAAATAAAAGTCGAGTAAATAGTGTAAAGGTTTATTTTTAAGTTTATTTAAGCCGCTGCAGTATTGTGGAGTTGAGCACGTTGGCCTGTGCCAGCGTGGCTGACGGGTCGGTGAGCTCGGCGCTCGGGAAGGACGTGAGGAGCGCGAACGGGTGCAGCTGGTACGCCGGCTCCGCTCGGTACACGTACCGCGTCAGATCGGCCACCGTGTGGCTGTGGTTGAACCGCCCAGTCAGGCGGCTGCCATCCGCTAGCCTGAACTGTTTACAAAATTACATTCATAAATAGGCTTTTAAATCATGCGCTGATGGTGGCACATCACAACTGGCACGCAGTAAAAGATGGAGTGACTATACAGGGATTTTTTTTTGTAACCCTGGGAAATATCCTGCATAGGACCATCAACCAGCCAACCAGCTGTGAGAGCAGCGACCTCCGGTGAGTCAGACTCGTACTGAATAAAACCCCTCGAAGTGTCTCTCTAATTCCTTCACCTGGGCCTGGGAAACCAAATTCATCCAGACGTCCGGGGAGCAAAAGCCTTGTTGAGGCTACCTATCTGGGAGGGGTTGGAGTAAAGAACCCACTCCTCCAAAACCTTCCACTCAGGCGGTGCGCCGGACACTGCGTACTGCCTCCCTCTCACCCGGGCAGCACTCTCGCAAGTCTATTGCCCGGGATATACGCCAAAATAGTGTGTTCAGACACACCAACTCATGGCAAGTTCTGAAACTTGAGAGGCATACAGCTGACTGCACGTCAGAATCGTTTAAAATAAAGTTGAAACAGTTATTTACGAGGTATAGAGCTAAGTATTGATAGATATCCCTACTAAAACTAAAAAAAAAAAATACTTCTTAGGATGTATTACATTTGTCACCATTAAGAGGTTATATACAAGGTACCAGTAACCTTACATACTATAAGAAGGCTACATAATGTCTAAAGTAGTGTGGAGGCGACGCGAGAACTGCATCGTCGTCGGGGTCGATAGTTATGAAGGCTGACCTGTACCGCTTGTGGGAAGCATATTAATCAAAAGGCAGTCTTTATTTGAATCATCTTTATTATTTATTTATACGGGGCGCGTTTTATAATCATCGTCATCTAGATATCGAGCATTGAACTTCAAATAACCTTAAAATGCATTAACTTCCTATAAATACAATTAGCTTAACACAACATTGTTACCTACAGTAAAATTAGTGGACAGAGATGCTTATAGGCATCAATACCTGTATGGTAGTGATGGGTTGCGTTTCATCCAGTTGCACGGCCTCTTGCGCGGCACGCTGGTTGGCCGCTCTGTCGGCCGCGTCGGACGCCACCGGCGCTGTGGCACCCACCGTCGGCGGCGTCGGACTGACAAAAAACATTCAATTGCAATCGCTTCTTCACTTACACTGCGAACTGCTAAAGGTTCGACTCGGATTCTGGCAGTGATTACTGCAAGGTCGCTTATATGCCCCTCTGTATGCATTCATATGGAAAAACGTCCAGCATAGATGGCTATGTAGCGCTGTCAGTGGGTTACAGTTGAACTACCCTTATATATTATGTGCCCGAACTGGGTCATGATCACAGTAGACAAGTTCAAAGATCGTCATAATGACTCGCTTCGGCCTGTCGCCATCAGTTTATATACCTCGAGTTGTGTATAAATCTTCAGTCGGGGTATATGTGGCAATGGCGACTGTCAACTGATTTACATTCCTTAGCGGACATTTTTGGACTACAATGTATATAGCTTACCATCAGGTGCGTTGTGGTCACTTTGACGAGTCAGTATAACAAAAAGAAATTCGGTAGTATATTTATCCACGTTTTTATGATTTGAATTCCTTTAGGAGTGAATAGGCATACATGTCTCAAATTCAGCGGTAGTTTACTGTGAGTGTATAAAGTGGTGGGTACCTTCCGAGCAGATGTCCCTTTCCAGTGAAGGCTACCGGTTTGTTGCCGCCTTTGGGGCACTCCTCATGGCGCCGGTCCTCCAGACTGACGCGGACTTCGCCCCCCGCATCCGACAACTCCGGCGGTATCTCACTGCGAATAAATCAATTCAATTCAAATTTTGTCTATTTGTATGTTTGTGTGCACATCCTATCACAACGGTGACGTGCATTTTACAGAAGCATAAAAAATCAAGATATTGTTATAATTGGATACATTTGTTTATTAAATTTCCAAATATAATCAGATAATCCTTTTTATACTTCGATGGGACGTACGCCAATCAGTAGGTGTCACCACTCTATTGATACATCATGAAGACAAAGTTAAATTGTTTTCAACGTAATATTAAAATAAATATTAGGTCCTTACATATGAAATTGGCGTTTTTCGTACTGGCCACTTTAATCACAAATTTCTCCTCTTCGGTAAGGAATTACAAATTCAAATTTGTACAGCTATAGACTCATGTATTTGTGCTTCGATGCTCGTCATTCATTTGTTTTTTTCTTCTGTTTTTTTCTGTTTGCGTCA